>JAOEGL010000013.1:3366712-3966712 GCA_034509955.1 Urosaurus nigricauda | reverse complement strand
TTTCTTGGAGATGGGACCCAAGGCTTCCTTTTTTCCTATTGCCCTCAGCTTTACATTTTTGTCTTTTCTAGTGAATGCTTTCTTCTCATGATATGGTCAAAGTATGATAACCTCAGCTTAGTCATCTTTGCTTTGTTATTGCTTATTGTCGGAATGTTTTTAACTTGTTGTATATGTAGTGCACCACCCTGATCATTGGAAGGGCGGTATATAAATAAAGATTTTATTATTATTTTATTTATTACTATTGCTTCTAAGGAGAATTTCCACCTTATTTGCTCCAGGACTCATTTATTTGTCTTTGTAGCAGTTCATAGTATCTGCTCCACATCTCAAATGCTCCACATCCAGCTTTCACAGCCATATGTAGAAATGGGAAATACGACACCATGGACAATCCTAACTGCAGTATAAATTTTATAACTATATCTATATCTTTAAACTTGAGGATCTTATCCAGTTCCTTCATAGCTGCCCTTCCAAGTCCAGGTTATCTTCTTTCCTAACCCTGCCTAGAAAATTCCTGGCCATCTTCTTAAAAGTAGCATGAGAAGATCCCATCCAAAGAGCAGTTTACAAGAATTCTGAGTCAGACAAATGAATGCTAATCCAAACATACCGGGAACAGTCAAATTCAAAGATATAGCCAAGTTAGTCTGTAGAATCAGTATGTAGGGAGATCTTGTATCAACTTTGAGACTAACAGGAAGAAAGAAATTGTAAGCATGAGCTTTCCTAGACTAAAGTCTGCTTCCTCAGATGCATTTAGATGCAATAATAATAATAATAATATGTTGAGATATCTTGTAGCACCTTTGAGACTAACAGAAAGAAAGAAGTTGGCAGCATGAGCTTTTCTAGACTTAAATCTACTTCCTCAGATGCATGCAGTCTACATGCATCTGAAGAAGTAGACTGAAATCTTTAAAAGCTCATTCCAAGAATGCTATCTTCGAAAAAAGATTCAAAGGAACCAGTTCTCCCCACTGTGTTGCAGGTCTTAGACTTCTGGTACTCATTTGGATTTGGAGAGGATTAGCAGATAGAGACACATACTCTGGAATCCTGTTGGTATCTTCATGCATGTTCCCTCTACAGAAGTGGTTGGACATTTTCATCTGATGAGAAGCCCACATTCAACTCAGCTTTGTGGAAGGAGAGGTGTGCCTGTGGTGCCATTGGGCATGCAGATACACATTGCACAGGGATGTCCACTGTGTATTTGGTTGTGTGCTGAGCTGCGTGTGTAGTGCCTTAGTTGAGTTGAGTTGTGCCTTGGTTGAGTTGTGCAAACTTGCCATTTGCTTACAGATTGTAAACTGCTTAGAGAGTGCTGAGTTCACTATTAAGCAATATAGAAATGTAAATGCTAAATTTGTTGTTGTTGTTGTCCACCCTCAAGTCGATCTCAACCCATGGCAACCCTGTAGATGAGACATCTCCAAGACTCCCACTGCTCCGTTCAGGTCCTGCAAATTCATACCCATGACCTCCTTAATAGACTCTACCCATCTGGCATGTGGAATTCCTTTCTTTCTGCTTCCCTCCACCTTTCCAAGCATTATTGTTTTTCCTCCTCATGGTGTGGCCAAAGTACAACAGCCTCAGTCTAGTCATCTTGGCTTCCAGAGAGATTTCTGGTTTGATATGCTCTAGGACCCATTTGTTGGACTTCTTGGCTGTCCTTGGTAACCTCAGGACTCTTCTCCAGCCACACATCTCAAATGAATTAATTCTCTTCCTATTCACTTTCTTAACTGTCCAGCTCTCACATCCATCCATGGTAACAGGGAATACAATGGCTTGTATTATTCTAACTTTCGTGTGTAAATGCTAAATGCAAAATGCTAAATTCAAACTAAGGGTTCTGAAGTGCAATTAATGCATTACTCTGCAGGTGGAGGTTTACACCATATAACCTGGATGTAAGAAAGCCAGCCTGGCATCATAGTCTGAGCTTTGGACTATGACTCTGGAGATCAGGATTCAATTTCTGGCTCAGCCATGAAATCCACTGGGCAAGCCACATCCTCAGGAGAAGGCAATGGCGAACCACCTCTGAACAAATTTTTTCCAAGAAAACCCCATGACAGGGTCACCTTGGGGTCGCCATAAGTTGGAGACGACTTGAAGAAACACAACAACAAACAAAAAAGGAACTGACCCCGAGTCCCTAGGGAAATGACAAGTTGCAGATCGCTGCTGTGACATGTTTAAAAAAGAGAAAGAAAGGAATCTCCCCTCCCACAAGAGATTCTGACAACTGTCCAGAGAAGTTGCCCTGTTTGGGTGTTTGGACCAAAGCATTGTCCTTTCTCATCTCCCAGCCATCTCAGAAATCTGAGAGGTACAAAGTCACCCTTGAAAACAAGAATTGCTCCAGGAGGGGTTTGTGGGGGCTGCCAGGGATGGAAGGAAGGGAAAAAGGGAAGTCATTAACAAAAGACCTGACCAGAGAGGGACTCAAGAAGAAGCTCAGATAAATTATTTCTCTTTTAAGAAGAAGAAGAAGAAGGAAAAGCAATCAGAGGGAGGTATGGAGTTGGAGATAAGCAAGAAGACAGAAGGGGTAAGGGTAGGAGAGGAAAAGAGAAATGAGATTAGGAGAGAGGGAAGGAAATAAAAGCCAGAGGAGGAGAGCAAGCAAGCAAAGGGGAGGGGGGACTGGGGTGGCACCCCCGGCAGGTGCCATATCACCCCTCTCCATCGCATTAGCCCAACCTCGAGTAGTTTTTCACCAAGATTGGAGCGATCAGGTAGTGGAGACTGTGCAGCTGCCGCAAGGCCGGGTGAATAAGCACCTGCTTATCTCGGCCCAACGGCTGTGCGCAGCTCCAGATTGTGTTGGGGATGAGGTGTTGGCTGCGCACAGCAATTTCCATATCAGCAACCTGCAGCCGCTCCAACCGAATAAACACAACAGCCACGTGGACAAAAGGTTAATTATCAATTTTCAGAGCAAGAGAGAGAGAAAGAGAAAGAGAGAGAAAGGGATGGAGAGAGAAGTGGCAGGGAACACAAGGAAGAGTCAGTGGTGTCCAGTGGTGAAGGTGGTTCGGTGGTTCGGTTCTGGGGCAGAATTCCTGTCCACAATTTGGAGTAAAGATGATGGTTAAGCTCCATGCACCTGACTGAAGGGATTTAGGGACCACCATTTGCAAAACTCCTCTGAACAAAGCTTGCCAAGAAGACACCCATGATAGGTTTGCCTTTTGGGTCACTGTAAGTTGGAAATGATAAAAACAACAGCAACAGCAAACTCTAGTAGGGGACTAACAGGATTCAGGCTTAGAGTTGCCATGTAGCCCTTATTATAAGAGACGTGGATGTTACT
Organism: Urosaurus nigricauda; assembly: GCA_034509955.1. Lineage (NCBI taxonomy): Eukaryota > Metazoa > Chordata > Lepidosauria > Squamata > Phrynosomatidae > Urosaurus > Urosaurus nigricauda. The sequence continues at coordinate 3,963,378 of JAOEGL010000013.1, read as the reverse complement.
ATGTCAATACTTCTGCTGCACAAGGTGCAAGTGTTTGATGGGCAGAATGTGGCAGCTAGGAAAAACAATATGATTCTTGGCTGCATCAATAGGAGTATAGTGTCTAGATCAAGGGAAGTCATGATACTACATACTCTGTTCTACTTTTGTCAGACTTCACTTTGAATCCTGTGTCTAGTCCTGGGCACCACAATTCAAAAAGGATGTGGACAAGCTGGAACTGTGCCCAGAGGAGGGCAACCAAAATGGTGAAAGGACTGGAAGCCACCAAGCCCTCTGAGGAGTCGATTAGGGAGCTGGGGATGTTTAGCCTGGAGAAGGGAAGGTTAAGAGGGGACATGATAACCATGTTTGAATATTTAAAGGGATGCCATGTTGAGGATGGAGCAAGCTTGTTTTTTGCTGCTCCAGAGAACAGGGCCCAGAGCAATGGATTCAAACTACAGGAAAAGAGATTCCACCTAAATGTGAGGAAGAATGTCCTGACAGTAAGAGTTGTTCAGCAGTGGAAGATGCTGCCTTGGAGTGTGATGGAGTTTCCTTCTTTGAAGGTTTTTAAACAGAACCTGGATGGCCATCTGCTAGGAGTGTTTTGGTGTCTTCCAGCATGGCAAAAGGGGGTGGGACTGGCTGGCCCTTGGGGTGTCTTCCAACTCCAGGGCTCTATGAAAGATGGCAATTTATAGCTGTTTCTGTCACCCACAAGATGTCAGCCAACCTGTGGTTGCTTTGCTCCAGTTTCACCCATGCTTCACCCTCTCAAGGCTACTTCCAGGCAAGTTCTATGAATGGAGGAGCTGGCAGATAAGAGCAAGGAGAGCGCTCCTGCTTTTCTCTCTTTTTCATCCACCCGCTTGCCATCTGGGCTTCTCATCTTTCAGCACAGGCCATCCTCTTATCATCAAACCTCTTCTGGATTTACGTGCTGTTGTCAGCCCAGGGGTTACCAACAGAAAGAGAGAGAGGAGGGAGGACAGAGAAGGAACAAGGTATCCTGGCTTCACAAGCCCTCAGAGTCCCAGGAAGAGAGATGTGTGAACATTGGCGATGGGGCTTACATTATCTCTCAAGCACGGCCGCTTGGCCTTCCTTTAATCCCATTGCCGGGGAGCTTGGAGAGCATGATGCTCCCTGCCTTCTCACACTCCATGCCTCTCTCCAGACCAGCCATGGGGGAATAATAAACCACTAAGCAGGTCCATGAACTCCAACTGCTTTCTTGCCCCTGGGGAAGGGGAAGGTAAGAAAGGCACAGGTCTTCCTCATGAGCCACTAAACACTTTGCCGTTTTGATTCACTTTTGTGGGAGGGTGGTGGCTGATAACTCCTGTGTCAGCAGGGGGCATTGAATCTGCTCCTGGGTATCACATCCTGGAGGTCAGTTGGGGTAAAATATCAGGCAAAGTCAATCATTGATGAGACAAAAGCAGCCACAGTCATGTAAAGGAGCTTACCAAGTAGGCGTATATAGTTTTCAGAGTCCAGACAGTCTAGGTCAATAAGGTTCAGAAATAAATCCAAGGCATCAATCAAAGATTGTTGTATCCACTAGTGTGGTAAGTTTACGATGCAGGATCCAAAGTTCTTTGGAAACATGATCCAAGAATCAAGAGACAAAGGTGTTGCTTCCTCCAGACTGGTCGGTTGTTAGCAATCACTTCCCAAGGGACTTGCTGGAATATTTATGGTCTGGCAGCCTCCTGCAGTTGTTGCCTGATTAATGAGTGTTTCCTGCTGAAGTGCTCTGCCCTGACTGTTACAGCACTTCCCTTTCTCATCTACATTCAGCTGTGAGTCCATGTCTGTGTGTTGTGGCTGATGTCTGTCTTAAGCACTGGCATGTCCTCCTATCCTTCTGTTTCTGTGTCTGTGTCATAGCCTGAACCTGGGTCCTGGGAATGAGGCATGATACAGGGTTTCCTCTGAAGATTAAAAGAGCTGTCCATGGTGCCGAACAATTCAAGGACAGAGTTCAGTAGCTGGCATAGTTTCTTTAACTAAAACCAATAGTGGACTCGCCTGTCACAATCCATTTTATGGACTCTGAGGGATCCAGTGCAGAGGAGCCAGATATAGAAAGACCTCTAACTCCAGATTACATATACCACCACCCCACCAATCTGAGCAGCTAGTGGCAAATCCAGTTGACTAGAAACTTGGGCAAAGTGGGCTTCTGCCTCATCCAGAGCTGAGTCCATAGTCCTTTCCCTTCCCTTTTCTCCTTCCTTGTCTCTCATAGTCCTTTCTCCTTCCTTCCTTCCTTCCTTCCTTCCTTCCTTCCTTCCTTTTCTCCTTCTCTCTCTCTCATACTCCTTCCTTCCAGCTAAACCAAAGTCCCCCTGACTCTCTTCAGGTTCTCTTGGCAGCGCCCTCCCTGCCTGTTTCCTATTCCTCCTCCTCTTCCAAACTTTCCCTTTCCCTTTCCTTTCCTTTCCTCTCTTGCCTCCCTCCCAGCCACTTCCCTGGACACTTGGCCTGGGGCTGGCTGGCTGGCTGGAAGCCCTGGGAAACCTGAGAGGCGTGTGAAAGGCCCCCTGCCTCCTTCCCTGCCTGGCCTTTTCCCAGGCTGCCTCTGTCCCTGGGCTTCCTGCCCCCCAGCCCCCTCTTCTCTGCCAAACTGCATCCCAAAATCTGAAGAGAGATGGGGACCATCTGTCGCCCAGCCCAGGAGGAGAGCAGATGCGCCCAGGATTTCCAGCCTGGCTGGCAGACCCTCAAGGAGAGCAGGACTCCCACCTGCCAAGGCCCCCCTCTCCCTCTAATCCCTCTACCCCCCAGGCCTGGTTTTCGGAAAGAAAAGGGGGGCAGGAACACTCCCCCCCAACCCCCCTTATTACCCCTTGCCTGCAAGGACCATTGCAAATTGTCAACAGAGCCAGTATTTCGCTCTTGCAGATCCATACATGCTTTTGAGAAAATCATTATTGCAACCAGGGTATTGTGAAGTTTAAACCAGTAGTACCAAAACTTTTTATCCTTGGGCACACACACACACACACCCCACATCTGCATGCAGCCATCAATCCCCCCTCCATTTAACCAAGTAAATGGATAAAAATATTGTATTTATGTAGTGTGCATATCTTCACTCACACATTCATGTTGAGAATTAGATACGTTATCCACGGATTTAACCATCCATGGCTTGAAAATATATATACAGTATTTTAAAAAGATATAAATTCCAGATTTTGCTATCTTACGTATTAGATACCATATTACTATACCATTGTGTTTAATGGGATTTGAGCATCCACTAGATTTTGGTATCCACGGCATGGAGGGTTCCTGGAACCAAACCTCAGCAGATACCAAGGGCCCACTGTATTTATATTTTAACATTTTATAAGGAAATGACATTGTTCAGATTAGAACAGTTGCATTTAAATAAGTTCAGTACTTAACACATGTGCAGATTTTACACATAAAAAAGTTGAGTAAGAGGAGGAAGAGAAAGGATCAGAGCCTCCAAAGTCTTGAGCAACTCACATTTAAACATTGGACTCTGGTGAACAGGGTTCAAATCCCTCTCTGTTGCATCAAGCAAACCCCCGGGTGACCCTGGGCAAGTCACACTCTCTCAGCCTTAGAGGAAGGCATATCCCCTTTGACCAAATCTTGGCAAGAAAAGCCTTAAGGTTGCCATGAGTCAGAAATGACTTGAAGGCAAACAACAACATACAAATACATTGTATCTTAACATGGCAATGAGGAGGAGTGGAAGAGATGGGAAGAGAAACATACCAGCCTCAGTCCACTCCCTGAACTCAGCCTTGAAGTGATCCAGCTGTTGAGAACAGAAAGTTTTCTTCTGTAACAGCTGCAATGGGTTTTTGTTCCTTGTAATAGCAAAGTGTGGCTTGGTGGATGAGGATTCTGGGAGACCAGGGTTCAAATCCCTGCTCAGCCACAGAAAGGAATTGGGTGAGCTTGGGCAAGTCACATTCTCTTGGTCTCAGAAGACGGCTATCACCTGTAAGGTCACAGCACATTTGATGTGGCATAATTAGGATTAGCCATAGGCCATGCTCTTTGGGGGATGGTGGGAGCTGTAGTACAAAAGGTCATTTTCTCCAAGCTCATCATATATCTTAGGGGGGAAATGTCATCTGTCCCATTCATCCCAGGCCCCTGTTTGTTGGACCGTGTCACGGTGCTATCTGTCTTAACCCGCAAATCTGCCTGTCTACCAGCCAGCTAGCCAGCAACACAACACCAAATTCAAGTGACTTTTGTCATTGTCGGATGGCGAATCCCTCGGCTCAGATGGTGACCTCGTAACGATCCCGTAAACTTTGAAGTGAATAAATGCCAGTAATCCCTTTTTAAACGCAGCCCTCTGCAGGGAGAGAGAAGGGGGATTAGGAGCCTCCTAGCCATGCGGGGGTTATAGGGCTTCTCCGCCACTCCGTCGGCCCCACTGCGGCTGTGCAGATATGTCAGCCAGGAGGGCAGATCGTGGGCTCTTGGGTCCATCTGGAGATGGCCACACCATCTGAAGTAGCCCCTTGTGGGATGTGGGGTGAATAGGATTAGATGCCCGAAGGGAGGAGTGGCACACGGTGGAGAGATGATAATGTCAGACTCCTGGGGAGCGATGGGGAAGGGGGATTAGTTTTCTTCTGCTGTCTCTCCAAAGAGGTTGCCATCTGCATCTCTCCCTTGTTGTGCCTTCTGCCTAGAAAACCCAACTAGGCCACACTGGAGGTTTGTTCGGAAATTAGCCTTCCAGCCATTGGTGACTCTGGGGCTGGCATCAATCTCTGCGGTAACTCATGGCATCACCCTCCGCATTGCCCTCCTCTTCCCATACCACATCTATACAAAATCCTCAGTAATATTTTTGTACTAATTTATTCATAAATCATAATTCCTATATATCACTGAATGAAATGGTAATAGCTGTGACATATACAACTAGCAAAATTAACATTAGACTGAAATAAACAACCTTAAGAAATCAAAAGAAATGGAACAAAGGAAAAATTGGCTTGAAGGATTAAAACAAGCAAGAGTTAAAATGAATTAATAATGAGTTAATAAATGTATTAACAAAAAGCATACATAATGAGGATTCGTCAGATGTAACGATGAATCAATGAAAAGGCAGAGGAGGGTGGCAACCGGCAGGTCACAATATGTTATGTGAAAATATAAGGCTAGATAATAGAACATTTAGGGAGTATCGAATCAAAGAATTGGAAGATTTGTAAATTGTACATTTACAAGAATTGTAAAGAATTGTAGGAAGAATTGAAAGAATTGTAAGAAGAATTGAAAGAATTGTAAGAAGAATTTACAAGAATTGAAAGAATTGTAAATTTACAGCGCTATATAAATAAAGGATAATAATAATAATAATAATAATAATAATAATATTCCACAAGGGCCATCCAGTCCAACCCCCCGCCATGCAGGAACTCTCCATCAAAGCATCCTCGACAAATGGCCATCCAGCCTCTGCTTAAAGGCCTCCAAAGAAGGAGACTCCACCAAAATCTTAAGGAGTGTGTTCCACCATCGAACAGCCCTTACTGTCAGGAAATTCCTCCTAATGTTGAGGTGGAATCTCTTATCCTGGAGCTTGCATCCATTGTTCTGGGTCCTGTTCTCTATAGCAGCAGAAAACAAGCTTGCTCCCTCCTCAATATGACATCCTTTCAGATATTTAAACAGGGCTATCATATCACCTCTTAACCATCTCTTCTCCAGGCTGAACATCCCCAGTTCCCTAAGGTGTTCCTCATAGGGCATGGATTCCAGACCCTTCACCATTTTAGTCGCCCTCCTTTGGACCCACTCCAGTTTCTTCACATCCTTTTTGAATTGTGGTGCCCAGAACTGGACACAATATTCCAGGTGGGGCCTGACCAATGCAGAATAGAGTGGCACTATTACTTCCCTTGATCTAGACACTATACTTCTATTGATGCAGCCTAGAATTGCATTGGCCTTTTTAGCTGCTGCATCACACTGTTGACTCATGTCCAACTTATGGTCTACTTGGACTCCTAGATCCCTTTCACACATATAACTCTCGTTCAGCCTGGTGACCCCAATCATATATCTGTGAATTTCATTTTTCTGGCCTAACTGCAGTACCTTACATTTCTCTGTATTGAATTTCATTTTGTTAGCTTTGGCCCAGCTTTCTAGTCTATTCAGGTCATTTTGAATTTTGATCCTGTCTTCTGGAGTATTAGCTACTCTTCCTAATTTGATAACTAGGCCCCCAATTCTGTCATCCAAATCATTAATAAAGATATTGACTAGCACTGGGTCCAGGACAGAGCCCTTTGGGACCCCACTGGTCACTTCTCTCCAGGATGAAAAGGAGCCATTGTTGACCATCCTTTGGGTTTGGCCGGTCAACCAATTACAAATCCATGTAACATTACCTTGTCTAGCCCACATTTTACAAGCTTGTTTGCAAGAATGTCATGGGGAACCTTGTAGATGAATTTCAATTTGAGGTGTGAGAAAATAGGGAAAATTAGGTTATATATGAGAACAGGAAGAAATCTGCGTAGTAGAACATAACTGATAGAAGTCTTATAAGGTAATTGTGATGATAACAAAAGGGGAATACTTTGAAGTTTGAACCAATTTATTTTATCTTTATCTTATTGGATTATTTGAGATCTTCATCATCGTCTTGGATTACCTGTGCTTGACATGGACTGGAATGACTTCCCTGTAACTGCTTCCCTTAAGTCAGTGATGTCCAAACTCTGGACCTCCAGGTGTTTTGGACTTCAGCTCCCAGAATCCCAGACCATTAGCCAAGATGGCTGAGGTTTCTGGGAGCTGTAGTCCAAAACACCTGGACGGCCAGAGTTTGGACATCACTGACTTAAGTGATTTGGTTCCCTTGGGCCCTTGTTGTTCTTAGGTATAGGACAATCCTACCTTACATTTTCTCCAATGATGTCAAGATGATTACACAGAGTGTACCCTCCTTCCCATTCTACCATCACAACAACCCTGTGAGGTAGATTAGCTCAAGATCATCGACCGAGTTTTGGGGGCTGAATGAGGAATTATTACCAGGGCCGTCTTGGGGTGTCTCAGGCTCACCCCAAGCTGCTGAATTCATGTAAAGGTTACAAAAAGAGACAGGAGCATGTGGCTGAGGGTTATAATCATGGAAGGAATAAAGTTTGCAAAAGCTTTAATTGAAGTGCTGGCTGCCGTTAATTATATTAAAGACTGTATGAGAGAGAGCCAGCGATGGGCTTTTTATTAGCTAATGAGGATTTCCATTTTTTTCCTCCAACCCTTTGATGTTTGGAAGGCTAATGGCTGCTAAATTAAAATGAGTTGGTTTCCTCTCTCTTCCCCCTCCTATAGCTCCTTTGGTTAAAAACAAGCGAAAGAAGTCACCTGGATTTGCAGAAGTGTGCGGCAGGGGACCTGAGCTAGGAAAGGGAGAGAAAGGAGGGCAGTGAGAACCAAGCATGGTTTTGTATAATGCAATGGTTTTACCTTTTTAGCATCTCCAGCCTGTCCAGAGGAGAAATTCAACCCCTCCCAAACCCTCTGTTTGTTGCTGGCATGATTGTGCATTAAGAAAATGTATAGTAACTGCACCATTAAAATCATTATTCTGCTGAAAAGGCTCCCTCTCCTCCTCCCAGGGCACTGACTAGTGTATAGGGCAAGAGATTAGGCCCCGGAGACCAGCAGCTGGCAAAGGGTAGGGAACATTGACTGCCCTCCGGAGAAATCTCCAGTCCCTGCCAAGCCCAGGAGGAGAACCATGCTGGCGTCTGACCTTTTGCCCTAAAGTGGACTTCCTCAGGCCGATTAGAAGGCAAATTAAAGGCTGCTGGGCATAGAAGGAAGAAATAGGGGCTGCAGGAGAAGGGATTTGCCGTCATTATGTTGCAGTATGCAGAAGGCTTTGGGGAAGAGGGCAAAGAAGAGGCGGCTCAGCGGCAGCGTCTGGGGGAGAATAAAGTAGGCAAGGAATGCGGGGTCCCAATGGCAACAGGGTTTTTTAGAATCACAGAACTGGAAGGAATCCCCAAGGGCCATTCAACCCCATTCTGCAATACAGGAATACACAGTCAAAGCACTCCTGACATCCAGCCTCTGTTTAAACATCTTCAAAGAAGGAGACTCCACTGCACTCCAAAACAACCGCATATTCCACTCTTACCATCAGGAGGTTCTTCCTAATGTTGAGGTGGGATCTCTTTTTCTGTGTCCTCTTCTCTGCAGCAGCAGAAAGCAAGCTTGCTCCACCTTCAATATGACACCATTTCAAATATTTAAACGTGGTTATTATTTCACCTCTTATTAGGTCAAGTAGGCAGAGGTGGTTGGTGGGTCCCTTTGGAGTGGGGTGGTTAATCCACTTTGGCTTTTGCAGGAAGTACTTCCCATTCTAAGACAATCTATTATGGGACCTGTCAAAGGTACTGAACTACACTCATCCCTCCACATTCACTGGATTACCCCTGTGAATGTGGGGAAAACACAGATAACAAAAACACTACTTTTTTACCTGGGAGAACACCTCTCTAGGAATTTCTAGGTCCTCCACTGCAACACTGTGGTTAACATCTGCCAGACATTGACCATAGAATTTCACTGGAAGAGCTACAAATGCCTAGCAGAGTGTTCTCTCTAACAATCTCTAGGTCCTTCAGTGGGACTTTTGGTTAAAGTTGACCATAGAATTGCACCGGAGGACCTAGATATTCCTAGAGAGAACATATTAATAAAATCCCTGAATAATCAAATCCGCAAAGTCAAAGCCACAAATGTGGAGGGACGAGTGTATATTCCTCACCAAGTTTCAGCACCACTGGTAAAACAGGTGGACTGCAAAATGGCACCCAGTATTAACCTCTGTTGTGCAATGTTTCTATTCTGCATGGGGGTTGTACACTGCTGGTACAAGGTATTCTTGCATGCACTTATGTTTAACTTATGCTTAGACAATGTTGGATTGCAGCCTTAGTGTATAATTCTGCATGTAAAGGTTTTCACTGTGTAACTCCAAATGACAGTGGGATGCTTGCTTTGAGTGTGTTATCTGAGCTGGGAATTGGGCTTTTAGTCTTATGAAGATGAAGGACTGAAAGTGGACTCTTTTTTGCCCTTTTGTCCATTGTACCTGGTTTTTATTTATTCTTTATTCATATATTTATAGACTTGATTTTTATGCTACCACTCCTAGAAGAACATTCACACCTCTGGACAAAGGGGAGCCTATTTTTGAAACAGCTCAAGGCCCCAGTTCCCTTGAACTGCCTTCACCAGCAGTAAGGTCAGAATTGTTTGTCTTGTCTAAATTCCCCTACAGAAATGGTTGGACATTTGGGCCTGATGCAAAACAGCCATGTTTGCTTCAAGTTCGCAAAAGTGGAGCTGAGCATCAGGTCTCATTGCACACAGGGTTGCATTGGGCAAAGGTGGACCCGCACATTTGGTTGTGCATTCTGCTTCCATCTTTCTCTGGTCGCACCATGTTGCCGTTTAACACAAAGTTTGTGCAACACAATTGGTGCATAACTCAGCAGGCCAGAAGTTTACACCATGCAATCCCAATGTATGATCTCTGCCTAAGTTTGTATGTTTCAGAAGGAGCCCTGCCTGTACTTGATATGTATCCCCACTTGTAAACAAACACCAAAGCCATCCGAAACCTCCTGCGTTCACTTTCCTTCGTTCAAACGTTGCTCTGAACTTTCCCAGAGAATGGTGGAACAGGGCCCAGCATACAGCTCTACCCAACCTTGAAGAGAAAGAAACCAAGGTAGAGGAAAGCAGTTGACAGGATAATTCTCTCCTCCTCTTTCTCTCCCCCCTTCTTTTCTCATCCTTTTCTTTTTGTCTGCAATGTGGGAATGGCAAAGAGTGGGAAGGAGGCGGCAAAGAAAGAAAGGGTGGAAAAAATCAGCTATCAATGGCCCTGCCTTGATGGGAATAAAATATGCACTGAAAGACATTAAAATGGAGTAAATAAAAGAGATAAAAAAGGAACGATCAAGCCGGGAACTTCTTCTCCTCTGATTAAAAAGAGTGGGGAGGAGGGAAAGGGGGGGAGACGGTGGAGGGGTGCGCTCCAACCCTTGAAGAGGCAGCTGCTGCGAAAGCCGAAGACTGATAAAGGGTCCTCGGGCTGCCTGTTTGCAAGAGATAAAGCCAAGTCCTAGCTCTGCTTGTCCTCAATCCAAGTCTTACCATCAATGTTAATACAGCCTGACAAACTGGCATTTAAGATAGAATAAATATAGGCTGCTGCTGCTATTACCTAGACCTTATTAATCTGCTTGCAGGCATTTAAATGGCGTTAAAAATATGGAGTTTACTACTCAGTGCTTCAATAGCTCTGCAATTTATCACGTTTCTCCCTCCCTCCCCTGTCCGCCTCCTCCACCTTTTCTACCGCCCGGCTCCTTGAGCTATTGTCTCCCATTCCCAAGTGACCTGAGTTCTTCTTTTAAAGTGAACTTTTGGATGGGACCGGAGGGCAAAGGTGCTTCAAGGTCAGACAGGTGGGAGATGATGTGCAGTAGCAACCAGAAAGCACCTGGGACACATTGGCACAGCACTGCGATGTGTATAAAGACATCAGAGGCCAAAATTATCAAGGCTGGTGGGACTTGGGAAGTCAATGTGTCAGCTGAGATCCTATGTCAAGGGGAGAGAGCATCATGTTCTACTCATGGAGTTAAGCAACAGTTGCACAACTCCACCTTGTTAGTGAACTGTGGCATTGTACAATGCAATGTGAATCTTGGTAAGCACACTGAGGACGCAGCCTGCTTCTTTGCTCCAGAGATTAGGACATGGAGCAATGGATTCAAACTACAGTACAGGAAGAGATTCCACCTAAACATTGAGAAGAACTTCTTAATGGCAAGAGCTGTTTGACAGTGGAAGACGCTGCCTTGGAACATGATGGAGTCTCCTTCTTTGGAGTCTTTTAAACAGGGGATGGATGGCCGTCGGTTGGGAGTGCTTTGTGTCTTCCTGGATGGCAGAAGGGGGTTGGTTTGGATTACCCTTGGGGGTCTCTTCCAACTATATGATTTGATGAAACTATTAAGAAGACTGGAAGTCACCAAACCCTATGAAGAGCGGCTTAGGGAGCTGGGGATGTTTAGCATGGAGAAAAGAAGGTTAATGATAGCCCTGTTTAAATATTTGAAGGGTTGTCATATTGAGGAAGGATCAAGCTTGTTTTCTGCTGTGCCAGAGAACAGGACCCGGAACAATGGATACAAGCTCCAGGAAAAGAGATTCCACCTAAGCATTTGGCAGAAATTCCTGGTGGTAAATGCTGTTCGACCGTGGAAGACACTGCCTTGGAGGGTGGTAGAGTCTTCTTCTGTGGAGATTTTTACACAGAGGCTGGATGACCATCGGTTGGGAGTGCACGGCAGAAGGTCATTGGACTGGGTGGCCTTTGGGGTCTCTTCCAACTCTATGATTCTAAAGGGAATATTCTGTCATTCCTAAAAGGCATCCTTAGAGAGGCATTTGACAATTGCAGGAAGCTGAACATTGGTTGGAAGTGGGAGTGATCTTTCTGTGTTGGGGTGATCTTTGTGTGTTGGTGGGTATCCAGCTTCACAACTGCACCCCATCTTTGCTGAGCAGAGTTCTGCTTCCACCTCTGTCCGCCACCCCACCCACCCACCCCAGCCCTCAACCAGCTTCTCCTATCAGCCATTAACAACCTGAACGATTTCCCTCCACCGAACTGAGCGGCTTAAATAGTGTCTTTAATTGCCCTCTTTGATGTATCTCTCCCAACCAGGCTTTACTTTATAAGAAAGACGGAGAGTCATTAACAGAAGCTCTTAGCAGAATCAACTATTAATGAGACAACTGGGCCAAGGCAGGAGATTCCTCTCTCTGCTGGAATGACAGGGGCAAGATTCCCGATGGAAATGGCACCAATACTTCCCTCCTCTTACTCTCCACACTTGTAGAGAATGACACAGGATCCACCAGAGACTTCACTGGTTCTAAAAACATATCCAGGTGTAGCTGTGTTGGCCATATAGCAAAGTACAATATCCCCAAAACAGTGGTTCCTTTCTCTGAAGATGCCAGCCACAGATGCTGGCGAAACATCAGGAAAAACTCTTATAGAACATGGCCACATAGACCGAAAAACTGGGGGGGGGGGGGGGGGAGCTATGGATGCTGGCCATGAAAGCCTTCGACTTCATAGTGGTACCTTTATCGGAGCAACCAAAATGATGGGTGTTTTTGCAGTTCAGGACTTATTCTGCACAAAATTCACCCATGCCTTATATACATCTGTGTGTGTTTGTGTCTGCACAACCCCCAAAAGAGCATAAAAAAGCATTTTCACTGAGATTTTTTTGGTGTGCAAAAAACTGTTTCTGGTACTGTATCTTGTGCCTCTTTGCTTTATGAGGGGAAAGTATTAGCACAGAACACACTGTTGTTTTGTTTGTAGAGAGATCATGCAGCACCTTTGAGACTCACTGAAAGAAATAAATTGGCAGCATGAACTTTCCTAGACTTCAGTCTACTTTTGAGGAAGTAGATTGTCTACAAAAGCTCATGCTGCCAATTTCTTTTTTTCAGTGAGTCTCAAAGGGGCTGCAAGATCTCTCTACATACTGATTCTACAGACTAACACAGCTATATCTTTGAATTCTATTGTTTTGTTTGTAATGGTTGACCATTTTCTTGCTGGGCAGACTTGGCATGCCAAGACAACCTTTCTCGCCGAGGATGACAACATCTGCAAATATTCTTAAGGTCTGTAAGGCAGAAAAGCCATCTCTGTCCCTTGTATGGTAGCTTCACAATCTGCAAACCAGACTCTCAGAGGGAAGAGTGAATTGGATGGTCTCAGCCTAGTCCCTAGTGGACACCTGGACAAATGACAGGATGGCCCTGTTCTCCAGACCTGAGAAGAGAAAAGCGTATTGCTGAGAGAGAAGGATGGAAAGAAAAGGACTGACCATCTCACAGAATTACTGGGAGGAACCCTCAGGGTCATCTAATCCAACCCCTCAAGAGGGCATGAAGGCAAGGCAGCTGCAACCTAGGCTGCTGCCATATTGCAGAATTAATGCAGTTTGACACCTCTTTAACTGTCATGGCTCCATCCTATGGAGGGGTACTTCTTGATGTATGGACCAGCCAACCAAAGGTTTACCTGTCTTTCCTCCCCAAGACTCCTTCATAGGCCTGATTGCCACTACCTTTTAAACCAGATCGCATATTGGTTTGAACCGGTTTAAATGACAATGGTTCACACTTGAACCCGAGTTGCTGAAGTGATTCGGAGAGGGGGCCCACACGCTAGATCCATTCAACCCGTGTCTTTTTGATGCTGATTTTTTTCCACATCTTTTTGCATAAATATATTCTGTGCAAGTGTGAACCAGATACGGATTGGAATTGATTTAAATTTGCCCTTCGGCCGGCTGGAGCGGGTTCATTTCTCATCGAATCATTCGTCAAATGTGAACCACAAGTGAATTATTTTATTTTTATTTTGAAGCAAGAAAATGCGATCGGGGCAAATGTAGTGTAAACCACGCTTCAACGTCAAATCGATCCATCGATTCGGATCACAAAGTGGTGTATTTGTAAGTGGGAATGAGGCCATAGATTGCAGGAATGGAGAAAGGGACAGAAGCCTTTCAGATCAGCTCTCTAACCCACTCCTTCTCTGCTGTCTGGGAAGAGTAAGGTTTCCTCATTTGGATTTTTTTTCCTTCTTCTCTTTCTGAGTGTGTGTGTGTTACTGAAAGAGAAAGCTCTTCTCTTGGTGATAATTATTGGAAAGTTCAGAGCAGAGGGAGGGAAGGGAAGAAGAGAGAGAGAGGGAAGGAACCCAGGGAAAGCGAGCTATTAAAATGCATGCACACAGCTTGCCTTTCCAGCAGATGTTGGCATAATTAGAGAGGAAAAAATTATGAAATTAATTTGTGGTTCAATGTAAATTTCAGCGATGGGGGGAAAAGCGTGGCTCCAATCACCTCTTGCGCATAGATAGCAGCATGTGCCCACACACTCACACACTGCACACACACACACACACAAAACAGCACACACCAGCTGCCGGGGAAGTGGTAATTGTCAGAAGGTATCCAGGGGGGAGAGACTGGCATGAAAAACAAGGAGAGGAGAGGAAATGGGAGAAATAATTCATCCTCTTAAAGGAGCAGGTGCTCTTTTCGTGGAGCAGGGATGGAGGGGTTGAATATTTCAAGCTTCTCCCAGGTAAGAGAGTAGGAAACACGGTCGGGATGAATTTGGTGAGGGAGGAGAAGGATAACAAAGACAAGGATTTCAGGTAGAATGCATATACTGTATATACTCATGTATAAGTCTAGAAATTTTAGTCAAAAAATTGACCCAAAAAAACTGAGTCGACCTATCCATGGGTCAATGTAAGTACTGTACTTTAACTCTTATTAAAACATGAACTATCCCCTGGTGAAAGGCTTTAGTGTCAGCACAAACAGTTATGCCTGTTGGAATCTTGTAACTTCTTTGGCATTGTTTTTCTTGCTCCATCCTTTAGATGCATTTTCACATGCCTCTACATACCCTCAACTTATCCATGAGCCATATGAAAATCCATAATTTGGCCCCAAAACCCATCCTTGCATTATACATGAGGTTGACTTATAGTAGAGTATATATGGTATGTGCTGGGAAATGTAGGAATTTGGTTGACATCAAGACACAAAATGCCCCAAAGCATCTATGGCCTGCAATGCCACAGGGAGCGAAATAAGTGCCCTTTGTGAAGTCGAAGGCTTTCATGGCTGACATCCATATTTTTTGTGGTTTTTTAGCTATGTGGCTATGTATTAGAAGAGTTTATACCTGACATTTCAGAAACTTTCTTTAGAAAGTTTCCCAGCTCATAAAGCCCCCATGTGACCTTGGGTGAGTCACACTCTCTCAGCCTCAGAGGATGGCAATGGCAAACCCCCTCTAAAGAAACTTGCCAAGAAAACCTCATGATAGGTTCACCTTAGGGTTGCCATAAGTCAGAAATAACTTGAAGGCACACAACAACAAGAAACAACAAGCGACCCCATTGAACCGGATGACCCAATTAACCATTTAAAAACGCCTTGAATTGTGTTGACTCTCTTGCTCATGTACCATTTTTAGCCACTGTGGAACAATGGTGAGAAAGAAATATTTGACCTGCAAGCCATGAATTAACACTGTGTGAGCAACAATGCGCAGACGGGGAGTTTGGACTCTTTTCTTGGCTTGTCATGGCTCTGGTTGACCCTTAATCTGGAATCCTGTTGGTTTCCTATGCCTGCATCTATGGAAGTGGTTGGGCACTAGAGCTCTGATCCAAAATGGCTGTATTCAGTTCAAGGTTACAGAAGTGGCTTGCTTATGTGGACAGGGGAACTTGGAGGTGTCTCGTTCTCAGGGTCACCATGAGTTGAAGTCAACTCAAAGGTGGTTAACAACAACAACAATCCTTGTATCTACAATGTGTCTGGACCCTAGGCTTAGAAGATAAGATCCTCAAGTGTAAAGATCTTCCACTGAAAACCAAAGTCAGATGATCCATGCCATTGTATTTTCCATTTTCTGTGTACAGATGTGAAAGCTGGACCATGAAGAAAGCTGACAGGAAGATCAACTCAGTTGAAAAGATGTCCTGAAAGAGAGTTTTACAGATGTCATGGGCTGCAAATATATATATATATGGCCAAATAAATGGATCTTAGAACACACCAAGCCCAAACTTTCCCTCTAAGTCTAAATCATAGAATCATAGAGTTGGAAGAGACCACAAGGGCCATCCAGTCCAACCCCCTGCAATGCAGGAACTCCCAATCAAAGCATCCCCGACAGATGGCCATCCAGCCTCTGCTTAAAGACCTCCAAGGAAGGAGATTTCACTATTCTTTAAGGGAATGTGTTCCACTGTCGAACAGCCCTTACTGTCAGGAAGTTCCTGCTAATGTTGAGGTGGAATCTCTTTTCCTGCAGCCTGCATCCATTGTTCTGCGTTCTAGTCTCTGCAGCAGCAGAAAACAAGCTTGCTGCCTCCTCAATATGACATCCTTTCAAATATTTGAACAGGGCTATCATATCACCTCTTAACCTTCTCTTCTCCAGGCTAAACATCCCCAGTTCCCTAAGGCGGTCCTCATCCTAAACTGAGGCTGTGCTACTTTGGACATATCATGCGGTGCCATGTTTCACTCAAGAAAGAGAAAGACCACAATTCAGGTGGATTGACTTCATCAAGGAAACCAGAGTTTGTAATCTCTTTGTCGCTGTTGTTGTTAACCAGCCTTAAATTCATCGCAACTCATGGCAACCTTGTGGATGAGACATCTCCAAGACCTGTTCATAACAGAGGCTTTTGGAGGGCTTCTCATTCAGTGGGTTGCTATAAGTCAGAGTTGACTCAATGGCACATAATAACAACAAATGGATTTCAGCCTTGATTCCACTTAGCCTCGTGCATCCACTTTGTTTGGCAAGTGTGCTGGTTTTTGTTGTTGCTGTTTAAGTGGACGGTGCAGTAAAATGCACGGTCATGGAAAACGCCTTTGCACTTTTCAAATGCTCAGTAATGCGTACGGAAACATTCCCATCATCAAGAAAGGTCCCTTTGGACTTGAAATGGGGATATTTCCATATTCTATTCTGTCTTCAGCAAATAGCAAGAGAAGTGCACAGGTGCTGCTTGGCGTTAAGTAGGAAGGAGTTGTCCACAAAACCCTGGTGCTGAAAACCAAAAAGGGACAGACTGTTAACGGATATGAGGATGTATCTTAACAGCTGACTATAGAAAAGAGCTTTCCAAAAATTTACTAAAACTCCCACTTGGTATGCTATCTGGAGGATCCTGGGGGCAGCAATCCAAATAAGTAACTTCCCCAAGCTCTAGACTCTTTCATGGCCAACATATAGACTCTGCAGCAGAGCTTGGGGAAATTAGATGTTTCTCCCAATCACCCTCAAGCCCTGGCTCTGTAATGGATGGCAGATTTTGGAAGCTATAGTCTAAAACACAACTTTCCCAAGCACTGATATAGACACCATAAATCAGATTAATAAGGAGATTAAGGAAGCTGCCAGTTCCAACCTTTGGATCTTTTTACAAAATAAAAATGGGTCCGTCGACCCTGTTGACAGTGTGCCTACACTGTAGAAATAATGCAGTTTGACACCATTTTAAGTGCAGTAGCTTCATCGTATGGAATTCTAGGATTCATACTTTTACAAGGTCCTTAGCCTTCTTCTCTGCCAAAGAGCGCTGGTGCCTTGCCAAGCTACAAATCCCAGGAATCTGTAGGATGGCGCCATGATAGTTAAAGTGATGTCAAACTGAATTATTTTGGCAGTGCAGATGCACCCCTAGTCTAGTTCTGGTGTGAACTAGTTTTGTCTGGAGTATCTGTTTGAGTGCTGGAACAGGGCTCCAGGAGTTCAAATCGACACTCAGCTGGGGATTTTCCAAGCTCTGCATTTCTTGGCTCAGAGATCAAGAGCCCAGGAGAGTCAAATCAGTGTGTACTTTCTCTCTATTTCTGTGATATTCCCCAGTGATTCTAGGCAGCTGATGATCCTTCCATCTTCTTCACTTCTGCCTTTCCCTTCATCACCTCTCTTTCTTGGTCAGGCCCCACCTGGAATACTGTGTCCAGTTCTGGGCACCCCAGTTCAAAAAAGAAACTGGAGCATGTCCAAAGGAGGGCAACTAAGATGATGAAGGGCCTGGAAACCATGAAGCCCTATGAGGAACGCCTTAGGGAACTGGGGATGTTTAGCCTGGAGCAGAGAAGGTTAAGAGGTGATATGATAGCCCTGTTTAAATATTTGAAGGGATATCACATTGAGGAGGGAGCAAGCTTGTTTTCTGCTGCTCCAGAGACTAGGACTCGGAACAATGGATGCAAACTGCAGGAAAAAAGATTCCACCTCAACATCAGGAGGAACTTCCTGACAGTAAGGGCTGTTCGACAGTGGAACACACTCCCTCAGAGTCCGATGGAGTCTCCTTCTTTGGAGGTCTTTAAGCAGAGGCTCGATGGCCATCTATCGGGCATGCTTTGATTTGGAGTTCCTGCATGGCAGAAGGGGGTTGGACTGGATGGCCCTTGTGGTCTCTTCCAACTCTATGATTCTATGATTCTACTTGTTTCTCCTCTGGAAATGTATAGACAAGTCCTAAAGGTGACAGCCATCTATCCATTGTTGGTGTGCATCCCTGGTAAATGATTTTTTGAGAGGCAGAATAAGAGATGAAATGCCTGAGAACCACTTTGGAATGGAGGACGAAGAGAGAGGCGTCCAAAGTCTAAAGGGTTACAAACCTGCTGGTGTCTATTGTATGCATTAAGTTCCATTTAGAAAGACTCTGGACATCTTGTCTGGTATTCAGTCTGTGGAGCTGCACATGAAGGGCCATTGATCATGCAGACTACTATGGGCAGGCAAATAATGTCCATGACTTGTGGATGCCCATTCAGGTGTACAACCCTGCCATGTAACACCAAAAGCCTTTCAAAACTCAATCCGTGCATAACTCCACATGCAGAGAGGCTCACTACACAAACCTCATGTAGAATTGCAACCATTCCAAAGATGGAAAGAGACAGAGCTTGGAAATCACTTTTGGAGCTTAAAATCCCCAGGAATGTCCAGACAACAGGGTCATCTTGTCTGGGGGATTTGGGGAGCTGTAATCCAAACAAAGATCCTTGTGGTGTTACATGACCAGGTTGCACACCCAAACTGCATCCACAAGTCATGCATTCACAAGCTCAGGGGTTGAACTACTCAGGGCCTGCTCAGCTCAGATTTCTTGAAAGCTCCCAAGGACTTTGTTTTATGGGGTTGTCATTAAATAGAACCTAGGGCTTCTTTCTTTGCCTGCATTTAAGTTCCTGAATCAAGAAGGCGAAAGGAATGATTCCAGCTCACCTGAGAGCATCCAACCATGCTCTCCTCCCTTTGATATCCTTTCAAGGGTCCTTTTGATCATTAAAGCCATTTTAAAAAAAACAACAATTGTTGAGCGATAACTCTCAATCTCCTCTCTTTTCTTTCCTTTCCTTTCCTTTATCTTGCTTGCTCCGTTCCCTTTATTCTGATGCCGAGGAGGTGTAGACTGTCTCATTTAGTCTTCTATTCCCCTGCAGTTTCTCAGAGACCTTAAGCAGAGATTCCACATTTAATGAAGTCTTTTGTGACCATGGTGACTGCCTGGTTCTTTTGATTAAATTGGCTTTTTACCTGAGATAACACAATGACATATTTTAAGTTCTTTCCCCATCACCACCCCCATGTCTGTTCTCCTTTCTTAGGCAGCTAACGAAAGTCCTCCATCCTCCTTTCCAGACATCGGAACACGATTTTCCTAAGAGGCGAAGAAGAAGATGGTTTGTATGGGACAATGCAGCTGGGTTGCACATCTCGGTAAGTGGTGGACCTTCCCAGTTTGAAAACCAAAATTGCCCCTGTGAAGAATTCCCTTCAAATGCCAGACCTGAAATCACTCCTTTCCCGAGCAGGCTTTCTCGTTTTGTGCAGCTACCTGGAGCAATTTTCACAGCTTGATTAATAAAGCAAAAGTGAGGCGATAGAGTTTTATTACTTGATGGATCAACATCTTCAGGACTTTAACAGTCCTGCCATGTGGATCATTAAATCAGAGTTTTCCGCTACTCCCAGAGGCCTTTTGCAACCTTACCATAGCTTCCTCTTGGTTGCTTGTTCAATGATGCCGGGAGAGAGCAAAGAGTTACCAGGCAAAGCCAAGCCAAAATCTGGGCAAATATTCTGCGCCTATTTTGTACTGTGTTGATTTTACACCATAATATTATAATACCATTCGATGACTCCAGATGGGACTAAGCCACAGGAATAAGGTTGCAAAAAGTAATACAGTTCCATGTAACAAGTTACCTTTTTGGTTAACTAGAGCATAACAAAGGAACATTTCAAAAGGAGCAGGAGTGGAAAGAAAATTGCTTTATTCGCATACTAGTGGGTAACATTTTCTAGCTACATTTGATGTTGTTTTTAAAAAATCCGTTTTGAAACTTAAAAAAATATTATGCCATTCTGTTCTTTGTCTTCTCTTGTCTAAAGAGTAATGGAAAAGTAGCAAAGTAAAAAGCATCTTAATAAAGAACACAGTGCATTACTTTTTTAAAATGTTGCAACAAGTAAGAACAAGGCATTATTTAAACAATATGAGTAATAAAAGTGAATTGCTTTGTGAAAGGAGTATTCAGAGCTCTGCTAGTCGACTCAACACTTTGAAAGCCAAAAACACTGGGTCCATTCAGGCGTTCTTGTTTTTAGTGCAACTATGTGAATAATCTCACTTATGCATTCCGGGTTTGTTATTCACACTATGGAATTGCATCTCGGTGAATCTCTCCAAGTTTGGTCGCTCACACATGTCAGCACTCAAATAAATATAGAGTTGATGATCCGAATGTATTCAAAGCACATTGAAGGTATGCAGAGTTTCATCCGGGTTTATGCTGGGTCTATTTGCATCAGCTGAGAATCCGAATCTTTTAGAAAAGCTCAGAGCAAAATCCAACATCAATTATCCTGGGTTAAGTTGGGGGGGGGGGGTTGGCAGCCCCTCCAAAACTTAATTGGATACATTTGAAATGCATTGAACAACAAAGATCCAACCCATATTCTATCTAGGTTATTTTCACTGTCTGAATAACGCCTTAGAGTATATCTCTTGAATCAACTGGTGATCAGTGAGTTGACAACACATAAATACACCTTCTTGATATACAAGTCAAGGCTAAGAATAGGATTGAGGCCACTTTCTGTGATCTCAGCCTTAACATCATCAGCAGCAACATCAACCATGGAAGACACTTGGGTTGCTCTTGGAGGGGGAGCTTTCTTGGGGGTGTAAAAGTGAACTTATTACTACAGTCGTCCCTCCACATTTGCGGCTTTGACTTTTGCTGTTTTGATTATACACGGATTTGATCGATATGTTCTCTCTAGGAATCTCTGGGTCTGACCCTATGGCCAACGCCCACCAGACATTGCACTGGAAGCACTAGAGATTCCTAGTTATGAGACTTTTATGGACATTTGTAGGTCCTGCAGCACAACTCTATGGTCAATGTCTGGCAGATGTTGACCACAGAGTTGCACCGGAGGACCTAGAGATCCCAAGAAGGGTATAAAACCAGTATTTTTTTTAATTTGCAGGTTTCCCACTTTCATGGGGATCCTTCACCCCTAACCCCAATGATTGTGGAGGCCCCACTGTGATCCCCTTTTATGGTCTGTCTCGCCCTGCCATCAGGTCCCATGTTTATGCCCAACTATGTGCCAGATGGACCCTGAGTGTCATAGACCATCTGATCCGATCTCAGCTGCTTTTGGCAACAGCCCCTTTTTGGCTTTGGAGTTGTTCCTTTCTCACTCACTCGCTTGTTCACTCCAGGATTACCCAGCTGTTCTCGGAGGTGGCTGAAGGGGCAGCTTCACTTGGAACGGTTCCATTCCAGAGGATTATGGATAATGCATCTGGAATGCCATGCGCTCATCCTGCCTTGTGATTTATCTGGAAATCAAATTCCAGTAATCTCCCCCTGCCATCTGGTTTCACGTCTACGGCGCTCAGACAGCACACATGTGTACAAACAGCGGCAGATAGTGTCATTGGGGCAAATGAATCCATTCTGGGTTTTAGCCTGAACTTTAAAGGAGAGGCTGGACATAATTTCAGAGAATCATAGCATCACAGACCAACCCTCTGGCATGTTGAAATACACAACTACAGCACTCCTGAAAGATGCCCATCCAAGCCCTGTTTAAAGATTTCCAAAGAAGGAGAATCTACCAACCTCTGAGGCAGCCTTCCACTTTCAGACATCTCTTAAGTCAAGAGATTACCTCCAAGTCAACTCTGAATTATGGTGATGGCCCTACTTAGCCTTATGGTTGTGAGAGCTGGACAGTGAAGAAAGCTAATAGAAAGAAAATCAACTCATTTGAGATGTGGTGCTGGAGAAGAGTGCTGCAAGTACTCTGGAATGCTTAGAATCCTAGAGTTGGAAGAGACCACAAGGGCTCCAGTCCAACCCCTGCCATGCAGGAACTCTCGATCAAATTATACCCAACAGATGGCCATCCAGCCTCTGCTTAAAGACCTCCAAGGAAGGAAACTCTGCCACTCTCTGTTGAACAAAGGACCAATAAATTGTTCCTAGGACAAATCAAACCAGAACTTTCCTTAGAAGCCAAGATAAGGTTATCACATTTTGGCTATATCAGAGAAGAAAGGGCTCACTAGAAAAGATGAGGGCAATAGAAAAAGGGGAAGACCATATACCAGATGGATGGATTCAGTCAGAGAAGTCATGGCCATGAATCTGCAAGACCTGAGCAAGACGGCTGAGGACTTGGAGGTCTCTCATTCATAGAATTGCCATAGGTCAAAGTCAATTTGAAGGCAGTCAAAACAACAGGTTTATCCAAGGTTTTCCTGGCAGGATTTCTTCAGAAGAGGTTTGTCATTGCCTTCCTCTGAGGCTGGCAGATCTTGACTAAGATCACCCAGTGGGTTTCCAAGGCTGAGCGGAGATTTGAACTCTCGTCTCCTGGAGTCCTAATCCGAACGCTAAGATCACTACACCACACCACTTCATTGCCTAACCTCCACCTGTGTAAGTGTATATAAACCAGCTTCCTAGCCTTCTCAGATCCATCCTTCCCTCCCCAAACTATTCCTTGAGATATCGGCAGCAATATTTTCTGTGGTTGTTCGCAAAGAAATATGCTAAAATTATTATGTGAGATAGTGTGTGGGGTTTATTTTTTATTTATTTTGGCGGGGGGAGGGTGGGATAAATTGTTGCAGGAGTCAGGGCCATTTGTTCATGCAACCTCACTTCATTTTCTCCCACTACCTTGCCATATATTCCTATAGTTCATATCGAACCATAGGTGACAGCTGCATGCCAGAGAGGTAAATTCTTTAGTGGGAAATGTAGCGATCTGTGCGCTGCCGCTCATACGTTTTGATTCCTGGCTTCACATTGCTGGAATTCTTCAGGGTGCATATGTGTGTAAATGTGTGTGTGTTTGTGTGTAGCAGGGGAAGAACAATCCTTCTCCCCTCCCCAATCTTCCCTTAAAGCTGTTTGTGTCCCTGCTCTGTTCTGCCTCCTGAGCTCATCAAAGCTCTCCCATTATTCTGACATTTGTGCGCATCACGTACCGGGAAGAAGTAATTTACTTAGAAGAAATTAAAAGTTCATTTTAATTGAGCGCACACTGCAGTATGCAAATGAGCAGTGCATTATGTACACTGATGCAGAGACAAAGGCAGTCATCACCGGTTAACCCTCGGCGGGCTGGGTCCCTGCAAAATGCCGCGGCACCCAAATCTCGCCTTTTGCCCACCTGGCAAAAAAGGCTCAAGGCCAAGACTTTGCAAACAAGGCTGCTGCAACAGAGCAAAGCGGAGAGAGAAGAGGACAGGTCTCCCAAAAGTGGGCTATCAAAGGCAGGGAAGGGCTTATGGTTTGGAAATTTCGACGGTAGGGAAAACTGATATGATAGAATACCGGGCGATGGTATCCCTAGCAACTGTGCGGAAAAGGGAATCTTTCCTTGGTTGCTGCAGCATCCTCACCTTGCAGCAAGTGTTAAAATTCCCTTGTTCACACATCAAGAGCCCATCTTATCTCATGTCAGATTTACCCTCTGCAAAAGGGCATGTGCCATCTAGGATGGTACCTATAGCTCAGTGCCAAAGCAGATATTTTGCAAACAAAGGTTCTGGGCTTGATCCTTCATGTCTGGTCTTGATTCTTTGGTTCTAGGCTTGACCCTTTGTGCTGCCAATGAGAAAGACAACATACTGAAACAACATCTCAAGCTCGGCCAAATGGATCACCAACAATGGTCTGCCCTGGCCTCACATCGGGAGGCATGGAGACGCATTATCCACAATGCTGCAGCCTCTTTCGAGAACTCATGCCGAACGAGTCTTGAAGAGAAACGACAACACAGAATCCAAGCGGATTACAGCTATAAAAATTATAACATACAGTTAAAAGAAAATATGTTAAAATTCCCCAAACCCTCACCCACCCCCCCAATCATAAAAACATTAATGTATCCCTAAAAAAGGATTAAACCAGAAGAAAGTTAAAATAGTCATATACTGATACAATAAGAAATTTTGAACAAAATCTAAATAAAAGTTGCAAGTGGAAGGTAAGAAGATGAAAAAGAGGGGGGAGCTAGCTCAGCAAAAGAGTATACTAGTCTGGAAAAGCCTGCCGGAAGAGATCTGTCTTAATGTAATATGGGCATTCCTAGGAGTGTCTGGCTGCCATGTTTTGTACTAACTGAAGTTTCCAAATTTGACACGAGGGTAGCCCCATGTAGAGTCGAGCCAAGACGTTACCAGCGCATGTACCATGGTTTCAAGGATGGCAATGGCAACCTCACTCTGAAGAAACTTGCCAAGAAAACCCCAGGATAGCATCACCGTAAGTTGGAAATCACTTGAAGGAACACAGTAGCAAAAGTGTGAACTTAACATAGAGCAATTGTGGATCTGTAGCTCTTCTTTACGAATCTGTAACTGCAACACAGGATGCTAGCACCGAGAAATACAAAAACACACATGCACGCAACCTTTTTCTGATGAGAAAACAGGTTCCTTTGCACACAAAACCCTTCCTTTTAAAAAAAAAAATGCAGAATAATTCCTTTGCAACACTTTGGGACAAAACACCGGGAGAAAATTGTGCAAGGTTCTCACTCGGCCATTCTTCCTGGGAATTTTTCAACCTGAGAATAAACAATAACTAATATCCTTTATACCTAGGACTGCCCAGCGGTCCCCCTTCTTGCCCTGAGCTATTTGCGCTCCGGTAGGAAAGAGAAGAGGGATGTGGGGAGCTTGGGTGGCGGTAGGCGAATGAAGCTCTCTCTTTTTACTACCTGTCAAACCTGGGGGGGATTTTATTTTTTTTAATGACGGTGCAAATGAAACCCGTTCGCAGATGTGAAATGACAGCCAGCTGCAGGAGACAGACAAATTATTGCTGAGCCCAGTTCGAGACGCCCACAGCTTCCAAACAAAGGGAGCCATCTCGACTCACTCGGATGAGCAAGAGACAGTGGGGGAGCCGGGAGACAAGCTGCCGCACTCTTTTCCCTGCTTGCTGTTCCCTTGAACCCGCTTCACGCTGTGCAGCCAGTGCAGAACAGTCCCACACTGGAAGCCATGCTTTGTCTCTGTTCTGCAATGCGCAACCGACGTGCCATTTCTGGAACCCTGGAACACCCCTGCCTACCCATGGTTCCCAAATTTCAGGTCCTGGCCTCTTTTTTTCTGATCCTCAAGGTGTATGTGTTGTGTACTTTCAAGTTATTTCTGACTTATGGCAACCCTAAGGCAACTGGGTTTTCCTAGCATGATTTGTTCAGAGGTTTCCCTTGAGGCTGAGAGAGTGTCACTTGCCCAAGGTCACCCAGTGGGTTTACATGACCGAGCTGGGATTCTACCCCTGGCCTCCAGAGTCGTAGTTCAAAACTCAAACCACGCTGGCTCTCAGCCTTTAGGGTGAGGTGGAAGAATCTTAGGTGGAGAGAGCTGCCTTCCAAAATGTGTGTGTCTGTATTTCCCTCAGTTATTCATAGAATCATAGGATCCTGGATTTGGAAGGGACCTTAAGGGGCTATCTGGTCCAGCGCCTTCTGCCATGCAGGAATTCACAATCAAAGCATCCCCAACAGATGGCTATCCAGTTTCTCTTTACAAACCTCCAAAGAAGGTAGATAAAGGAAGTTAGCTCCTTTATTTTTCAGCTATTGAAGGCCATCAGAACCAGTAATCGATGGTGGAACAAGCAGGGGACTTCTGCCCAGAGATTTCTGATGTTGATTCTCTATGCTCCACCTTAAGGATATAAATCTTTGCTAATTTCATCCTCAAAGGAAGCAGTGAGTAATTTTAGCAATTTTCCTCCTGCTCCAAAAATGTCTTAGAAAATTGTGCAGTTTTTGAAGATTATTTGTGATTAGTCTATACAAAATTAGAATGTGGCATTATTGCACAGAAACCACATTTTCTGTGCACAAAATAGGATTTTCCGTACAGAAAATACATCGATGATGATGATGATGATGATGATGATGATGCTATAGAGAGTAGTGCCTCTGGACTACCACTGTGGAGACTAGGCTTCAAATCCTGGCTCTGTCCTGGAAACCCACTGGGTTATCTTGGGCAAGTCACACTTTCTTAGCCTCAGAAAACCCCTCTGAATAAATCATGTCCCTTAGGGACACCATAAGTCAGAAACTACTTGAAGGCATACAACAACAAAACCAATAATATATACTGGTTGAGATGCTACATCGGACATGTAGTTGCAATGTTGTGCCTATTCTCCATCTCCTGACCTGACCCCCAAAACCTACCTTAAAATCCAGGCAGCCACATTGAAGGATGGCATTCTTCAGTTCTGGTGAGCACTGTCTGCACATAAAATTAGGGCTGGCATCTTGCTATGCGGTTACAATATCATAGGCTCAGAGTACAACCTCGTAACTGTTTGGTATTTACATTTACAATCATGGCACCATTGCCAAAACCATAAGTATCTCCCAAAATCCACCTTGAGGTGCCCATAGAGAGTGATGGAGTTTAATGACACTGAAGGATGCCAGATCCAGCCTCCTCCTGATAGTGAGCTCCAGTGAGAGAAGCAGACTGTGGGGTCCAATCTCAATTCATTGTGGCATCATTGCTTCATTGCACTACTACTTTATTATAACTGCCTTACAAGCCATTGTTTTCTGTGCAGAAGATGCTTTCCTTTCACCAAAAATGCTATTTTCCACGTGAAACTCCCAAATGAGCATATTTATAGTTGCCGCAATGGTGCCACAGTTGGAAATAAAAATACCAAACAGTTATGAGGTGGTAAGCTTAGCCTATGGCCCTTGCAACTGCCTAACAAGATGCCAGTCATTATTTTCTGTGCAGAAGATACTTTCCCTGCACAGAAAATGCTGTTTTCTGAGTTAAAACCCGACGTACAAATATTAAGGTTGCAGCAACGGTGCCACAATTGTAAATAAGAATACCAAACAGTCATGAGCTTGTAAGCTTAGCTTAGGATCTTGCAACGGCTTAACAAGATGCCAGCACTTATTTTATATGCTATTTTCAGAGTGAAAACTCTACGTGAAGATTTTGTGCAGGACACCTGCCAAAAACTGTGAAGATTTCCCCCCGTCTGGGATTCTCCTTGCCATGCTTTCCTGATGCTCAAGATATACGTTTGCCTAGCAGTTTTTAAAAAAAGATTTTTGAAAATATTTCTTCCACCTCCACCTCCAGTATGGTAGGATGGCCAAATGGTTGTGAAGGTGATTTCATTTTTAAATCACTCTTCTCTTGGTCCCTCCTTAGGTGTGACTAGGCAGGTCTGCCCAAAGGCCTTGGAGATCTCCAACATCCTCCAAAATCCATATTTTCTCCTTCCGCAGGCAATTTGCACAGGCATCGCCCGGCGCTACGACTTCCAGATGGCACCCGCGAAAGAGTTAAGTCCTCTGTGATCAACACCGAGAAGCAAGTGGTAAACAATTTTCCCTCCCTCCCTCTGCTAAATTAATATGCAAATTCCAAGGCCCTTCCCCCCCCTCCCCTTCCCCCTCTCTTCTCCTGCTTCAAAATTAGCGAGGTAGAAGGCTCAGGCTAATTATGCACTCAAACGAGCAGCCTTCGTTAATGTAGCTCTGAGAGGCGGCTGAAACTGATTGTAGCCGATGAAATTTAAATTCCGGCATGGCCCTGCCTCTGCATCTGGCACCACACTGGCACACCCTGGCGCATGCAACCGTGCGGCAGCCACCAGCAAGAAGCATGCCTTTCTATATGCATGCACACTCAGTCATGTGCATGCACACACATAGGCATTTCTGGAAAGGAAGCTGTAGAACACACCATGCCCTTTATCTTTGCACACTTGGCTACAATGCAGAACACGCAGAGGTAACGGTGTTAGCCATTAACTAAATTCAAACAAAAATCCACCAAGCAGTGATACCTTTAGTGGCCAACCGAATCCACAATATACTTGTTGCAAGCTTTCAAAGCTCCACTGGCTTCTTCATCAGGGAAGGTGTTCCATACCAAACAGGAGAAAAATTAGAGATGCCGGTATCTTACTAACATCTCTAATTTTTCTCCTGTTTGGTATGGAACACCTTGCCTGATGAAAAAGGCAGTGGAGCTTTGAAAGCTTGCAACAGCAGACATTTTGGTTGGCCATTAAAGGTATCAATGCTTGGCAGATTTTTGTTTGGATACAATGGCTTATCCACAGACATTTTCCTAAATGCCTGCTCCGAGAGTGCAAGAGTGTGCGAGAAAATTTACAGTCAGCCCTCCGTATCCATGGATTCCTTATGCACAAATTCAGCCATCCACCATTTGAAATATTTGTGTGTGTGTGTGTGTGTGTGTGTGTGTATTCTGTGCCTCACAAAATAGGTTCTGCATTTTGGATAACTTCTATAAAGGTTAACATTTTCAATAATAATTGTGAAAAGCCTTTTTAGAGAAAAAAAATTAAAATCTTTTCTCCTGATTTGTGCAATGCTCTTAAACATAGAGTCCTAGAGTTGGAAGTGACCCCAAAGGCCATCCATTCCAGCCTTGTTCTGCCATGCAAGAAGACACCATCAAAGCACTCTTGAGAGATCCAGCCTCTGTTTCAAAGCCTCCAAAGAAGGAGACTCCACCACTCTCCAAGGCAGTGTCTTCCACTGTCCAACAGCTCTTACAAGGTACTTTACTTACTGTAACAAACTCAGTTTTAAAAACAGGGCAAGAAAACATGAGTAAGAAAGTGATGTCTGGTCGAGCTATTCCCTGCAAGGCCAAGGTTTCCCAAATTTATTGGTGTGGGGGGAAGTATTGAGAGCAGCAAAGATGCACTGGTATTGCAAAACTACTACCAGATGTTGATCGTAGTTCTTTTTCCATGCGGCTGAGTGATCAAGATTTTGCTCTTGAGTGACCTTGCTATGCAACCACAATTGAACAAAGAGAGAAAGTGGGAAATGAATTATCTGTGTGTAGGAATGGAAAACAGGATTACATCTCCCCCATTTTCTAACAGTTTAAAGCACTTAGATTTTTAAATTCCAATTGGTATGATCCAAGATGCATCCAACATGCCAAGGATTGCTGAGAAGCAATCTCCTGGATTACCCTCATAGAGTCTGGCACCCAATAGAATAATATCATGGCATAGTGGTTTGAATGGTGGACTGTGACTCCGGAGACAAGGGTTCAATTCCCATCTTGGCCACGAAAGCTACTGGGTGACCTTGGGCAAGCCACTCTCTCTCAGCCTCAGGGGAAGGCAACAACAAACCTCCTCTGACCAAATCATGCCAAGAAAACCCCATGATTGGTTTGCCTTAGAGTCTCCATAAGTCAGGAACAACTTGAAGGCACACAACAAGAACAACAAGAATGAGATGTAAACAGGTCAGCCCTCCTGACCAACTCCTGCTTAAAAAATCCATTCTCTCTTTCCTGATTCCGATATCTGTTCAGAGCATCCATAAGTATGTCCTTGATGACATCTATAAGAAGTAGCTTTAATGTATGCCAAAGAGCCCCATGGCACTTAAGGTGCAGCTGCCAAGGAGACAGAAAATGACACCTCTGATCCATGTGAGGTTATGCTCCCTTTCAGTGCCATTCATTATCAAAGGGGTGACATTTGCATGTTTGCAGCATCCTGAGTCTTCAAGGAAACTCTGCTGCCTCTGGTTCAGAGGGTATGCTTTTGAGAACCCAGATGTTCGTGCACAATACATGGCATGCCTGAATAAATAGAAAAAATAAAGACAGAGCTTTCTAAACCCACTGGATAACAGGTTCAGTTAGGAAAAGTCACCAGCATCGCAAATCCACCCATTTGGTTTGATGTGCTGTTTTTGGAATAAGAAGAAGTTATGAAGCAAATATTTTGGCTGCTGGATACCATGCACTGAGTTCTGTGTGTGTTTTTAATGGAATTAAATATCACTCTTGAGGTCAGCTTATGTCTGGTTGCACACGGAGGACATGGATCATGTACAAATGTGTCAGGCTACAGGAAGCAGGAACATGTTAGATTGGGACATGGCTGTTAATTTTGTTTTTAATAACTACAATTCTATCATGTTTGGGCAATTCCTGCCCATTTTTTAATGGTGCTTCCCAGCCCTCCTCTTCATATGCATCTCTCTAAACCAAATGTAGAACGCCTTCTTTGGAAATAATCTCTCAACCA
Source organism: Urosaurus nigricauda (assembly GCA_034509955.1). Taxonomy (NCBI): domain Eukaryota; kingdom Metazoa; phylum Chordata; class Lepidosauria; order Squamata; family Phrynosomatidae; genus Urosaurus; species Urosaurus nigricauda. Next base: position 3,933,049 of record JAOEGL010000013.1, on the reverse strand, counting down.
TAGCCTTGTTGCATCATTCCTTCCCATCAAAAAAAGTCAAAACTCCAGATTCTCCATTGAGGTTTCTCCCTATCCTTCCAAAGATCTGTACTGGAAATTGTGGGCTCTCTCACACCAAGGCGCAATCTACATCTTTTCTTGCTTTTACGGACCCAACTTTAAAGCTGTTTGGACTGGCTCCTTTCCCAAGCTTTTCTCTTTGCTCAGTGTTTCCCTACATTCCCAAGGAGATGGAAGGTGGAACTTGAGTGAAATCTGAGTAATCTGATGAAGAGGTTCAGGAAGGAACAATTGACAACAGAAATGGAAGAGGCTTGTGCAATGTCTTTCCACTTTTGTGGATGGGAAAGAAGAAATGGGCAATGCAGCAAAGAAACTCTCCTGTGCGCTGGTGGTGGTTTTCCAGAGAGGTATCCTAATGGGACCAATGAAGCAGTTCTTACATCTTTATCCTAATGGTTTGGATGAAACCACAGTGAGACTTCCAAGATCCAACAACAGAGTGATACCTGTGGAGACACAAAACAATGGGATTTAGACATGAGAGTTCTAGGTGCAAGGCTGGTTTGTAAGTGCATGTCCTTCACTCTATGACTGCTGTGTTTTTGTCTGTTTTACAGAAGGGGAAAACAGTGAAGTTTGCAATGTGTTCTCATCAGGTGGGCTGAAGATGATATGCACCTCATCTCATGGATTGGCATTCTGTTAATGTCATAGGTGAGCACAAGTTGCGCCACATGTGCAGAGTGATTGGAGGGAAAGTGCATAATGACTTATCCAGCTGACATGGTGTACAGGAAGCTGTGTCTCTGGGACAGTTCTGCATGCCATCACACATTACTGAGGGTGCATCTACACCAGAGATTCCCAAACGCTGGCCTTCCAGGAGTTTTGGACTTCAATCTCAGAATCCCAGGCCAGTGCCCAAGATGACTGAGGCTCCTGAGTGTTGAAGTCCAAATCACCTGGAGGACCTGAGTTTGGGAATTATTGAGCTGCACTGTGGAAATCATGCACCGCTTGAAGGTGCTCCAGCTCCAGCTGATGGAATCCTGGGATTTGGAGTTTTACAAGGCCTTCTCTGCCAAAGAGTACCAAATGACAAATCCCAGGATTCTGTAGGATGGGGCCTGGGCAGTTAAAATGGTGTTGAACTGCATTCTTTCTACAGTGCAGATGCACCCAGAGTAGCATTGGAATACCTCTGTGCATCACATTTGTGCATTGAATTCTGTACGATGGGGCCTGGGCAGTTAAAGTGGTGTCAAACTTGTGTTTTTTCTACAGTGTGGATGCACCCTGGAGTAGCATGTGAATGACTCTATGCATTGCATGTGTGCACTGGACACTCCAATAGCACAAGGGTTTGTGTGAGCCATGCACCTTGGCCATAGAGCCACATAGCATCACACTATGTTGGTATCAGAGTTAGTAACGTAACTATGCCAGCCGAAATTTACGTTAGGCTGAAGCCATGGAGCATCTCAGCTGGTGCTGGTTTTCTTACAGAAGGAAGCTCAGGCTGTTGATGTTGCTTGAAAAATGAGAAGCGTGATCCTCTGACACCTTTCGGTGGGGCTGGCATAGGCGACGTTCCTGGTGGATCGCGCCCGTCCCTTCCCTTCCCTGCCTTGTTCAGCTGGTATTTCTCCCTCTGACTATGATGCATGGTGGAGTTAATTTGGTGTACTGCCATTAATTCCAGCACAGCTGTTCCCCCCTCCCTCCTTCCCTCCCTCAAGGCATCTCGCTAATACGCGGCTTCGGAGCCTCTCAGCAAATTAACATCATTTGTTCTCCAGAACATGTTTTTATTTCTACACGACATGCATAGCTTATTACCAGCCGGCCAACTTGGGGAAGAGGGGGAAAGAATGGGCCATTGGGGAGGGAGTCTGCCCATCAAATCCATCTTCCACCCTCCCCACCTTCCCACCTTTTGTCCCTCGTTCAATCTGCCATGCGGAGAAAGGACGGGCAAAGGAGGGCTTCTTCATCACCATGATGTTATGGCTGCCATGTTGGGCCCATTTTTCAGCACCTTTTTTTTCTGCAAATCAGAAGTGTGCTGCAAATTGCAACAGCCCTGTGTGATCCCTCTCTGCTTGGGAACAGAAGGAATGCAGGACTGCATGCTGCCGCAGAAGCCAAAACACCATCACTATTCAAACTATTCTTCCTTGCAGGGATTTATCCCGAGTGAAGCTGGGTCTCATTCCCACTACCTTTTAAACCAGATTGCAAATCTTTTTGAACCAGTTTAAATGATCATGGTTCACACTTGGACCGAATTGCTGAAATGTTTCAGAGAGAGGGGCCATGCGCTAGAACCATTGAACCCGCATCTTTTTGATGATGATTTTCTCCCCGCGTCTTCTTGGATAAATCGATTCTGCGAAAGTGTGATGTGGATTGGAAATGATTTAAATTTGCCCTTCAGCTGGCTGGAGCGGGCCCATTTTGAATCAATTCATTTGTGAATGTGAATGACAAGCCGGTTATTTTCTATGGGAAAAATGCAATTGGGGCAAATGTAGTGTGAACCATACTCCACTGTTGAATTGATCCATCGATTTGGATCGCAAAGTGATTTATTTTTAGGTGGGGATGAGGCTCCTGTGTGATCTCTGTCTGCTTGGAAAGAGAAGGAATGCAGGACTGGAGGCTGGTGGCACAGAAGCCAAAACACCATCATTATTCAGACTATTCTTCCTTGCAGGGATTTATCCAAAGTGAAGCTGGAAACAGGCTGCTTCACTTGGGAGAAATCCCTGCAAGAATTGGGGATTCCATACCTAAACTGGGATGCATGGGGTCAAACTACTATGATATAGTGGTTTGAGTGTTGGACTACAACTCTGGGGACCAGGGTTCAATTCCCTGCTTGGCCATGAAACCCACTGGGGAACCTTGAACATGTCATATGCTCTCAGCATCCGGTGAAGGCCATGGCAAACCTCCTCTGAGCCAATCTTGCCAAGAAAACCCTATGATAGGGTCACTATACGTTGGAAACATCTTGAAGGCACACAACAACAACGACAACAACAGAGTGTAGCCAAGGTGGCAAAAGTTATTAATGAGGAAGAACATAAAATTGAGGAGAGGCTGCAGCAGTTTGTTTTTGCCTGAGTCTACTGGGAAGGGCAGGATCCCACCTTGCTCTTCTGCTCTCTTTGCTGAATTAAATGAATGCCAATATGTTCTGTGCTTTGAACTCAAGGTGCATCTGCTCTGTAGGAATAATGCAGTTTGACACCACTTTGACTGTCACGGCTGCACCCTCCATAATCTCTTTGGGGAGAAAAAGCTCTTTAGCACCTTGTGAAACTATGGAGTTTATCAGATGACAGAAATTGGAAGTATAATCTAATGGCAATCCAAATGCAATCATGGGGTTTCACGTTATCGCTTATTAAAGTATCTCATGTAATTTTGGGCAAAAGGGAAGCAATTCCAAACGCAATCATGGGTTTTATGTTTTTTCGTATTAAAGCATCTCACGCAATTTCGGGGAATGGGCAGTCATTTTCGGGTAATGGGAAGTCATTCTGAACGCATTCCGAACACAATTAGAATTCACATAAATTCGCTAAACTAGTGAATAAACTTGGCTCCAATTGGCTCCATTCGAAATAAAGAGAAATTCCTCCTGTCTGATAAACTCCTATGAATCCTAGGATTCCATAGGATGGAATGACAGCCCTTAAAATGGTGTCAAACTGCATTATTTCTACAGTGTAGATGCACTCACCATTTGCAGCAGCGGAAGTACACTAAGGACAAAGGAGGAAAATGGAAAGAGAGGGGAGAAACTGGGAAATTTTTAAAGCAGCTGAAAAAAATGGGATAGAAGAGGAATAATCAGGGCTGACTTTGTTAAAAAGGGGGCAGTTGGAAGATGTGGGATTTTGCCATTTGCATTACTGCTGCCTTTATTTCTACTTTTCCTTTCATCCAAAACTGGGGTCTAAGGCATCTTACAAACTGAAATGACTTCATGGTAGGTAGAAACGTACAAAAGAGCAATGTTAAAGTTGAAGAATTAACCTATTCACAATATTAAGACAATTCAAAACACACGCTTGTAAAATTATAAAAAGCAGTTAAGAGCAGTATAATTAAAAACAGTACAGCACCTTCTTGGGAGCCCTTCCTTTAAAAACCTGCAGTTTTAAACACCTGTCAGGGTTTTTAAAATATATATATATATATATTTATTTATTTATTTATTTTATTATTTTATTTATTGGATTTATATTTGTAGCACACTTCTGATTTCTCCCAAAATGGGGTTTAAGGTGGCTGCTGAAGTAAAGACACGAAAGAGGTGGCTCCCAAGGAAAATAGTTTTAGACCATAGGGACAGCCACCAAGAAGGCCCTGTCTTGGGACTGAGGCTGTACCCACACTGAAGAAGTAATCTTATTTGACACCACTTTAACTGCGATGGCTCCAGGCTATGGAATTCTGGGAATTGTTTGTCATGGCTCCATCCTGGCTCACCTGGAGATATCGGGACCTAGATACCCTGAAGGCACCAGATGGATCTTGCAAGCCAAACAGGGTTAGTACCTGGTTAGTATTTGGATGGGAGACCGCCAACAAATACCAGGCAGTGTAGGTGATATAGCAGAGACTGGCCAAACCACCTCTGAATGGGATCCCTTGCCTAGGAAAAAATCCCTTGAAGGGATGAAATGAACTTGAATTCACATACTCACACATACTTGGCTTGATCTTAGAAGCTAAACACAGTCAGCCCTGGTTAGTACTTGGATGGGAGACCACCTAGGCATTGGCTGTATTTCAAAGCAAGGAACTGTCCAAGCTGCCTCTGAGTGAGATTCATTGCTTGAGAAAACCCTACAAAATTCATGGGATCGCCCTAAGTCAACGGACGACTTGAAGGCACACAAACACAGGAGTTTATCATACTGGGGCTGATTTCGACATTAAAGAGAGATTAAAGCGCATTTAAAGCATCCCACAAATGAAGCAGAAACGGCGAGTAATTACCGTATGTGAATGATTATCACACACAATTGCACAAATAAAGCAATATCAGAAATGCATTGCCGAAATCCCGAAAGTAAAAAGATGTGCATTAATGCTTCTTGGTGACCATGTTAACAGCGGGTTTTGTGCGACGTTGTGTGAAACGGATATGCGATTTTTCTAGCATATTCATGGGATAAACTCCCAATCTCTTTCATGTGATAAACTCCACAGATACACACACACTGCATGATTCCAAGGTTAGAAAAGGAGGGCAAGAGGGGGAAGAAGAGAGCTGGTAACCATTGTGTGTGTGTGTGTGTGTGTGTGTTTGTGTGCTGCGGGGGATGCCCACGTGCCTTTATCGGAATGCATTCTCTGTGCTGGGCTGGTTTCCATCATTTGGGAATCTGCAGAAGGCTTCCATGTCAAAAAGGCAGCGAGGCTCTATGAATATTTCATGAGAGAAGCAATGTGTGGCTCTGAGAAGAACATCTGGCCGGGGTCTCTGGAGACCTCCAGGCTCTATGCAGGAAGCAGGAACTGTGAAATATGGAAAGGGAAGGGAGAGAAAGAAAGGGAGGGATGGTGATGGAGGGGGTTTGGAGGAGAAATGGGGAAGGAGAATTGCCAGCCAGAAAAGAGCCATGCTGGCCTGTCCTAGCATCCTTGCGTCTCCCATCCTCTGCCCCACAAGCACCATGCTGCAAGAGCTAGACATTTTAGGATGGAGACTACCTGGCCCCAAAGTGGCGTTTTCTGGGTTGCATTTCTGAGGGGTGCAAAGATGCACCCACAAGGTGGAGAACATCCCTGCAACTTCACAGCCCTTTTCTCCAAACCACTCTTGATCTTTGGACAACATACCCGTCTATACTCGACTATAAGTCGACCCCATGTATAAGTCAAGGGCAGGTTTGGGGGCCAAAATTATGGATTTTGATAGGGGTAGGTAACAGGATCCAAAGGATGGAGCAAGGAAAATAATGCCAAAGAATTCACAAGATTCTAGCATGCATAACTGTTTGTGCTCACATTAAAGATTGGATGGATGAGAGAACAGAGGAGGGTCAGTGCTTCCAGGACAGATTTTACTCTTGCTTTTCACCAAGGGATAATTCATTCTTTTATAAGAGTTAAAGTGCAGTACTGACATTGATCCGTGGATAAGTTGACTCTTTTTTTGGCTCAATTTTTTGTCTAAAGTTTCTAAACTATACATGAGTATATACAGTACCATGAAATAGAGCCCAGAACTCCGAAGGAGGACAAGATGGGTTTTATTGATTTTATTTTACTTTTTAATCAGCAGTGTAGAGATGATGGAGTTGGATTTACATTGCATCCCTAAACATGGCCAGCTACTGCAAAGCTTAGAAATGTTTCTGTTTTAGAAATGTTGCTGTCCAATTTTTTTCCTTGCCAGCACAGTCGCTAGAGATTTGGAGCAAAGGGATCTTGTAGCCCCTTTGAAACTTACTGAAAGAAAGAAGTTGGTAGCATGAGCTTTCATAGATTTGAGCCTACTTCTTCAGATGCATGTTTTTTAGAGATTTTGGGGAACTGTGGTCCAAAAAAGGATCATTTCCAGGCTGTATTCTGCACTTCCGAAATAATGCCGTTTAGCACCGCTTTAACCACCTTGGCTCCCAAAGTAAGTGCCTCTTTCCATCAGTCTTAGTTTTGCAGACATTTTTTGGACAAAGTCAGTGGTGTGTTAAAACACAGATGCAAAGCAACCAATTTTTGTTTTATATAATATTCTGTCTTAAAATATGTGACATTACAGCCTGGGCATTTGCAGGAAGTTTCCAAATGCTGACTTACTTGACAAGCTTTTTGAAAAAGGCTTCCTTGTGAAATGTTTTGCCTAGGGAAAAAAGTCTTCAGGTAAAGGTGGAAAAGAATGTGAATTACAACCCCTTTATATTATTAAAGGATATTTACAAGAAGCTAAGGCTGCTGCCACACTGAAGAATTAATGCAGTTTAACTGTCATGGCTCCACCCTATGGAGTCCTGGGATTTGTAGTTAGTCGCGACAGGGAAAGCTCAATAGCTCACACAACTACAAATCCCATAGCATGGAGCCATGGCGGTTAAAGCGGTGTCAAACTGTGGTGTAGATGTAGCTTAAGTAGGAACTAATTTTCAGGGAAGTATTCCCAGCCTGAAGGATTTTTTTGTTCATTCCCATTCACTTGCAGCAGAAGCTGGAAGATATTTCAGCAAGTAAGTTGCACTCATCAAAAACTGCAGGTGTTCGACACTGGGGCAAGGATGGTTAAGTCATCTTGCCGACTGAGCGTAAGCCTGAAATAGCAATCGCAGGATATATTCAATTCTATGCATATTTATATTTTTGCAATAAAAAGGGCCACAAAAATAGAGTTTTAAAGTTAAGTGGCCTAATGTTTGCAGCCGCACTGCTCCATCGGAACGTGCGTACACACACAAAAACAAAACTTACTGCTGCCACTCTGCAGAAATAAAGCGCTTGACGCCAGTTTCACTTCCATGGTGGCTCAATACTGTGGAAAGCAGGGATTTGTAGTTTTAGCTTGCTGATAGGGAAAGCTAAATGTCTCACAAAACTACAAATGCCAGAATGCCATAGCATCAAGCCATGGAAGTTAAAGTGGTGTCAAACTGCTTTACTTCTGCAGTGTAGCTGCAGCCGTGTAATCCTTTTATTCGTTGTCATGGCTTTCAAGTTGTCTCTCACTTACAAAGACCCTATCCTAGAGTTTTGTTGAATTTCTATCACTGGTGGGGATTCAGGCCTTGCTTTCCCACAGTCTTAGCCCAATGCGCAAACCTTTGCACCATAGTGTCTCTCTAATCCCTTTATTATTTACCCCAAAGTTACAAAATAGTTTTTAAAAACCTGATAGGTATATCTTGGGCTGGATGTTATTATTAATCAAAAATAGGAAGACAGTCTTCCCCTTGAAATATAGAATATCGAACAGTAATTTCATCATTAACACCACCTGTTTTCACAATATATGAGACTGTAGCTATATTCGGCCCTCTCGATCCACAGGTTCTGGATCCACAGATTCAAACCATCCATGGCTTTAAATATTCAAAATACTACTACGGTGGGTCCTTCTTATCAGCTGGGATTTGGATCCCCCCGTGGATAACAAAATCCATGGATGCTCAAGTCCCATTAAATACAATGGCACAGTAAAATGGTGTCCCATATATAAAATGGAAGATTTGCTATTTGGAATGTATGCTTTTAAAAAATATTTTCAAGCCGTGGATGCTTGAATCTGTGGATAAAAAAAAAAAAAATCTGTGGATAAGGAAGGCCAACTGTACAACAACAACAACAACAATAATAATATAATAATAATAATAATAATAAATTCCCAAAAGCAAACCTTGATTTTGCCATTTCATATAAGGGACACCATTTTACTACCCCATTGTATATAATGGGACTTGAGCATCCCCAGATTTTGGTACCCATGGGGTGTCCTGGAGTCAAACCTCAATGGATACCAAGGACTCACTGAACTGAGTGACAGATTGTTGTATCAGTGTGAGAATGAGGGGCTGTCGTGAGTTTGTACAGTCCGCACCCCAAAATGATGCTTGGCTGCTGACTGTTGTTGCTGTGTGCCTTCAAGTCACTTCTGCCTTATGGCGACTTTAAGGAAAACTTACCATGGGGTTTTCTTGGAAAGAGTTGTTCAGGGGAGGTTTGCCATTGCCTTTCCCTGAGGCTGAGAGTATGTGACTTACCCAAGGTCACCCAGTGGGTTTCATGGCCAAGAAAGGAATTGAACTATGGTTTCCAGAGTCATGGTCCAACACACAAATAACTATGCCATGCTGGCTCTCCTGGATTACTCTTGGACTAATTTTGTGAGAATTTACCCTACCTATCTTCTGCTGCTAATTTCTCTTACGGAAGGGACCAGAAGCTGTTTCTGACCTCTGACAATGTCCACTGCTTCTTGCTCTCATAAAGGTACCTCCAGAGCCTCCATCTTCCTTTGCAAGCCCTACAATATCAAAGTCATTGCGGCATGCAGATGCAAACATGAACAAGGAGGGGAACATCATTTCAGCACTGTCTTGCTCTTTAAGCTAAATGCACAGGTGCTTCTAAGGAGTTTATCAGATGGGAGGAATTTCTCTTTATTTCAAATGGAGCCAATTCGAATTCACGTAAATTCGCTAGTTTAGCAAATTTACGTGAAATCTAATTGCGTTCAGAATGCATTCAGAATGACTTCCAATTTCCCGAAAATGACCCCCCCCCATTGCCCGAAATTGCGTGAGATATTCTAATGTGCAATAACGTAAAACCTATGAATGCATTAGGAACGACTTCCCTTTTGCCTGAAATTGCGTGAGATACTTTAATATGCAATAACGTGAAACCCCATGATTGCGTTCGGATTGCCATTGGATTATACCCCCAAATTCCGTCGTATGATAAACTCCTAAGGAAGAGCATCCGCATGGGAAACTTCCAAGTAGAACTACCATAAAGGTGAAAGAAAAAGAAAAATATGAGAGAGGGAGGGAGGGAAGAGGAGGAGGCATTGAAATGCAAACCATGGATTACAGGGGTTGGTGGCTTTTTTAAAACTCCAAAGTTTTCTACTGGGACTGGGAGCAAGGATTAGCTGTGAATTTGTTCTCAGATTGGGTATTTATCCGTTTGTTTGTTTTTAATGCAGTCTATTTCTTTTTCCCCAGAGATATTTTTCCTACTTTGGCTCTTGCAAACTGATGCAATCGATCCTAAATTCTAGGCAGAGCCTGGAAGGATGGAAGGGGTCTAAAACCTGCAGACTGCCCTCGGCCAGCATGCCTAGCAATCTAAATCTGCAAAGAGAAACAAATCCAAATGCACAAGCAAATGTGCCAGTGCGATTCCAGTTTTGCACCTCACTGTAAAGTCCATGATAAGTCGTGTCTGTCAGTCATGGAGTAACTGGAAACATGAAATGATGGCTTCTGGACAACTCCCAACTTTTACCCAAAACCCATGTTATCTTTCCATATTTCTCCAACATCACACACCTGGGGAGAGTGAGAAGACATCTGCCTGGACCTTCTGATGGAGCAACTGAAGGTGAGGGTCTTCTCCTTTTTTCTTGGCTTGCATTGATGTGTCCAATAATAGGGGTTTCCCCCCAAAACTTAGCTACATGGCAAGTACTCTGTGGACTACCTTCCACCTGATCTAACCTCTAGTATCCCCAAAAGGATGGAAGTATTAGTTCAGGGCTACACCAAACCAGGACTATCTATTATAACGTGTGGCTTTTGCATACTCTCCATCATTTCATAGATGGAAACAAGGACGCATGTGCCTAAGCAACATCAGAATGTGGTTGGCATGGCAAAAAGTATTAAGGAGGAAGAACTCCTATGATAGCACCAGTTTGCTTTTGCCTGAGCCTACTGGGAAGGGCACGATTATGCCCCATCCGTCCCCAGCTGAGTTAACTGAGTGCAAACTACCTTTGCAATTTGAACTCAGCTTGAAGGAATTGAAGCTGCTAAGAAGGAAAATGGGAGGAGGAAAGAGAAAATGGGACATTAAAAGCAGCAGGGAAAGTGGAATGATGGGGGATTTAACTCGGAAGATCCTTGCCAAATTGGGTATTTTCTTGGCATTGCTGATCTTCTGATAAAATTTCTCTACATGCGCCACTGGAAACAAACATGGCTGGAATCATGTTATTTAGTCCCAACTAGAATAAACCCATTGCATCAGCCATGTTGAAAGGCAGGTCAACATGAATGTAAATCCAATGATTTTAATCAGAATTAATAATAGGATTTAGGCCCATATTTCCCAATTTCCCCCCATCCCATGGGGAAAAAAGTCTCCAGTCTCAGTTTAGGAGGTCTTCCAATGCCTCATACATAGCCTCCTGACTTTGCCAACACCTCTCCAAACAACCTTCATAACCTACATTTTGGACCACAACTCCCACCATCATGATAGAAATTGTAGTCCAAGCACATCAGGAACACATCTGGCTGAGAACATCAATGCTAAAAAATTCAGTAGCCTCTTCCATGGTCAGAGGAAGAGTGGGAAGAAAATTTCAGTCAAAAACCTTAGTAATTCATAATCAACATTCTACGTGTCAAAAGAGATTTCAGCATTCCCAGCTACAAGTTGGCACTAGGCTTTAGGTGTTTCAGACAAGATAAGAACTGAATTTGGCCGACAACAGCTATGTACATCATCACCAAGGTTTAGATTAGGCGCATTCCATTTTTGTTTTTTTCCATTTTTCAAAAAAAGATTATTGATACAGGTTGAGCTTCCCTTATTTGTCATTCCAACATCTAGAATATTTCAGAATCCAAAATTGTCCACACAGGTGGCTGAGATAGGACAAAATTATGCCCAAAATTATTACTAGATATTATGTATAAAATTACCTTGAGGTTATGTGTATAATGTATATTCAAAACATAAATGAATTTCATGTTTAGACATGGGCCCCATCTTCAAAATATTTCATTATGTATATACAAACATTCCAAAATTTTAAAAAAAATGTTGAAATCCAAAACATGTCTGGTCCCAAGCATTTCAGATAAAGGAGACTCCACCTGTACTGAATTTTGCAAAAGCAACATTTTGAGAACTTTGTAACGTTGAAAATTGTTGCCCAGTTCCATGCTTGCATGCAAATTTCTATTTTGGTTCAAGGCATGAAGCCAAGCCTTGGACCTTTGGGTGATGCTGCTGGGATGTGGTTTAATTTCATTTGCATCATCTCCATCCAGGGCTTGCTAGTCTTGATCCGTTGTCTAGGCTTCATTTTGTTCTCATAAACTGGGAGCCTTTATGTTGGTTCCTTCTGTGATTGGAGCCTGGAGGATGGATGATTCCAGCCTTTAAAAAGTACTCTCATTCCAGGACCAAGAGTAATGAACACACCGGATTTGAGGTTGCACCCTCCATATCCTCTCCTCTGTTCACTCAGCTAGGTAGGGAGTCTTTCAGCTTTGCTGAGGCCCAAAACAGAAGGGAACGCCATATCCAACCCTGTGCCCAGATTTAGACAAAGCCCTTCCAGTACCAACTCAGGGTCATTAGAAAAAACACTCACTGCCCAATGGGTCGATTTTGTGGGCATGGACGCAAGCACAAAGATGACCAAAAGCAACAAACAGCATAGGAGGCTGTTGCAATGCTATTTCTTCTGTGGGACCAACTCAGACCGATCCAGGCTCCGATCTGCTTGAGAGGCATGACCGCACACAAAGGCACACTGACATGGCACTCCACTCACTGCCAGCAGGCAAGCTGCCGGGCATACATTGCACAGGGATGGACACACAAAAACACAGACACACACATGGTCCTTGTTTATGCCTTGGGAAAAGAAATGAAGGGGACATACCTTTCCTGTAGTGTATATGTCTGTGTGTGCCTTCCTCTTCCAGGTTCCACCATCGGTTCACTACCTGCCATGCCTTTCCGGCTTCCTTGCATCATTCGTTTGTTCGTTCTTGCTTTCTCACACTCTCTTTTTCCTCTCTTTTTCCTTGACTGCCGCATCTCGGCAGCCCATCCTCCATGGCACCTCTGCCAACTCAGCTGCCACCTGCTTCGCAGTGGGCTTGCCAGCTTCTGAGCCTCGTATGTTCCTTTTGGCCCCATGCTGCCTTCTGGCATACTGGCAGAGACACGCTGCTCTCCGTCGATGGCATGGGTCCATTTTTCCTCCTTTGCGATCCAGCCCTCCCGGCTTCTTCCTTTTGGTTGCCACCGGAGCCGCCTGCCGTGCCAGCTTCAGCTCTCAGAGAAATTGGCAGAGAAATAAACCCAGAGAAGGGAGATCTCCTCTTTGCCAGCTGATTGTTCGCCACATATTTTTTGGAGGAGGGGGAAGAAAAAGAGGTGCGAAAAATTACGGGGAAAAGGAGCCCAAGCATACGCAACAACCAGCCATTCTGGGTTTTTTTGGAGCAAATGCCGGAGACCGGCTGAGTGGGGGTCTCAAGATGGCATTGGTTTTTGGCAGCCACTTTCCAGGGAGAAGTAGACCGGCTTCATTTTTCCTAGCTCATGCCAAAAAAGAAGAAAAAGGAGGAGGAGAGAGAAGACGGGAGAAAAAGGGTCATTGATCGATGTCACGCATCCCACATTTTCAAACTGGAAGGTCCACTGTCCTTCTCTCATCCAGCTGACCCTTCTCCTCCATCCTTCCTTCAAGCACAGAGATCACCCGAGACCTTCCAGACGCTTGGGAGAAGTGCTTGGCCAAGTCCCCCAGCCCTCCTCTTCAACTGTCTGAAAAGCGTGGCAAGGACGCAGGTGTAGAAACCATGGAGTCCAGATTCCCAGCTACTTTTGCAAACAAACCTTAGTCTTCTTGATGCATTGCAAAAAAAAAAGAACTCCCTAAGACACACCCCTTACCCATCACTCCTCAGGTTTGCAGAAATCCTTGGCAAATGGAGAAAGGTGGCACAGAGAGGCTCTTCACCTAAGTGTTTGTGAACACAGAAACACAATTGCACCAGCTCCTTCCTAAGTCAAGACTTTGGCAGGGCCTCCAAGAGGTTGGCCATGAGTCATAGTTGAGAGCCTTCCACTTCTTCTTTCTTCTCTGCTAGCTAATGTCTGCGGGTTAACAAAATAATCTATATTCCACATTGTCTAAGAAAGTTCAATGACAAAAACTGAGAGTATTTTAACTACTACAGGGACCAGCTTTACTACCTGCACAAGAATGCCGAAGACCTTTGGCTTTGGTTAGCTTGAGATACCTTTCCCCGATCTGTGTTGGACTACAATTCAAATCAGGGCCAGATAATGGTGGTAGTAGTCCAAACAGATGTGAAGAGTACCAGGTTGGACAAAGCTAGCTTGGCTGTGTTGGAGGAAAGGACAGAAATCGATTCTTATTTTGCTATTTTCATTGATTCATATCACATTTCATCCAATATGTGGACATGGCACGGAGGTTTTTAACTTGGGTCTCCTGGCTCTCTAAGGCCATCCATGGATGGACTTCCAAGTCTCCTTGAACCAGACAAGAAGGACTTTGATTCCCATTCAATTCCCAGTTTCCCTCCTGTTCCTTTGAAAATGGCATTTATGTGCACCATTAAGAGAAAGGAATTTCATCAAATTCCCAAAGGAGTGTGTGACTGGGAAAAGGTTAAGAGAACAAAACATATGAGGAAATATTGAAGGATCTGGGCATCTTCTGCTCAGTGAAGAGAAGACTGAGGGGTGATGCTTGAAGTATCTCAAGATATTTAAGAGGGTAGGCTTGTTTTCTGCTGCCCCAGCGGTCTAATGGGTTGAAGTTACAATGGGATAGATTTTGATTGAATATTAGAAGGAACTTCTTGACAATAAGAGTGATTTGGCAATGGAACCAATTGCATAGATCGGTGGTGGGGTCTTCTTCTCTGGACATCTCCAAAAAGAGCTACCTGGACAGCTACTTGTTGGGGACGATTTTAACTGGAGATCCTGCACTGAGCAAGAAATTAGTCTCAATGGCCCATTGGAGTCCTTCTAGCTCTGTGACTCTAAAAACCACTGATCTATACTGCATCTACATTGCAGAATAAATACAGATTGACACCACTTTAACTGCCATGGCTCAATGCTATGGATTTCTGGGTTTTGTAGTCGATGAGACATTTAGCCTCCCCTGTCAGAGTCAATATAATGCAGCCATGACAATTAAAATGGTGTCAGATTGCATTAATTCTGCAGCATGGCAGCAGCCCTAGACCCAAAGTAGAATATAGCAGGGAGCATCTTAAGATCTCTTGACGGACAGAACAAAGCATGGAAACATATTTAATATAGACAATTCATTCTCATTGAACTGGTCACTGTGTTTCAGAAGTAACTCAGCATCATGAGTCATTCCAGTGTTAAGTATGCAATTTTATGTGTTACTTGAATCATAGAATCATAGAATCCTAAAGTCAGAAGAGACCCCAAGGGCCATCTAGTCCAACCCCCCTGCCATGCAGGAACTCTCAAGCAAAGCACTTCCCATTACTTTTCTGTTATATTTAAAAAATAAATCTTTGGACTGGTAAGAGAAGACTCTAAAATTTGCAACATCCCTGGCAAAATTGTCTCAAAAATGCCTAAGTGACCTTTGGAAGAATCTTCTAAAACATCTAGAAGATTGTTGCCTGTTACACCGATAAAGTAACTATGTTCTTATTTGTTCTGCTATTTTTAGAGTGTGACTTTTACAACATCTTTGTTACAAAAGGGGGAAAAACTAACTTGTCATGGGTTGAAATCGATTATCTCTAATCTCTGGGGTAATGGCTTAAATTCCCTACAGGCACCAGATCCTGTCTGACTCTGTTTGTGGAAGCTAAGCAGGGTCAGTTGTTGTTAGTACTTGAATGGGAGACTACCAAGGAACACCAAGTGCTGGAGGCTATATTTCAGGGGAAGGAACCAGCAAAACCACCTCTGACGGTCCCTTGACTACAAAAACCATACAAAATTCCTGGGGTCACCATAAGTCGACAGGCGGATTGAAGGCAAGTACATACCTAAAACGAAATACCCTCAAGGTGCCAGATTCTGTCTGATTTTGGAAACTAAGCAAGGTCAGCACTGGTTAGTACCTGGATGGGAGACTACCAATGAATACCAGTTGCTGAAGGCTACATTTCGGAGGAAGGAACTAGCAAAGCCACCTCTGAGTATCCCTTGCCTAAGAAAACCTTATAAAAACATAATGGGGTTGCCATAAATTGGCAAGTGACTTGAAGACACATATGCACAGAGTCTGTCTAATTGCCTAATTGGGTGGTCATCCTATTAAAAAGGCTACCTAGAGAAAAACCTCAATCAACTGAACCTGATTGCAGAATTCCCAGAATTCCATAGGTTTGAGCCAGGACAGTTGAAGCGGTGCCAAACTATGTTATTTCTTCAGTGTGGATGCAGCCATATTTTTTGTGGGTTTTTTGGGCTATGTATGGCCATGTTCTAGAAGAGTTTATTCCTGACGTTTCACCAGCATCTGTGACTGGCATCTTCAGAGAAAAGTTCACTGTTCAGCCAGTTCAAGAAGCCTAGAAAATTGTAACTCTATGGTAGAACGTAAGTGGCCTAAACACCGTAAAGGCACAAGATCTTGTCTGATCTTGGAAGCTAAGCCTTGTTTAGTACTTGGATGGGAGACTGTCAGGTGCTGTAGGCTATATTTCAGAGGAAGGAAGCGGCAAAACCATCTCTCAGATTTCTTGCCTAAGAAAGCCTTGTGAAATTCATGGAGTCACCATAAATCAACAGGCGACTTGAAGAGACATACCCACACAATTTGAATGAAACTATAATGCCTAACCTGTACAGACAGATCAGAAGAGCTCCACATTGAAGGACTCACAGATACTCCAAAAATCTTTATTTCCTTTGGAAACGTTTGCCACAGTCAGAGGTAGCTAGCAGTTTCCATACCAGGCTTTGGCATGGACTTTAAATGAGGTGCCCAAATAAGTTAAAATAACTTAAAATAAGTTCAGCTTCTTGGATAGCTCCATTCAGTTCAAACCAAAACTCCGAGCAGATTCACCTCTCCTTGGACACAGAAGATGCTGGACACCACTGGCCACAACTACCCTTCGTTCTGGATGGACAAGAGTCACAGCTCTGAACTCTGGAGGTGTCAGGACCTTGGGATAAGGAGAAGCACCTAAACACATCCAGGGCTTGAAGGGCCAGCAGGAATATTGGATGGGGGAGATTTGGGGAATTGTGGTTCCCCGCTACTCCCCCCAAATAAAGAGTAACCTTTTCCTTTGCCTGCCCTGGCTCCCTGGCTCTGCATGGCTGCATTTTGCTCCTCGGATCCAGGCATTAGTACCGAATGCATTCATCTAATTTCCCTGAATGAGAGAACTAAATCTCCATCAATCATCATTTCGTACAATTACCATAATGGGGCTATTTTGCACTTATTTCCTCCTTCACTGTGATGTGGCAGCCACTTCAGGCAAGCACTTTACACCAAGGTGCTCTGGTCTCCTGGGAGCCGGGCTGATAACTTGTTTGCTCTTTGACTCTGAGAAAGAGGCCGGGGTTTGGAAGGACAGGTGGGAAACTCTGTGCACCATCCTGGCCCAGGAGGACTCAGGTTCCTGCTATCGGAAGAGGGCCAAGGAAGGAGAATCACAGCTGCCCCAATACATTTTGATCCCTGAAAGCAGGGCATCTCACCTTGACAAGGTGAGTAGTCATTAAAGCTAGCAAAATCCATTTTGGCACTCCAGACAGAACAAGTATGATTCAAAAGCGTTTCTCTTCCATCTTTGGCACAAAAAGGATAACTGTTGTCGATGTACAGTATGGTCCAAAATTCACAAGACAGGGATAACTTTATTGGGCCAACCCAAAGGCACAGTATACATGTTGCAAACTTTGCAAAGCTTGCAACATGTTTAGTGTGCCTTTCGCTTGGTTCAATAAAGGTACCCCTATTTTGTGGATTTTGGATGATACTGTGCTTTGCTGTAAGGCCAACATAGCCATCCCTGGATGTGTTGTTGATGTTGTGTGCCTTCAAGGGTGCATCTGCACTGTAGAAATAATTCAGTTTGACACCACTTTAATTGCCATGGCCCCATCCTACAGAATCTATGGGATTTGTAGTTTGGTGAGGCACCAATCCTCTTTGGCAGAGAAGGCTAAAGACCTGGTAAATCCAAGGATGGAGCAACAGTACTTAAAAGTGGTACCAAACTGCATTATTTCTAGAGTGTGGATGCATCCTTGATGATTTTTTTCTCCTCTGATTAAAAGTGGTAAGAAATGTGATATGGATAGCAAATGCATAAAAGTATGAGAGGGGTTCTTGGAAAGATCAGAGTTGCACTCCTTTGCCATTGACAGAGGGGCTTCCTTTGCATAAGAGTGTTGCTGATGGCACTGACTTCCCAAATGCACTCTCTGAAGCGCATTCCCTGCACCATGCACATGCCAGAGCCACATTCCTGGGAAGAGACAGCCAGCTGAAGAGTCTGCCTGATCTCCCTTGCAAAACTGACATGTTTCATCCCCCACATGTTTCAAAGGGGAAACCAGTTCTTTTTGTTCTACCTCTGTCAGGAATTGCGTTGTTATTGCTTTCAGCTAATAATTACAGAGAGCTGGGCAGCTGACAGATTTAACTCATCCAACATCCACCCACATAGCGCCTCCGCATTAAGCTATAAAATGCATCCTTTCCTTGCAACCAACCCAGACAACAATCTCCTCCCATATGCACCTGTCTTGTTGCATGTCCCAACACCTGGTCCAACGTCCAGCACTCAAGCCACTACGCCACTCTGGCTTATACTGGCCCTTGTTTATTTTCTTGAACCTATTTGCTATGGGCAACTCTCACCCTCTCAGCCTCAGAGGAAGGCCATCGCAAACCCCCTCTGAACAAACCTTGCCAAGAAAACCCCGTGACAGAGTCCCCCTAGGGTTGCCATAAGTCAAAAGCAACTTGAAGGCACACCACAACAACACATTTGCTATATAAAGTTCAGCACTTTGGACAGCTTCTTTATTGGAAAGAGAAGATTCGTCCCCATATCCAGATCAGAGTTTCCCCACCCCACCAACATCAGAGTGACCCACTTCCACTGGTTTGTTGTACTGGTTCCATTGCTGTTTGCAGAGATGTGCATTGACTTGGATCCGACTGTTTTGTTGGATGAGCTTTTCGGAAGGGAGGGGAACCCTATTTGCTATGCAAAACAAACATTGGCATAAAATGTCAAAGAATAAAAGGAGGGACATAATAATCTATTAATTCATGAAATCCTTCTCTGCAGATAGACACAAAACATAAGCCAAGGAGTTAAATCCTCAAAGCTTGGGTGCTGGAAAGCGGGCCGTCGATAGCTGGAGCTATGAGGAATTAATGGGGTTTCTCCTGACTCATACCATATGGCCGGATGGGCCCTTTTCTCCCTCCCTTTTCCTACTCTCTGCTTTCATTGACTCCCACCCTCAGATGAGGTGCCAATGTTTTCTGATTAAACCCTTGTTTTAGGAGGAGGGGGTGCTTTTAGGATCCCAGATATCAGCTGGATGCAAGTCTCTTTGGAGGGACAGATTGGAGTAGGATTAAGGATTAGAAGAACCCCTGGCAGATGGTGAGGAGGGAGAGAAAGAGATGGGGGGGGGGGAGCATTTTGCATCATTGTGTTTATTGAAAACACCAAAGAAGGAGTCATCCCTTTGGAAGGAGGGGCTGAACACAGGAACATGGAAGAATGACTGGGCTTCAGACAAGGTTTCTCTGTAACAGAAGGTCCAGGATGCTACAGCCCAAGGTTGGAAATAAGATCAAGTCTAGGAAAGCTCATGCTCTCAACTTCTCTCTTGCAGTTAATCTCAAAAGTGCTGCAAGATGCCTTATCATAGTCCCTTTTGCAGTCGTTGGACAACTGGCTCCCCAGTGGATGACTTTCTTCCAAGCTGGCTCTACACAGTTCCCAAGGAGACAAACCATTCAGCAATGGAAGAAATCATTGTTTTTGTGGGTTTTTCAGGCTATGTGGCCATGTTCTAGAAGAGTTTATTCCTGACGTTTCGCCAGCATCTGTGGCTGGCATCTTCAGAGAAATCCTTCGACTTCACAATGGAAGAAATCGCTTTGCAAGGCGGGGAGCGGGTTTCTTTTTTTGTTTTAAGATATTTCTGTGCTGCTCTCCAAGTATGAAACTATGCGGGGGGGGGGTGTACTGGAAGATGATAAAAGCAAAGAAATACAAGAACATGAAGTCAAACAAATAAGGCATTGGCTAGAAGAAGGGGTAAAAAAAGACTACACATTTCAGCAGAACAGATAAAACCAGCGCAAGTGCTCAATGACAGAACTTGCCTGGATTCAAAATAGCATCAGGTTTCGACGAAGGACATTTCCCAAATGTGGAGACATTGCCTAAGTGGCCTGCTGTGTCCAGTCAACCCTGCCTAAAGCCAATGTGTGATACCAAGATGGACATGGCATGGAATAAGGCCTCTAACATGGACGATAACATCTGGCAAAGGTTATGCAAAGAAAGGTGGTTCCCTGGCACCCACATCCCAAGATATTATGCAGCCAGGAACCAAACATTTTGGCTAGCAAAGAAAGGATCCACCACTGGACTCTGATCCTTCCCATCTTCAGACACGGCCTTGTGAGGCAGGAGAAGACTGCCTTCCCCTCTTTTTAGAGATCTCTCTATTCTTTAGCTGCATTCACAGACTACCTTCCCACCATTGAACTTCATTGTCCTCTTCCTCTCTACTTTTATCCACACAACAACTTCCCTGTGAGCTAGGTCAATCCCTCTTCTCTCTCTTTTTGATGATGATGATGATTTCTTGCCTGCTTCTCCTCATGGCTCGAGGCAGGCTGCAACATAGTTAAAACACATTACATAAAATACACGTATTAAGCCGCATCTCTATGCAATATTTATATTACAGTTGGCCCTCTGTTTTTGTGGGGGATCCATTCTGGACCGCCCCCCTCTGCACAAATGGAGCCTCACATGTATTCAAACCTCATGAATGGCACATGCCCCCATGTGCGTGGTGCACCATTGGAAGCAAAGGAGGTCGCCCCTCCACAGGTAATCGAGGGCACAGATCCCAGATCCGTGAGTTAGGAGGGGCGACTGTACAATGCGTAGGGCAATAATTAAATATAAAATTAATGATTAAAAGCTGCCTGGATATGCCTGCCAGAAGAGATAGGTCTTCAAATGTGTTTTGTATTTCGACCACTGGTTTAGCTGTTGGATCTCTTCTGGCTGGTCATTCCACAGTCTTGGGGTGGCCGATGAGAAGATCTACCTGTTCCTTGGCCATATTCCTATACCAATTTTCCAGCTGTGGACTTAAGCCAACATACAGTTCTCTCCTCCACCCTACTTTTAGCCTCAAAACAACCCTGTGAGGTAGATCAGTCAAGGAGAAAGGCAAGGAGAGAGTAGTCCACAGTCACCCAACAAGTTTCCATGGCTCAGTAGAGCCTGGATCGTCCCAAGTCCCATCCTGTACCCTCTTGGCGCTCTTATGCCCAGATTTTAGAATTTGGTACCCAATTCCAGAGTCCCTTCCCTGCCAGGGTTGTACTTGACTCCTCAGGGCATTGGACCCGACCGGTTCTTTGGCACAGCAAGGAACAACAAACTCTGGTTAATTAGATTAAACTGCCCCCCATCTGTCTCCTCTGCGGTTGCTCTGGGTGGTGATGGAGCCTTGTGTTTCACTAAGGGGACAGATTGTGTTCCTCGGCCTATGGCTAGTTGGTCGCCAGACAAGCAGCCATTTGCAGAGCTTGGAAAATCCCATCCACCACGTCTGGGCATCTGTTGGTTGAGCTGCATCCATCTGGAGCCCCTTGCGAGGTTTTCTCCAGATGAATCTGGGCTTTGTCTACTTTGTCAACCCAGGCAGCCTGGAAAGAAGCAAAAATGTGATTAAAAAAAACATCGCTGCCTGCTGCAGTTGCCCAGCCCAGAATTAAGATGACTTCTTTTACTATACCAAAATCAAACCAACCAACAGTGTTTGGAAACTTCAGGGGTTTTTTTTAAAGTAATTAATTCTTATTACCAGCTATAATGTGCTGAAGAGTAATTTATTGTAGCTATTCATTACAATCCAAAAACTCATTACAACCCACTTCCAAAAATAAAAAATAAAAAAAAATGAGTAACTACGCATTTACAATCCTAAATCCAATACAATGCAAAAGCACAAAGGAATGGGTTGGTGGCCACAACCTGAACAAATGGAACAGCAAGGTGAGCATTCATGAAGTTAGTCTGCAGCCTGGCTTTGACCAGAAACATGATGAAGATAGCCAGAAGGCAGGGAGACCCTCACATACCTGAAGAGGTGGACTGGCTCATGCCACAATGAATGCCTTGTTCTTTGGAGCAGTTGATGGATTGTGTCAGGACACGTGGATCAGGAAAATATTCTGGGTTTGAATTTGAACTTCAAAGTTGCAAAAGTGCTGAACCTCTGGGATTAAAGCCAAGATGGAGTCACCCACCCCCGTGGATGCAGAAGTTGCCAGTTGCCACTGCTTTCTCTTTTGGTGCTGCAAGACAAAATGATGGTGCGGTATGGATACACACTTCACAGGCCTCACGGTGACCTTCGTTTTTGCAAAGAAGAAAAGATATTAACACTGCAGCCTTGCCTGCACTTACGCGGTTGTAAGTCCTATCGGACTCTGCCAAGTGTAACTTCTAAGTAGATGCGTCTGGACGTGCAAATGGGTTTCGGTTGTCTCGCATGCATTCAGTTGCACTCACACAATCTGTGTACCTCCAGTTTAGTCGCTGGGTTTTTTAACACACCCGGCCTGGACTGCTGTGCTTCCCTCCTCCTCCTCCTCCCAATCTCTCTTTCCCTTACATTAAGTAGTTCCTTGATTAATTATAGATCGAGGGAGAGAGGCTTTTATTGCATTGGAGTTTACTGGTGTGACATTGCCCCTCTTTATTTTTTAAAAAAGTAATTATGAACCAGAGCATAAAAGCTACTGTTTTCCAACAGAGGCTTAATATGCAACAGGGTCAGGGGTGTCCTCTTATTGTCAATTAGGGAATCCTCAGAGGAAACCAGAGAAGGAGGAGGAAGAAGAGGGAAGAAGAGAAAAGAGGGGATGAGAAAGAAGGAATGAAGATGGATGCAAGGAGGAAGGAGGAAAGAGGAGGAAGGATGGGATGAGAAGGAAGAAGGAAGGAAGGAGAAGAAGGAATATGTGGAGGAAGGAGAAGAGAAGGAAGAAGAGAAAGAAAATGGGATATTGGAAAAGGAGGAGGAAGAAAAGGAAAAGGAGAAAAGAGGGGATGAGAAGGAAGGAAGAGGGATGCAAGGAGGAAGGAGGAAAGAGGAGGAGAGGAGAAGGAAGGAAGGAAGGAGAAAGAAAGAAGAAGTGGAGGGGAACAAAAATATTGAAGAAGGAGAAGAGAAGGAAAAAAGAAAGAAAGTGGGGTGTTGGAAGAGGAGGAGGAGGAGGAAGAAGAAGAAGAGGAGGAGGAGAAGAAAGAAGAAAAGGAAAAGAAGGAAGGACGAGGAAGGAAGGGGAGGAAGAAGAGGAGGGTAAAGTGGAGGAGAGGAGAGGAGAAAGAAGAAGAATAGGAAGAAGAGAAGGGGAGGAAGAGAAAGACAGGGAAGAGGGAAATGAGGAGGAAAAGGCAGGAGGGGAAAACAAGAAGGAGGAAGAAGAAGGTAAAGAAGAAGACGAAACAGTTGAAGAGGAGGAGGAGGAGGAGAAGAAGAAGTAATAGCCACTGAGACGCTTAACCTCCACGAACATGTCCGGTCAAGTGGAGAGGTTCAGGTGAAACCTTCCAGTTTGAACCTACAATGGTTCTTCAGCCCCTTCCTCATTTTCACTATTCTCCTTCTTGGAGTTTATCGCACGGGAGGAATTTCTCTCAATTTCGAAAGAAATGAAAATGGGGTCTGTTTGGAAATGAGTGAATTTGCTAGTTCAGCGAATTTACGTGATTGTGTATTTCTGCTGCACCACGTTCGGAATGACTCCCCATTGCCCGAAATTGTCTGTGATAGTTTTTCACGCAATAACATGAAACCCCATGATTGCGTTTGGAAGGACTTTCCGTTGCCCGAAAATGCTTGTGGTAGTTTCTCACGCAATAACGTGAAATCCCATGATTGTGCTTGGACTGCTATTGGATTATGCTTCCAATTTCTGTCGTCTGATAAACTCCCTTCTCTTCTTTTTCCGTGTCCCTGGCATTCTTTGCTGGCACCTGGTAGTGTCTGCAAGAGAACTCAGGAGTGCCAAGGCATGCATTTCCCCATCTCCAGCCTCATTCCTCCCCAGCCTCCTGGACCCTCTGTGTTTATAGGGATTCCTGCTTGGTTTGTTATTGTGTGGCTTTTCTAAAATTTATTTACAGGGCCCAGATCCCTTCCAGGCCCAGAAGAAGAGTGTGGCAGAGGCGGCAGCAGCAGTATGGAAACATCTCTTCTTAATATTCTGTGCCAAACCATGCAGAAGGGAAGCCTGGCACTTCAGTGTCCCCCACTGACAAGGCTGGCTTGTGACTGAAATGTTTTGTCTCCCACTTGACAAACACATCATTGCCACTTCGCAGCCTCCTTCCCCTTCAAGGCCTCGGAGATCATTTTACCTTTGTCTTGCAAGTGCCTCTCTGTGAGAGGGAGGTGTCAGTGGAAAGGGAAGAGAGATGGGCACACGGCTGGGGTTGTGACCGCACAAGGGCATGGCAACACTTCCAGACAACCAGCAGCACCCATGTCGGCAGCTGGGCAGTGACTCCACCATCGGCTTTAATCTGACCTTTAAAAGATGCCAGCCACAGATGCTGGCAAAGTGTCAGGAATAAACCCTTCTAGAACATGATCGTATAGCCTGAAAAACCTACAAAAACTATGGATGCTGGCCATGAAAGCCTTCAACTTCCCTTTACAAGAGAATTCTAAGGTCTTGGAAACACATTGGTGGATAGGGCTCCACACTTCTGATCAAGTTTGAGCTAAATGTCAGAGTGGGCTCAACACCACAATGACACAGAAAACACCACTTGGTACTGTCCTCTTCCCATGTTTGGAAAAATCATCATGATAAATATTACACTGAAAGCTGGCATAATGTATTGTTGTTGGACTACAACTCTGAGAGATCCAGGTTCAAATCCATGGCTCCCATGGAAACTCATTGGGGGACCCTGGGGGAGTCCCACTCTCTCAGCCTCACAGGATGGTAATTGCAACCTGCCTTTGAACAATATATATATGTCTTCACTCAGAATCAACTTAAAGGCATGTAAGAAAAATTTTAAGAGAGATCTTAAAAGTGTTGGATCTATTGAAGGAACTTTGATTAGCTCCTTTCAAGTTTGGACTAAAAGCCAGAGTGGATTCACCATCACATCGACATGAAAGCCACCAGACATGAGTTCCAACATCTGGAAGCAAAAAATGGATAAATATAATAAGGTCAGAAGTGTTGGCTTACCTAACTCTTCCTCAGTCCTGCAAGTAACCCCAGATGTGAAGATGATTCAACTAAGACTGTTGTCCTTTGGACATGCCATGAGATGATGTGACTCATTGGAAAAGACAATAATGCTGGGGGAAAGTGGAAGACAGTAGGAAAAGATGGAGACCACATTAGCGGTGGATTGATTCACTCAAGGAATCTACAGCCCTGAGTTTGCAAAGTAGAAGACAGAGTAACCTGGAGATCTCTCACTTTTAGGGTCAAAAATAACTGTCACCATTGAGCACATTCTTGGATTGGTTATTTTCTGCTTCTCTAATCTAAGCCCTTTGCTGGCCTTGATCCTGATCTAGCTATTCCTCCCCCCTGACTGTCCCAAGGAAAATGCCTGACAACCTTGATGTCAGACCACCAAGCAGCACCGGAGACCCTTCTCCAAGCTCAAGTCTTCCTACGAATAGGACAATACCATGCTGAGGATGCTCTCCTGAACACACACAGATATATACATATTTCTAGGGGAACCTGATAATGACAAGTGTTAGTAAGTGAAGATCAGGTGCAAGTCAAAACAAATTCAGCCATGGACGAGAGAGGAAAATAATCTTTAAAATCCTTTAAAATGTTGAAAGAAGGTCAGTTGCCCAGTCAAAGCATCCCCAGAATGACAGGTCCCTAGCAATGGAAGTTGTCATTGAACACTCCTGCCCTCTACCGGAAGGTGGGGTTTTCCATCTCCATCTGTTTAACCCAGATAGCATTGCTGCCTTTGGTCCTTGTTTGGAAGGGATGTGCCCCTATGTATGGGTACAAATTGTTCTCTCCCTGCTTCTCACATTGTCTCTTTTTACTCCCCGAAGCCTTTCCGGAGACAAGACCCTGCTACAAACCCAGTTGCCAAGTCTCTCCCTTCATCTACTCTGGCAGCAACATTACAGCCGCAGACAATGTCTCCCACGATGTCTGAAGTGAATTTACTTCCCTTGGGAGGGAGTTTCATAGCCACCGAGAAGACTCTCTCCTATGCGCCCATCAAACAATCCCAGAAGGATAGTGGGATGGAGAAAAAGCCCTTTAGACCTTAAAGCATGGGCAGTCTGCTGTTCGCACCCATTCCTAGAGTGGTAGGCAGCACTGATAAGTAAATAAGAAAAATGTGCCACTCTTGTATCATCACCTGAAAAGTGGCATTTTAAAAACCAGCCATCAAACAAACTGGATCAGTGGAAAGACACGCTCACAAGTATGCACTGTTATTTGGAAGCAGCTCAAGTTTTCCAACTGCTCAACACTGAGGTCCCAGGTAACCAGTGAAGTTTTACCGCAGCCTAGTAGATGTCCCAAATGAAGTGCAGAAGGGAGGCTTTGTGCGTGTGTGTGTGAAGAAACAGTTCCTTTGCAGATACTTTTGGAGCCGACAGATGCACCTGACATGCTGCGTGTCTCGAAAGCACAGGACTGTGCCAAGGATGCTCACGTCTGCCATGTGCGACCCATGCGCTGGTGCAGCAGGAATTCCTCTGTAGCTTTTGAACAGTTGAAGAAGCTTTGTGGCAATCAGGTTGTGGTGGTGAAACCTCTTTCTTCCCTGAGGTTTACAGGCCCAGACTTCTCTTGACCCTGTGATTTTTGTTAGCCGTTGGACTGAACAATGGAGGCTCACTATAGAATGGCAGTTTAAATTAAAATACTGTATATGCTCATGTATAAGTCTAGAGATTTAGGTCAAAAAATTGACCCCAAAAAACTGACTCGACTTATCCATGGGTCAATGTAAGTACTGTATCTTAACTCTTATTTAAAAGAAGGAATCATCTTCTGGTGAAAAGCAAGATTATAATATGTGAAGCACTGATCCCCGCTACTCTCTCATCCATCCAGCCTTAAGAATAAGCACAAAGACTTATGTCTGCTGGAATTTTGTAAGGTCTTTGACATTGTTTTGCTTTGTTTCATCCTTTAGATCAGAGATTCTCAACCTTTGATCCTCCAGCTGTTTTGGACTTCAGCACCTAGAAGCCTTTGCCAGCATGGCCAATGATGAGGGAATCTGGGGAATGAAGTCAAAAACATCTGAAGGACCAGAGGTTGAGAACCACTGCTTTAGATCCTTTGCTGTATGCCCATAAGTTTTACCCTCAACTTATCCATGGGTCATAGTAAAATCCATAATTTTGGCCCCAGAACTTGCCCTCGACTTCTATATGAGGTCGAGTTATAATTGAGTATATAAGGTATATATATCTCCTTTTGCTGAATAGAGTGGTAAAAGGCAAGAGCTTGGTCCATCCTGGGAGCAACAAAAAGAAGCATGGATCCCCTTTACTCTTTTAGCCATCCAGCCGGTTAATGTCTGTTGGAATTTTCTAAGTTCTTTGGCATCATTTCCCTTTGCATCATCCTTTACATCCTTTGTTACATGCCCCTAGGTTTAACCCTCAACGTATCCATGAGTCATATCGAAATCTGTAATTTTGGCCCCCAAACCTGCGCTCGACTTATACATGAGGTTGGCTTATAGTCGAGTATATATGGTACTAAAAATTTGAGGCAAACCAGAGTGCATTGGGATAACAAAGATTTAATCGGGATTGTCCCTGCTAAACCAGGACAGTTGGAGAGTAAGGTATGAGTACTATTTTTCTTCCTTTGGAGTCTTTAATCCAGGGACACTTTCACATAGGAAAGCTGCTATTGTAAGATTGAAACAGGACAGTCTGTTTCGATACCTCCCTCTTGCAAGGTGTCTAAGCAAGGCTTGATGTAAAAGCGTACGGTATTGCACAGGTGTGTGAAGGGACAATGCGGGTTTAGCAGTCTCCCGAAGCTGATCAATTAAACATCCCACCTCCAGGGGGAAAAATAATGACATTGACTTAAAGATCACAAGGCCTTTATACCGCAATGCTCTTGGGGCCTGTTTAATTGGAGCTTTCATTCCTCTGGAGCCTTTAGGGTCTGTATTCCAGTCAGGTTTGCAAGCTGTTCTCTGCATTTGTGATGGGCTTGACATGGGCCTTGTTGAAATGAGAGGTGGAATACAGAAACAAGAGATGAAAATTTTACATTGGGAGACTTTACCAGGGTATAAATCTTGGTAAGAATCTGGTTTAGAGCTGGCTGTGACATTTCTGGTTTGTTCTAAGCACCTTCGGACTAGGCAGAGGTGTGTTACAACCATAAAATAAATGAGCGATCAAACGTCTTACACCGCTTTTGAAGAATGTGCAGGACCCTTGGGGAGAGAATATGCCATTTTAAAAAATTAAGTACAGTTTCTGCCGCAGCACTTAGTTCATCGCCGATGTGCAAGAAATTTGTAACTATTTATATTTGGCTGCGAAAAGAAGGTCAAGGAAACACAACAGTGAAAGTCAAAGAGAGTGTCACTCGTTTAAAAGCTGTTTAAAAGCTGTTTCTAAAGTCAGCCCAGAATACAAACAGATGCACTAGTAAAAAAAACAAACTGGTTTTGATGTGTTGATGTCTTTTATTTTATTTTGAGATTTTAATATTTTATTGTATAATTTATAAAGCACAGTACATTTTACTGTATCATTCTCATTATTTAGTGTTCATTTCACAAATAAAACTTAACAAGAATATTTCAATAAATTTCCACTGAAACTAGTTTATCATTCTTTGATATTACCATCTTTACAGCCAAAATATTTGCAATTCAGTGTATTTTCTTAATTTCTAAGTGACCTACCCCGTTAACATTTGCTCTTGTGAATGATTTTTTAAAATTATTTCTACTTCTGTTAACTGCCGTCTCAATGATAACTTCAGTATATATAGCACTAACACATTATTAGATTTTGCAAACAGTGAAAGGAGCCTTGTTAGTCTAGGTCTAAGTTAAATCTAGTTTTATCTTTTGTCATTTCCATATTTTTTGCAGTACTTTGTAATTGCTTCCTATTCCTTTTCTTCTGATTTTCCATTTATAAACTGTGTTAATCTGTCAATTTTGCTCATGTCCTGAATATTTAATAACCAGTTGTCAACAGCAGATTACAAGGGGGTATCCAAAAGTTTTAATGATCACCTTTAAAAAAATTAGACAGAAAGTTTGTTTTGATTTGTAGTTGTTAAGTTATCTCTGTGTAGTCACTATCTAGATTTACACATTTTCCCCAGCGTATCTTGACCCTCCAAATACCTGATATTGTAGAAGTCTGCAGAGTGTGCCTGATGAGGATTTTACACTTTAGTCACTTCTGGCAGAAGCAGTCACAAAAATAAAGGTTGCAATGAGTTGATTTTCTCAGCAACGTGCACTTAGGGACCAATGAGGACATTGACAAAATTTAATTAATATGTCTTCAGGGGGTTTTCTTTACGATACCCCCTCATAAGGCATAATCTGCAGACTTCTACAATATCAGGTATTCGGAGGGTCAAGATACCCTGGGAAAAATATATAAATCTTGATAGTGACTAGATAGAGATAAGAAATCGAGATCAATTTAAATTTGCCCTTCGGCCGGCTGGATTGGGTCGTTTGAACCGATTCATTCGTGAACATGAACCACAAGTGGGTTATTTTATAGAGAAAAAATTTCGATCGGGGCAAATGTAGCGGGAACCACGCTCCGCTGTCGAATCGATCCATCGATTCGGATCTCAAACCGATTTATTTGTAAGTGGGAATGAGGCCAGTGTTTAGTAACAACTGGAATTGGGCCATGTGGATACACATTGCAATGCCCTGTCCGACAATGCTTTGCCAAACAGGGAGAGGATGGAAGTGGGCAAGAAAGTTATAATGTCCGAACTGAGTGCAATGGGAGTTATACCAGTTAAAATAGGCACTCGTATGTGTATGTGAAAGAGAGATATGTTGTGACTAAACAATGACCAAGATAATGAATGACCATAATGTATTACACTGAATTCAGAGACAGGTTAAGTCAGGAATATCAGTATGCAAAGGGATCTTGTAGCGCCTTTGAGACTAAGGCTGCATCCACACTGGATAAATAACCCAGTTTGGCACCACTTTAACTTGTCTGGCTCAAGGCTATGGAATTCTGGGAGTTGGAGTTTGTTGTGCAGTCCAGAGCGGAGCCTTAAAAGCTCTGTCTGGCTCAAGGCTATGGAATTCTGGGAGTTGGAGTATGTTGTGGGGCCCAGAGCGACGCTCTGCTCCGCTCTGGGCCCACAACAAACTCCAACTCCCAGAATTCCATAGCCTTGAGCCAGACAAGTTAAAGTGGTGCCAAACTGGGTTATTTATCCAGTGTGGATGCAGCCAAAATGGGGAAAAGGAATTTTAGCATAAGCTTTCCTAGTCCACACTTCAGAATGAAACCAGTTTGACACCACTTTTAACTGCCACGATGACTCCATTCTACAGAATCCTGGCACTGAAATTTGGTCAGCCTCACACAGCCTGGTCTGTGAAGAGAACAAACAGTGCCCCCACCAAACTACAAATCCCAGGATTCCACGAGTGATGACGTCACGCACTCGAGCAGCCCGGAACCCTTGTGTGGGGTTCTTGTTTCCGCACGGACAATTTTAACAGACGGACCAAACTTTTTAAAAACCCCAATTTCCGGTGCTCTTTCTCGCTTTTCCTGCGGGGAAAGGACCCAAAAGAGAAGGGAAGCCTGTTTGGGAACAGGAAAAGGTATCTTTCTGCCGAAGAGGCCTGTTGTTTTCTCTCAAGAAGCCCTCAGGGGAGGAACCGGAAGTAGATTTGGTGCGCCGCTTATTTCCTTCCCCAATTTGGTTCAACTGAAAAATATTAGTTCTTTCCTAATATTGACCCCAAAATGAATCAAGACTATTAATAATGTTGAACAATGTGGAGAAGGGGCCACCCTGTTGCTATGGTTTTGAGGGGGATAAAAATAAACAAAACAGCCAAAAAAGTAATATAAAATTACAGAAAACTGGAGAAAAAGGGGCTGTTTGGTGATAGATTCCTTGGCTGTGTTCACACTGGAGAAATAAACCGGTTTAAGTGCCATGGCTCAATGCTGTGAAATTCTGGGAATTGTAGTTTGTTGTGGGGTCCAGAGCGGAGCTCTGCTCCGCTCTGGGCCCCACAACAAACTACAATTCCCAGAATTTCACAGCATTGAGCCATGGCACTTAAACCGGTTTATTTCTCCAGTGTGAACACAGCCCCTATTTGGGGTCAATGCAGGCCTTTTTGGCACCATTCAGAGGCCATAAACAAGACCTGGGGTGCCTTTTTCAAAAATTTCCTATTAAAAGGCAATGTCAACCTATGCCCTCTGACCTCAACAGATAAATACTTAGAAGACTGGGAATTAATTGTGGACTATCTCCATCAAAAAAGAGGGTTTTAAGATATGTTAACGTGGGACAAAATGGCAAAAATAAGTTGGTTTTACTAGGGAGTTTATCAGACGTCGGAAATTGGAAGTATAATCCAATGGCAATCCGGACGCAATCATTGGAGAAATATTCCTCTGAACCCAAACTGCTGAACTTTCATTCACTTCTGGTCTTTCTGGATTGTTTTTCTTGAAATATCTGCAATATTTCCAGTGCTGGGAGACCTGGGTTGGAGTCCTTGCCCGGCCATGGAAACCCACTGGGTGACTTTGTGCAGGGCACACTCTCTCAGCCTCAGGGGAAACCCAGGGCAACCCTCCTGCAAATACATCTTGCCATTGTGAAGCATTGTGGTGCTATGGTTTGACGGCTGGGCTGGGGCTCTTGGGAGACCTGGGTTTGAATCCCTGCTCAGCCATGGAAACCCACTGAATGGTCTTTGGCAGGTCACACTCTCTCAGCCTCACAGGAAGGAACCCTCCTCACACATGGGAGTGTGGGGTCATGGTGCTGGACTGGGAGGCCTGGGTTTCAATCCCTGCTCAGCCGAGAAAACTCACTGGGCGACCTTAGGACATTATCAGACGACAGAAATTGGAAGTATAATCCAATGGCAATCTGAATGCAATCATGGGGTTTCATCTTATTGCGAATTAAAGCATCTCACGCAATTTGCGGGCAAAAGGGAAGTCATTCCAAACGCAATCATGGGTTTTACATTATTGCGTATTAGAGTATCTCATGCAATTTCGGGCAATGGGGGGGGGGGGTCATTCTTGGGCAATGGGAAGTCATTCTGAACGCATTCCGAATGCAATTAGAATTCACGTAAATTCGCTAAACTAGCTAATTCACGTAATTGCGAATTGGCTCCATTCAAAATTGAAGGAAATTCCTCCCGTCAGATAACGTCCTTACGCAGGTCATACTCTCTCATCTCCAGAACAGTGTTGTTGTCATTGTGACATGCCAAGCAAAAACAACAGCTGTTTCTAAAGGCTTTGCGCTTGCTTAAATTGAAGGATAGAATAAATGTTTATTATGGTCTTAGACCAAGACAAGGGAGTGGGGTACACTCATCCCTCCATATTTGCAGCTTTGATATCTGTGGATTTGATTACTGACGGATTTGATTAATATGTTCTCTCTAGGAACATCTAGGTCCTCCAGTGCAACTCTAGGATCCAAAACACACTGTGGAAATAATCCCAGTTTGAGACCGCTTTAACTGACCTGGTTCAGTGCTAGGGAATCCTGGGAACTGTAGTTTATCGTGGCCCCAGAGGTATCTGACAGAGAAGGCTAAATGTCTCACAAAACTACGGTTGCCAGAATTGCCTAGCATTGAGCCAGGGCCGTTAAAGTGGTCTCAAACTGGATCATTTCTGCAGTATATTTTGAACCTAAAAACTTGTTAAATTGCTTTATGGATTTTAGCCATTGGAAATTAGTTTAGTCTGTGTTGTATGTGTATGTATATAAAATGGATCAAATTGAATTTATTATGCACCATCCTCCCATCTTTAGATACGGGAGAGTATGTATGTATTTTAATAAATAATAATGTTTTAAAAAATAAATATCCAGTCTGACCTTTGCGTGGAAGCTGCTGAAAAAGTCCCCGCCAGAAGCCTCAAAGTCCATATTTCCAACTTCTACTGTGATTTTGTGTGGCCCATTTGTCTTTTTTTCCCCCAGTCTGTATCGTGTTTTTTACAGGTAATACCTTCACGAGATGTAACTGCTGCCATCTTTGAAGGCTATTGTATCTGGAACGTTTTCCATCTCTAACCTCATTTCCGTGGTCAGCAAAGATGCTGGACCACAAAGAAAGGGATCCCTCTGCAAGTTTTTACAAAGGCTAGGTGTGTCGTGTCTGGTTTTTGAAGCTCCGCCAGACTTCCACATGAGAAACTAAGAGGGTGGTTATTACTAACGTTGTACAAATGGAAGAGTTAACAGCCTCTCGAAATGAGCGCGCAGCCCATCTAGTTGCGAAGCTGTGGTTCCAAGGCAATAACAGCTCATCCATTATTCCAGCCTTGCACTTAATTCCCTTCTGCACAAGCCAATGCGCTCTTCCACAGCAGATTCCTGGAAATGTCGGTAGAACGTAAGTGGAAAGCGTCTGCTTTTATCCCTGTTGTTCTGGGTGTCAGATAGTGGAAGGGAAAGGAGAGACTCTAGTTCCCTTTGCTTTTGAATTCCCAGTGATCAGAACTTGTTTCTAAAAATTATTACTGTATTACGTTTGTCCCTCCATATTCACTAGGGTTAGGGGCACAAGACCCCCATGAATATCAGGGAAAACCGCAAATAACAAAAACGCCATGTTTTTACCTGAGAGGACACCTCTCTAGGCATCTTTAGGTTCTCCAGGGCAACTCTGTGGTCAACGTCCGACAGATACTGATCATAGAACTGTGCTGGAGAAGCTACAAAGGCCTAGTAGAGTATTCTCTCTAAAAATCTCTAGGTCTTTCCATGCAACTTTTAGTTAAAATTGACCACAGAGTTTCAATGGAGGACCTAGATATTCCTAGAGAGAATGTATTAATAAAATCTGAATAATTAAATCCACAAATATCAAAGCTGCAAATATGGAGGGATGAGTGTACGAGTGTATTGTTGTTGTTATTGTTATTATTATTACGTTTACTGTATTTGTATAGTGCCATAGGCTTTACATAGCACTTTACAAAGGAGAGAAAACAACAATCCAAAATAGAAACAAAAGCCTGTCTACAGTGCACAATCTAAACCACAAACAAGATTATAAAATTAATAAAATATTGCTATAACAAAGTTAAAACTATACTATAAAAGTGTAAATTAATACAAATAACATGTCATGTTTTAAAATTATTGTTATTACATTTAATTTGTGGCCATTATTTATTGCTGTGATTAACAAGTAACTAGTTGCATACTTTGCCCCCCCTCGCCCCCCCCCGGCCGGTGTTGGTTTTATTTTTAAAAGGGAATCTTAGGATTTGCTGGTATAAGGGAATGACATAAAATGCAACTGGTTTCTGTCAAAATCTCTCCATAGTAATCTTTAGAGGTGAACAGAAAATGTTACTTATTGCCCTAATAGAGTGACTTGGTTCCTACTCCTTTTCTTACCTTTGAAATGTAACTATGTAATACCCTTATTTTCGAAACAGGTAGTAAATTCCAAGATTACTTGCAACTTGTTACTCAGTTTGTTGGCATCTGTGTATGGTGTTGCCAGATGGGGGCCGTGTTTGGTCATCCTTGTTTTGGTAATCCTTGGGGTCATGTTTGGTAACCCTTTATGACTATGTTGACATTGTGAGATGATCGCTTTCTATCATTTCCTTATTTTGATTGATATAAGGCTCTGCCTTTACTTTTTCCTACAAAGAATTCATTTTTGGTTGACATGAAGCAAGGCACAGGATAGTTGGAGGAAGGGATAATGGGTTTTATTTGGTATTTTATTGTACTCTGTATTTTATTTTATTTTCATTGGGAGCCGCTTCGATCTGACCGGAGAGGTGGGATATAAATAAAAATTATTATTATTATTATTATTATTATTGATTGATTAGTCTAAGCTGTGCCAAGTGATTGTGAATTTGGACTCTCGGTAGACATGACACTGAAGAGAAGTTGGGCTTGAACTATTTTGATGTTACCATTTCTTTGAAGCAGCTCCTGTCTTAGAAGTATATGTGCACAGTTATTACTTGTTTCTGCCCATCTAGAAGATGATGTTTTTGTTACATTCATCCAATCAATGTTGACTTATACCAACCATATCCCAGGGATTTTCTGACCAGATGTATCCAGAGGAGGTTTATCATTGACTTCCGCCGAGGCTGAGAGAATGTGACTCTCATATGCACCTCCGCCGATGAGAAGCTGGGCGGGCAACTTTGCAGCTGAAAATTATTTGGCTTTTGCTAACAATCTGCATCCCTCCCCCTCTTTATTTCTCTCCCTTTTCGAACGCCTTTCTAGAGCTGAATGTGTGAAACTGAAAGAGGGCAAGCTGTTGTCATCAGATCTGTTTTTCCTTCTCCATCGGTGTATGACACATTCAGTTAAAGCCCTTCCCACGCAAAATCAGCAGCTTATTTCACGGCGGTTTTAAAAGCCATGAAGGTTGATGTGCAAACACCTGACTTTTAGCTTAGAGGAGAGCGAAAGATGGAATAAAACTTCTTTTTAAAAAGTATTATTTAATTTAATTTTAAGGGGAATGAAAGTTGCAGCACCTTTAAGACTGTTGTTTTACCTTAGCATGAGCTTTCATGGATAAACCCACCTGTTTAGATGCAATACAGAGTGATATCCAGACCTCACAATGGTAACTCTGCCTAGTTGAGAAATTATTATTTAATCTAGCAGAAAGCTGTTTGGTTTTTCATTCACAGAAAAACAGTCAAGGCAGTCTGTGAACTGAAAAAAACAAATACTTGTAGGGTTGCCTTAGGGGGGGTGATGTGTTTTCATTTTTGCACTATCTTTTGAGTTCTGGATACAGGCTCTAAACTAAATTCTTTGGTTTCCTCCTCCAGCGTCAGCAAAATGGTCAGGTTCTACAAAGGGGGTCCCTTGATCCGATTGCTCGCTCGCAGCTCTTCTTTTCCAAGATGGAATTGCCCTGGCCTCAGTACTACCTTCTGCATCTTCAAACACCTATATTCCAGCAGGACATCCAGCCATGGGCAGGTTTCCCCCGTCTTCAACAGGGCACCCGCTTTTGGAGAGAAAATAGCCATTGTTGACCGAAATGGAAAGCACAGCTACTGGGACTTGTATGCTCGAAGCCTCCAGCTCTCACAGAAAATATGTAAGACTCTGGGGAACTCGAGCGGAGACCTGAAGGGAGAACGGATTGCATTTTTGTGCCCCAATGATGTCTCCTATGTAACGGCCCAATGGGCTTCATGGATGAGCGGAGGCATCGCTGTTCCTCTCTACAGAAAACATCCCGCTTCAGAACTAGAGTATTTTATTCAGGATTCTCAGAGCGCTCTCCTTGTTGTAGAGGAAGGGTACTTGGAAAAGATCGCACCTACTGCAGAGAAACTTGGCGTACCCGTCCTCTCCCTTCCCAACTCTGGGAAGACAGGCGTGACAATCGATGGATCCCTTTTAGAAACCGGTTGTCCCATTTCGGATTGGAAGGACAGGTGTGCCATGATCATCTACACAAGTGGCACAACTGGAAGACCCAAAGGAGTCCTCAGCACCCACCAGAATCTCCAAGCTGTGGTGAGTTGATAATTCAGATGCTCTTCATTGAAGGATCTAGTTTTAGAAGAGGGGTCTTCACCTAGGAGTGAAGGAAGCAGTTTTAAAGATGGAGAGGAATGCCTCTGCAACACGTTCAAAACATAATTTTAAAAAACCCAGCGCTCCCTATTTAAAATTTCTTTCTGCCCCAGCCAGTTAAAAGCTGAAGCCGTCTTTAAATAAAAAAGGCTTTGCCTATTTAGGATTATGAAGATGTTGCAAGGAATGTTTGAACCCAACTTCCTTATTTTTAAGACATTCTGTGTTATTCACTGCATTTCCCCTGCCATCCGAAACAAAGCTAACTTTTTCAGTGCTGAGCACTTGCATCTCTTGCCCATTTGCGTTGCTACAAACTGCATGCAAAGGCATCCTGAAAAGCCTGTTTGCTCTTTAGCTGCTTTTCCCCAAGGCAAAAAACACCATTAGCTCCCTGAGCCAAAAAGAGTTAGAAGTTTGCTACACCAGCACAAGCCGACAATGGATAAAATTGTTCTCTTAAGGAAAGAAAAACACCCAGGCTCAAAAATCACTCCAGATTTGCCTCCTTGGCCTTGAGAAGCACTATGAGATGCTCCATTTGTCCATTCCACCTTAAAAGGAATGTGGAATCATGAAGAATGGGGGTGTTGCACTGGTTCCAAAGAAATTCAGGAAAATCTAGAGTTGCTCATACTCCAGCCAAGCTTTGAACACTTGGCCCTTCAGATGTTTTGGACTACCATTTTCCCCAGCTCCCCTGACAGTGTAGTTAATGGAAAAGGAACTATGAGAAGTACAGAACATCTGGACATAGAACATAGAACTGGTCTCTTCTACCACCACGGATTTGGGGCCCTCCAGATGTTACTGGACTGCAACACCCATCATCCCTCGGTGTATCTTATGCTGGCGAAGGCTGAGGGGAAGCCACAGACAAAAGGCTTTTTCATGACAAGTCAAAGACATTTTTGTTTTGACATGTGCTTATGGGGAAAGGGCTTTTAATTATGTGTTGTGTTCATTTATTAATATTGAAATTAGTACTTCCTTCCCTATCTCTGAAGATCATGCAGTCAACCAGCCCCAACAGTTTAAAACTATTTTATACTAATAAAAATAATTTAAAGGCTAAATGCATATTCAACCATCCAGCACTTAGGAAAGTTTGAAAGTAGCTGAAAAAAATTTGAAACCACCCACCTGTGCAACTTAGGATGAAATCAGTCAGGCCCCAAAAGGCATTAGTAAATGGTGGGGTGCCACAGCAGAGAAGCCTCACCCACAGTGTATTGCCCTGACTGGATTGCCTGTATGGGTATGTTTTAAAATTGCTTTTAATTCTGTGGAGTGACTAGTTACATCCATTGTACGCTTTAATGATGTGAATGTTTATCTGTGTCTGTGCTGACGTTCGAGTTCAGGGCTGTGGGAAAGCAGAACATAAATAAATAAATATGAAGATAATGATGGAGATAGTGAGCGGGAGGAGAAGAAGGAGTACCGGTAAGAGCAGCAGGAGGAGATGGGGGGGGGGATTTATCACCCAAAGACCAGGAGGGCACCAAATCAGGGCCAAACCAGTGCTTGTAAAATTACCTTTTTAACATTACATCTTCCAATTCTATCCTGGCCACAACCTGAGGAGCCTCCCTTTCAAATAAATAGCAGCAGTGACACCATTGGTCGCTGGTTTAGTGATTTCGACTGATTTGTCTAACTATCCCCTTGCAGATCACTGGGCTGGTTGACAAATGGGAATGGACCAAGGACGACGTGATCCTCCATGTGCTGCCTTTGCATCATGTCCACGGTGTGGTCAATAAGCTCCTGTGTCCCCTCTGGGTGGGAGCCACATGCATCATGCTCCCGGAGTTCAATGCACAGACAGTAAGCTTGCCTCTGGTGTTCATTGGTGGTGGTTGTGGTGGGACCGCATTGCCTAATCTTTGCATTTCAGAAGTGGTACTGACCTCACACGCTTATCTTCTGAGAGGGGGCTTTGCACCGGTCTTGTTCTTTGTAGCCAGCCCCCTATGGTGAGTCAGAGGACTCTTTCATACAAGGCTAAATTGGAAGTATAATTTAAGATCAATTCGAATGCAATCATGGGTTTTACGTTATTGCGAATTAACTCTTCGCATGCAAATTCG
Organism: Urosaurus nigricauda; assembly: GCA_034509955.1. NCBI lineage: Eukaryota > Metazoa > Chordata > Lepidosauria > Squamata > Phrynosomatidae > Urosaurus > Urosaurus nigricauda. The sequence continues at coordinate 3,894,337 of JAOEGL010000013.1, read as the reverse complement.
GGCAAGAGGGAAGCCAATTCGAATGCAATCATGGGTTTTACGTTATTGCGAATTAAAGCTTCGCATGCAAATTTGGGCAGGAGGGGGTTATTTTCGGGTAATGGGAAGTAATTCCGAACGGAGCAGGGGTTCATGTAAATTCGCTAAACAAGCGAATTTACATAAATCCGCATTGGCTCCATTCAGAGTTGGGAGAAATTCCTCCCCGTTTGAAAGAGTCCATAGAGTCTTCCCTACCTAAGCTAAAACCAAAGGTGTGGAAAAGTCTCCTTTTTGGGCTACAGCACTCAGAATCCTCCCCAGCCAGCTATGCTCTCTCAAAGTTATCCCTACAAGGTGTGTGTGTGTGTGAGTGTCTTCAAGCCACCTGTCAATTTATGGTGTCCTCATGGATTTCTTAGGATTTTCTTAAGGAAGGAATTCTCAGAGGTGGTTTGGCCAGGTCCTTCCTCTGGCATATAGCTTACAGCACCTGGTATACATTGGTGGTCTCTCATCCAAGTACTAACCATTGCTTACCCTGTTTCGCTTCCAAGATTAGATGGGATCTGGTGACTTTATAGAGTGTTTAGGCTGCTCTACAATGACAGTGGCATAAATTCCATGCCAGATGCTGAGATCATGGCTTTGTGAGAGGCGACAGCTTTGATGTGAATGCTCCATCCCTGGAGATAGCGCCACAGCGTAGCAGATGAAAGGCACAGCATCAGCTCCATCATCAGCACTTGTGAGCAAAGAAGATGAAGAGGCCAGAATGTTCGGGAATGGCATTGACACCAAGGAGTCCGCCATCAGTTTGGATTATTCAAGAAAGAAGAAAAAGGGGCAATGCTTCTTTAAAATGAGTTATCTTTATCAGGTGGAAGTCCAATTTTATCCCTGTTACCTCCATTCTCAGACAAAGCTGGGCATGGGGGTGGGTGGAAAAAGCAGGTATCCGTGGACCCCCTGCCTCACCCAACTCCTCCACCTTTGTTCCCCGTAGAGGATACCTGTCAAAGCTGGAAGTGGGAATCTGTGGCTCTGTGTCCACATACCCTCTGACACAGTTGCCATAGTTAGAAGCAGGAGTATTTCATTGAGGGTTCCCTGTACTGCAACATGTTTGTCCATTCAGGCTGGTTACCAGAAATTCTCAGCAGGAAGGGCTCTTAAAACTTCCTCTTTGGACTGGCATTCTGGCTCTCCAAGAAAGGACTGAGTCAAAGGAAGGTATGTCATATTGAGGAGGGAGCAAGCTTGTTTCCTGCTCCTCCAGAGAAAAGGACCTGGAACAACGGATGCAAGCTCCAGGAAAAGAGATTCCACCTCAACATTAGGAGGAACTTCCAGACAGTAAGAGCTGTTCGACAGTGGAACACACTCCTTCCTCGGATGGTGGTGGAGTCTCTTTCCTTCGAGGTCTTTAAGCAGAGGCTGGATGGCTATCTGTCAGGGATGCTTTGATTGGGAGTTCCTGCATGGCAGGGGGTTGGACTGGATTTCCCTTGCGGTCTCTTCCACTTCTATGATTCTATGAAGCCCATTCAAAGTTCTCCTGCATATATTGGCATCCTGGGTCATTGGAAAATTGATGGTTTCTCGCACGCCTCGATTCTTTGGCACATCAACAGAACTCACAAGCTGAGATTTTATGCTGCGCTCTGGTTGCATGAAAAGGAGGCTAAACGGATGTGCAGTGATCAGAGAGCATTCAGCAGACAGGGGCAAGCAAGGGCAAGAGAGGGCATCACTCAAGAGGGACCAGCAGGACTTTCATTTGCCCTTGCTTGTCGCCTTAGCCCAAGAAGAACTGGCCAAACTCCTGCCGCCTGTCCTGTTGCCTTGCACAAGAGCTCTCTAGCCCAGTAAAGGCCTCAGGAGAGTTTTGCCTGCCTTTTTATTGTAGTTTACTCCCCCCCCCTCGGCTATTATTTTCCTGCTTGTGCGAGGGCCTCTCAAGGGAAGCAGCTTGATTGATACGAGGAAGAAAGTGCAGAGGGGTAAATCAGGCTTTCTTGCGGAGTTTTAACACCAGCTGCCTTTGAGTTCCAGTCTTATTTCCACCAGCTCTTTACAAAATGCCCTTTGCTACGGCAGTCGGCTCTTGGAAAAAGCAGCAGAGTTTTTGCCGAGGCTTTCGCAAGAGGAGCCCGAGCGTTTTCCCATCCTTGCCTTTTGTATTTCTGTTCCTTTGCACCTTGAGAGAGCAGTCAATTACAGGGTGATATAAAGAAACCCAAACGGCAAGTCGAAGCCTTGACACGCCGATCAAAACAAAGCCGGGAACGTGAATCTGAATCGGCTGCTGCTGCTGCTACTGCCTTGAGTGATACTGGCATGGGTTCAGGAGAAACCGCAGCAACCTTTCTAATCATGAACACTTCATTATAGCTAATAAATACTTTATTGTTATAGTGTTTATTAGATTACTTGATTCACAGCATGCCTTTACAGGGGCAGATACAGGTGGCCGTCTGTGCTTGACTGGCTTTTGTCAATAGCTCACATGTCTTGCAAGAGCATAAATGACAGGGGCCAGAATCCTGTTAGTCCAAACAAGAGTAGTCCCATTGAATCAGTTGTTGAATGCGGAATAAGCTTGCTGGCAAATCTCATTGGTGCAGCTGATCTACTGTAGTTTGGATTAACAGTAGGATTCAGGCCAGGGCCTCTTAGTCTAGGTCTGAGAGATCATCTTTCCCCTGAAACACTAATTTTTAAAACAAATAGTGGTGTGGCTTTTGGAAGGGGACTGGTGAGGCCTTTCAGGAGCCACAAAAGTGGGATCCAAGTTCTATTTGTGGCCATTTGCTGCCCTTTGCAGAACCATGCCATAGAGGAAGCCACATCTGGCCTGAATTTGCAAAACCTGAGCTGAGCTATTCAGAACAGGATTCCTGGAGGTCTCTGATTCATTGGTAATTTCCAAAGATATAGCCATGTTAGTCTCTTGCAGCATAAAAAGAAGGAATTTAGAAAACCTGAGCTGAGCTATTCAGAACAGGGTTCCTGGAGGTCTCTGATTCATTGGTAATTTCCAAAGATGTAGCCGTGTTAGTCTCTTGCAGCATAAAAAGGAGGAAGGGAGTAGAGGGAGAGCATCCGAAGAAGTGGGTTTATTTCCGCAAAAGCTCATGCTAAAGTAAAAACCCAGTTAGTCTTAAAGGTGCTGCCACATTCCTTTTTTTCCCTCACCCTCTCTCCCTCTTCCTCACTCATTTGATACCATAAGTTAAAAGCCAACTTGACAGCACATAACAAGCGCAACAAGACAAGTTAGTATAAAGTGCTCCAGGGGCAAGGCTTTGTTTTGTTTCAGTTTGAAAGAGCAGATCAAGGTTAGTATGAGCATTTCACGTCTGGACTTTTGTGGCATTGCCCAGTCCTTGCTGCAAAAATCATCCCAAATCCCTACCCCCCCCCCAAAGTGACTTTTGTTGTTCCCCAGCTCCAGGCAAAATGCACAGGTGTTCCCATGCCATCCTTCTGAGCCGAGGTCATTCATTAAGGCGCAAAAACCGCCCACTGCGCTACCATCATCGTGTGACACCGGGCACCCTTTATTAAAGAAAGGTGCTGGCTGCTCGCTTGCGTTGGCGTAGGTGCTATAATTCACTTTGCAGCACCATCTGTCAGGAGAGTCTCACTAAAGCTTTCCCTGGCATCCTTTTTATTGGAAGTTATTAAAGGATATAACTTCCCATTAATCATTTATTAATAAAAAGTTTATCCATGGCTCACGTGGGCCTGGTCTTGCCATCTGGTAGAAACGCACCCCTGCCACAGCAAAGCCATGCCATCTGCAGGAGGCAGGAAAGGAAACATTGCAGGAACTTCTCCCACAAATGCCCCATGGAGCATGGTCCTGCACATAATTGCTTGGAAATAAGCCCCATGACATTCAGCAAGGAGCTGTATTTTATGGCAGTTTTCTGCCTTTTTGAAAGCAGCCTTGAGCTCCAGTCTGGGAGAAAGATAGGATTTAAATAAAGGGACTGGATGGATGGATGCTGCTTTGTCTGACCATGTTGGGGATTCTTGGAGCTGCAATCCATAAAAGGAACCTTTTCACACTCCAAGTGTGGTCAGTGTTGTATGTTGTGTAAGGGAAAAGGACATTAAATGTGTGGATCAATTACTACATTCAGTAACCAACATCCAAGCCAGCATGTTAAGATGAAAGCTTATGCTAAAATAAATGTGTTATTCTTAAAGGTGTCACAAGACTAGTTTCCTCCTCCTCCCTTTTTCTACTGAGACTAACAAGGTTATCTCTTTGAAAATAGCTTAAAGTGTATTATCCAAGCGTGTTAAAGAGAGTCAAATCAGAAGGGGTGGCATTGCAGCAACATTACTAATATAGGCCATGTAATAAAACATGGGAAAAGATAAGATTATTAATTAGGTAAAGATAGATATAATGGGTGATTTCCAGAAATGTTACTATTAAATCAGAGTTAAGTGGAGGGAAGGTTGGTTTTCATAATCCTGAGATCAAATGAAGCTTTAAAGAGGTGGGTCATTAGTTGACATAGAAAAAGGCTATCTGCCAGCCAGAGGGGACAAAGTGTGGCACAGGCTCTGAATGTGAATCCACAATTATTCCTTGTACACTGGTCTCCCAGTATAGAGAGCTATGGAGAGACAAGGACATACACATGGAAAAACACTCCCAGGCCTCATTCCCACTACCTTTTAAACCGCATCGCAAATTGGTTGGAACCGATTTAAATGACCCTGGTTCCCACTTAAACGGAATCGCTAAAGTGATTCCAAAAGGGGGGGACATGCGCTAGACCCATTTAACCCGCGTCTTTTTGATGCTGATGTTTTCTGCATCTTTTTCAATAAATCGATTCCACACAAGCGTGAACCACAAGCGGATTGAATCGATTCAAATTTGCCCTTTGTCTGGCTGGTGCCAAATCATTTTGAATCAATTCATTCGTGAATGTGAACCACAAGTGGGTTATTTTGATGACAGAAAATGACAGAAAATGCAATTGGGGCAAGTGTGGATGTTGAATCGATCCATCGATTCGGAAAGGGGGGGGGGGAGAACTCAGGAGCTTCCACTAAGGCTGGCTGAGAGTAATTCTTTCTGGGATTGATCTTATCATTTGTACGTTCTGCAGTTTGAGTGTTTCTTTCTTAGTATGCTCTAGTGCATCCCAGTTCCCAAATATAATCTGATTCTGGGCCTGGCAGAAGCTGGGCAGTGAAATCCTTGTTCAGATCTGCTGTGGCAGTAAAGTCTTTGGATTGGACACAGGCATCTTTAGCTGGCAGAAATGCTCTTTGGAACTTTATCACACGGGGAAAATTGGAAGATTATCCAAAGGTTAATCCAGGGTCATCCAAGGTATTTCATGTAATTTTGCAAAAGATTTTCAAACAATTTCATATGCAAATGGAAGGCAATCCAAACACAATCATGAGACATCCCAAAAATAGCTGAATTCAGAAAAATATTGAATGTATAAATCTTTTTCCACTGCAAATTTGCAGTCAATTCGCATTTGTGTTAGTATGAAATGCATCTCCAGTTTGGCCATGGGATTACTGTCGGCCATGGGATCCTGTCCTCCCTGCGCATGCACAAACACACTAATTCGAAATCAAGAAGCCAATGGGTACATTCTCACGTGATGAAATCATTCCATTTGCACTACTTTCTCCTTCGGATGGACGCTGTGTTCGTCTGTGCATGTGATAAGCTACCATATAATTTCTTGCATTTTTGGATTGCCCCTCCGTTCTTCTTCTTCACATACCTCCGTGTGAAAAAATCCTTTTTGTAATTGTACCTGCTGATCTTAGGGGTCTGTTGGCAGAGTTGTCTGGAGGTAGAGCTCTCCTGCTGGCTAAGATCTGTTGGCAGAAGAACAAAAAGAGAGGGCAGAGAAGGGATTGGTTGAGGCTGAGAGTGTGTGACTTGCTCAAGGTCCCCCAGTGGGTTTCCATGGTCGAGCCGGGATTCAAACCATGATCTCTAGAATCATAGTCGAATGCTCAAGCCACTGTCCCATGCTGGTCTCTTAACTGCTTTTAAAATCAACTCATCTCTTTTTAGTGGCTCAAAGATAATGACCAGCAAGACGGGCAAGTCAGCGACGGACACTTAACGCTGGCCCGGATCCATTTCTCACAAACCTGGGCTTAGAAAAAGTTGTGAAATGTTTAATTGTTATTTTAGGGAAGGGGTGGGATACTGGGATTTGGGATTGTACAGTTTTCACTTGTAAGCCACCCCAGTTGTCTCGGACAGAGAGGCGGGATAGAAATAAAAATGTTATTTATTATTATTTTATCAAGCTTCTCCCGCACGCTTTCCCTTCTTGCCAGATCTGCCATTTGTCCTCAGCATCTGTTGCGGAGTAATGCCTTTTGATGTGTAAAGGAGAAGAAGGGGAAGGGAGGGGGAGAGAGATGACTTTTTAAAAAAAAATTACAAGGAAACCAGGGCCTGTCATATTTTGTTAGATTCCCAGGTCCTGGGGAAAGTGTTTGCTCCTTTCAGCATGCCTGCAGCGTAGTGAAGGTTTAAAAGCGGTATCCTAGGATGCGGAGGCTCATGATGAATAAGTGATTAAAACAGTGCCATGCAGAGTGTAGGAGCAGTTGGAGGGCATCGCACACAGCAAGTGCCTTGGTTGCCCATGGAGGAAAGAGCCCTGTTTCCCTTCACCTTGCCGGAAACTGCCTGGTTCATCCACATCAATGGAGGCTTTAGACATTTTGCATCATTTCAGGTCCTTCTTCCCTCTCATTCAACATTCTGCCCAAGAGTGGCTGGGCAGAAGATGCCAGCCACAGATGCTGGCAAAACGTCAGGAATAAACTCTTCACGAACATGGCCACAGAGCCCGAAAAACCCATAAAAAACTACGGGTGCCGGCCATGAAAGCCTTTGACTTCACATTCCTTCGGGAAGTTTGCAGACACAAGACAGACATCACCCTCCTACCCTGGGCACACCTGGTCTCACCCGGTTTGGAAGTTAAGCAGCGATGGGCCTAGTTAGTATTTCGATGAGAGACCACCAACAAATAAAACAGCTTGACGCCAGGATGTATGAAAAACTGCCTCTTCCCATATGAATCTGTCTGAAATCCAAGGTCTTCAGCAGAGACCCTGTTGCACATGAAAGGGTTTTTTCTGTGGTATATCACAGTCTTGGCATCATCATCATCATCATACAGTAATCATGGATTGAGGCAGGGAGCAATAACAAATCAACAATGAAAAATAGCAACTAAAACACATTATTAAAGCATGCAACAGTTTCAAAGAAAAAAAAAATAAAACATACACATTTTATTTATTTAATAAACTTTATTAGTAAAATAGAAACAGCAAACACCACACAAAACGGTAGACACTACACAGCAGTACACAACAGTAGAAAAGAACAAAGGCAGACAAAAATGAAAGAATACAATTTTACATACAGTTTTACACCACCTACAGAAACAAGTATGACATTACACAAAATAATTTCCTGAACTTTTCCCCCAGCTATAATAATAATAATTAATTATTAATATCATATATGTATGTAAAATTGTATTCTTTCATATTTGTCTGTCTTTGCTCTTCTCTGTTGTTGTGTATTGTATTATTATTATTATTATTATTATTATTATTATTTCTACCAACAAGATCGAGGAGGCTTACATCAATAAAATCCATACAATACAATAGAATAAAATCCCACAATCCCCCTCCTTCCTTAACCCTAAATCAACAAGTACAAACATAACAATAACTATACAGTTACAATTACAACTATACAAATACAATGGTGGTTCAGTGGTTAAATGCCTGTACTGCAGCCACTCACTCAAAACCATAAAGTTGCGAGTTCAAGACCAGCAAAAGGGCCCAAGCTCGAACCAGGCTTGCATCCTTCCGAGGTCACTAAAATGAGTACGCAGATTATTGGGGGTTTACAGTTGTAAACCGCTTAGACACTCCTTAGTCGGTATGAAGCGGTATATAAATGAAGCTGTTTGTTTTTGTTTGATCATTAAAATGATTACTAAAACAAGAAATAGGACAGTCAGTGGGATAGTCGATAGGATGGTCCATGTCAGTGGAGGCGACTGAGTCAATTATTCTGGGAATTATTGCTTCTTAATCAACTTGATTTTTCCTCCCAACTATTTTAAGTGATACAATATAGTAAAACCTTGCTGAAAGACCTTCCTTAATACCTTTAACCTAATTTATGCTTATTTAATACCTATACCTCAGGACCAATCATTTAAAAACAGTCCACATTTAAAATGCAGCATCTAAATTCACAATTTAAAAATCATCTGGATAAGTCTGCCAGAATATAGACTATAGGGATACTGTACAGTGAAGACTTTAAACAGAGACTGGATGGGCATCTCTTAGGATTGCTTGAGTTATGTATTCAAATGAATGGTCCTTAGGGTCCCGACTCTAACTTTCATTGCTTGTATCATTCTGTGGTTCTATTTAAATACCAAATGAAATTTTTGGTTTCAGTAAACATAGCTTTTCCGGTAAAATCAACATATTGTCCTCATCCATACATTATGTGGTGCACACATTTCTGTCATTATGAAGGGCTCTCATCCAAAAATATGGCTTTTTTTGGCGTCTTGTTCAGTCTATACAGGTTGAGTCTCCCTTATCTGGAATTCTGAAATCCGAAATCTTCCAAACCCCCAAACCTTTTCCTCACAGGTGGCTGAGATAGGGACACCTTTTGCTTTCGGATGGTTTGTTTCATGCACAAAATTATTTTTAAAATATTGTATAAAATTACCTTCAGGCTAAGGTGTATATGAAACTTAAATGTATTTTGTGTTTAGATTTGGGTCCCGTCTCCAAGATTGCTCATTATGTACATATATGCAAATACAGATGCAGTCGGCCCATGGATGTTTTATCCACGGATTCAAGCATCCACGGCTTGAAAATATTTTTTTAAGTATAAATTCCAAATAGCAAACCTTGATTTTCCATTTAATAAAAGCAGCACCATTTTGCTCAGGCATTATATTTAATGGGATTTGAGCATCCACGGATTTTGTTATCCACAGCGGATCCTGTAACCAAATCCCAGCGGATAACAAGGTCCCACTGTATTCTGAAATCCAAAACACTTCTTTTTGTCCCAAGCATTTTGGATAAGAGAAACTCAAAAACCTTAAATAGGTGATGTTCCTTATAATAAGGGACACCTGGCAGCCTTGTAGCTGGGTAACAGAGGAAAAGCTTTTAGCAAAACTCAAGGATAGCAGCATTCGTTCTTTGCCAGGGACGTAACCAGTGCCCTGTCACTCAAGATGAGAACGCAAAGCTGCCTTGGAGATGAAGAGAGAGAAGTAAAGGGATGATTTAACATGCATTAGAAAGATTGTTGCCTGGGAATGGACCCTTTTCCCTTTCTTGGTAACAACTTGAATTGATACACCAATTTGCATCTGGTTTACCAAAGAGGCCCTTGTGGATTATGCAGAGATGCGGTTATCTATGCAGAATGGGTGGGGGGTTGGGGAATAATAGATATATTTTTGGTTTTTAATTGATTTTAATTGGAAGTTTGACTGAGATTTACAAACACCCTTGGAGGCAAGACTGCCAGAATTAGAAGAGGGAATGTGGAGGGAAAGGTTGAATGGAGATAATGACAAAAGGGGTGACGAAAGAGATGTATTGATGACGAAAGATACGTATTGAAGACACGTATTGATTAAGGGGATGCTTTGCCAAGTGTTGTGCTGTCTTGTGAGTTTGCACAAGCTCCTCCAAAATTTAGAATCGGGTTTGTATATATCTATGCATATGAGAACCAGAGTGGTGTAATGGTTTGAGTGTTTGACCGTGGTACAAATTCTTTCCCTAGACAGGGAATCCTGCTGGATGACCTTAGGCAAGTCGCACTCTCACAGCCTCAGAGGAGGGCAGTGGGAAACCTCTTTTACATTAATCTGGCCTTAACAGATGCTGAATCTGTTGAGAGTGCTTTGTTTTTGTATTCCTGCATGGCAGTAAGGGGTTGCATTGGAAGGCCCTTGGGGTCTCTTCTGTCTCTAGGATTCTATGGTTTTGCTTCTAGAAGGCAACAGTTAGAACAAAGCTGCGAGAAATTCAGACTCCAATTAATCTTATGTCCATAGAACCATAGTCCCCCAATGCAGAAGGAGACGCTTCCTTGGTGCTTGGGGTTTGCAGTCCATAGACATCAAAGGAAACATTTGTATGAACGAACACGTTCTTTAAAAAGAATGGCTTGTCAGTGTCCATTTCTCTGAAACAGGATTGAGAAACTGCAAAGGGGCTGGGGGAAGTTCTTTCCCCCTCCTGACCACCCTGCAGACCTCACACCTACACCCATGTTCACAAATACCGCTCCTTCCATCCAAATCGTTCCCAAAATGGTGACTGAAAATGACATGACCATTTTGAGAAGGACTCTGACAAAAGGAAAGTTGTTTGGGCATACTGAAGGGCTCTGGGGTGGAGCTGAGAGAAGTTTTTGCACAGTTTTGAAGCTCTCGGTGCAGTTGTCAGATGGAAAACACCAACAATTCTCACCAATTTGGGGGCTGGAAAAATTGGGCTGGGAACTGGATATGGGCCTTGGGCCACATTTTGCCCACTTGTGGTCTAAGAGGCCACTGCAGAAGAAGAGGAAGGGGCAAAGAGACAAAGAGGAACAGTCTATTTTTGTGAGCACATGGCAAGTATCTGAAAAGTTGGAAGTGAAATGGGTCCATGAGGCTGGTCATTTAAACCTGTGTCCATACACATCAGCTGTGGTCTCTTGGAGCTGCACATTGGAAAATGGCAGACCTTCAGATGAGCCTTTGGAATAGGACTGTATCTCTTCCTAATTGAAGGCAACATAGCTTTCCTGGATGCATCCTTCTGTAACAGAAACTGAACCGAGTGGTTCTGCATCATAAGCATTCCAGTGGATGAAGGCAGCAATAGAAGAAATGAAGTGGGTTTTGAGTTAAGGAGATAGCCCTGGAAAGGTGGCAGAGGGATAAGGGGGTGAAACAGCAGCAACTGCGTGGAGAAAAGCAGCTTGTTGAATTTCAAGTTGTTTCATGCCATCGTTCCCTGTTGCATGCACCTCTGTGCATCTAAGCAGCATGCTGAGCTGGGGACAGGAGTGTGAGCATGGAGGCACCACAGTGTCACGAACTGTTAGGGAATACATAAGTCAGCAACATGGTAGATAGTAGGAGCCGGGAAGAGGACGATGCGTGGAGGGTTGCCATAGGAAGAGGCTTTAATTTATTGATGGGGTTTCTCCCTCTGGCTTTGGCAGAGGAGCACTCGGGGGGGGGGAGGGTGGCGGCAGAGAAGAGTGCCAGCGTTGGGGGCAAATTAGCAGAGGTGAATTATTCATCATGCTACCTGGCCCCCTAAACGCTCCTGGGGCAGAATGCTCAACAAGGCTCAGAGACCTTGGAGTGTCAGAAGTGCGAGTTTGACCCACTTTGCGTCCATCGTGGGGCCTTACACAAACAAGGGTTTTGTATTTTCCCCCCTCCTCATTTTGTCTGTAAAGTGGCTATTTGCCATGATTCAGATCCCAAGTAAACGTGGGCATTATGATCCAGTCGGGCTTCCTTCTTGGTGCACCCCAGCTCTGCTTTTACTCCGTATTTGACCAGATTTTCCCCATTTGAATCTCCTCCGCCTCCTCCTCCTCCTCTTAGTTGGAGAGGAGCTGAACAAACTGCTTTAAATTACATCAGGTTGATGTGCATAAATGTGCAGAACGACATTCCCTGCATTCTTGTTGTCTGTGGCATGGTGAGAACAAGCTTGCTGTTTCCCTCCAGCCGAATGCCACTTTAGCCAGGCATGGTCCCGACAGTTGCAAGAGATCTTCTGACAGTGTTGGTCAGCTTTGTTGGGGTAACTCTTTGATGACTTTTTTCCTGCTTTGCAGGTTTGGGAGACATTCCTAAACCCCCAGGCACACCGGGTCAATGTCTTCATGGCAGTGCCTACCATCTACGCCAAACTGACTGAGTATTACAACCAGCACTACTCTCAGCCTCATGTCCAGGACTTTGTCCATGCTGTTTGTCAGAATAACATCCGGTAAGTGGCCCCTGATTTCATTTTCAAGGCAGGGATGGAGCTGTGATTCCCAGTCTCCTCCCTATTGGACTGTATTTAACTATATAACTGGAGGTTTTATGCTTCTGTATGTATTCTGTTTCCTGCCATACACCTTTAATAACCATGCTGAAAACTTGGGAGACCCCAAACTATAGATGGAACGCTGTTGATCTATAGACTCCAAAGCAGTCCTTCATTTTCTAGAGTCCTGTTGATCACAAACATTTAGGAAGATGCCTAAATGCCACCAAGACACCACAGATCTTGAAAGCTAAGCAGAGACAGTCCTGGTTAGTACTCGGATGGGAGATCACCAACCAATGCTTGGTGCCCTAGTCTATATTTCAGAGAAAGAAATTGGCAAAAGCACCTCTTGTCTAAGAAAATCCTATGAAATCCATGGAGTCACCATAAGTCAACAAGCAATTTGAAGGCACACACACACACACACACACACTTAAACTAAACCAGACCCATCTAGCCCAGTATTGTCAGATTGTGACTGGCACCAGCAGATCTCTGAGGATCTGAGACTGAATTCTTTCCTTGCTCTACAAGCCTTGAGATCTCCCATCTGAGCACCGCTTAGGCTTAACCGCTTACCTTCAAAACACAGAAAATATTGGGTGTGTAAGGAATGTTCTATTGTTCTCTGCATCTCTGTGAAGCACCCCAAGGAAGCTTATAGTTTCTGCATGGACTTAGATAGTGTTCTCCTCCTGTGATGTTTTCAGGGCACTAGGTAGGACACTGGCTGCGGATGAAGAATACTTTGGGCAGCTTCTTGTCAGCTTAGGACCACTTCATGATGGAAAAAGAAGGCCTTTTAAAGACCTCAATGTGGGGCCTACCTGTTTTAGGTAATGTGGAGCAGAGTTTGGGACAGCATGGTCTTCTTCCAGAGCTGAGTGGTGCTGCCTCTTTGATTTTGTACAGCGTTTCCTCCTGTAAGGGAAGAAAGCCAAGACTCCAGCTTATTCTCCAGGCTAACCTCCTCCTGTCTCATTAAAAACCATCTGGAAGGTCTCTGCTCCCAGGCTGGTTTCCAAGGAATCAATGCAAATCTCTTTTTTGTTGTTGTTTTGAGTCCAAGCTTTATCCTGCTGTCGCCACTCGGGAAGAGCAAAAACTGCCTTGTTTTTTTTTTCCCCTCTGGGTGTATGGTGAGTGCCAGGGGGCATCTGGCTTCAGAGCCCTAGGGCACCTGTACTGTGGAACATCGCAGCTTGAAGAAGCCTTTCCTGGAGCATGGCATGACCAGTGCTTTTTGCTTTCTCTGCTACATATTGCCCAGAACAGGTGAGGAACCTTACAAACAAACAAACAAAACAAACAGCTTCATTTATATACCGCTTCATACCCTTAAGGAGTCTCTAAGTGGTTTACAATTGTAAGCTATTTGCCCCCCAACAATCTGGGTACTCATTTTAGCGACCTCGGAAGGATGCAAGCCTGAGTCAAGCTTCAGCCCTTTGCTGGTCTTGAACTCGCCACCTTATGGTTTTGAGTGAGTGGCTGCAGTACAGGCATTTAACCACTGCGCCACCAGGGTTTCCTAGGAACTGAAGCCCTCTGGGCTTTCCCAGATGACCATGCCCCCTTCTGCATGGCATCACTGCTTGGTGGTTTCCCAGCTTTTTGTACACTTTTGTCTCATTTCAAAAGGTCAGAATGCTGCTCGCAGGGCTGTGTCCTATCAATAGGATAATACTTTTAGGAAGGCCTTTCTCTGTATCCCACATCCCTCACAGCTACATCTGGTGGGAAAATGAGAATGAGAGGCAGGGTCTTCTCAGTGGCTGCTCCCAGACTCTGCCTCTCCCTTTCCATAGAGACCAGACTGGCACCCTCCCTCACTTCTTTTCACAAACAAGCAAAGCCTTTTCTATTCCAACAGTCATTTGATATGTGATTATATTAGGCCCATTTTACACAGTACTCTGGAAATTGCTAATTGTTGTGTTTTTAAAATGATATATGCTTTAATCTGGTTTTAATATTTTTTTTCTGATTGTTTAATTGTGTTCTAACTTTTGTATCTTTTGGATTTTTAACAGTGTTTTTAATTGTTGCAGGCCGCAAGCCGCTTTCAGTTCCAGTCTGGGAAATATTCTGTTATCTTTGGTTCCATCTCTTTTCATCTGCCTGCCATTGGGATGTAGCCCCCATAGAACCCCACTCAAACATTGCATTCAGCTCTTAGACTGAAAGAGGTTCCCCATCATTGGCCCAGAGCTTGTTCCTGCACCCATGTACAAATAGTGCTACATGCAACTTTTTATGTGGTTGTTGACATCCATCACAGGGCATAGGAGTCCATGGCACTGAGCTCCACCCTTTGAGCTAGTACTGCTCAGAACAAAACCCAGCAACTGTCCATACTTGGTTTTAAACTGGATCTCTTTCACTCTTCACCATTTGATTCCATTTTAATTTCTAAAGTTCCATTTTAAGTGACCTGGGATTTACAGTTTAGGGAGAGGTATGTAGAATTCCCAGCCAGAGAGTTCTAATACTTCACCAAACTACAAATTCCACGATTCCATAGTATGCAGCTATGTCAGTTAATTTGGGATCATAATGCTGTTGTACTGTGTATTAGGAAAGAGACACAGATGTTGTAGCTTTCAATCTGGCATTGCACTTTCAAGTATATTTTAACCCCTGGCTTCCATTGCTGCTTACAGGCTGATGGTGTCAGGCTCTGCAGCCCTCCCTGTGCCTGTCCTGGAGAGGTGGAGGAGTATTACCGGACACACACTGTTGGAGAGATATGGTATGACGGAGATCGGCATGGCCCTTTCCAACCCATTACACGGCCCTCGGGTCCCAGGTGAGAATCTGGAGAAGAGTTTGCAAGCTCCCCCAAGCTAGATGTTGAAATTCTTTGGATGCTGCCTGTTAAAACAAAATGGTTTCTTCACTTACCACATTATAACTAGGCACAAACAAGCATGGCGCGCGCGTGGGGGGCGGGGGGGGGGGCAAAACCTCCTCCTTAAATACATAGCAGAGGAAGTTGTTATGTGCCTCCACGTTGACTCCGATCTATGACACCTTTCTCAGGGTTCTTGAGAAGATTTTTTCAGGAGTGTTTGCCACCTTTTCGTTCTTCTGAGGCATAGAGAATGCAACTTGGGTTTCCATGGCTGAACTAGGATCTGAACCCTGATCTCCCAGAGTTTTTGTCCAACTCTCAAAGCACTAATCCACACTTCAGATATTTCAGTTCATTGCATCAGTTCAGCAGAACACTTCCCATTCTCAACAGCCGTCTCTCTTGGAGGTGCAGTTTGGGAACTGGATTATAGATTATACATATTCCCTTCCCATCTCCCCCCATTCCTCCCCCCCCCCCCACTGTGTTAAAATATGCTAGATATCCTAACGTTTTCTTGACAAGCTTTATTCAGAAGAGATTTGTTGTTGCCCTTAGGTTGGACTGTGACTTTCCAAGGTCACCAGTGGGTTTCTATGGCTAAGCAGGGATTCAAACCCTGGTCTCTTAGAGCATTAGTCCAACACTCAAACCACTACACCATGTTGTCTTGCCCTGTCAAATACTATGGACAAAATGGCACAAGAAAAAGTCAACTGCAGCAAGGTTTTATTAATGGCTAGCTAGAGGAGCAGCTGAGAGGCAACATCGCAAGGTTTATGGTTTCACCCTCTGAGCTTCAATGTGCTCCAGTGTAACAGCAGCAACGGTGCCATCAAAGTGCTCTGTTGCTCAGCTCTCTTTCCGTTGCTCTCATGTTCAGCAGCAGGATGTATGCCAAAAGTCTCCCTAGGGGATGGAAAAGATGAAAAAGAAGCTAGATGCTGAGGTTGACACAACACAGACAAAAGAGAATAATTAGAACAACTGAAAGCTTCAGGACTGGGCAGCTGGCACTGCGGGGTATGGAGTCAGCAGGCAGAATAAGAAACCCAATGCCAAGAGAGTTTTTCCTAGAGAGTTTTACGAAGGATACAGAATCAGCCTAGACTCCTGCTTCTTTCCATTCCACATCCCCTTTCTCTCTCTGTGTGTATGTTCATGTTATTACCAGTCATTTTGTTAATAATGCAGTTGTCATTATCAGTATGTTCTGCATCCAGTTTCATTCCAATCCCAGTACACATTGTGTTTCCATAGATCTAAACTCCCAAAATTCTCTTCTTTTCCTCTGTGGATGTGGATGGCAAATGGGGACTCCTATGTCACAGGCATGGCTAATTCACTTTTGGTTTTGGATAGCTTTAAATGAGTGGTTTTATTTAGGGCAACAAGCTTCTGTGCCTTGGATGATTCCTTTAAAGTCTAATGCAAGACCTGGAATGGACTTATTGCCCTATTGACTTGGATGCTACCAGCCACCACTAGTGGTAATCTGTGAAAGCTGCTGCTTTCCGTTGCTCTCATGTTCAGCAGCAGGATGTATGCCAAAAGTCTCCCTAGGGGATGGAAAAGATGAAAAAGAAGCTAGATGCTGAGGTTGACACAACACAGACAAAAGAGAATAATTAGAACAAATGAAAGCTTCAGGACTGTCATATGATTGTTTTTGTGTGACACAGGTTCTTAAGCCTGGACCTCATCTGCCTCTTGGAAAGCAGATGAAGAGGCAGAGAGAAGAGATCCTCAGCTCCTTCCCTCCATTGACCTCTTTTGAGGTCTTGGCCAGCAAGCATCTGAGATAAGCCACTTTGTCCATGGTGGCTCAGGATCAGGTCTCCCCAAGCAAAGGAATGTAACTCCTCTTTGCCCTGATACACTTCTTCTATCGGAATAACAAGGGAAGGGGTTGTGTGCAAGTGAAGATGTGGATGCTAAGAGCTTTGGCTACCAGGACACATGCCCTTGTCCAGTTCTTCCCTTGTAAAAGCGTGTGCAGGATATTTTTTTCTCCGTGGATCTCTTCTTATAACATGGACTATACATGTACGTGTGTGTGAAGGTATTCTTCTGCCATCTTTGCCCCTTGCAGAGGCTTCCGCATCTCTGCCCTTTGCCTCTTCGCCGCCACAAGCTGCAGGCTCTGCCTCCCGTCACCTGCGAGGTCCCTGACACGTCTGCTCCCAGGGTGCTGAGATCTGAAGGTGGAAAGTTGGACAGAATGGAGATGAAAGATGTGGAGCCAAGTGTTTTGCTTGTAGATGGTTAAAATCCCTGCTTAAAATGCGTCTGTTTTCTGCAGTGCTCTCTCTCTCTCTCTCTTTCTCTCTCCTCTGAATCCCCCTGGTGTTGTTACTGTGAAGGGAGATGAATAATTCATGGCCAGCGAATGCCTCACTGGGCCTAATCACCACTTTAATTGGAGGTTTAGATCAGAGGCGGCTAATAGCTCCTACAGCGGGGACTCCATAGATTGTTGACAGGGAGAGTGCTGAGAGCCTTATCGTTGGCCTGTTTCAATTCTCCCAGGACACCCCCACGCATGACAGCATCCAGGTCCCCTGATACCAAAGGACACAGACCGCAGGGCCAATTAAATTTATCAGGGAAGAACTGACAACTAACTTAAACAGAAGAAGGGCTAGCGGGAGGAGCAGGGAGACCAGGGGAGGACTAATAGGGTTGCTCCCTTCTCTGAGGGCTGCCTGTCTTGGCTTGTTGGCAGCTCAAGAGGCAACTTGCCAAATGTCCAGGAGCTTGTAAACCCAAGTGCAGTGGGGGGAGGGGGGGAGTGGGGAGGGAAGGGGAAGGGGACAAAAAGCCTGGGATATCTCCCTACTTATACGGTGAGATGCTGGCCAGACAAATAAGAAGCAACGTTGCTTATTAAAATACTCTTGATTTGCCTCCTCTTATTCCACCCCATCCTTATTTGCAACAAATTGGTCCCCCTGTTGTTCATTTTTTTTAAAACATGGTGGTGGAGCCCTCCGTAGTCCAAGCCGTTGTCTTTCCTCAAACCATCACTTGCACAGTTGTCCTGGTGTCACCGTCATTAACACTGTCAGCATTTCCCACCCTTTTATAACCCTCCGTTTCCAAAGGTTTGTCATTTGTAGCCATGAAAAGAGGGGGGTGAGCCCAAATAAATGTGATAAGTCAGTTTTCAGTGGGGAGGTGTGCTGATAAATCAGTTCTCAGTTCTTTTACATAATTGGGTTTCTTTTGGCAATACAGGGACTGAGTTGTTGGAGACTCTTTATTGGCTGAAGGGCATGCTGGGGAGAAGGAAAGTGTGGTATTGCCCCAGCAGCATAAACCTTCCTCTCTTTACAGTAGTTAAATTACCTCTATGTCTTCAGAGGACATGCGGGGGCTAGGAATCAGGTGCGCTCAGGAAAGAAGTCAGTCCAGCATTTAACCCTTCTTCTTTTTAAAATGGCACTAGAAGGATCTGTGTCCAACACCACAGTCCCTTCAGATGTCAGGCATTAGTGGCAGCGGTCCTTTCATTCCTGGGGCAGTACTACAGTGATCCAAAGGATGTTGCTGATTTGGGCCGTTTTGGTCTCGGCCAAGCTTTTTCTCCATTTCAGTCTTCTCTATGCAACAGATGACACCCAGGACAAATGTAGAAGCTCAGTTCCTGCTGGCTCTCAACTGGTATACTACACCCTGGGCCTTGGGACCTTTTGCTCCTCCTATCCCAGGAGATGGGAGTCTTAATACCAAACTACTACACCATGCTGGCTCTCTTGATCCTGTACTGACCCATTATTTTTCATGACAGTCATGGACCTTGTCACCTACTCATGCCACCAGCTTCCACTTTCCTATCCTTTCTTTGTTTTAGGATCTGTGGGGACACCACTACCTGGAGTAAAAGTCCGCATCGCCACAGAAAGCTTGCAAAGGAACGGTCCAGCTTACACCATCCATGCTGAAGGGGATGAGAATGGCACAAAGGTAAGATGGGAGGACAGCTTGCTGCATGTTTGGCCTCAGAGATATGCAGGACAATTGGGAAAAAGCATTGGGATTTTCAGAGTTGATTATTTTTTCATTATCATTACATTATTGTTGTTGTGTGACTTTGAGTCATTTCTGACTCACAGTGACCCTAATGTAAACCTATCATGGGTTTTTCTTAGCAAGGTTTGCCTTTGCCTTTCACTGAGAGTGTGCAACTTGAACAAAGACCAGTGGATTTCTATGACTGAGCAGGGTTTCAAACCCTGGTCTCCAGAGTCCTAATCGAATGCCTAAGCCACTACACCATGCTGGCTTTCAACATTATCATTATTCCTATTATATTTGCATCCAGACTTTTCCTAGTCTGGGACTAACTTTTACAAAAAGTTAAAGCTAAAAAAATCTACATCATAGAAAAGTTTTAAAATATACCAGTAATCAAACTACCAATGGAATTAAAAGTAATTATAAGCATAACCCTTAAGAAGGAGAAGAAGAAGTAAAATCAGGGAGTTGGGTGAGAGGCAAGGCCTCTACAGAAAATCTCAAGGCATGGCCAGGCTCATATAGGGAGATACATTACTTCAAATAACCTGGAAGGGGGTAGGAGGCTCTGGACCCCCCATAATAGACAGTGAGGGACATATGAGGCCCATGGAAAGGAGTTGCCCCCTCTTTTTTGGAAGAATTAAGATCCTACAGCATCTGTAATATGTTAACCACTCTTATGTATTTATAATGTTTGTTAACCACCAACAACCTCATGTGTGTGTGTGGTTTTTTTTAAGTTATAACCATGAGATGTGTCCAAACTTATTTGGGCTTTTTTTCTGAAATTTCTCAGTGGGCTTTCTCACTTTCATAATCAAATCTGCACCTTGGAAGAAAAGGCCATGAGATGAAATTCTGCAGAGAGAATTCTCTCACTCACTTAAGCCAGGAAGTTATGCTCGGCCGCTCAAGAGCCACGCGATAGTGTGAAGCGAAAAAGAGCTGATGTAATTTGCAGACTAGTTTCTGGCACAACCCTGAGATCAATAATCTACTTAGCGGGAAGTTTGCTGGCTCTCTTGGCCTTCTTTCTCCCACTTTGCTTCATTAGCGAGCCTATAGAAACCTTTCCATGAACCTTGGCACCATCCTCAGCTTCCGATTTGGATTGTGCGGTTCTTTGGCTTCAGTGGTTATTAACCTCATCCCATACTTTTGCCCTTAGTAGACAAGAATGGAGGGGGGGGGACATAAGAGTAGTGTTCTAGCGCTGTTTTTACTCATTGTTATTATATATAAACAGAGATTCTCCCTTATCTAAAGTGTTTGGGACCAGAGGTATTTTGGATTTTGCATTTTTTTGGATTTTGGAATATTTGCATATGTATAACGATGAAACCCAGGTCTAAACATAAAATGCATTTGTGTTTCATATACCCCTTGTGCACATAGTCTGAAGGTAATTTATGCAATATTTTTAATAATTTTGTGCATGAAACAAAGTTTCTGAACTATAAAGGAAAGCAAAGCTGTTATGATCTCAAGCATCCATGAGAGAAGTTTTGGTTTTTAGAGTATTTTGGATTTTGAAATGCCCTATAAGGGAGACTCAACCTGCATATTATTTAATGTTAAGTTCCTCAACATTAGGAGGAACATCCTGACAGTAAGGGCTGTTCGACTCCCTCAGAGTGTAGTGGAGTCTCCTTCCTTAAAGGTCTTTAAGCAGAGGCTGGATGGCCATTTGTCAGGGATGTTTTGATTGGGAGTTCCTGCATGGCAGGGGGTTGGACTGGATGGCCCTTGGGGTCTCGTCCAACTCTATGATTCTATTATTCTATTCTGACTTGTTTTGAAGGACAGCCATTGCCTCCCTTGCATTGGGGCAGTGAATTTCTGTTGGGTTTCATGGGTGCATTTTTAGGAGGCCGGCCCAAAATGCTAAGCCCAATCCCCAAAACACCAAGGATAGTTTCCACAAAACCCAGTGTGGGGTCCCTGCTCCAGCGCAACAGGCCATGACATGTGCCGAGAAGAAATTACAATGTTCTCCCGGCATCAGGTAACACTGTTAGCATGGGATGTTGGAAACCCTTCTCCTATCAAAGATTCTCTCTTTGCCCCCTCTCCTCATTGCGGTTAAAGGGTTGGTTAGGTGGGATAGGACTTTCTTCATGCCTCTTGCAGTATTTCATACAGTCTCTCAAGCTTTCCCTTTGCTCATGGGCAATGCATGAGCCTCAATGATCTGTCTGACTAGGCAACTGGCCCTGGTGACCCCAGCGACTAACTCCCAAGTGTCTGTGATCACATATACAAATCCTCCTCTGTGCTTGGACGTCTTCAGACCTCCTCCAAAGCCAGGCCTCGCAGAGTGTTCTGCGTCTACTAATGGAGAACTGCAGAGCAGATGTGAACTGTTTTACTGCCTTGCATTACTGTTATCCTTGTGCCCAGCTTGGGCACGGACCATGCTGGATGGCGCAAGAGGGTTTTGAAGAATTCTGGTTTCCCAAGCTCTACAATATCAGATATGTCCTCTTTCTCGCTTTGTTAGGGAAATAATTAGGAATTATTCCCTCTCTTGTCACTTCCATCTCTGTCATTTTCATTTTCTTGTTTGCACAGGCATGTTGCTTCCTCAGCTTCTCCAGTCTTTGCCTTGCTGCTAGTGGAAACTCTGTTTCTGTAGTTTCTTCTACTTCTAACCTCTCTCTCACACACACACATATACATACACACACATGCACACACCTTCACCATCACAGCATTACATGCAAGAAAGGGTTACTCTCTTCTTTTTCCTCCTCCTCCTCCTCTTTTTTGGTTCCCCAGCACTAGATATTTCCTCTTGCTTTGTTCACTGTGATGCATATTTCATAGGCTGTAGTTTCCCAGCTGGCAGGAGCCTGCAAACTCTTGGAGCATAGCGGGTATTGTCTGTCTGTCTTGTTTGTTTGTTTGTTTTTGAAGCCTCCACCATCACCATTTTTCTCCTCTCTCCCCTCCTTTCCTCAAAAAGGGAAGAAAAGAGACACTTGCCTAGATAGCAGAACCAGACTCGGAGAATTGGAACAATGGGGCGCTGTCAGGAGATAAAACGGTTTTGCAGCTGGAAAGCAACGCCACATTTCTTAATTTGGGAGATTTTTTTAGAGTGAGCAGTTGTGGGGGTGTTTCAAAAAGAAAAGAGCAGCGTGAAACTAGCCAAGTTGTAGAGCACACTCTGTCCATGGGTTCAGTCCTACTGAGTCAGTGGCTTTTATGTCAAAGGAGTGGTAAATCTACTCTGTGTTTTATGACAGTTTTTATAGAAGTATCTAGCATGAACACTAGCTGAAGAATATATTCAGCACCCTGGGCAGCTCCTGCAAAAATATGCATCTCAGCAAACAAAGCAGGTCAGTACAAATTCAGCAATCCCAAGCAAATTTCCAGAGTCATTTGGAGAGATCCTCTCTACTGACATCTGCTCACACACTAAGGGCCCGAACAGACAGGCCAAAATAAAGCTGCTTTGGGTCACTTTGGATGTATGCTGTTTAAACGATACATGGATCTTAAGAGGCCAGAAGCTGTGCCAAAGCTGTGCTCCAATCTTTAAGGACTGGAGTGTGGCTTTGACACAGCTTCTGTCCTCTTAGGATGCATGCATCATTTAAACAGCATACTTCCAAAGTGACCCAAAGCAGCTTTATTTTGGCCTCTCTGTTCGGGCCCTGACTGACCAAACATACTAGTTTGAGACTACTGCGCCCAAAATCCATTACCATAGGCTACTCTGGCCAGGAGTGATGTGAGTTCTGATCCCAGATATTTAGAAGCCACCATTTTGCGTACGCAGTTTTATTATGATTGGCAAAGGCTCTCCACCATCTTAAATAGGGCAACAAAGAGTTGTTTTCCCCATCACCTTCCCAGCCCTCCTTTGCAAGCAGAAAGACTTCAGACTCTACTGTTAAGATACTGGAGTGTGAACTTGGGACCTGGAGGTGCTCCAGGGACTGTCCCTCTTGGTGGCTCTCCCTTGCCAAGAGACACGTGACTTCCACACCTCATATCAGTCTCAGCTGGAGGCCAGAAATACTCTGAGCGGCATCTCCAAGAACCATCCTGGAGGCACATTAAATATTTAACAAACCAGGGAGCTTGAGTGATGTTTCTCCTTCCTGTGGAGAGCTGGTAAGAAAACAGCCAGCTGTACTTTCTCCAGTGAAACACTTCTGTTCTTTGCATTATACGGAAGACACCGTTCCCCCGGAAGGGTGGAGGTTAAGGTGGCACTAAGCAGGTCTGGAGACTAAGGCTGGTCAAATGCCCCTAGGAGTCACCAATTTCTATGGAGCCACTGGTTTTGCAAACGCATGTGGGGAAAGGCAGATACATCCTTTGGCTTCATGCTCCCCACAAATAAGAATTCTGGTCCCCAGAATGAAATTTCTAGCATTGCAGAGGGTGAGACCTCGAAAATGGTTCAAACCTAGAATTCTAAGGTATGGTGTGGCCACCTTCCCTTGCTATCTTCGCTTGCTATTTTTCTTTGCTTGCCACTTCATCTTTCTTTAGAAACCGTGTTTCTTGAAGCTCAATGAAAGTTTGAAGTTACTGCAATACAGTACTAGGAATTTGGAGACTGAAGGAAAATTTCCTTGGGAGTGCATACTTCTTATTAGCGAGGCAGTGCTCTTCTTTTGCCCCTTCCCTCAATAGCTCTTGGGTCTCTAAACCTAATAGCAGTCCTGGGACATATCTGCACGGGCCAGTTCAAGTGTGAACTGCCTTCACGACGTGAGGTCAGTTCTGCATTGAATCCAGGCCATCCCTCCATTAAACCAGGCTAAAAATGACTTAAATTTTGCTTCCAGGAAAATCCAGAGCAATGCCAATTGTCCCGCTGTGCCAACTGGCATCAATGTTACTGGTGTGATAATTTTTTGTGGATTTTCTGGGCTGTGTGGCCATGTTTTAGAAGAGTTTATTCCTGACGTTTCGCCAGCATCTGTGGCTGGCATCTTCAGAGCATGCTGGCATGGAAAAGAGTGGGATACACACACAAATATATATATACACACACACACATACTGTGTGACCCTGGGTATGGAGAGTTATCTCCATGTTAATATGTGTATTGTTCTGTTTTTGATGGCAACTCTCAACAGAA
Source organism: Urosaurus nigricauda (assembly GCA_034509955.1). NCBI lineage: Eukaryota > Metazoa > Chordata > Lepidosauria > Squamata > Phrynosomatidae > Urosaurus > Urosaurus nigricauda. The sequence continues at coordinate 3,870,230 of JAOEGL010000013.1, read as the reverse complement.
GAGTACCCAATTCTCTTCCATGCCAGAGTTGATGCCAACCATAGATGCTGGCAAAACATCAGAAATAAACTCTTCTTGAATATGGCCACATAACCTGATAAAAACTTTCAACTTCACTTACTGGTGTGAGTCATTTTCTCTAAGGTCACAACAAAGTGCCTAGCCATGGGATTGATGCTGGACACCTTGTTTTTGACCTCAGAGGGAGTGGTTTGTGTTGGTGCCAGTGGCAGGCAGCACAATAGGATGCGGGTACAGACATCTGCCCAGTGTTGCTCTGGAGCATGAAGGTAACTAGGGGAATTCAGAGCAGCCCATAGTATTCTGGCCAGTGTTCACCTGTCCCTAGTTAGCCTAGGTAATGATAGGTAAGGAATGATGGAAGGTGCAGTCCCAAAATATGTGGAGGGCCACAGTTGTTCACTTCATCTTGGAAAGATATTATGCCCTGACAGTGGTGAGTCAGTTATTCCCTCCTGCTTTTTGAATGATGAAATCAATCTGCAGGGCTGCTCTGTTGTTGGCTGCTTTTACTGTTTTTCTTTGCTGGGGGTGTGGGATGTCGGAAGGGAGCCTATATTCCTTTTGTTCATTTATTTCCATACTCTGTCCTTCAGTGACATCCCAGGGATGTTTATGGTTGCTTTGTTTTATTGCCTGTTTTTAACTCTTGTAAGCTGCTTGGTGTTTTTTTTTTTCCCTTAAAAAAAGAACAACAACAACAACAACTCAAAGCCACATCAATAGTAAATAAAATAGAGTGAAGGGGGTGGTGTAGGAATCTGCAGGTTTTGAATTCCCAACATGATAGCTCCTCTTCTGATCCCTCTGTCTCCAAGGCATGCTTGTGAATTAAAATTAATCACCTCTTTAAAACAGAATAGACAATGATTTAAATTATGCTCAGGAATTTCTGGGTCATTTCATCTATCTCTAGCACCCTGCTTGTGCATGTTGAGTGTTTTATGAAATGCAGTTTTTTCCAGCTCCATAAGCATAATTTTATATATCTATGTCTGCCTACCTACCTGTCTATCTGTATCTATTTATATCTAGCTAGATATCTATAGTCTGGGACTCTTCACTTTGCAAAACAGTTTTTTTTTTAATTTCCATTAAATCATTTGCCTATCGCATCAGAAACATCTCACCTGTGCAAATAGGTAATTTTATTTTTTGATGATATTACGGAGTGGTCCTGGCATTTAAAATCTCTCTTTCATTCTTCCTCTCCCTCATTTCTCTTTCCCCTACGTTTAAAAAGTGTGAAACCTAGCCAAAATGAAAAGCAAATTGATCGTATTATTCTCGGCCTCCTTTATGAAAAGTTGCCGCTGCAAAGCCAGATGTGAAATGTGGCTTTTGCAGATTACAGTCTGGGCTCTGGGTGACTTTTCCCCGCTCTGTGTTTTATTTTATTTATTTATTTATTTTTTGCTCGGCGTTGTCTCCCCAAGGAGCCGAAATCTGCCTTCTCTCCAGCAGGAGGGAAATGGCACAGCTTCGAAATTGCCTTCTGTAGCCTGCTGCAGGACACGCAGCTCGTAGCAGCGATAATGCCGCTTGTGTGGAAAGAGAGCTTATGGGGGAATTTTTAATTACAAATGGGTATGTGGGACCAGGTTGCCAAGGAGATGGGTAATGTGCTGCTGAGCGTTTTACTACTAGCAAATCTGCCAGAATAGGCAGCGATTAAAAGTTTATTGCTACCTGATGTCGGATTGGTGGGCTTCCTGCAAAATGAGCCCCTTGCTCCTTGGTTCACACCTCATAAAACCCTTGCAGATGGCAGGATGCTACTGGCCAAGGTGCGCTTGCATCTCCCGGACCCCGGTTGAGCAGAGTGTGCGACACAAGGGTGAAAGAGAGATACAGCCTTGCGTTGCTGTGCTGTCACTTTGTTAATTGCCATCAAAGTCAGCTTTGACTCCCACGAAAGAGAGACCTCAATGACACCCTGTTACCAACAACCCTGTTAAGGTCTTGCAGACTTGACACAATGTCACGTTGAGGATGGAGCAAGCTTGTTTTCTGCTGCTCCAGAGACTGGGACACGGAGCAGTGGATTCAAACTATGGAGGGGAAAGATTCCAACTCAACATTAGGAAAAACATCCTGATGATAAGAGCTGTTCAACAGTGGAACACACTCCTTCCTACGAGAGTGGTGGATTCTCCTCATTTGAAGATTTTTAAACAGAAGCTAGATGGTCATCTTTCACAGGGAGGGCTTTGATGGTGCTTTCCTGCACAGTAGGAGGTTGGACTGGATGGCACTTGGGGTCTGTTCCAACTCTGTGATTCTATGATTCTAACTCAGGGCAACCGGGGTTTCCTTGTTTAGTCTGTCCACTTATATTATGGTCATCCTCTTCATCTGAAAGAAGCTGGTAGCATGAGCTTTCGTAAGCTTGAGTCCAAACCTGTGCATCTGAGGAAGTAGACCCAAGGCTATGAACTCTCATGCTACCAGTGTCTTTCTTTCAGTTACTGCATATACTCATGTATAAGTCTAGAAATTTTGGTCACCAAATTGACCACAAAAATCTAAGTCGGACTTATCCATGGATCAATGTAAGTACTATACCTTAACTCTCATAAAAATAGAAACCATCCCCTGGTGAAATGCAAGAGTGTAACCTGTCCTGAAAGCACTGACCCCGCTCTGTTCTTTCATCCACCCATCCTTCAGTGTGACCACAAACAGTTATGCCTTCTGCAGTTTTGTTTCCCTTTGTTTAATCCTTCAGAGTCCTTCTTACATTGCCCCTAAGTTTTACCCTCGACTTATCCATGGGTCATATCAAAATCCGTCAGTTTGGCCCCAAAACCTGCCCTCAACTTGTACATGAGGTTGACTTATAGTTGAATATACAGGGCAGTCTCAAAGGTGCTACAAGGTCCCTTGGTGTGCTTATTTTCTTTTAATAGTCATTGGTAGACATTTTCACCACCTATGAATTCCTCCTCCATATCCCTGTAAAACCGTCTAAAGTTAGGGATCATTGCCACCTTGTCACATACTAGTGAATTTCATAAATTAATCATATGCGCTCCTGGGATGGAGAAACAAAGGGACCTATTTTGGTCCATGGGAACAAAAGCAAGCCAGAATTCACAGAAAAGCAATACCTTTATTGTTGTTGTTGTTGTTGTTGTTGTTGTTAGCTGCCTTCGACTCGACCTCAACTCTTGGCAATCCTGTGGATGAGACATCTCCAAGACCCCCCCATCTTCTACCTCTCTGCTCAAGTCTTGCAAGATCAGGCTCATGGTCTCCCAGATTGAGTCTATCCATCTGGCTTGAGGTCTTCACCACATTGTCTTTTCTAATGAGTTGTGCCTTCTATCACAATGTGGCTGAAATACGATAGCCTCTGTTTAGTCATGGTTTCCAGGGAGAGTTCAGGCTTGATTTGATTTAGGGCCCAATACCTTTATTAGGACTGAGTAAAATTTTATGGGAGTGTGCAAGCTTTTGAGTTCTTCAGAACTCTTCATCCAGCCAAGCAGGATAAAAATCAAAGGGGCAAAGGGAAGAAAGGGTTTTGTTTTTTTTTGAGAAATCTGGTCAAACATTGTGATCCTGTTGTCTCCAGAGAAGGAAACGATGGCACCACTATTAGGTGTGAATGTACCAGACAGCACCCCTTAGCCTTGCATGCTGGGACAGAGAAGAAATAAATATTTTTTTGATGGATAGACTCAATCATGGAGGCCATGGACCTGAATCTAGAGTACCTTAGCAGAGCAGTGGAGGATGGGGTCTTGGAGATGCCTCATCCCCATGGGTCACCACAAGTCAGGGTTGATTCGACTCATTTAACAACAACAACAACTGTGTTTCTGAAAACCCAAAGCTGATTGCATCTCCTCCGCTTCTCTTTAGTGAAAAGCAAAGGTTCCTGAAAAGTCCTAATTCTTAAAGCAACTCCTGGAATGGGGATTGTTTGAAGAATTTCGGCATCTGGCGAGCTGGCTGAAAGATTGGTGAGCAAGGATTTAATCTCTTTTCTCTAGCCAGCACCGCTGTCCGCCCTTGGCATTGTTAGTGTGAGGGTAATGTTGCGTGCATGGCTGCCTGTGTATGAGTGCGTCCTGCAGTGTGGCAAATACTGTGTGGCTAGTACCATGCGGCAGTTTAAAAAAACAGGAGGGGGCACTGGCTAAGAGCCGCCTGCTGTTTTTTTTCGCTCTGATTAAAAATGGTTTATTCAGATTTCTGATTTTTGTGAAGCAAATGGATTGATAAAATAACTCATTTATGCAGACAGCATGAGCAGAAATGATTTTATTCCCTCCTTCTTAACACTTCCCACCCCTGCCATGAAGAAACTTCCCTAGTATTCCTTGAGTACTTTGATTCAGGTAATCATTTAATTGCAAATCTATAAACCAGCAGGGTAAGCCTTTTGCATTTTTAACCAGTGCTGGGCGGTGATGATGGTGGAAGGTGGAATATGCCATCCTGGAAATGCTTCTTTAAAATTTAATTTTTATTGTCTTTTTTCCCCCCTCTGCATGCTGCCGCTGGTAATCTTGGAGAGCACAGCTGGCGCATTTACAACCATGTCCCACTAGAAAGATTAGCATTTTTTAAAATTTTGCTGCTTGGGCTTGCTTCTTCTTTTTTTTTTTTCCTCCTCTCCCTTCATCTTGTGGAGAACCTGGCTCCCTACATACCAATGCCTGTGTCTGACTTTTTCCTCTAAAACAAGGGCATGATCCGTCAAGGGACATCTCCTGGTTGAACTCCTTTGGAGCAAAAAATGTCAGCTCCAATGGTGAACATCCCTTGTAGGTTGCAAAGGAGAAAAGAGAAGATGGACAATTTGGTCCGAGCCCACCTTGTAATCTCTCCAAGAGTATTACATTCCCTTTCCTAAATAAATTTCATTGAAAGGATGTGGATCCTTTTTCATTCTGGCCTTCCACCTTAGCCCAGTGCTTTCGTGTGGCAAGTGGCAGCATTTCCAGACATAGCCAAGTTAAGAGATGTTGAGATCTTAAACCAGGGTGACTAGCTGCTGGGGAGACAGGGTGACCAGACATCCTCCTTTTCCAGGACATGTCCTACACTTCAGCCTTCTGTCCAGGAGGAATTTCAAAATGTCTTTCATTGTGAGCATGACTAAGAAGCATGAATTTATATTTATAAAGTGCACCCACGCTGTGTGCAGGCACACCATATGCAACCAAGTGCGCGGCAAATCAAACAAAAACAAAACAAACAGCTTCATTTATATACTGCTTCATACTGCCTAAGCAGTGTCTAAGCGGTTTACAACTGTAAGCTACTTGCCCCCAACAATCTGGGTACTCATTTTAGTGACCTCGGAAGGACGCAAGCCTGAGTCAAGCTTGAACCCTTTTGCTGGTATTGAAGTCACAACCTTATAGTTTTGAGTGAGCAGCTGCAGTATAGGCATTTAACCACTGCACCACCAGGGATCCTGGTTTGTAATGGGGCACAAGCATACGCAGGATTTTCCTTATGCGAGAGGGGTTTCGGAACCGATCCCCTGCATAATGGAAGGGCTCACTGTACAGTGTTTTAGCCTTTATTTTATAATGTCCTACACTTTTCCTGTCCTCCTTTGGTCATCTGGTCACCCTGTGGGGGGATAGAAACCAATTCCATCCCCCTCCAGGCTTTCTGCACGCTGCACCCCCTCCAGCAAGCCCATTTTCCTCTACAGTCTCTCTCAAAATGGCAGCTCTCTCGCTCTCATTTATTTGCCTTTTTGGCTGGCTGTGGTATCTGTGGACCTCTCCTCCAGCACCACTTTTCAAGGAGTCGATCTTCTTTCTCAGCTAGACCATAGGAATCGGAACTGCTATGGTGTGAATCGTTCTGACTGTCGTGGATGTAGGCATTTAATGAGTCCAACTTTTATACGAGGTCTTTTATGCCACTTCTATGGCCTAGTCAATTGTGATGAGAACTTTAAGCAAAAATGTGGGTCTTTTGGCCCTACCCCTTTGCCTTTGGTCCTGCCAACCACTGGAAAGTGGGCCTGAAAGACTTCTGTGAAATTGTGTTTAGCCTTCAGGCTGAAATAGGTTCCCCATCTTTCCTTTCAAAGTTATCCTAGATTCCTATGCTCAGGTAACAAGTATTACAATTGTTCTACTAAACAGAACAAAGGTAACAGAAGCTAAGCAGGGTGAGTTGTTGTTAGTACTTGGACGGGAGACCACTAAAGAAGACCAGATTCTGTATTTTTCAGTGGAAGGAACTAGCCAAACCACCTCTGAGTACTCTTTGCCTAACAAAACCTATAGAAAATTATGTGGTCGTTGTAAATCAAGAGGCAACCTGAAGGCAGAAGCACACAATGTGTCACAAATATGAGGTTCCAAAGGAAGATCTATCCAGGTCAAAAACATGGAAGTTGCTTTTTGGGATCCCCTTGAGGGTCATTTAATCTAGCCGTACTTTGTCATGGGCAGCCAGCCTAAGGGCCAGGTTATCCTAGAAATCACCCCCTAAATGACAGATCTCCACTCCTCTGGGAGCAGAAGAACTGTATCCGAGAAGAGCTTCTTGTCCCTCTATTAGCCCACCTTGCCTGCCTACTAATAGAGAGGTAAAATTGAAGCATTGAAAATATGCATTTTATAATCACCCGGATTTATTCCTTCAGAGAGTTTATTACAACCTTTTTATTTTCATGCGTGGCAAATGTAATCTTATCTGGTGCGCCGGCTGGCCTCGCTCAGCTTGCTGAATCCGTTTTGCGGCGGAAAGCTATCAAACGCCAGCCTTCCAGGGCACACCGTGTCTGCATGTTAAAGTTGCTTGAACGCATTAAAGCAGCTGAAACGTGCATTAAAATATGGCACTTGGAGAATAGGATATCTATGCAATTAGCCATCTGATGCTTTCAACAGCTGCTTGTAAGTTAGATCCGGTGTATCAACAAAAGGGAGGGCCTTGGAGATTTTGCAGAAGAAAGGACAGGTAGCTACTTGCTTGCAGAGCAATAACTCCACCGGGAGTGTAAATTTGGGAGCGTGAGGGCCTGTTAACATCTAAGCTCACTTTCTGCGAGTGCAGGAGGTGAGCAGGTGTAGTCCAGAAGCATTTCTTTCCTTGTATTTTCACACACACATACAAACACACACATACCACTGTTCAATCACTACCAGCTGATAATGCCAAACTAGTTCACATGCTCCGTGGGCACTGGGGAACACAACCAGCACCAGTGTGAGTTCAGGAAGCAAAATCCTATTAAGATAACGTCACGGGCTTTCTGTTTTTACTGTTTGCAAGCCAGCAGCGGTGTCGCAAAATGGCACAACAGGGACGTGCCTGCTGCCAAGGAGCCCACGCTCTAGATAAGACAGCAGGTTATGCCTCTGCCAAAGTCCCAAGCTGAGGTGATGAGGAATTTGGAGCCTGTCCAGCTGTTTGTGATACACACCAGCAGGAGTGGTGGGCTCCCTCTTGCAATCTCTCTCTCAAACTCTCTTTCTGTGTGTGTGTCTATATTTGTAGTCGTGAATTCTCACCCATGTTGGATGGGGATTTGCACTGCAGCCTAACTGACTCATTTCCCAAAGGATACAAAATTTTTGCACTTATTTATTTATGTACTGTATTTAAGAGGAAATATCCTATTAGTCTGTTCCTTGCGATGCAGGGTTAAAAATTAATTAAATAAATACAAATCATAAGGAGAAAAGTAGTACAAAGGTGCATTCCCTTCCCCAGAACAAAAGTAGTACAACACAAAAGAAAGAATGCCAGTGTGATGTAGTGATTTCAGTGTTGGACTACAGGGGTCGATTCCCAGCTCAGGCATAAAACCTACTGGGTTACCTTGGGGGAAGGCATACACTCTCAGCCTATGGGGGAAGCAATGGCAAACATTTGCTGAACAAATTTTACCAAGAAAACTTTATGATCAGGTTACCTTAGGGTTGCCATAAGTCAGAAATGACTTTAAGGCACACAACAACAACAAGAAATGCCACTTTCTTACAAAAGAGTTTTCCTAAAGCCTGCCAAATAAAAAAAGGTTTCACCTGCTGACAAAAGGCCAGCAAGGAGGAATTTCCAAAGCCTAGGCACAGCCACCCAGAAAGCTCCGGGGTGTGGATCTGGGACCATACGAGTAGATGCTGATCAACAAAACAATGAAAATGGCATCCTGAATCGTAGTGTATAATACAGGTTGAATCTCCCTTATCCAGAATTCCAAAAGCCAAAATACTCCAAAAACCAAAGTTTTTTTTATGGGGGGGCTGAGCTTGTGACACCTTGGCCTTTTCTCTACAGAGGGTCTGGATAGTGTTGTGTGTATTGTGAGTGTGTGGCTTTTTAGGATGCTGGAAGAATGAATGCAAACAACTGTTTAGCTTGTGGATTACATGGCATCCCCTTTTTTTCTCCAGGTGACCCCAGGTTTGGATGAGAAAGAAGGGGAGCTCTTTGTGAAGGGACCTACAGTGTTTCGGGAATACTGGAACAAACCTAAGGAGACCAGGGATGCTTTTACACCTGACGGCTGGTTCAAAACAGGTACCCTGTTCCAGGTCAAGAATTGGGAGCATAACTGGTTGGTGAGCTGCTTGTTATCTATACACACACTTCAGTTTCCTGGGTCCCATCGAGTCAGGGATTTAAACTCATGTCCTATGACTCTTTCATACGAGGCTAAATTGGAAGTATAATTTAAGGTCAATTTGAATGCAATCATGGGTTTTACGTTATTGCGAATTAACTCTTCGCACGCAAATTCGGGCAAGAGGGAAGCCAATTCAAATGCAATCATGGGTTTTACGTTATTGCGAATTAAAGCTTCGCATGCAAATTCGGGCAGGAGGGGGTTATTTTCGGGTAATGGGAAGTAATTCCGAACGGAGCAGGGGTTCTTCCGAACAGAGCAGGGGTTCATGTAAATTTGCTAAACAAGCGAATTTACATGAATCCGCATTGGCTCCATTCGAAGTTGGGAGAAATTCCTCCCGTTTGAAAGAGTAGCTAGTGGGACCCTTCTTCAGCTCTTGAGTTTACGGCAGTGAAATGACGGTACAGTGTTTGCTGATGTGGTTCACCCCACAGGATTTCTGCTTTTGGTTTACACACCAGTTGAGCTCACTCCTCAGAATACAGTCTTACAATATTCAGACCCAGGTTCATCCAGCAAAGCAAAACAGTGTAAGATGTAGGGAGAAATAAAAAGGCAAAAAGTAAGTGGCAATAATTAAAATGCTTTTCTCTTTGATTAAAAAGGAGACAGTGTGGTGTTGTGGTGAGAGTGCTCCTTTTTCTCACAGGGCTTGACCTACCTGACAGGGTTGTTGTGCAGGGACAGGAGGAACCCTATTTGTTGCTGCCCTGAGTTCTTTGGAGGACATTTTGGAAATTTGTTGTTTTTCTGGTTCAAGTAATTTCTGATTCATGGCCTCTACTAAACCAAATATATCACAGAGTATGCTTGGCACAGTTTTTCATAGGAGGTTTGCCAGTTCCTTCCTCTTAGGCTGAGAGAGTGTGTTTTGTCCATGATCACCCAGTGGTTTTCCATGGCTGAGTGGGGATTCAAATCCTGGTCTGGTAGAGTCCTAGTACATTAAGATGTACTCTGAGAAGACTTGCCTTTGCCTTTCTCTAAGGCTGAGAGAATGTGATTTGCCCAAGTCACTCAATGACGGAGTAGGGATTCAATCCATTATTCCGTGCCCCAGTCTCTGGAGCACCAGACAATAAACTTGCTCCATCCTCACTCTGACATACCTTCAAACATTTAAACATGGCTGTCATGTCACCCCTTAACCTTCTCTTTGCCAAACTACTGGTATCATACCCAGATCCCTAAGCATCTCCTCATTGGACTTGGTAGTTTACAGGCCTTTCACCATTTTGGTTGCCTTCCTCTGGACACCTTCCACCGTGTCCACATCCTTCTTGAATTGTGGTGCCCAGAACTGGACACAGTCTTCCAGGTGAGGTCTGACCAAAGCAGAATAGAGTGACACAGTACTATTACTTCCCTAGAGTTTAGACTAAAATCCAGAGCAGATTCGGTGATATTGGAAGCATGGGCTACCCAGGCTGTTGGGCTTCCTAAAGAGATCCAGCTCTCTGCAGGGAGAATGTGATCAAGTCATGCCTAAAAAGGAACTTCAGTTCCCATTTTCTTTCCTGCGCTCCCACTGAATGAATGAATTGGCACTTGGAAAAGTGGTGATCCTACAAGAAATTGTAGTCCAAACCCGCCACACTGTCAACTTTCTTTGCCTCTGCATTTGCTTGTGCCAGGGCAATCCCGACTGGGCGAGGAATGCAACAAAACCCATTATGGCCTCTTAATCCTGTTGACCCAACGCTCTGTTTGTCTCCTTTTTCATTATCATTATTAGCTGCGGTGGGCTGTTTGGATTAGTCACTGTGTACACACAGAGCCCCGTGTCCTCTCTTTGCTCAGCCCTGGTTGTCATTAATCTGGGTGACAAAACAAACTTGGGCATCCGGTTAATTTCATTACCTTCCTTCAGTCCATTCTCATTCCCCACCCCATCCCAGTCCTCCGCAGTTGCACAGAAAAATGCCTCTTTTTCTTTGCTTTCCCTCCTTCAGGCCAAGGATGCACTGGGTGCATCTCCAGTGTAGAAACAATGCAATTTGAAACCCCTTTAAGTACTGTACTTCCATCCTATGGAATCCTGGGATTTTATAAGGTCTTCAGCCTTCTCTGCCAAAGTGTGCTGGTCCCTCACCAAACTACAGATCCCAGGATTCTGTGGACATTTTAAATGGTGTCAAACAGCATTATTTCTACATTGACTGTGAAATGAAGAAGGCTGGTGTTTTGTTATGTTCAGGAAAAAGATGTTTAAATGAGAACATCCTTGCTTCTCTCATTTCACCTATGCAATAGCTAGTTTTCATCTGACCTTTTTTTTCTCTCTATCTGATGGTGTCATCCACACTTTTTAGCTGCAGTTTAATGATTCTGATCTGTCTACTTATAGGATTTCATAGAATCTAGGGCTCTCTACTCCAGCCCCCTGTCATGCAGGAGTTGTAAAGATTATGAGATAGTATGTTCCAAAATCCATATTACAATAATAAAGCCTAGCAAAAGGGCCCAGAAGGGTGGATGCCAGCTCTTGAGATGATTCAGATTTCTTCATCAGTCAAGAAGTAACACAATTCAGCAGGGGGAGAGAAAGGGAAGGCAAACTTAACGCTATGTAGTTGTGTGAGCATTTTTGAATACTGAAATGCTGCCGTTGCATCATTGATCTCGATTTATGCTTTCTGGTGACCTTTCCGTGGCCTTTCGATGTATTTTCTGTTCTGCTTTTTAAAATTTTAAGGTAAAATGAAAGTTGTAGCCAGCTGTGTTTTGCTCATGCCCTAGTCCTCTTGTGTGCGGTGGGACTTTCCAGCTTGACGCTAACAGGCAACTCAAGAGTTGTGGGGCGATCTGATTTTGGTGAGTGGGTTCTTTCTTTCTTGTTTCATGAACTTTTTTTTTTTTAAATCGACCCTCCTGATGAATATTTCAGATGCAAAGGAATAGCATGCATTAATTATTGTAAAGAGATGTCTTTAGGAGAAAATGATTTTGAAATTCAGTTTAATTTCATTGTAAGGCACGGCAAACAGGAAGGGAGTATGTGTGTTTAATTGGTTCTCGGGGGTACGGCCTGGAAGATGGCATGCCTTTGTCACAGACCATTAGCGATACAGACTGCATAATGAGAAACTACAATCAGCTCACAGCTGCTGGCTCCTACGGGGAGAGAATGATATTAAATGGAAATCAGTATAAATTAAACTTAACCCTTTCACAGGACAGGTTTTTGAACTTCCAAGCTGGAAGATGGCACTGTCAAGGAGGAGGACACTTTTAGATTGACGTTGCCTCTGGATTAGAGGAGAGTCGGGGACGTCTGGGCAGCAGACCTCTGCTCTCCCCCCCCCCCCCCTCCTGCCTTTCTAATCTCATTTGACAGAGATGGGAAGAGAGTGATGGCATTTTGATTGTTTTCTGCTGGTTTCCCCCACAACCCGCCCTGATTCTCTCCCCCTCTTTTTATTTGGATCTTCTGAAAATGTTGGAAGGGGGGGCAATATACTTCCACAAATGGTGCTGCTTGATCAAGGGTGAAATGCAAAACTCAGACAGCCTTGTTAATTATCCAAAGAGCTGTGCATAATCTACATCCATGCACAACGTACGTTTTACACACACAGACAAACACACATGCAAAAGGCCAGTCTGCACACTGAGAGCACAATCCTCCCCAAAAGAGTTTGTTTTCAGAGACAAGGACATCTGTCGAGGAAGCCAAAACTTGAGAGAGGAACCTGTAAGGATTCTTGTAAGAAGAAGGGTACCTTTAGCCCTGGCAGAAAGACTGAACGAGGGACCAGCCAGTCTACAAGCCAAAGGCGTACTTGCCCCATAAAACTCAGTGTAAAGTGTGGATCCACAGCCTAAAGATGATAACATAAACTCTAAACAAACTGCACACTTGTATTGATTCCAAACCTTTGAATGGTGCATGAAAATGCAGCCGTTACCCACTGCCAACCATTGATGATGGCTGAATCTGCACCACAGAAATAATGCAGTTTGGCACCACTTCAATTACCATGGCTCTATGCTAATGCCTTCTAGGATCTGTAATTTTATTAGATATTTAGCCTCCTCTGCCAGAGAGCTTGAGATGTCCAGCAAACTGCAAATCCCAAGATTCGATAGCATGGAGCCACGGAAGTTAAAGCAGTGTCAAGCTGCATTACTTCCTCAGTGCAGATTCAAGTGATGTGATGTGGATGATTAATAATAATAATAATAGAATCATAGAATCACAGAGTTGGAAGAGACCCCAAGGGCCATTTAGTTCAACCCTATTCTGACATGCAGGAACTCTCCATCAAAGCATCCCTAACAGATGGCCATCCAGCCTCTGCTTAAAGACCTCCAAGGAAGGAGACTCCACCACTCTGCGAGGAAGGAGTCTGTCCCACTGTCGAACAGCCCATATTTATTTGTATCCTGCCTCTCCCTGTATTGGATCGATGTTCTGCTTAACTCCTCTGCCGTATTCACTGATTTTCCCAGGTATTACCTCTGTGTTTTCCAACTTTTTGCAGCAGTAAGGTATGCAAACCTTTTTTTAAAAAAGCACCTATGTGAATGCTACATTTACATGAATAGCGGGATCCTCGAGAGACCAAGTTCTGCACTCAATCAAGTGCACAGGAAATACCTGCGTTTTAGAGATACACAAATGATGATTCTCAGTTTTAAGCCTGATGAATCCCAGGGAGCTACCTACTCCTTAGGGTTTGTGGTTCCCCCTCCCCTCCTTTTTATGCATAGCAGCAAAATGACTGCTGCTTAGTGAATTCTAGAGGATACATTTGAACGAGTTAAACAGAGTTAATTACTGCCGTAGCGTGTTCCTGAAGACGAATGCAGATGAAGCAGATTGCAACTGCAATAAGGGCTATACTAAGGCTGGATAGGGGGAGAGGGGAATATCTCAAAATTCTGCTTGCCAAGACTAGGTTCTTAAATGTTCATGCAGCTAGGCACCGACCATTGTTTCTTAGCCCTGGAGAGTTTGAGAAAAACTGGAGTGCAAACGGTGATAGGTCTCGGTACTTCAGATTTGAGCTGCTTAGTGTGACATCATCATCATCATCATCATCATCCCAGCTTTTTTCTCAATAATGCTACTCAGTGTAACTTGTATGTGTGTGTGCCTTCAAAGCACCTGTTGACACATGGCGACCCCATGAATTTCATCGGGCTTTCTTAGGCAAGGAATACTACAAGATGGTTTTGCCAGTTTCTTCCTCTGAAATAGAGGCTACAGCACCAGGTATTCATTGACAGTCTCCCATCCAAGACCTAACCATAGCTGACTCTGCTTAGCTTCCAAGATCAGAGGGGATCTGGTGACTCTAAAGAAATCTGTACTGCGGTGATAACTGTATTGTGTTATTATGTGCCTTTAAGTCACCTGTCAACTTATGGCAACCCAATGAATTTCATAGGTTGTCGTCTTAGGTTAGACAATCAAGACCCAAAGGTGATTTTTCCAGTTCCTTCCTCTGTGAAATAGAGCCTATAGAGCTAATCTGCCATTCCAGTACCAACCAGGACTGACCCTGCTTAGCTTCTAAGATTATGCCATATATATGTGAGTATGGCTGCCTGTCAACTTATAGCGACCCCGTGAATTTCATAGGATTTTCTTCATAAAACGGACCCAAAAGCCCAGGAAGAGACTATAAACACACACAGGCTCTTCTAGGCAAAGGTCCCAGCCAGGCAAGGCATCTTCTGACAAGACATTCTTCAAGGGCACCTATGGAGGCAGGTGTTCAGATTGGGATGCCAACATCACACCTGGAGGCAGTGCACCTCTCTGAGGTGCCATAATCTAGCATTTTGCTGATTGCTAATGACAAGCCCAGGAACCGGGAGGTCAGCAAATGAAGACGCGTGGCTGGCAGGGAAAATGCATGGTGATGCTATAACACCTGGCAGCTTGGTGATCAGTTGAGCCACATCAAGATGGGTTTACCTGTGCAGGTCAAAGGGAGACCAAGTCTCCCAGGAGTCGTGGTTTAAACAAAATAAAACAAGTGCAGTCCACATCACCACTGGCATGGTATCCCTCCAGAAACAGTGTCTGCTGTGCACAGAGGACAGATAATTCCTGGTCACTCGAGCAAGTAAACCAAGGAGGCTCAGAAGTATACAGATGGCGACTTGTGTTGGCAGTTTTCTTGGCACGCTCCCTATCTGCCGGGTGCCAGGAATAGCGACGTGAAGAAACAACAGTCCTTCCACATTAGCATCATGCCCACGTTTCTGAAAATCCATTTGTTGCTTCTTGTGTTTAAGACATCTTGCGCAGCGGGCCCAGTCCACAGGAACATCTCCTTGCACACGCTCAATAGAAAGGGGAACACAGCCGTCAAGAGTGGCTGATGCCAATTTGACTGAAAGATGGCCTTTTGTCTTCAGCGCATGCATGCCTCTCCTCCCCACTGTGCGACGGACTTCTCTCCTAAAGGAAAGGCGTGCCGTTGCATGAATGGCACAGAGAAACAGAATCGTCTTGCCATGTAATCTCCTAGGAGAGGCCAGCGCCGCTCACAGGTGCCGACGCATCCAGGAAACTAGAACCCGAGAGTATACGGGGAGATTTATTTTCAATTACAGGTTGAGGCAGAGGCATGAAATAGTGCCGAGTTTGGAAGTGGTGCATAAATCCTGCGAGCAAATCCATGTATATCAGCTCCATATAATAAGACTTTATTGATTGCTATATTGTATCTGTCAGAATAAAACTCCCTTAATGCCTGCATCAGGGGCTGGGAAGATAGAGGGTTTGGCTGGGAACGGCATCTGATTCGAGGATCAATGCCGTTTGATTAATATGTCGTTAAGAAAGTAAGAGTTATTTAACTTGTTTGATGCGGGCTTTAAAACGGTGACTCATTTCTGTTAAGCTTCCCGGCTTTTAAGCGCTGGGAAAACACAAATACTACAATCAATGAGGCTCTTTTTGCATGTAACCAAATCCTGCCTTTTAGCATTCAGGGCTTTTATTGCATTCCTTTTGTGGAGGTCACCGTCTCTGTCTTTCAAGTACCTTTCTTATAGGTCAAAATGAGGGTTTCGCATATTCTAGATTTCATCAGATGTGGTGTGCGAATGCAGAGGATGGGGCCAGCATTCAATGTATTCTTAGGGAGTTTTGTGAACATTTTGTTAATTTCATGGATGTTGTTGCTGTTGTATGCCTTCAAGTCGTTACCAATTTATGGCACAGCTATCATGGGGTTTTCTTGACAAGATTTGTTCAGCTCATTTCATTTGGAGTACTTACTGTATCTACTCATGTCTAGAGATTTGAGTAAAAAAATTGATCCAAAAAATCTGGGTCGACTTATCCATGGGTCAATGTAAGTGCTGTACCTTAACTCAAAATAGGATCCATCTCCCTCTCTGAGGAGAGTGACAAAAGGTAAGAGCTTAGTCCATTCTGGGAGAACCTAAATGAAGCACCAACGTCCTCTATTGTCTCCACTGTGGTGCTACTTCTGGCCTTTTTGAATGCTTCGACAAGAAAATAGAAGCATTCTTTGGCATTGTTTTCCTCTTTTCTTCATTCTTTACATCCTTTGTTACCTGCCCCTAACTTTTACCCTGGACTTATCCACGGGTCGTATCAAAATTCATAATTTTGGCACCACAACCTGCCCTTGACTTATACATGAGGTCGACGTATAGTCGAGTAGATACGCTTGGTTCCAACCTGCATCCCTATCAGAACCGTGCTTCTTTTTCATGTCTGGACTTCTTAGTCTTTTTCTTCGTTCTTCTGCCTGCTTTCTGCAATGGCTCTGGTAAGCAAGAAGGTAGAATTAACTATTTTTAAAGCTAACCAAAAACCTGGAATGGACTCCCTGCTCCACTGACATGGAAGCCACCCACCGCTGCCCCTTTGCTTAATTTTTGGCAGCTCTCCTTCCCTTCTCTTTCATATCTACCAGCACATAGGAAGTTAAACAGATGCCACACTGTAGTAGCCACGCTGTGGGTTAGCCGTGACTTTCCCTGGCACCGTCGCAGTCCCCAGAGAGAAGCAGGTGTTTCCCACTTGGAGGTGGGTGTTTGTTTCCACTCATGGGCATTCACACCTGAGGTGGAAATCACTTGTGCCTGATCAACACAAACTATAAATAGAACCCATTTTAATTAAAATCCTAGCCTGCAATGCTTTTTTCTCATCCCTGTTTATTTACATGGCCTCTCCTGGTCATAAATTCGATTAATACTATTTTTGTTGTTTGAAATTATTGCTTAATTATCATCCCCTGCAAATGTTGTGTCTAACTTACGAGCTGTTTTCAGGCCACTGCAAGAAATACACAACCCTGAGGCTGGGAAGAGGAGGAGGCAAGGAGGATTTCGTAGTGACTACTCGGTTAGAACATAAAACATAGCTTCTTGTTTGAAGTCAAAGACTTCCATGGCTGACATCTGTAGTCTTTTGTGGTTTTTTGGGGCTATGTGGCCATGTTGTAGAAGGGTTTATTCCTGACATTTCTCCAGCATCTGTAACTAGCATCATCAGAGAAGATGGTGACATCTGTTTCTCTGAAGATGCCAGCCACAGATGGCGGCAAAACATCACAAATAAACTCTTCTAGAACATGGCCACAGAGCCCGAAAAACCCACAAAAAACTATAGCTTCTTCTTGTTGGTAGCTGCCATCAAATTGACTTTGACTTATGGCAATCCTATGGAAGAGAGACTTCCAAGTTCCAGCCCTGCTCAGGTCTTGCAGGCTCAGAGCAGCCATTGTGGCTTCCTTGATGGAATCTATCCACTTGGAAAATGGTCTTCTTACTGCCTTCCACCTTACCAAGCAATCTTGTCTTTTCTGGTGGGTCATATCTTCATGTCCAAAGTATGACGGTCTCAGTTTAGTCATCTTGCCAGAGCTTGTAGACATTCCTACAGCCTTCAGAAACCCCCAGCCAGTGGCCCAATTGGTTGTGGGAATATAAGAACAGTAGCCCAAAGAAGGGACTTTTCCAAGCTCCAGATAATATTGTGTAAGATTTGATAGATCCACAGTAGCTTGGTGGATAGCATGATTTCCTTGGATTGAGAAACTGAGATTTGAACATTGTCTGTTCAATGGCAAGCAGTGTTTGTGACATTGTTTTAGTGGGCATTTTCATCCTGCTTTGGGATATTCCTGGACTCCTACGGCTTGCAGTTTTTGCCCAATACTTGCAATCACATAGTGTTTGGATTAATTATTCTACAGAAAAGTACACCTTTTTTGTGTGTAGAAAATGGTAATATTGTGCACAAATCATGATTCTGGAAACAGTTTTATGTGTGAGAGAGAGAAGATGTGTGTTTGGGGGATCAAAAGCACATTTTTCATGGGGGGAAAAGGTGATTTCAGATACTCATGGGGGTTTTGTGATACAATGATGTCTTTGTGCAACCCCCCCCCCCCACACACACAATTTATATGCTTCTGGAAACAGTGAGTTTTTCTAGAAAAATGTGGATTTTGTGCACACGCAAAAGATAGTTTGGGGTGCAGAATAACACCATGTGTATTTGGGAGCAGAATAATTTCCTACGGCACTTCCCAAGGATTTGCCAACGCAGACTGAAAACTGTCCAGAAATATTCTTTTTTTCTAATACAGCAGGGACATAACTATGGAACTGATTTCTCCTCCTTGCATTTACATTCCTGAGCTGGAGGCAGGGGCTTTGTCCTTCGCCTCCCCAGTCCAAGGCCAAACACTTTGCAAGCCCTTAGCCTTTTTTTTTTTTAAATTTAAGCTGGGTTATGTATTTGCCCTGCAAGCTGATAAGGACGGTGTTTTTACAAAGGCAAAAGCAGAAGGCTCCTCTCCATTCTGAGGGTCTCTCCTTCCCTCTTCTTCCCTCCAAATCCCCTCTGTAATCCTGGATAGATAGCATCATTGGGAGCGATGGCCCCGGGCTCTTTGCTTTCAACAGAAGCCTCCCTGTGGACTTCACTCAAGACAATTGTGAACATATTTACTCAGAACTAATGGCATTGTGATGGAAGCAGCAACGAGGAAAAGAAGGGAGGGTATCGAGCTGGGGCTGGGGGATGCTGTAATATTTAAACAAAGGGGCTGCATAGGCATCCTTGGGGAAGCGTGAAAGCTCACTCATGCCATAGACACCCATCTCCACATCCACTCCACCTTGTTGCTACCACCTCTGATCATTTCCTCATCTTGTTCATGAGAGACATGCAAGAAAGGCCACTACATGAGGGTTGGGGTGGATGGGGGGAAGAGTTATGGCTTGCTTTAGCGAGACTTGTAATTGATCCCGAAGCTGTTCTGCAAAGGGCAGGAAGGAAAGCGCAACGAGGAGTTTGTAACTCCTCCATCTTGGTTATTGCAATTACCTTCTCGTTCTCTCTCCTTTTTTTTTTTTGCTAGGATTCTGCCTCTCAAACTGCTGAGCTTCATGGCAAACTCCCCTTTCCCTTTCCTCCTCACCATCTGCACCAATGTCTATAAATACTTAAATGCTAATGTGGGAGGAAGGAAAGAAAGAAAGAGAGAGAGAAAAAATAAAAGAAGGTCTTCCCATTTTCGAGTGACCCACTTTCTTCTCTAGAAACCTGTTGCATCGTCTTCTGCCTCTGTCTGGGCAGAAGATGTGCTCCCCTTCCCTACTTCATCAAACTTCAGAAAATCAGCACCCACAACACACACTCACACCTGGGGGGGGGGGAGAGAAGAAAACTGGGAGGGCTGTGAACCGCATGAGATGCCAAGGAAGTTGTTAAGGCGATACTGCAACACCCATGCAGGCTTCATGCCAGTGACTGGGTTATTCCATCAAGGAAGGCACAACGGTCTTCCATCCTTAGTCTACAAAACCTTGTTGATAGTAGGATGACTTGGAGGTCTCTCATTCGAAGGTTCACCATAAGTTGTCAACAACAGTTTCATGGACACAGATGCATAGGAAGCTGCTAGGCTCCAAAACCCAGACATCACCACATTCTTGTAGCCAAACAGGGCAGATAGGTTGTCTTGAACTTCATCAGAGGCTGGATCATTTTTGCCTACCTATTGCTTGGGGCCTTTCTGCCTCAGTGGGCATGCATACACACAGAGAGAGAAAGAGACTGCTGCCTTTGCATCTCCACCAGATCTCTTTGCTTGATTCCATCCTCCTTGTTTTTTTGCAGAAGAGCTTATTAGCCAAGCTCTCTGCAAAATGCCCTTGAGTGGGTTTCCTTTTTTCCCCATTCTTTCTCTGCGTGTGCATGTGCGTGTGTGTATTTTAAAGGTGTAAATGCCAGGGGAGGCTCTACCAGCGCCTCATGTTCTTTTCATCTCGGCAGGGCTTTGCCCTTTCTCGCAGCGTGACTCCAACAGCAGGCTCCGTACGGCTGTGTGCAGAATACAAACATACTCCCAGAGTTCGGAGCATGACAAGAATTCCATTGTAGGCTGGCAGGATGCAAGTTGGTCCATGCCTTTTGTGCCCCTGGTTTAATTCCCTCTCTCTCAAGGATCAGTTGCCAGAGCCCAGATCTTAGTGAGGAGAATGGAACAAATCCAAGGCATTCAAAAACCCTTCCCTCATTGCATTGTATAACCTTGTTCCTTTAAAAGACTACACTCTCAGAAAACTGCAGAGAAAAGTACCACCTATCAGACCTTCTCACAAATTGAGATGTCTTTCTCGAAACATGAAGGAATCCTGTTGGGTCCCAATTATCATTGCTGACCAAAGTTTCTCCCTTGGTTTTAGAGTCCTGCTCAATATGGACCAAGAACTCAGTTGCCTTCTAAGCATCCTCATTAGTATTATTTATATTATCTTAGGAAAAGGTTGAAATCCTCAGGAAACAGAATTCAGAGACTTAGCTGTGTTCGTCCTGAATATCAGTATGCAAAGGGATCTTGTATCGCCTTTGAGACTAACTGAGCAAAAGAAGTTGTAACATGAGGTTTTGTAGACTTTATTCTCAAAAGCATCCTTTGTGTCAGGAAACAGTTCTGCATCCAAAGATTAATATGAGTGTTGGACTAGGACTCCAGAAACTACGGTCTGAATGTCTGATCAGTACAGTACAGAAGGATAGGCTCCATCAAGAAAGCCATGGCTGCTCTGAGTTTCAAGACCTGATGATGACCAGGGATCTTGGAAGTCTCTCATTTCAAAGCTGACTTGATAAATTTATTTATTTTTATTTTATTTATGGCATTTATACCTTGCCCTTCAGCCCTAAAGACTCTCAGAGCGGTTAGCAGCCAAAACAACAATGGATTTGGGTGCTCTTTCTTTGAGGCCTCTTTGCCTGGCAAGGCCTTTTACTGATCAACTTTGTGCCCAAGGATCTCTTCCCCTTTCCTTGCTGTGTCCAGCAAAAAGGAGTTTCCAGTTTGCCAGGCAGCTTCTTGGTGATATGTGCACAGTTGGCATTGCATAAATGAAAGATAGAGAAAGGTATATCAATGCAGAGCCAGGAGAAATGGGGATTCACAGCTAGAGTAATCTCAGGGGTGGAGGAGACAGGGTGCAAAGAAAGAGAGGCATGACTTATTTTACTTTAAAGGAAATGCACATTAAGCAATTAGAAGGAAGATTTGAACCACCGGGGGAGAGAAAATCTGCCCCAAAGACAGTCAAGGGAAAGCAAAGAACCTGATTAGTATTAAAATGGATCTTGGCAAATTTATGAGTGATGTATAATTTCTTAGTCTGAGGCATCTCATCACCTGCAGAGGTCTGGAGCTTGGCAAATTGATGAGTGATATAATTTCTTCGTCTGAGGCACTGTCACCTGCAGAGATCTGTAGATTTTTCTCTTTCCCTCCTCCCTTTCTTCCTCTCTTCATGCACTTCAGATTTGCTGGATGCAGCTCAGGTTGTTTTTAACTTGGGACTCTTTGTCATGTGTACACAAGACAGGAGACACCACCTCACAGAAGTCTCCTGCTAGCAGCATCCTGGGGTCTTGCCTTCATCTCTGGCTTTCACATGCAGTTACAGTTCAGCTGGAGTGATGAAGGGGCTGCAGGAGCATAGCGATGAACATTTCTTAAGGACGGTGGTGGATCGGGAACAGCAGGTTGCCTTGTCCATTGAGTAGAAGACAAGTGTAGTTTTCTAGGCAAAAGAGATGTAGACATAAATCGGGGTAGGGAGCCTCTTTCAGCGCAAGGACCAGATTGAATTCCAGAGAAGATCTTGGGGTCCACATTCCAATGATGGGCAGAATTCTTGAGGTGGACAGGGTTGGGGCCAAAAATACCAGCCATATTTTTATCTAAATGTTCTGCTGCCAGTAGCCAAGGTCTTTTTCAACTATGCCATTACAGCACTTTGCTCCCATGTTGACTGTTGCGCCTCCAATTTGTGGGATCCTGGGCTTTGTCGTTTTATGAGGCATTCCAGTTTCTGTGCCAAAGAAGTCTAGTGAACTCAAAGAACTCTAGATCCCCAAACTTTGATTTGCCTCCAGGCATTTTGGACTTCATTTCCCAGAAACCCTAGCCAGCTTGGCCAAAAGGCATTCTGAGAGCTGAAGTTGAATACATCTAGAGGACCAAAGATTGGGCCTCCTCAAAATACAAATCCCAGGATTTCATGGGATGGAGCCAAGACAGTAAAAGTGGTGTCTTAAGTGCAATCGTTGTGTAGTGCGAAAGCCTTTGGCAAGTATTTTGATCTCCATACAAAAGTTGGGACACCACCAAATACTTGCGTCACGAGAGAAGGATCCTTGGCTCTTAGGAAGTGGAAAAGGATGAATTGGAACCATGATAGAGCACCTTCAACCTCAAGATCTTAAGTCCCCAACACTAGCTAGAAGTCAAATGTAGGAGAGCCCTTCTTATCTTTTAAAGCAATTTAGGTTTTGAATGCCATTGTGAAGTCTCCTTCCTCCAAGGTGTGTGCGTCTTCAAGTCACCTGTTGACATATGCGACTCCATGAATTCTTTTTTCATCGGGTTTTCTTAGCCAAGGAATCCTCAGAGCTGTTTTTGCCAGTTCCTTCCTCTGAGATACACCCTGCAGCACCTGGTATTTATTGGCAATCTTCCATCCAAGCACTAACCAAGACTGACCCAGTTCAGCTTCCAAGATCAGATAGGAGCTGGTGCCTTTAGGGTGCAAAGCTTGAGCAGACATCCCTTAGCAAACTCTTAAAGGACAATGATTTGGACCACAGGAGGGTCCCCTGGATTCTTCCTCCTCTCATTCTTTTCCATATCTTCCCCCTAACTTGAAATAAGGACCCTTGAAATGGTCAGGTCATGAGTGGGCAGTGAGTGAGCTGGTTGGCTAGCTGGCTGGTGGACCCTGCAGTTTAATTAACACTGGAATGTGAGCGAACTATCCTGATGCTATCATTCACCAAGGCCCATGGGAGACATTGGGTCCTTGATGGATGCTATGCTTTCTCTTACAACTGTGTGGCCCAAGGTACCCTTCGAGGGGAGCTCTGGCTCATCCGGGCGGCTTGCTTGTGTGCTCCCTATGCCCTCCCTCTCCCCCCGGTGTGCTATAAATACATTCTCTTAGTCCATCCTAGCACACTGTATCAATCTTGTTTAATAGACTGGAAAGCTTAATGCGAGGTGGCGGGTCGCGGGGAGCATCGGGGTGATGGATTGTGCCTTCCCGGAGTCGAGCACCGTTGATGTATAATGAAATATTTATGATTTATTCCGGCTAATAAACTGGAATGAAGTGTGTGATATATGCGAGCAGATGGGGAACTATTGATGCAGCTTTCATTTGGGGCGTGTGGGGAGGTTTATGTCCATAACACACACGTACACACATCACAGAGCCTCGCGTGCCATAAACTTGGCACCTTGCATGGCTGTTGCGGGGACAGCCGATTCCCATCCCATCATTAATCTCATACTCCTTCCCTCTAATTGTTTGTCATCCCACGTTCTCCCCTCCCGCACCTGTTCTCCACACGCCAGAGACAAAACCTTCCTTTCCACAGAAGGCCTTTTTATTGAACGGCTTTGCTGCTCTGGAATCCTAAATTCATGGCACCGACACTGTCAAGGAGGGATGGGGAAACAATTGTTGGATTCCACAATCCTGAGCAAGGATGGGCCAAGCATGTGGGCTACCATGTGGCCCTTGAGGTCCCAAAATGCACCCCTTGAAACACCCACACCATGACATGGCCCAATTTTTTCAAAATCTAATTCAGGGAGATTTTTAATCTCTCCATCAGATAACCCTAGCCATAAATATGGCTGTTCACCTCCCGCAACTCCTGGAAAAATCACATTGCAAAAATCAGCCAAAATGGTAGCCGGGTATGATGTTACATCACTTCTGGCATGCCCAAAACCAGTGCTGTGTCCCATTGGGAAGAAAATGGTTTCTACCTCCTCCATAGTTGCCCATCCCTGCCACAAATATTTCAGAAGCATATGGGGTCTTTTTGGAGAAAGAACCTGAATACATAGCTTGGAAAAGAAAAGAGCATGGGGTGACACGATAGAGCCATCTTCAAATACCTGAAAAGTATGTCATGTAGAATATGAAGCCAGCTGATTTTCTTCTTCTCTAGGGCACAACCCAAATGAGTTCAAATTACAATAAAAGAGAATCCACCTAAACACCCAGGAAGAACTTGACTGTATGAGCTTTTCGGCAGTGGAACCAGCTCCCTCAGTGGGTCATGGGCTCTCCTTCTTTGCGGGTATTTAAGCAAAGGTTGAATTGATCTCTTTCAGATGTACTTTAGTCTTGTATTACTGCATGGCAGGGGGCTGGGTTAGATGGCCATGAAATCATCTAAATGATTTAGTGATTCTTACATTCAAAGCATCTTGCTTGCCATCGAGAGCCGCTTCTCTGGTGCCATGGAAGACTCAGCCTTCATTCCGCTGCTCTTCTCCATGGGCTGCTTCACCCGCTTTTCTCTCTTGGCCACCATCCTCAGCCTCATTGGCCTCCATTTGACAAAATACTTTTGAGATCCCTGTGGCAAAGCCACTGAAGAAGCAGAAGGAGCTGGTGTTGCTGCTGTTGCATCTGACAGCTTGAGAGGAGAGCTTCCCAGGAGACTTTTCCTGTACTGAAATGCCACTTGTCCTCAACTCTCCCAGTGCAACCTTTGCAAAAGGAATCCAGCAGGGAAAATGCCTCATTCTCTTTGCCCCTTCTCAAAGGATTGCCCAACCATTCAAAAAAAGAGCCAGGAAATTCTGGACAACAATGGCAACTTCAGA
Organism: Urosaurus nigricauda; assembly: GCA_034509955.1. Classification (NCBI taxonomy): domain Eukaryota; kingdom Metazoa; phylum Chordata; class Lepidosauria; order Squamata; family Phrynosomatidae; genus Urosaurus; species Urosaurus nigricauda. The sequence continues at coordinate 3,845,432 of JAOEGL010000013.1, read as the reverse complement.
TATGGCTAAGGGGGTCCAGCCGGCCTTCCATCTCACCCAAGGCCCAGGGAAGTTTGTCTTTCTCTGCCCCACATTTTGGATCTGAGAGCGGAAGATGCCAAGACTAGGGAGGGAGAAACACATTCAGAAGCAGGGGATGTTTCTAAACAGCTGCCTTTTGCCTTGAAGTGACACCTTTGTGGGTTCTCTTTGCCACCAGGCGAGCTGAGCCCATCTTGGGAGGAAGGGTGCCATCTTGCAAATGCCATTATAGATTCCCCCACAAAGGATCAAAGCAGGTGTAAGGATGGCATCAAGTCAAGGTGCTTCGACCAAGAATTGTTGTTGTGTGCCTTCAATAGCTTATGTCAACCGTAAGCAACCCTATCATGGGTTTTTCTTAGCAAGTGTGAATTCAAAGGCTTTCACAGCCGGCATCCATAGTTTTTTGTAGGTTTCTTTGGTCTATGAGACCATGTTCTAGAAGAGTTTATTCCTGGCTGGCACCTTCAGAGAATGCTGGCATGGAACTGTTGGTTGAGAGAAAGCGATTTACATGTTAATCTGTGTATTGTTCTGTTGCTGAATGGCAAAGCCTCAGGGTGTCTATTTAATTATTGATCCCTTGTCTGCTGGGAAATCCCATTGACCCTCGGTGGTTTTTATTTGCATTTGCTGTGTTTTGATTTTTTTCAGGACTGGGAGCCAAACTTTGCTAATTTTAAGGGTTTCTTCTTTCCCATTGATGCTGTCCAAGTGTTTATGGATTTCAGTTGGCTTCCCTGTGCATTCTGACCTGATAGTTGTTGGCATGGTCCAGAATTTCAGTGTTTTCAAACCTCATTTTCTTGTTCAGAGGAGGTTTGCCATTGCCTTCTTCTGAGGCTGAGTCTTGCCCAGGGTCACCCAGTGGGTTTCATGGCTGAGCTGAGAATCACACCCTGGTCTCCAGAGTCATAGTCCCACGCTCTATGCCATGCTGGCTTTACCTGTACAAACTATTCATTAAACATCTAGGGGTAGCTGTGTTGGCCATATAGCAAATCCAATAACATCCATACAATGAGACCTTTATTGGGCTGACCAAAATGTTCAAAAGTTTGCAACATATAAACTATTTATAAGTTCCTCCCAAAGCTTTTCATTCTGTACATTCATCCTTTCTCCTCCCTTTCCTCAATCCTAAAGTATTCTACAGGAGTCAATGTAACAACAAGTGGCCCATCTGGCAGCCAAAAGGGAGAAGGAAAAGATGCCAGGATGCCTCTGTGCAGCTGGCCTCACCCTGGGAACAAAACGGTCAAAGCAATTAAATGTTATGCTGACTTTTCACTTGCAACTGAAAGCTGCTGCTCTGGCAGACCTTCATAATAATTGGGGCAGAAATCACCAAGAGAGCTTCAGGTTTCCTTCTTTTATCACCACAGATCTTGAGGCTGGCCTGCTCTTCCCTTAGACAATGGTTTCCGTAGCACAGGTACCTCTGCAAGGGCCCAAAAACTGATTTCCTGAAGCCACTTCAAGCTGCATAAATACAGGGCTATGATTCCACTTTGACTGCGGGTGCGTCTACGCTGTAGAAATAATGCAATTTGACACCACTTTGCCTACAGAATCCTGGGATTTGTAATTTGGTGAGGCACCGGCAGTCTTTGGCCGAGAAGGCTAGAAGCCTTTTAAAGTTACAAATCCCAGGACTCCATGGGATATAGCCACGGCAGTTAAAATGAGACTATAGTGCTTTCATTTGAATCCATTGTTTGAAGTCTTTTTTTCAAGAGCAGCAAAAAAACCCAACCTCACTCCACCTTCCACCTTATGGTGACTCTTCAGATATTTAAAAGATGGCTGTTAACCCATTTTCCTGTCTTCTCCAAACTAAACATACCAACGTAATATCAAAGGCTTTCATGGCCGCATCCATAGTTTTTTTGTGGGTTTTTTGGACTATGTGGCTATGTTCTAGAAGAGTTTGTTCCTGATGTTTCACCAGCATCTGTGACTGGCATCTGCAGGTGGCATTCTCTGAAGATGCCAGCCACAGATGTTGTTGAAACGTCAGGAATAAACTCTTCAGAACATGGCCACAGAGCCTGAAAAACCCACAAAAAACTATAAACATAGAAATTCCATCAGACAGCAGGTGATGGGAAACATTTTCTCTGTTTGAGCTGCCAGTCAGAGTCAGCCATACCAAGCTAAATGACCCAGAGGGGTACCTTGGCATAAGGCTGCTGCACACCGTCACTATTCCTCTGGAAATCCTTGTGTGATATCAAGAAGCTCAAGTGTCCAGTGTGGTGCTGGGGCAACAAGACCCTTGACTACAAGCCTACAGAGGGCAAGGCCCTGTGTCTCTGGCATGCGGTCGGCAAGACAGCTGCGTCCGATTCAACTGACATTTCAGACTGGCACCAGATGGCACAAAGTGGGAAAGGGGCCGTTGTGTTTGTCCTGTGGACTGCTGTTTTGCAAAGAGCCCTGGAGAAGCAACACATAAGATGTGGGAAGGACAAGTGAGAGGCGGAAAGAGAGAGCAAGAGGTCTGGAAGACAGCTGAGTGGTTAAATATGTCCAGGGTCAAAAAGAAAAAGCACTTCTGGAAAAGGCAATTGTAAGCACTTGTCCAAGCTAATCTGTCTAAGTACAGCCAGTCCTCCATATCCACAGGTGCTTTATCCACAGATTCAAGTAACTGTTGAGCTTGGAAAACACTCAAAAATATATAAATTCCAAAAGGCAAACCTTGATTTTGCCATTTTATATAAGGGACGTCATTTCACTACCACGTTGTTCTTAATGAGACTTGAACATTAATGGATTTTGGTATTCTGGGGGCAGAGGTGACCCTAGAAGCAAACCCCAATGGATACCATGGGCCCACTGTAGTAGCATGATAGAACCAGCCCGATGTTGGAGTGCTGGACTTCAAGAAACAAGGATTCGAATGCTCCCTTGGTTGGCCATGGATACCCATCGGGTAATGTTGGGTAAGTCACTCTCTCAGCCTCAGAGGAAGCCAGTGGCAAACGTCTTCCGAAGAAAGCGTGCCAAGACAACCCTAGGGGAGTGTTACCAGAAGTCAGAATCAACATGAAGCCAGTGAGGGCAGCATGGTGTGGTGGTCTGAGTGTTGGGCTAGGGTCTCAAGAGGATCTTCACTGCTTTTGTCCCCACTCTGCTTCTTCTTTCCTCTTGATGCATTTCCAGCACCCCAATCCCAGGCCTCATGTCCTCCTGCAGTGTCTGTCTTTGCTGCAAAGAAAGCTCCAGACTGCTTCCTTCATCTCTTCTCTTTTTCTTTCCTAGGTGACACAGCCGTGTATAAAGACGGCACCTACTGGATCAGGGGGCGGACATCCGTTGATATCATCAAAAGTGGAGGCTACAAAATCAGCGCCCTGGAGGTTGAGCGCCATTTGTTGGCCCACCACAGTATTGCTGGTAAAGTATAACTGTCCGTCTAGAACAGGGGTGGGCATGGTGCAGCACACACTCAAATGTGGTCCTCCAGACCCCTCAGGGGTAAAAGAAAAATTGCTACAAAATGCCTTCTGCGGGATGTGAAAGGCATTTCCATCACACTTGTTTTCATACATAGGCACACATAGACACATACATACATATACTGTATATACCGTATATCACTCGTACTAATGTATGAGTCTAGAAATTTTAGTCAAAATATTGACCCCCAAAACCTTGGTCGACTTATCCATGGGTCTAATGTAAATATTATACTTTAACCATCCCTTGGTGTAAGGCAAGAGTGCAATCTGTCCTAGAAGCACTGACCTCCCTCTCCTCTCTCTTCCATCCAGCCTTTCGTGTGAGCTAAAACAGTTATGCCTGCCATAATTTTGTAGGTTCTTTGGTGTTGTTTTCCTTTGCTTCATCATTTAGATCCTTTGTTCTCCCCTCGACTCATCCAAGGGTCATATCAAAATCCATAATTTTTGTCCCCAAACCTGCCCTCGACTTATATATGAGGTTGTCTTATAGTTGAGTATATACGGTATACTACAGCATCACATTTCTGTGATGCTGGAAGTGACATTGTATCACTCCCAGCTGCCATGCTGGATTATTTTAGGCCCTTTTCTAGCTTTGAATGTGGTTTGGGAGGTCAGGGAAACTCTGAGGAGGTAGGAGAAGCAAATTGCATCATTTGCGGTTGGGTTTGGGTTGTTTTAGTGAGTGAAACTAAACTCACTTGAAAAGTAGCAGGATTTTTAAAAAGAAACTTTAAAGGGCTTCAGGGTCCTCAAAGGGGCTTTGGAAGCCACAAAAGTGAGTCACAGGAGCTGCCCATATTTTGCTCACCCTTGCTTTAAAGTGTTGTCCCAAAGATGATGGGATGGGGCAGCATTTGGTTCCACCTCAGGTGGCAAAAAGTCTTGGGTCAGCAATGCTCTACTCCAAGGAACTTATACTCTAAAGATAGATTCCCTCCCCCCCCCCCCCAAAAAAAAAGACAGATCAAGGGAATAATATGATGAGAAGGTTAAAATAAGGAAGATTATACAGCTATTTTAGATATAGTAAGGACCTGGGTGTTCCTCCAATGTCTTCATATAAAAACATCTGATGTGATGCCATAATTTCCTTCCATGCATCTCCTTCTATGTATGCCTCTGGAACTGTCTTTATGCATTTCATTTCATTCACCAATTGCCCTACGGCCGGCCGAAGTTCTCAGGGCCACGCATATGATAAAAACAAACACAGCAAAGCCCCTAATGAGCGCATAACATCACTTACCCAACCAACAAACAAATAAAAGCAGCAATTGCAGTGTTTTAAAAATAGAATATGAATCTGAAGACAGCCTGAAGAAGAACAGTTTTAAAATGCATCTTTTTGGGTGTAAAACCAAGTGATGAGATAAAAATTTAAAGGGGCTAAGAAACCAGAAATATCTTTTTCCCCGGTGCTGGAAACTGAATGAATTCTAGGAAGTCAGCACACAATTTGGGGACCTCTGTAGAGAAGGCTTACTCAAAAGTAGCCGCCATTGAGTCTCAGGAGGCAGGAGCACCCGGATCAGTGCTGCAGATGATGCTCCCAGGAGGACCAGCAGAAACATATGGGAAGAGGCGGCATCGCCTTGTCTTGTCACTCAGGTTTCCCCTGCCCGTCTCTACTCCTAGGCTTTGCCATCTGGCTGTGTTTTCTATTTATTTACTAAAGTATTTTTACCCTGCCCTTGAAAACAACAACAACATCCAGGTAGTTTTATAGAGGCACATAAAGAAGTCAGCAACATAAAAATGAATACAGTCAGGGTTGTATGTGTGTGTGTGGTTTTTTTTTAATTAGCTGTTTGTGTGTGTATTTAAAAAGAATAAAGGTAGTATAAAATTATGTGCCAGCTGCACACGTTTCTAGAGACTTTGGATCTGGCCATGATGACATGTGCCTGAGTTACATCCCATTTGGATTATAGGATCAGAATTGGAAGAGACCCCAAAGGCCATCCAGTTCAACCCTCTTAAGCCATGCAGGAAGACACCACCAAAGAACTCCCTGGGACAGATGGCCATCCAGCCTGTGTTTAAAAACCTCCAAAAAGAAGGAGACTCCACCATCTTCTGAGGCATCATCTTCCACTGTCAAATAGCTCTTACTGTCAGGAAGTCCCTCCTAATGTTGCAATGGAATCTCTTTTTCTGTAGTTTGAGTCCATTGCTTCGTGTCTTAATCTCTGGAACAGCAGAAGACAAGCTTGCTCCATCTTCAGTATGACATCCTTTCAAATATTTAAACAGGGCCATCATATCATCTCTTAACCTTCTCTTCTCCAGGCTAAACATAAGCCACTCCTCACAGGGCTTGTTGATTTCCAGACCTTTCACCATTTTGTTCGCCCTTTCTCTGGACACGCTCCAGCTTGTCAATCTCCCTCTGTAGTAGTGGTGCCCAAAACTGGACACAATATTCCAGGTCAGGTCTGACCCAAGCAAAGCAGAGTGGTACCATTATTTCCCTCAGTCTGGACACTATATTCCTGTTGATGCAGCCTAGGTTCACATTGGCTTTTTTGGATTGAGCCAAAATAAATAATAATAATAATCATCATCATCATCCAAAGCCCAGGTAAATGCAGTACCTTTTGCCTGGTGGTTCAAAGATCAATTTTGGCAGATGTTTTTGGGAAGGATTTCCAGAAATTATTTTTTGTTTCCTGACTCTTTGCTCTTTCTCTCTCCAGACGTAGCTGTGATTGGTGCACCGGACATGATGTGGGGCCAGAAAGTCAGTGCTGTGGTCAAACTCCATCAAGGCCATACTTTGTCTCTCAAGGAGTTGAAGGAATGGGCAAGGTAAGCATGGCATTACCTTTCATGGCTATTGCCTTTGCCCTTAATGAGGGCAGGGCAGGCTCTCTCCGAAAGAACACAAAAAAGTCAAGACTCTATTTTGCAAGCTGGTTCCTGTCTTGAAAATGTATCAAACAAGTAAATTAAACACCTTGTCATTGTGGTTGTCAGTATTCTCAGTGTCCGAGTCTACCAGATGTTGCTACCTGGAGTAAATACATTAGTAATATGAGGTTGTTTTCCCCATCCTTTACGTCAGCATGAATTTCCTACCATATCAGTTTCAAAAGTTCCACCAACTAGCTCAAAGGTGGGAAACCATTTTCATTCAAGGGCCAAATTTAGCTTCAAAGACATTCTTGACTCTGCTAAGAATAGTGGTGTGTTGTTGTTGTTGTTGTTGTTGTTGTTGTTTGCAGTAATTTCTGACTTAGGGTCACCATATCATGGGTTTCTCGGCAGAATTTGTTCAGAGAAGGTTTCCATTGCCTTTGAAGCTAAGACAGTATGATTTTCCCAAGTGGGTTTCCATGTGTGAGCAGGGATGTGGAGTTAAAAACAGTTCAGTGCCCAAACCACTACACCACACTGACATGATATCAGTTCTGGTTGTGCGGGCCAACACCTGCTGGAATTGCCTGATGTGAATTCGAATGAAATGGTTATACTGATACTACTTGGAATGTGCTACATCATCTGACAATATCTACCTGTTTCCTAGATGCTTTGATAGAATTGGAATCATTGAAGGTCCCAAACTCCAGGTAGCAACATCTGGTAGACTCTGACACTGAGAATAATACTGACAACTACAATGACAAGGTGTTTAATGCTATGCACAGCCAGTTGTGGGGATGGCCAGGTAACCTGCACAGACTTTTTTCCAAGATTTTAACCTCTTTCACGTCCATTAGAGTAGTGGTTCTCAACCTTCCTAATGCCGCGAGCCTTTAATACAGTTCCTCATGTTGTGGTGACCCCCAACCATAATATTGCGGTGTCTCGGTTCCTAAGACCATTGGAAATATGTGTTTTCTGATGGTCTTAGGTGACCCCTGTGAAAGGGTCATTCGACCCCCAAAGGGGTTGTGACCCACAGATTGAGAGCAGCTGCATTAGATGAAGAAGAGAAGGAGGAATAAGTATGACCCCCTTGATCATCTCCTTCTTTGCTCTTGTGCCACTGTTTTCCCTACCTCTTCCTTCTCCCCTTCCTCACAGCAAAGAGTGGCAGTTCATCTGTATCCCTGAGGAAAGAGAGACTCAGTCAGAATGTGATGTGGCAGGCAGGTACCTCAGGCAGAGATCCTTGGTCCTTTCACCAAATGAACGGCTGCCTTCGGGGCATCACACCCCTGGTGGGCTTCCTTCTCTCTCCCGCTCACCCCTGTTTCTCCTCCTTATCTTCCGCATCACTTGCCTCCTGTCGCCCCCTTTGCCTTCTCCCCTTCATCTCCCTACACTGTCTGGCAGGAGACACATGTCCCTCTTCAGAGCAATTCATTGTGTGGCTTTCGCCTTTAGCCTCTTCACACTGACAACCACTGGGTCTCAAGTTGGAGGCCCCCATATGGCAGGAGGCATGGATAGTTTGAAGACAGTGGCAGGGAAGGGGGGTGAGGAAAAGAGCATTGACATGCTCGGCGGGCTTGTCATGTCACTTCAGACTCTGGGCTAGAAACGGTGCCTGTCGGAGCTTGCCGTGGCCCAAGGTTGGTGATCTGGGAAGAGAATGTACCCTCACCCACCCACCTTCCTTGCTTTGCAGAGGGCAAGATGACTTTGGTTCATGCCAAGACAATTCTCCTGGCAGCGGTGTTAGGAGAAAATGCTCTTATTGGGTAGCTGACCCATCATGCATACCTGGGCACTAGAGTAACATGTTTGTCCATGTCAGGTGGGGGAGAAAAGGAGGGAAGTTTACCCCCTTGGAGGAAGAGTGGGAGTTTGCTGGGCTCCTTAGTGCTTATGTTGACAATTTGTCACTTGCGCTGCCTTCCATATCTAATTGCAAGGATTAATGAGAACCCATTAAAAGCAATCCATTTGACTCTTGGAGGGGCTCTGCCTGGATGTTCTTTCTCTTACACACACACACACACACACACACACACAAGACATCCTGGTACAATAGTTTGACCGTTGGATGAAGAAACTGGGACATTGGGGTTCAAATCCCTGCGCAACCATGGGTCACCTTGGGCGAGCTATACTCTCTCAGCCTAGATAATATTTGAAATAGAAGAATGTCACCATTTGTGAGAGCCAGTGTGATTGAGTGGTTTGAATGTTGGAATTGGGAGTCCTGGAGACAAGGGTTCAAAACTTTGTTCAGCCTTGGAAACTCCTGATTGTGCTTTGGCAAGTCACGCTCTCTCAGCCCCAGAGAAAAGCAATGACAAACCCCTTCTGAATATAAACAGCAACAGACCGATATGTCTCAAAGATTTTCTAGAGCCAGAATGGTTTGAGTGTTAAACTAGAACTCTGGGAGATGAGGGTTTGAATCCTGGTTCAAGTCTTGGAAGTGCACTTGGGCAAATCCACTCTCTCAGCATCAGAGGAAGTCAGTGGCAAACTCGCTCTGAACAAATTTTCCAAGGAAACCCTAGCTGGAGTTAACTTAAAAGACACAGCTCTGAGCATCTTGCCCTCACTTCCTTCACAGCTGCTTTGCCCATTGGTTTATGACTAAAGCAGTTAAGCTCTTTTGACAGTTCAAATGCTGAATGGTTAATGTTTGTCTTTTTAACACTGGAGTATATCCTTTATCTGCCCACAGGATCTGATCATGCTGGCCATCTGTATGTCCCAGGTTGCAGGGATATTGCTTAAAAGTCTGTATGCATCAAGCCTGTGCATTAACCTGAATGTGTTTCTCTGTCCCAGGGAGTCCATGGCGTCTTATACCATTCCATCTGAGCTGCTGTTGGTGGAGGAGATCCCACGCAACCAAATGGGCAAAGTGGACAAGAAGTACCTTCTCAAGCAGTTCTACTCCTCCTCTTAAGGAGGATGATACGAGAGGGAGCTGAGCAGAAAAGGAAAGGTTTGGGGGGCATCTTCACCCTTAGCCCGGAAGTGGCCAAACAGCTGTGCTGAGGTTTTTCCAAAAGGGTGATTGGATGCAGCTCTCCTTTCCAACACTCTGGTCACTTCTTTGTACAAACACACACTCTAACACTTTGTCTTATGATCATGTCTAAGATGGGGCCAGATCTGTGATTTATTTTTATACGGTATGTCAATGTTTTATAAAATCTGGCTTGCTTCTGTTTGGCTCCTTAGCTGGTGGCAGGTCTTTTTCCGCAGCTGATTTAAGTACAGCTTGAAGCTATAAGTCATGAGTGGGAGAAGATAAGGTCTTTACATCCAGATTTAGGGCAACCCTGTGGCTTTTGGAAAAGGAGCTTCAGCTCTCCCCAAACATGAAACCACTCTGCAACCCCTGAAGACCATGTCCTGTTTGCATCATCTGGAATCCCATTGGTGACCAACACAGGTGTAATATCAAACTACACCTGCATGTGTCTTTTATTGGTTGTTGCAGAAAAAAGTATTCAGCACCTCTGTCTGCAATATCCCCTTCTTATCGTAGCAGTCTGATGCTAGGTCACCATGGCCATTCAGCGGTTGGGGGAAGATGGAGGTCAGCCAGTTCAGAAGAAGAAAAAGATATCATAGAATCATGGCATTGGAAGAGATCCCAAGAGATATCCAGTCCAACTCCTGCCATGTAGGAAAACACAATCAAAGTCATTCCAACAGTTGGCCATCCAGCCTCTGTTTAAAACACCCAGAGAGGGAGATTTCACCACCCTCCAAGGCAGCAAATCCCACTGTCAAACCGCTCTCCTTTTTAGGAAGTTTTTCCTAATGTTTAGGTGGAATCTCTTTTCTTGTAGTTTGAACCTGCCAGCAGTCCTCTGGGAGGACATCTGTTGGATCTGGCATAGTTTCCCAGGGCATTAGACCCCTTTTTGAGAAGGACTGTTCAATTAAGAGGCAGCCTTCATTAGCCGTGAAAAGGGCTGAATCGCTTATGTATCCCTCTGAGATGGACTGCAGTAAAGGCAAAGCAAACAGGCAGCATTCAAGGATATAGATTTGAAAAGCTTGCTGGTAAGTATACGGTCAGCATACATTCTGAACCTATTTTCAGGTTGCCTCAATCTTAACCAGTTTAGAGAAGAACTCAGCAAAGCTAGGGCTCATCTTCTGGGAAGAAGGAAGGAGAAGACAGAAAGGAAGAAGAGAGGAGGAATCTGTAGCCCGATTTCCTATGGTTTAGTGTCAATTAGAGCAGTCCCATTGACTCATTTGTAAGTAAATGAAATTGACGATGGGATAAGTAAATCCCATTGACTCATCTCTATTTGGGACGAGCAATAGGATTTAGGTCTGTGTAACCTCAAGATACCTGGGAATTTCCAAGGTCACATGGTCTTGATCATTGATCACCTATAGGCTATAGATTTGCAAATGGGGAAAGCTTGAGAGGCTGTCAAATAGAATAGAGGCATACAGGAAACCTTCTGTGTTTGAATCCCCACTTAGCCATAGAAACCCACACAAATCACACACTCTGAGCCTCAGAGGAAGGCAAAGGCAAACCCTCTTTGAACAAACCTTGTCAAGAAAACCTTGTGAAAGGTTCACCTTTGGGTTATCATAGGTCGGAAACAACTTGAATGCACACAACAGCTACTCATGTGCTCTCACAGCTGAAAGGCAAATTGCTTAAAGCATAACCTGAACTCTTTACATTCAAAAGATTCAGTTTTCTTTAAAGTGTTACAACATATACTATTATAAAAATATATGTATCTTGGCAGCTTATTGGTTCTTTTGTTCCCTTTCCCCTTTCAATTGACTTCTTGGCTTATACTCATTTGTATAAATGGCTATCTCAGCCAGCAGTGCTTCACAGAGGAAAGGACAAGGCGCGACAAAAGTTTGCGCTCTCTTTAAGTGGGGCTGCACGACCATCATGGGATTTGGAGGGAGGGTGGGGGAATCACAGCCATCATCTGTGCTGTGGAATGAGCCTCTCTGGAGATTTCGCCGGTCTGATCAATGTGCTTTAAAATGCTTTTACAGAATTCCCATTCTTCTGCCGAAGACAGGCCCAGGGGAGATGCTTCCATTTGGTGCTCCTTTTTCTGCCTTCACATCTCATCTGTCCTGGCCCTGCTTCACCTTCAGCCTGCGTGAGTCCCAGGTGAAATATCTCTTCCAGCATCTCTCTCCCTCTCTCACAGACACACACAAGCACACATTTTGCCCACTTTTTTGTGGGTTTTTCAGGCTTTGTGGCCAGGTTCTAAAAGAATTTATTCCTGACGTTTCACCAGCTTCTGTGGCTGGCATCTTCAGAGAATTTTCTGAAGATTCTCTGAAGATGCCAGCCACAGATGCTGGCAAAACGTCAGGAATAAACTCTTCTAGAACCTAGCCACATAGCCCGAAAAAAACCACAAAAAACTATGGATACCGGCCATGAAAGCCTTCGACTTGACTCTGCCCAGTGCTTTGCAGCTGGTCCCTCTTGCTTTCCACCTCTCCTGCAAGTCCTTCTGAACAACGGTCCCTGCTTTTTATTCTCTCTCTATTTTAAAGTTCTTCTTCACTCTGTCCCCCCCCCCCCAATTCCTTATTTTTTACGGTGCAGTAAAAGAGCCCCTCATTAGGGGAGTCTGTAATCTCAACACGGGGACAGCTAATAACCCGCTGTAAATTGCGATCTGTCCTTTCTGCACGCTCCAACACACACTCCTTCTGTTTGACTACAGATGCAGGGTGGCGAAGGGGAGGGGGCAGCCATTAGAGAAGAGCAAATAAGTCCCAGCCTCTCTTAATAACCCAGGCACGCCTCTCTTTCTCTCTCTCTCACACACACACACATTTCCTCTCTCTGCATTCCTACCCACGTCTTGCTTCGTGAGTTCCTTCCACCCCCAAACCCCTGCAGGGTTATGTTTAGGAATAGCTTTGTTAACTGTGAACCCTGAAACTTGGGCCTTATTTCCACCTACAGATAAATCGATGGATCGATTTGACATTGGATCGTGGTTTACCCTACACTTGCCCCAAACACATTTTCTGGCACCAAAATAACCCATTTGTGGTTCTCATTCATGAATGAATTGATTCAAAATGATTTGGTTCCAGCTGGCCGAAGGGGAAATTTTAATCGATTCCGATCCACTTGTGATTCACACTTGCGCGGAATCGATTTATCGAAAAAGAAGCAGAAAAAAAATCAGTGTCAAAAAGACACAAGTTAAATGGGTCTGGAGCATGTCCCTCCTCTCAGAATTGCTTCAGCAATTGGTTTTAATGGTCATTTGAACCGATTCAAACCGAATTGCAATCCAGTTTAAAAGGTAGTGGGAATGAGGCCTCAGAATCTCTTCTAAACCTATGCTAAAGTTTTGCGCACACACAGCCCATATTTTGCAATGCCCTCAAAACTGAGATGCATCAACTAGTGTGCACACATGTGTCTATGTGCCTTCAAGTGGTCTGTTGACTTATGGCAACCCCATTAATTTGTTAGGGTTTTCTTAGGCAAGGAATACTCTTGGCCAGTTCCTTCCTCTAAACATCCCCAAAAGATAACATTATCCATTTCACTCCAACCCTGTGTCACAAATGTCTCAATTCACAAATTATGAATATGTAAAATTATTAACATCTCTTAAAATACAATAAAAGCACTCCAAGCAAGTAGCAACAGCAGACACACTGGACTTCCCCAGAAGTCTGTACAAATAGATATGTATTTAATCAGTGCTTGAAAGACAGTTAGGCCTCTAATGGAAAGGTGTTCCTTAACTGGAGTGCTACCACCAAGAAAGCCCTGCCTTTGAAATCCATCCACAGGAGCATTTAATCCAAAACACTAACAGATAAATACCATCCACTTCCTTGCAATATTTATGGCAGCACAGTAAGGCATTCCATGACTTTTGTTTGAACCCACACAAAAGTTAATAATGGTAGATTGTTTCCAGCCTTGTCAGCTTTTCTAGTTGCAGAGGAAATCTTTCAATTGTAACATATGGTCAAAAGGTAGCGGTGGGTTTCTATTTTGTTTTGTTAGGGTAAGAGAGAGAATTAATACAGGACTCAAGGCAGTTTGCAAAAAAAATTAAAGCCACACACACCAGGACACACACACCCCTGGATTCCAAAACCCATGGATGTTCAAGTCCCATTATATAGAATCACATAATAAAATGGTGTCCCATATATAAAATAGCAAAATCAAGGTTTGCTTTTTGGAAATTTGTATATCTTGGGAATATTTTCAAGCCATGGATGGTTGAATCCATGAATAAAGAATCAGTGGATATGGAAAGCCAACTGTACAGCTATATTTTTTAAAGTTTTTAAGCCATTACCTAAATTGTTCTGTTAAAAATGCTATATTAAAACAGTTTAAAACACATTAGAATTCAAGAAAAAAGCGTAAAAGTGTAACACACCCCTTTAAAAAACCCTTCTGCCACAGTAAGGGCCCATACAGACAGGCCAAAATAAAGCTGCTTCAGGTCACTTTGGAGATACACTGTTTAAATGATGCATGCGTCCTAAGAGGCCAGAAGCCGCACCAAAGCCATGCTCCAGTCCTAAGGACTGGAGTGCAACATTGGCACAGCTTCTGGCCTCTTAAGATGCATGTGTTACTTAAACAGCATACCTCCAAAATGACCCAAAGCAGCTTTGGTTTTGCCTGTCTCTACAGGCCCTAAGTAAAGATTCAAAGGCTTCTGTAAATAAAAAAGTCTCTGCCTTCTGGCAGAAAGAGAGCCAAAAGGTGACTAACCAAGTCATACATGGGAGGGAATTTGTGACATTGGAGCAGCCACCAAGAAGGCCCTTTCCTTTTCCCAAATCATCTGTAATGGTGGTGGGACAGAGGAAAGCCTTCCCCCAAAGATTCTCAAAGTGAGACAAGCTCACAAGGAGACATAACCATCACATAGTCTGCACCCAAGCTATGTAGGACTATGAAGATCAGAACCAGAATTGAGCTTGGAAAGAAAATGGATAGCTGGTGAAATTTTTACAGCACAGGGATAATATGTCCCTTGCCGCTTTCCTGATCAGCAGCTTGGCTGCAGCATTTTGAACCTGCTGCAGTTTCTGAAGAGTTTCTCAAGGCAGCCTCGTATAGATAATGTTTTTCAATCTATCAATTAATCAATATATTTTCCCCTTAGGGAATGCATTTCTGGAAAACCTGGAGCTGAGACACCTGTCCCTGTTGGTGGACTTGCAATCCTGTTGCCAAGCTGGATTCCACCAGCCACTGGCACATAATGGTACTTCATTGTGGGGAGTGGAAGGCATGGACAGGCCCCTGCCAATGCATCATTGCACACTACGTATCCCATGGGGCCACTCCCTGAGGAATGGGGTGCCAGGAAGGAGCCCTCCCTTTGAGAGAGGAGGGAAGGGATGGCGCCGTCTCCTTTGTTAAAGCCTCAGCGACGCAGTAAATATTTTTCACTTACCATATAGATCAATATCAAATTATCATGTCTCACATTCATAACTCTTAAGCAAGCAACAATGGGGAGAGACAAGGTCACTGGAGAATAAATAGCAGCCCGGGCGCTCCATGATCTATCATTCCCGACAAGCCCCCGGCACCTTGCACCGGGACCACTGACAAGATCATTAATAAAACTCTGCCGTTGCCCGATCGATGGGTTTGATGGATGAGCACAGGTAGCAAATACAGTAAAACAGCTGCCTGTCATGCTTGGGTGAGGGATGTGAGCTCTGCCAGAGGGGTGGAAGCCAGGGGCTGTGTGCCATATTCCTTTGGGGGTTCCTGGTTTATTTGAAGGGGGGCTTTAAAAGCCACTCAGAGTTTGCCAATGAATGTTTGAATGTCTCTGCCTGGGTGGGACAACATTACTGGTTCCAAAAGAAAAGGCATTTTGGGGGACTCTACATTTTACATTTTCTCAGTGGGGTGTGAAATGCTGGATGCTAGGAACAGGAAACCTCAGGCCCCAACCTGGTCCCCTGGACTTCACCCAGATGGCTATGCCTTCTTCCCCATCGTTTGGTGGTTTCTCACATTTGTATGGGTTTATTCCAATTCTAAATGATTAAAACACCCCTCTTCTAGCTTGGTTCCTGGTGCTAAGAGCTTTCAGAGTAATACATGATATTATTTCTAGCCCCACCTGCTTTGTCTTAGGAGCCACTCAGTGTCCCAAACACAGCCAAAGGCTGATTGCTTCACAGCTGATAGCAGACTCCAGCTAATGAGAAGAACCGAGCAAGAACAGAGCAGCCTACACTTCGGCATTTGCTTTATTTAGTTAACACAAGCCTTCAGGCCCAAACAGGGTCAATATACAAGCTTCAGGTCTGGCAAAGAGTTCAGCAATATCCAAGCCAGAGTCAACAAACAGTCCGGGTCAGGAACACAACAGGGATCCAGGTAGGTCAGATCATCTCTGATAACACCTGGAGGGCAGGGCTGGGGTTTGCAGACCAGCAGCTCAATGCAGCTGCTGTTGAATTAATGGCTGCTTCCTATAAATCCTCTGAGATCTCCCCCAACTCTTCCTTGGTTGTCTCCACTCAGGAAGGTAGGTAGGGATAAGTTGTCTTCTCTACTGAATGGGCAGCAGGACTCTCTGCCGGAGTTGGTCCTGCCTTGCGGTCTGTCTCTGAGATGTATGGTTCTGGAACATCCTCCTTTTTTGGTCCAGCACCAGGTCCATTAGGCTTCAGTCTCAGAGTCCATGTTCTGGAAGCTGGGCATGAGACACACCATCAGAATGCAACCCAGAAATACCATACCTTGTAACTGGTAAGGTTCTGGTATTTCAGGACAGGGAGAAATTGCTATATCCACTCCTGCCCCACTGTGCATACTGAAAAGATTTTAACCTAGTGCCAGGAAGAATAAAATGTAGGCATCGGGCATATCTCCTTCCAGAGCTGATGTGCCTCCTTTTGGGCATGCATAAAAAGGTTATTCATGGGATGTGGAAAAGGTTTTGGAGAACTTTGGGGCTGTGCAGACCACCTCCATCTTCCCCTGATCAGGGCTGCGGCAAGGAGAAGCTGCAGCGCTGCAACTTTAAGGCACTCCTATGGCGCTGCTTTATGCAAACACAGTGACAGAGAAGCGCCGTGATTCTGTGCGCTGAGTGGAGCATAGCATCACACTGCCATGGGGTGGAGATGGAGCATGTGCCGTATGGGTGCCATGCCCTGACTCTGCCTCTAGGCCGGCCTTAATGGCCAGTCTGCACAGCCCCTTTGACTCAGTGGTGGAATATTATGAATAAAGTGCTCCTTTAGACCTTCACCTTGGGATTTTATCATATGGTTGCCATCAGGCAGAAAGGACTCAAACACACAAACAACAAGCTTCTGGGCCAGTATCCAGATGCTGCAACCATCAAAGGGTGGGCAAGTGGAGTATCTTTAGGACCTTTTCCTTAACCTGTCCGTTGAAAAGACTGGGAAGGGAGGGAGGCAGAGAGGCCATTGATTGCATCCGGATGGATCAATATGATGGATACACCTGTTCGGCACACTTTGCGCTGAAATTTGTCACAGGTTCCCCCGCTATTGACTGAATCGGGATGAGGATGGGAGCCACAGCCCCCAAACTCTATACAGATTCAGGGGGGCTCAGCCAGCAGCAGATAAAATGGGCCAAGCTGGAGTTTTAAAACTCTCTGTCCCCAGCACCAATAACATCGGGCATGACTTGGTGCAGCATCTCGGGACATCTGCTCCTTTGTTTAATTTTGTAATACGTTGATTCTATTTTAATGGCTGCATTTGCACTGAAGAAATAACCCAGTTTGACACCACTTTGCCATACTGGAATACTGGTATTTGTACTTTGTTAGAATGGCGTTGAACTGGATTACTTCTGCAATGCAGAATGCAAGGGTCCTTCCTAGGGATATATCCTTTCCTTGGCTGTAAGTCTGAGGGCAGGGAACTGTCTAACAAGATTGTATGTACAGTGCTGTGCAAATTTACAGCGCTATATAAATAAAGCTTGATGATGATGATGATAGGAAACTCTCCTTGCCTAGCCCACACCCCAAATAGATATCTTTGGCCCTCTCTTTCCAGCTGCTTTTGGCTTCGCTTTCTGCACAAGGGGAAAAGGAAGCCATCTACACACACACAAAGCGAGAAACGCCTTCAGTGCTGGGGACTGCCTGCACTCTTTATAGCTGACATTATCTTTTATTGCCATATAAAATCCTAGGCTTCGGTGCCTTTATTGCTGCCGCTGCTGCTTCTGCATTGGCATTCAGTGCCAGGGCTTCTGTTTTCCTGCCAAGGATGGCACATCTCATCCCATATTTGGAGAGGTGAGCAGAGGGAGGCCATTGAGGGTCTTCTCCATCCCTTTCTGCCAGTGAGTCCTGCTCCAGATGTAGGACCCCAGATTCTGGATGCATCCTTTTGCCTTGACAGGATGCTAGATTGTAGAAGGAAACTACATAGTCCCTCTCTAACCATTACTGTACAATCAAAAATCCATCAGTGATACCTTTTATTGGCCAACCGAAATGCACAATAGACTTGTTGCAAGCTTTCAAAGCTCCATGGGCTTCTTCTTCATCGGGCAAGATATAACAAACCAAATAGGAGAACAAAAAACTATTGGAGATGTTAGACAGATGTCTGCATGTTGTTTCTGTCCTTAGTAAAGATGGTAAGTTGGGGAGGATCTCTTTTGCAGGCAGGCTCCTTCTCCTTCTGGCCATGCAGCAATAGGGAGATTTTCAAAATCCAGGAAATTTTAAAGTCCATTTGCATCTCAGCAGGGACCCCTCTTTTGCAATCCACTGTACAATGACATTCGACACCCACAAAACAGGGATACCCTTATTGGGCTGACCAAAATGTGCAAAATGCATGATGCAAGCTTCCGAAGCTCCACTGGCTTCTTCATCAGGGGTTAAAAAGAGCATAGAAGAGGAAAAAATATATATGAAATGATGATGTTAGTCACAGACCTGCAGTTTCTCAAGGTGTTGTTGGTGCGTCATTCTGTGGAGGGATATCGATGCAAGCAGGGCCCTCTTCCTTCTGGGCATGTTGCACTGGGAACACACTATATATAAAACCATTACAATTCAAAGATATAGCCGTGTTAGTCTGTAAAATAGTATGTAGAGAGATCTTGTAGCACCTTTGAGACTAGCTAAAGAATGAAGTTGGCAGCAGGAGCTTTCCTAGACTTCAGTCTACTTCCTCAGATGCATTTGGTGGAGTGGAAACCAGGAACAGACATATATATATGTCATTGGGATGTGAGAATGTCCAATGTACGGATGCATATATAGGTCTGTCCCAGGCTTTCCACTCCACCAAATGCATCTGAGGAAGTAGACTTAAGTCTAGGAAAGCTCATGCTGCCAACGTCTTTAGTTGGTCTCAAAGGTGCTACAAGATCTCTCAACATACTAACCATTACAATATTCTTTTTTTTAATATTAAAATAAGATGCAATAGTTTGAGTGTTGGTCTACAACTCTGGAGACCTGGGTTCGAGTCTCTGCTCGGCCATAGAAACTCCTTGGGTGACCCTGGGCAAGTCCCCCTTTTAGCTTCAGGGGATGGCAAGGGCAAACTTCCTCTTGAAGAAATCTTGCCAAGGACACCCTGGCAAAGTTTGCCTTAGGGACTCAGAAAGACACACAACACCAACGGCAACAAATGGTTATTTTCCTCTTTAATTTTTCATAGCTATTGGTATTTACCATCCAGCTTCGGCTTCTGTAGGCAGTGCTGTCAAGCTGAAAGCTTTTGAAAAATGTGTTGGTTTGCTTTCAGACGCTACTTGTGTGTGTTTTCAAGTCATTTCCGACTTGTGGAGACCCTAAGGGAAACTTATCACAGGGTGGGAGAATTCAAAGACTACGTTAGATGTGTTAGTCTGGGAAATGAGTCCGCAAAGGGGTCTTGTAGCCCCTTTGAGACTATCTGAATAAAAGAAGTTGGTAGCTTTCATAGGAGTTTATCACATGAAGGAGATCGGGAATTTATTCCAGGGAAAACTATGCAATTACGTGTAACGATTTCACACGACGTTGCACAAAACCCCACCATTAAAGTGGTCATAAAGAAGCATTAACGCGCATCTTTTTTACTTTTGAGGTTTCGGCGACAATGCATTTCTGACATCACTTTATTTGCACTATTTTGTGTGATAATCATTTATGCAATTACTCGCCTTTTTCATTTGCAGGATGCTTTAAATGCGCTTTCATCTCTCTTTAATAAATGCGCTTTCATCTCTCTCAAAACCAGCCCCAGTGTGATAAACTCCATAGACTTGAGTCTAAACCTGTGTATCTGAGGAAGGAGGCTCAAGTCTACAAAAGCTCATGTTACCAACTTTTCTCTTTCATTTAGTCTCAAAGGTGCTGTTAAGATCCCTTTGATAAGTATGAACATGCTCAGGTCTTGCAAATTCAGGGCAGTAGATTGAATCAATCCGCTTACAATGTGGTCTTCCTCTTTTCCACCTTAGCGAGCATTATTGTCTTTTCCATTGAGCCATGCCTCATGACAAGCCCTTCCCAGAAGGATCCGGCAAAAGCAAACTGTTGCAACCTCTCCTAGCTTGTCTGTTCTTCTTTATTCGTTCTATTTTCCATCTGAAGTTGCTTGGCCACACATTGTCCTGTTCTTCCTTATTAATATTTTTTTCCCACCTTAACCACGCTGATATTGTTTGGCCACACATGTCCTGGTTTCGTCTAGAAACACTGGAACATATGAAATGCACGTGTTTGCTTGCGTCGGAAAGCTCAGATTCAACTTGTAACGGAGCTTATTTGCTCCCCGTCCGCCCCTTTTTTTGTCCTCTGTGGATTGCAACCACAAACCTAAGAACGTTGAAGGAGTTGCTCTTTGTATTTATTCAGTGCCAACAGAGCGCTAAGTGCTGCGAAGAACAGAGAAACCATGTGAATCCCATTTGCGATCTATAATTTTGCTTTTCCTCCCGTCTTTGCCTGAATGCAAAACGCTGCCGGTTTGTTTTTGCTGGAACCACATCAGGAGTGTTGGGATTTGCTGTGAGGTGTGTAAATGTAAGAAACAGACTCAGCCGCTCACACTCAGCTGGAAAGAGTTTCTAGAAGCCTTGAATCCCATTGTGGGATATAAATTCTTGAAATAAATAAGAATAAATAAATGGGTCTGATCGGATTACTGGGCCAGCCTCCCCATCTGTGGGTCTTTTGCTGGTCTTGATCCTCCCAGAATAATTCCTGTGCTTAATCTGATAAAATGGCTAACTTTTTTCCTGAATGGCCACAGAAGGAAGGTGAGTCTCCAGCGGATGGAAGTTGTGCAAGAGAAGTAATGAATTCCTTCCTCTACAACAACCATAAAACAAAATATGCAGGCGTAGGTCGGATTTGCACCTCTGTATGGAGTTTATCACACGGGGGGAAATGTGGAGTTTAAGCAGTGAATAACCCATGAAAATCTGACGTTAAAACGGGATTAAAATGAGATGAACACAAGAGCCATTATCCCGTGAATAACCAGGCAACAAACAGCAAAAAGTAATTGGCGGGAATGATTTGGTGCTGTTTCTTGCCTGGTTATTCACAAGATAATGGCTCTTTAATCACGTTTCATCTCAACATTGTGTGAAAAACCATTAGTGCAATTGTGGGATTATCACAGGTTATTCACGGGATAATAGCACTTTGAACATGACGCCGTGTGAAAACCATTAGTGCAATTGCAGGATTGTCACTGGTTAATCACCGATTATACTTCCCATTGTCCCCCGTGTGATAAACTCCTAAGTCCCAGCTCAGCCATGAAACCCACTGGGTGACCTTGGGCAAGTCACACTCTCTCAGCCTCAGTGGAAGGCAATGGCAAACACTCTCTGAAGAAACCCCCCAAGAAAACCTTGTGATAGGTTTGACATAAATTGGAAATGACTTGAAGGCACACAAGAACAACAGCAACAAAAAGAGCCAGCACGGTGTAGTTGGTTTGAACATTGGACTAGGATTCAGGAGAGCAGGGTTTGAATCCCATAAAAAAAAACAACCTGGGTAACCTTGGGCAAGTCACACTCTCTCAGCCTCAGAGGATGGCAATGACAAACCCTTTCTGAAGAAACTTTCCAAGAAAACCCTGTGATAGGTGGCCATAATTCGGAAGCGACTTGAAGGCACGCAACACATACACACACAATCACATGTGGCTAGACAAAGGTGAGGAATTGGTGCATTTATAATCCTACCATCAAGAAAAAATAAATAAAAGACAGAGATTTAAAATGAAAAAAGCAGACATTATATCCAATGTTGGCATAAGAAGGAGACCCAGCGTTTCCACCTTGCAGCGTTCTGCCTAGTCAGAGCAATGGCACAAAAGTGATGGACAAGCGCTTCATCTTCTCTGAAGTTTATTCCAATGTCAAAAAGTATAAACCCCTTTTTAAATAAAAAGACCTATCAGAGATCTTGCTTTTAGGGTTTTGTTGCTTTATGCCCCGTCCGCACAGCCATTGCAACAGTCCCGGATGCCTAGACAAGTGAGCGAGCCAGGGGCTACGACAGAGAAAATATGCTTTCCTCGCCCCCGTTCCCACCGCCACGCACCCTTCTCCTTCCTTTGTCAGAGATGATTTGATGTGCAATTTCCCCGCCGTGCCAACCCCAGACCAACCCACTTCACCCGGGTTCCAGGGTGCCAATGGCAGGGACCATCTGCTAGACTGCCCTCCTGCCAGAGCGCATTAGGGTCAGACATGGGATTAGCTGGATAATCGAGGAGAAGAGAGACTTCTTTTGGCCGTAGGGAGCCAAAGCCATCAGAGAAGACAGAAGCGATCCATCTCTTTGGCCTGGCATATACGAGAGGGGAGGACAGCAATGACGGATAGGTGGAAGGGGGCACCGCTTCTCCGTCCCTGGCAATGGGTAACATTGGGATTGGGGATGCCCAGGGCACACAAAAACACATACATCACATGTGGCCAGGCAAAGGTGAGGAAGTGGTGCGTTTCCAATCCTCCCATCAGTCTGGTCCTATGTCTCCAAATCCACGGAGCAATGGAACCTCAGGGTGAGAGCGCTGCCTTGAAAACTGTATTGTGTAGAGCAGTCACGACCCCTTTGGGGGTCGAATGACCCTTTTGGAGGTCGAATGACCCTTTCACAAGGATCGCATAAGACCATCAGAAAACACATCTTTCTGATGGTTTTAGGAACCGAGGCACCGCAATTTTATGGCTGGGGGGTCACCACAACATGGCCTGTATTAAAGGGTCACAGCATTAGGAAGGTTGGGAACCACTGGCATAGAGCAACAATTCCCAAACTTTGGTCTTCCTGTTGTTTTGGACTTCATCTTCCAGAAGCCCCAGCCAGTTTGGCCAACAGTCAGGAATCCTTGGGAGCTGAAGTCCAAAACATTTGGATGAAAAAAGTTTGGGAAGAACTAATCTACACTATGGTAGCGTGCAATAGTAGTTTGAGTGTTATGACCCAGTATACCAAGGTTCAAATCCCAGCCCAACCATGAAACCCCCTTGGGCAAGTCACACTCTCTCGGCCTCAGAGGATGCCCATCCTCTGAAAACATCTTGCCAAGAAAACCCAGTGATAGGTTCCCCTTAGGGTCGCTGTAAGTCAGAAACGACTTAAACGGTCACACTATCCTAGGCCAAGATTTATTCAGGCTGAGAGAGTGTGACTTGCCCAAGATCACCCAGTAGAGTTCTCTGTATCAGTGATGATTTGATGATTAAGTACTCAAACCACTGCAAGCCACTGCTTGGTGGTGTTGTGTGTCTTCAAGTCATTTCCAGCTTATGGAAACCCGAACACAAAACCTATCATGGAGTTTTCTTGGCAAGATTTGTTCAGAGGAGGTTTGCCATCACCTTCCCTGGGGCTGAGAGTTGCCCAAGATGGGCTTCATATGGGAATCCCATAGGTATTTCTTTTCCCTTTCCTTCTCAGATGGAGTCTCAAAAACTACACAACCTGACAGCCAGTGTGTGTGTGTCTGTGTGTCTGTGTGTCTGTGTGTGAGAGGTAGGACAAAGGCCTTGCAGGGACATCTCCACTGGGTTCCCTTTCCCATATGCCTCCCGCTCAGCTGGCAATGCGTCCGCTTTCTTGCGCATCACCCCTCCGATCACAGAGTGATGGGCATATGTGGGCTGACAAGATGGCATCGCCACTAGCCGCCCTGTACAGATCAGTGGCTCCGCTTGACGGCATCGGATGTGACAGCCGCACTGCAGCCAATGGCCTTTAAATGTGGTTTGTTGCCTTGGCCCCGGGCCCCAAACGCATGGAGGCCTCCTCCTCCCCATTTCCCTCCTCAAATGCAAAGATGGGCAGGTGAGTCTCAGCGACTATGCCACTATTATTACTACTATTACTATTATTAGTGCAATTTATTTATAAAGCGTCATAACGTTACACAGCGCCGTACATAATCAGTTAAGTTAAAATAAAATAAAGACCTACCCGAGGTGGACAATCTAAACTAAACAGTCATAAGGGTACATGTTAAAATAAAACAGTGAAATATATCGGAAATCGGGTTAAAATAAAGGTCATTAGATATGTCCGTCACCTTTCAATACTGAAGAAGGCATGGGCATTTTCCTGAATCTAGTCCCTCTCAAATCTGCTTAGAAAGCACTTTCTGCATTTGTCTTACCCACAAGGAGAACCTTTGTGGGGCAAGTTAACAACAAATGTGAACAAGATGGACATAACTTTGTTAGGAGTTTATCACATGGGAGGAATTTCTCTCAATTGCGAATGGAGCCAGTTCGCCATTACGTGAATTCGCTAGTTTAGCGAATTTACGTGAAATCTAACTGTGTTCGGAGTGCATTCAGAATGACTTCCCATTTCCCGAAAATGACCCCCCATTGCCTGAAATTGCGTGAGATACTCTAATATGCAATTACGTGAAACCCCATAATTGCATTCGGAATGACTTCCCTTTTGCTCAAAATTGTGTGAGATACTTTAAGTCGCAATAACGTGAAACCCCATGATTGGGTTCAGATTGCCATTAGATTATACTTCCAATTTCCGTCGTCTGATAAACTCCTTAGTCTGTCTCAATGTAGAAAGAAAGAAAGATGTGGGATGCATCCAGATTGATTGAAAAGTCCCTGGTTTTGTTCCTGTTCCTTCCAGTTTTGTTGTTGTGGTGGTGTGTTTCCATGGCTGAGCTGGGATTTGAACCCTGGTTTCCATAGTCTTGGGATTTTTATCACACGGAGGCAAATTGGTTCAATCCCATGCAGGAACAGGATTTTAAAATCGGCAAAGCACCATATTTGCGAGTAGTTTTTCAGATGTGTGTGCATCAATGAGAAATAATGCGGCATTAATCCAAACGCAGAGTAGTCAAAACACACTCCTTTTTATTTTTGGGAAGTTCCCGAGAGTAAAAAAAGGAACCGATTTTGTTGAATTTGCCTTTGGATTAACATCCCATTATTTCTCATTGACACAAACGTCATCTGAAAAACGACCCGCTTTTGTGGGTTATTTCTAATCTCTGTTCAGGTTAACTGTGAACGTCGTGTGAAAAACAACCCACTTTTGTGGGAGGTTTTCACTTTAAATCAAGTTTAAAGTGTGATAAACTCTATAGTCTTGACCGTGCTCTGATGTTGCTTGGCCAGATGTGTCTTGATTTTTATATGTGAAATGCTGGAGGGCATGATGAGAAATATGTACTGAGGACAAGAAGCTACTGTTAGAACAGAATATGGAGAAACAGATTGGTTTCCAACTGGCAAGGAGGCCAGGCAAGGATGCCCTTTATCATCCTCTCCGTTCAGTTTATATGCACAAAATATAAGATCAGGTTTGGATTTAGAAGAAGGGGTAAAGATAGGAGGAAGGAACATCAGCAATCTCTAAGATATGTGGGTGGCAGTGTAATACTAGCGGAAAACATCACAGACCTGGACCTGGACGAAGGAAGGTCAAGGAAGAAAGTGCAAAGGCACTCTTGTTGCTGAACGTAAAGAAAACGAAAATAATGACTGCATAAATCTAATCTAGACAATGAGGAAATCGAAATAGTTGAAGATTTCTTATACACATTGTTCAGATTGGAAATTGCAGTCAAGAAATAAAAAGACTGGGATTGGGAAGGGCAACAATGAAAGAACTAGGCAAGATCCTGAAAAGATATACCACTGGACACTAAATTCAGAATAATCAAACCCATTGTATTTCCCATCACCATGTATGGAAGCAATACCTGGACAGTGAAGAAAGATGTACTATCCAAGAATAAGAAGAAAATCAACTTGAGACATGATGTTGGAGGAAACTGTGGACAGTCAAGGAGGACAACCAACAAATGGACAGTCATCGACAGGCAACAAATGGGTCCTAGAACAAAATACCGTATATATTTGGCTATAGGTCGACCTCGTATATAAGACGAGGACAAGTTTTGGGGCCAAAATTATGGATTTTGCTACGACCCACCAATAGGTCAAGGGTAAAATTTAGCAGCATGTAACAAAGGATCCAAAGGATGAAACATAGCAGAACAATGTCAAAGACCTTACAAAATTCCAGCAGACATAACCCTTTGTGCTCACTCTTAAGGTTGGATGGATGAGAGTGTAGAGGACAGGACAGATTATACTCCTACTTTTCACCAAGGAATGATTCCTTCTTTAAAACAAGAGTTAAGATACAGTACTTAAATTGACCCATGGATAAGTCGACTCAGGTTTTCTGGGTCAATTTTTTGACCTAAATCTCTAGACTTATACATGAGTATATATAGTAATCCCAAACTCTCCCAGGAAGCAAAGATGACCAAACTGAGGCTGCTGTCCTTTGGTCACATCATAAGGACACATGGTTCTTTGCAAAAGACAATAATTCTAGGGAAAGTGGGTCTATCTAGCCCAATAGTGCTAACTCTGACTGGCAAAAGCAGCTTTGCTTTAGCCAAGTTTCTTTCCTAGGCTTTTCCTTGAGAGATGACCAGCATTTCCTTGCGGTCTCCTATCCAAGGACTAACCAAGCCCTACCCTGCGCATCCCAGTCTATCCACTGGGAAGACTGGGGAGCTGAGAGAGTGTGATGGGAGATTTCCAGCCTCCTTTTCCTGGTGTTTGAGTTCCTCCTGCTGGTCACAAAAAGGCATAGCAGTAAGGAAAAACTAGCTGCGCTTGTTGCGCTGCAAATGCACATGGAGTTGGTTGGGTGTCTATTGTCTTCAGTTGCCTCCAACAGTATTGAAGGTCACACAGGCCAAACGACAACCAGGCAGTGCACGCCGCCTTCGTTCCTTCTTTGTGGGACAGTGCGGTTTTTTTTTGGCAAGCTTTATCATGAATACAGTAGACATTGGTCAGAATCGTGCTGGTGTCTTATGCATGAATACATTCTCCAATGGAAGAAGTTGGATATTTTGGTTCAATAGGAAAGAGTCCCCTTCACCTTCAAGGCTGGGCAGGTGGAGATATTCATGATTACAAATGTTCAGCCCATGAGTGTCCATCAGTACATGCTGACGTTGTGTATTTGGCTAGGTTTATGGTTAGGGTCCGGGTTAAGGTTAGGGTCAAGGTTAAGATTAGGGTCATGGTCAGGATCAGGGTTAGGGTCAAGCTTAGTGTCAGGGTTAGAGCTAGGGGTATGATCAGGGTTAGGGACCTCTTTAAGATCAAGTCTGAGAGTCTGGATCAAGCTGGCAGATCTCTGCATGTGAAATGACTTGTGTTGAATGGCAGTCAAATGCCACCGTCGTTGCACATACAAGCCAAGAAAAATATCATATGGTGGAACTACATTAAGCCACCCTATAGCAAACATCAACTGCATTCTGCTTTGGTTGGACCTCACCTGGAATAATCCTGTGTCCAATTCTGGGCACCACAATTCAAGAAGGATGTTGAGAAGCTGGAGCGTGTCCAGAGAAGGGTGATCGAAATGGTGAAAGGTCTGGAAACCATCAAAGCTCTTTGAGGAAAGACTTAGGGATCTGGGTATGTTTAGCCCGGAAAAGAGAATGTTAAGGGATGACATGATAGTCCATGTTTGAATATTGGAAGGTAGGTTACATTGAGGATGGAACAAGCTTTTTTTTCTGCTGCTCCAGAGACTAAGGAATTTGTCACACGGGAGGCATCCTGTGCAGAAACGGGATTTAACATGGGATTTAAAACACCAAAAACCCCTAAGAAGTCATGCAAAACGCAATTGATTTTCAGACACATCGGGGTTAGCGCAACATTAAATTAGCTAGAAAGTCAACAAAATGCAATTATTTTTACTTTTGAGATTTTCTGGAAATAAAAAGAATCACATTTTGTCTACTCTGTAGCCTGGTTAGTGTTTCATTAATGCACCTTAACAACAACTTTGTCTGAAAATCATTTGCGCTTTTGTGCATCTTTTCTACTTTCTGTCCGGGTTAATGTTGGGTAATAAATCCACTTTTGCAGGGGTTTTTTTTTTTCACTTTAAATCCCATTTTCACACAGGATCCATCCTGTGTGACAAACTCTGGTGCAAGACACAGAGCAATGGATACAAGCTACAGGAAAAGAGATTCCACTTCACCATTAGGAGAAACTTCCTGAAAGTAAAAGCTGTTCAAAAGTAGAAGATGCTGCCTTGGAAGATGATGGGAGTCTCTCTCTTTAGAGGTTTTTAAGCAAAGGCTGGATGGCCATCTTTTGGGGATGCTTTGATTGTGAGTTCCCCCCATGGCAGAATGGGGTTGGACTGGATGGCACTTGGGGGGGTCTTCTCCAACTCTATGTCTCTATTACTTTATGACTCTGTATGTAGACAACCAGTCAAGGGCTGACAACCCCTTGGGAGTTTGCAGTGCACAACGTGCAAAGGCTATACACATTCACATGCGACTCTGTGTGTTTGAATGCACTGCCCCGTATACAATGGTTCCACATGCGCAGCTCCACCTATGACAATGCCAGATGGGCATGACTGTTGCACATTGTCATATATATATATATTATATATATATATGCAATGCATGCGTAGCACAACCTACTTCCTGAATATGTCACTAGGAAGATGTGAATCACACATGCTCCACAGATGAAGGAATGAGGGCAGGACTAGGAGAGGTTACTTTTTCTGGGTTACGGCTCCTATAATTCTGGCCTCACTGGCTGGGAGATTCTGGGAGCCGCGGTCCAAAACCGTGGAAGCTCTGGGACACGTCAGCGCAGCACGCTTGGTATCTGGGCCTTTGCCAAGAGCCGTGCCATCTGCTAGCACACTAATCCCCTCATCTGGCACAAATTGCAAATACGGGTGACTCGCTCCACTGGGAGAGGCCTCGGCATACCAGCACCGTACCTGGGAATGGCATGAAAGAGCATTACGCCCAGCTGGTGGTATTGCTGCTGCAACTCTGTCATAGCCGGATCCTTAATATAACCATATGCTCCGGCCTCAGAGCCAGCAAAAAGATAGTCGGGGTGGGCAGGGGGGACTTCAGCATCCTTTCCTTTCCAAAGCAGACACTGTGGACTCTTTCAGACGTGGGAAATTGGAAGTATAATCCAAAGGCAATCCAAACGCAATCCTGGGGTTTCACGTTATTGCGAATTAATTCTTCTCACGCAAATTCGGGCAAAAGGGAAGTCACTCCGAATGCAATCATGGGTTTTGCGTTATTGCGCATTAAAGGTTCTCACGCAATTTCGGGCAAGGAGGGGTTATTTCTGGGTAATAGGAAGAACGCCTTCCGAATGCAATGGGGACTCATGTAAATTCGCTAAACTAGCGAATTTACGTGAATCCGAATGGGCTCCATTCGAATTTGGGAGAAATTCCTCCCGTTTGAAAGAGTCATGTGATGCCCGCCGAATGGAGTACAGAGATGCCAAAGGGAGTCCAGATCAGAAGGGCACTAACTGGGTTGAGCAAAAGAGATGTGATGGTCTAAATCCTCCCCCCCTCTCTCTCTTTCTTTCTCCTTTTCCCTCCGTCGCTCTCTTCCGTTCGCCTGCCAAGTGTGTCACGTTGGTGCTGGTGCCGTCTTTGGACTTCATCCAGTCCTCGCAGGAGGCACAGATGGCCTCAGCACCTGGGCATCGAAGCAGCAGTCTGGATGGCAAAGGGTTAGGCGGGCAAAGGCAGCCAAGCAGGCTCAGAGCATCTGTCCTGGGAAGACTTTGTTGGAGAAGCCTCAATCCTTGCAGCTCTGTGTTCTTTTTGGAGAAGGGGGCTGCCTTCCGCACAGATGCATTGATGATATCTACGGTCATTTGGTCAGTTTGATTTGGTGAAGAAGTCCCATCATGTCCCCCTTCTCTTCTCCAGAGGTTAGGAGTTTTGCAACTCTTTCTTCTCTCTCTGCCCCTCTCTTGTTTTCAGCCAGCATGGACTAAGCCACACAGCTCTCTCTTCTAAAGATGACATGCTGGGATAGCTGTGTTGGCCCTTTAACAAAAGCAAACAAAAATCCATCAGTGATACCTTTTATTGGCCAACTGAAATGCACAACAGACTTGTTGCAAGCTTTCAAAGCTCCATGGGCTTCTTCTTCATCAGGCAAGATGTTACAAACCAAACAGGAGAACAAAAAACTATTGGGGATGTTAAACAGATGTCTGCATGTTGTTTCAGTCCTCCGGGGAGGATCTCTTTGCAGGCAGGCTCCTTCTCCTTCTGGCCATGCAGCAAAAAGGAGATTTTCAAAGTCCAGGAAAATTAAAGTCCATTTGCATCTCAGCAGGGACCCCTCTTTTGCAATCCTCTGTACAATGACATCCGACACCCACAAAACAGGGATACCCTTATTGGGCTGACCAAAACGTGCAAAATGTATGATGCCAGCTTCCGAAGCTCCACTGGCTTCTTCATCAGGGGTTAAAAAGTTCATAGAAGAGGAAAAAATATATATGAAATGATGATGTTAGTCACAGACCTTCAGTTTCTCAAGGTGTTGTTGGTGCGTCATTCTGTGGAGGGATATCGATGCAAGCAGGGCCCTCTTCCTTCTGGTCGTGTAGCACTAGGAACAAAGTATATATAAAACCATTACAATGTTGTTATTTTTTAAAATTAAGATGCAATAATTTCAGTATTGGACTACAACTCAGGAGACCAGGGTTCAAAAGCTTGCTTGGTTACAAACCAAACAGGAAAGAGAAAAAAATAATTGGAGATGCTAGTCAGATCAGATGCCTGCACGTTGGACCTTATCAGACAACGGAAATGGGAAGTATAATCTGATGGCAATCCGAACGCAATCATTATTGCGAATTAAAGTATCTCACACAATTTCGGGCA
Organism: Urosaurus nigricauda; assembly: GCA_034509955.1. Lineage (NCBI taxonomy): Eukaryota > Metazoa > Chordata > Lepidosauria > Squamata > Phrynosomatidae > Urosaurus > Urosaurus nigricauda. Next base: position 3,814,798 of record JAOEGL010000013.1, on the reverse strand, counting down.
AAAGAGAAGCCATTTCGAATGCAATCATTGGTTTTATGTTATTGCGAATTAAAGCATCTCACGCAATTTCGGGCAATGGAGGGGTCATTTTCGGGTAATGGGAAGTCATTCTGAACGCATTCCAAACGCAATTGGAATTCACGTGAATTCGCTAAACTAGCGAATTCACATGAATTCGAATTGGCTCCATTCGCAATAAAGAGAAATTCCTCCCGTCTGATAAGGTCCGTTATTTCAGATGTTATGCTGTGGAGAATATCTTTTGCAGGCTGGATCCTCCTCCTTCTGGCCATGCGGCAATAGGGAGATTTGCAAAGTCCAGGAAATTAAAAGTTCCTTTGCATCTCAGCAGGGACCTCTCTTTTGCAATCCTGTAAGTCTCCATTCCAGTGAAGACACAGGGAAATATATGTGTTTCCACTCCCGGACTGGTCAGCTGTCCCAGGGATGGTTCAACAAGAAAATGTCCATGGAATGGGGAGAGACCTGGACTTGAAACCCCAAGAGATCGACAGCTGTGAAATTCCTCCTCTGGTTACAAATGCTTCCCATGTGGCAGCGTATTAGCATGTGCCAATTCTCCATTGCCAAGAGTTGGGCTCTGGGAAGGAAAATAAAATCCATGGCTCTCTCTGGACTTGAAGCCTGGGCTTCCCTTTCCCACCTTTGCCCCTTACGAACATCAGACTCAATTAAATTTATTTATTTAATTTGATATCTATCCTGCCTTTCTCCGCAAAAAGGTCCCAAGGTGGCTCACAAATAAAAACTTTAAATTAAAAAAAAATTACAATAAAACACTTAAAAATATCATCTAAAACCAGTATAAAATTGCAGGCGTTAAAACCACACTAAAACCATGGTAAAAAAAAGGTAAAGGACATAAATGTCTAGTTGTAACCGACTGTAGAGGGTCAGTCGTCCTCTCCGTTTCTTTATTAAAACAGTTTTTATTAATTTCAGTTACAAACATATAGTAATCATTTGCGACATTAGTAATAGAATAGAATGACATTGAATTCCTTACCTCTTCTAGTCCATCCTATAGCATCTTTTTGTATTTTTCTCTCACTAAATTCATATTTCACTGACACCGTATTCTTGTATACTTTACATAATCTCTTAGATTTTTCTAGTTTGACAAATCTTATAAATAATGTATAAAATATAGTTTACACATGTTCAATCTATTATGTTTATTCATTCAATTTCATAGTCATAAATTCACCTTTTTTGACTAAAAAAAAAAAATAAGCAGGGGTTCCCAGTCTTTTTAAAATGCTTCTATTGATTTTTTATTTTTCTTTATCATACATTTCATTTTGTCTATTTCCATTTATTTGTATAGTTTCACCAACCAGTTTTCTATGTTTGGTAGTTCATTACTTTTCCACTTGCTGCTGCAATCATATGGAATAGCAACCTTCCATATTTTCTCTCCAAATTGCCGTCTTCTATGGTTGGACACACATTTTTGGGGAGCATTTTAGCTATATATTCTGTATAGCAGCAGGTTAGACCAAGTGGTCCTGGTGGTCTCTTCCAACCTTATAGTCCTACGTTTCTATGATCCTAAGTAATGAAATATAACTCTCACAGTGTTATAAATGTCTATAGTACTCATAACATGAGAGCCAGCACAGTGTAGTAGTTTGAGCCGTAGGACTATGACTCTGGAGACCAGGTGACACAATTCAGAAATTTAGCCATGTTATTCTGGAATATCAGTATGGAAAGGGATCTTGTAGCACCTTTGAGACAAACGGAGCAAAAGATGTTGGGCACCGGTTCGCTCCATGCATCTTAGGAAGTAAACCAAGGAGATTGTCGCACAATGATGTATTGCACAGAATTAATAGATTTTGTGGGGTTTTGGGCTATGAGGCTAGAAGACTTTATTCTAGAAAAGTTTATTCCTGACGTTTCGCCAGCATCCGTGGCTGGCATCTTCAGAGATGTCAGGAATGAACTCTTCTGCAACACGGCCTCATAGCTCCCCCAAAACACACAAAAAAACTATGGATGCCATCCATGAAAGCCTTTGACTTCACAAACTGAGTTAATTCTGATGTGAAGTCGAAGACTCTCACGGCTGGCATCCATAGTTTTTTGTGGGGTTTTTGGGCTATGTGGCCATATTCTAGTTTATTCCTGACATTTCGCCAGCAACTGTGGTTGGCATTTTCTCTACCCTGTTTCCCCGAAAATAAGACATCCCCATAAAAATATAAGGCCTCCCCCAAAAGTAAGACCTAGCAAAGTTTTTGTATATAAATATATATATACAGTATATAATAAATATTCATTTTTTTTGTTCAACAATAAATATAAGACATCCCCTGAAAATAAGACCTAGCACATCTTTGGGAACAAAATTTAATATAAAACACTGTCTTATATTCAAGGAAACATGGTAGAACATGGCCACATAGCCCCAAAACCCCATAAAAATCTATGGAGTTTATCATACGATGGAATTTGGGGGTATAATGCAATGGCAATCTGAACGCAATCATGGGGTTTCACGTAATTGCGTATTAAAGGATCTCACGCAATTTCGAACAATGGGGGTCATTTTCAGGAAATGGGAAGTCATTCTGAACATATTCCGAACGCAATCAGATTTCAAGTAAATTAGCTAAACTAGTGAATTTACGTGAATTCGAATTGGCTCCATTCAAAATTGGGAGAAATTCCTCCCATGTGATAAACTCCTATGAGTTAATTCCATTTTTGCTTTTTTCCTTATTGCACAAAACTGTCTCTTTCTCATTGGCGCATTGCAGCACTCCCGTCATTGAAATGCCTCAATCCATTTGAAGGAAGAAGTCACGAAGGACAGCAAAATCACTTTAGAATGTGGAGCCATGGATTCAAAGTACGGGGGAAAGAAGTTCCAGCTCAACATTAGGAAGATCGTCCTCACGGTAAGAGCTGTTTGACAGTGAAATATGCTGCTGCCTTTGAGGGCGGTGGAGTCTCCTCCTTTGGAGGTTTTTAAACCGAGGCTGGATGGGAGGACTTGGATTGTGACTTCTTGCATTGCAGAAGAGGATTGGATTGGATGGCTTTTGGGGTCCTTTCCAACTCTATGGCCTCATTCCCACTACCTTTTAAACTGGATCACAAATTGGTTTGAACCAGTTTAAATGACCCTGGTTTGCTCTTGAACCAAATCCCTGAAGCAATTTGGAGAGGGGGGGGGCATGTGCTAGACCATTTTTTTTTACATTGATTTTTCCCCACGTCTTTTTGGATAAATCAATTCCGCACAAGTGTGAACCAGATGGAAATCGAAATGATTTAAATTTACCTTTCGGCCGTCTGGAGTGGGTCCATTTTGAGCTGATCCATTTGCGAATGTGAACCACAAGTGGGTTATTTTACAGGGAAAAAATGTGTTTGGGGCAAATGTGGTGAGAACAACACTCCGCTGTTGAATTGATCCATTGATTCGGATTGCAAACCGATTTATTTGTAAGTGGGAATGAGGACAAGAGGCACAGAGCTGTTGTAACTTGTAATGTGGTTCCAACTCGAAGTACTTGCTCCCCATCCCTCCCTCCCTCCCCATAATGCGTCCGAATGAGATGCTGGCTGGGAAGGGGCTGGCATGGCTAAGGTTGCAGCTGTTCTGAAACATTCCCTGGACTGACACAAGTGTGCCTTGCAAGGAGGGAGCTCCATCAGCCCCAGAAGCACTGGAAACGCAAACTGAAAAATTCCTGCATTCCCTGGGCCACTCTCTGCTGCCCCATGAAGCTCTCTCCTGTCGCCTTTCCCAGTCTCCAGCCTGACACCTGTCTCTCTTCTTCTTATTATTATTCCTCTTCCTTCTCTTCCTCTTCTCCAAACCTTCCAAGACCTTGGCCAACAACGCAGAAACTTATGGAAGACTCTTTTGGGTCATGTCCTTTGGGTCAATCCATCAGTGATACCCTTACTGGCCAACCGAAATGCACAATATACTTGTTGCAAGCTTTCGAAGCTCCATGGGTTTCTTCATTGTCAGGCAAGATGCTACAAACCAAACAGGAGAAAGAAAACAACTAGAGATGTTAGTCAGACGCCTGTACGTTGTTTCCGTCCTTAGTAAAGAGGGTATGCTGGGGAGGATATATTTTGTGTCCTTCTCCTTCTGGCCATGCGGCAAATGGGAGATTTTCAAAGTTCAGGGAATTTAAAGTCCATTTTCATCTCAACATGGACTCCTCTTTTGCAATCCAATATGTCTCCATTTCAGTGAGGACACAGGCCTCTTTGTAGGCAGAGAACAATGGTTTCCTCAAGAAGTCTCCATGTTTTTGCATCAGGAACATTTTGGTGATGGAGAGGTAAAGCGTGTGGATTCAGTCCAAATTTAAGAAGAAAAAAACTGGAGATCCCAGTCCACAGACCAGTCTTCATGGTTCCCCTGTTGTAGCTACAATGCGGTATCACACAATACAGAAAACATTCAAGGGTAGCCTTGTTGGCCATTTAACAAATGCAAACAAAAATCCATCGGCGATACCTTTTATTGGCCAACCAAAATGCGCAATAGACTCTTTGCAAGCTTTTGAAGTTCCATAGAATCATAGAATCATAGAGTTGGAAGACACCCCATGGGCCATCCAGTCCAACCCCCTGCCATGCAGGAACTCCCAATCAAAGCATCCCTGACAGATGGCCATCCAGCCTCTGCTTAAAGACCTCCAAGGACGGAGACTCCACCACCCTCCGAGGGAGTGTGTTCCACTGTCGAACAGCCCTTACTGTCAGGAAGATCCTCCTAATGTTGAGGTGGAATCTCTTTTCCTGAAGTTTGCATCCTTCGTTCTGGGTCCTAGTCTCTGGAGCAGCAGAAAACAAGCTTGCTCCCTCCTCAATATGACATCCCTTCAAATATTTAAACAGGGCTATCATATCACCTCTTAACCTTCTCTTCTCGAGGCTAAATATCCCCAGTTCCCTAAGGCGTTCCTCATAGGGCATGGTTTCCAGTCCCTTCACCATCTTAGTTGCCCTCCTTTGGACACATGGCTCCAGTTTCTCCACATCTTTTTTGAATTGTGATGCCCAGAACTGGACACAGTATTCCAGGTGGGGCCTGTCCAAAGCAGAATAGAGCGGCACTATTACTTCCCTTGATCTAGACACTATACTTCTATTGATTCAGCCTAGAATCGCATTGGCCTTTTTAGCTGCTGCATCACACTGTTGACTCATGTTCAGCTTATGGTCAACTTGGACTCCTAGATCCCTTTCACATGTTGTCTCATTCAGCCAGGTGTCCCCCATTTTATATCTGTCCATTTCATTTTTCCATCCTAAGTGAAGTACCTTACATTTCTCTGCGTTGAATTTCATTTTGTTAGCGTTGGCCCAGCTTTCTAGCCTATTCAGGTATTCCAATGTAAAAAGTCCTTGAAGTAAAGTTACTGCAGAAGAGACAAGACTTTGAAAGCGTCATTTAAAACTTGGAGGAGAAATGATCCTCAAGGGTATAGCTCTGAAGAGGTAGGGCAAAATGAGGGCATTGCCCCCCACCATGAAATTTTCCACCAGTCCCCCGATTTCCAGCATTGCAGTCACTTGAAAGTCCAGCTGAGCATTGAGAAATGGAGTCGGAGCACCCAAAGAGAAGGGCGCAATTTGACACCACATTGACAGACCTTCCAACATTTCACAAAGGGGCCGAGAAGCATGGAGCATGAAAGTGTGGTCAAGATGGCAAAAGGATAAGCTAGGAGAGGCTGCAGTAGTTTGTTTTTGCTTGAGCCTACTGGGAAGGGATCATCTTCCTATGATCCCCTCCTTTCTGCTACTTTTGCATTTCTGAACTCAGTTTGCAGCAAACGAAATAAGATGAAGACATGGGAGGGAGGTGTGAGGAGGAGAGGAAAACTGGGACATTTTAAAAATTGGAAAAAAGTCGGATGGCAGAAGAATAACTGAGCCAAATTGGGACAGTTGGAGGGGATGCAAGGGACAAAACCAAGCAGCCAAGCACTATCCTGCCGGAGGAGACCCGCCATGTTACCAATCTTGACAGCTTTAAAAAGGCGGTCAAGACAGATTTCTCCTGACATTCTCAGATTAGCGTCTCGGCCGCCCCCATGGACTACCCTGTCTTGTCCATTTTAATAATTTTAACAGTATTGGTTTATTGTTACTGTTTATAATTATGATTTATTGGTTATGGTGGGTGGGTGAGTTTCTGGGACGTTGTATTTTAATGTTTTTATGTTGTTAGCCGCCTCGATCTTAATGGAGAGGCAGGGTATAAATAAATATCATTACAAGCACAAATGCAAAGCCTTTATTACAGCCAACAGAGCTCTAGGCGATACAAAACAATTTTTAAATCAGTTTTAACACAACAATAGCATATTACAAAAAGTAAAATTTCAATATGAGTACAAATATAAATAATTAAAGATAAACACCTTCTAACCCTTCATCTTATTAATCAATTAAGAACATAAGCAAACCCTCTTATGTCAAACGGATACTGCTCCTTCTCATTATTCGGTATGCAGTAAGATTGGGCTGGGTCAGAACAGGAGAAGACATCACTGTTAGTTGCGAACACCAATTATTGATTCTTAGCTGTAGTAGTTACTATAGCCCTTAACTGTTGCAAAACAGAATTTTGCCACCTCTTCTGTAACCTTTTTATGAGTATCTTTTAGTAAATATCTTGCGCACCAGCCCTGAGATTTTCCATGGAGTTTATCTAAAAAGGGTGTTATTAATCAAAATAGTAGTAATAGTAGTAGTAGTAGTAGTATTCCCAGGTGGAGGAAGAGAGTGCCCTTTTTTCAGCCATACGCTCACTTTCTCTTTCTCTGACCCCTGTCACTGTGATTCAGGATCGATTTTTGGAAGCCAGGGCTCTCAGTGCAAATTCGGCAGCCTCAGTCCTCCTCTCTCAAAGCAGGGCTGTGGGCCTGTGTTGGAATGAATGTGCGTCTTGGAGGGGGAGAGATGCAAGCCCATCCGGCCTTCCTCTCCCAGGCCCCAGCGCAACACATGTGCTGTCCATCAGAGGCCCGGCTGAGCTATTTTAGCTCCCTGTCCAAAAGAGAGCCACTCTCTCGGAGTGTGAGAAAGCAAAGGGGACGGAGACCGTCCCACGCTGAGCTGGCCCAAAGGCAGCAGACGGGATGGGCACCCTCTCCTTCTGCCTTGTCTCTTGTCTCCTGGCAGCCCTTGGGGTACAGGTAAGTCTAGGGCAGGGCAGGGGTATTGCTATGAAAGGAGCAACATGAGAGCATTGCCCTCCACCGTGAAATTTTGGGCATAGCACCTTTGAGACTAATGGAAAGAAAGAAGTTGGCAGCATGAGCTTTGCTAGACTTCATTCTACTTCCTCCGATGCATTGAGATGCAACAAGAATACAATAATAATAATATGTAGAGTGATCTTTTAGTACCTTAGAGATTAACGGAAAGAAAGAAGTTGGCAGCATGAGCTTTGCTAGACTAAAGTCTTCTTCCTCCTTCCGTGTAGATGCAATAATAATAATAGAAATAATAATAATAATAGTAAGTAGTGTGATCTTGTAGCATCTTTGAGACTAAAGAAAGAAAGAAATTGGCAGCATGAGATTTCCTAGACTTCAGTCGACTTCCTCAGAGGCATTTAGATGCAATAATAATAATATGTAGAGAGATTATGTAGTATCTTCTCTGAAAATGCCAGCCACAGATGCTGGCGAAACATCAGAAAGGAACTCTTCTAGTACACGGCCACATAGCCTGAAAGCTCCATCAAAAACTATGGATGCCGGCCATGAAAGCCTTTGGCTCCACATTTTGTAGTACCTTTGAGACTAACGGAAAGAAAGAAGTTGGTAGCATGAGCTTTCATAGACTTCATTCTACTTCCTCAGATGCATTGAGATGAAATAAGAATACAACAACAACAACAACAACAACAATAATAATAATATGTAGAGTGATCTTTTAGCACCTTTGAGACTAATGGAAAGAATGAAGTTGGTAGCATGAGCTTTCCTAGACTTGAGCCTCCTTCCTCTGACGCACGTTGGGCTCAAGTCTACCAACTTTCTCAAAGGGACCACAAGATCCATTTTCATACTGATTTTTCCAAACTAAGGAGTTTATCATACTAGGGAGATCCCAAAGAAAAAAACAGGATTCAAAAGAGTTTGATTTAAATCTAGTTTAAATCTCGTTTTTCTTCGGGATCTCCCTAGTGTGATAAACCCCTAGCACAGCAAAGAAGCCCAAGAAGAGTAGTGGAAAGTGGTTTTTCTTCCCCTTTGGTTTGCCACAGCTACGATTGCAGGGAAGTAGGTCAAAACTAGCTAGGAATTGAAGGTCTGAGTTATTGAGACTTTGAGAGTGATGTGACGGATGGTGGGACAGGTTTAGCAGGGCACTTGGTGTTTTGGAGGAGGCAGCTTTTTCAGTCTTCCGGTCACTATAGGAAGCTCACTCCAGTCCCAATTCATTGTCTTTTCGCAGCAGAACCTATCTATGGTCTCCATTCCTTCTGGGTTGTTGTCGGCTTTGTTTGCCATCAGGAAAGTTGGGGTTCTTCCCTCAGCCGCCACTATCCTTTGGTTTATGGACAGCCAAGGAGAAAACAAGAACCCAGTTTCAATACCCAGACTTAGCTAGCAAAGCAAGAATCAAAGGAGAAGGGACCCTTTGGCATGTGCAGAGTGTTTTTCTCTTTGACTCGGCTGCAGGGATTCTGTGTTTTTGCGGGATTGTGTCAGTGGGGCCAGTGGACCCCTAGCATGAGAGTGGGCAAGGCAAAGAGAAAAACGCTTTGCACATGCTTAAAAGTACCTTATCCTTTGATTCTTGTTTTGCTAGCTAAGTCTGGGTATTGAAATTGGGTTCTTGCTTTCACCTTGGACTTCCATAAACCTTACCTGGGTGTAGTGACAGAACCCTGAGTTACTTTTTGCACATATTCTGCAACTGTCACTGTGTTTCACTCAATATAAGTACTGTATATACTCATGTATAAGTCTAGAAATGTAGGTTAAAAATTTGACCCCAAAAAACTTGAGTCAATTTATCCACAGGTCGATGTAAGTACTCATATATAGTTGAGTTTAATCTGTCCTGGAAGCACTGAGCCCTTTTTACTCTCTCATCCATCCAGCCTTTAGTATGAGCACAAATAGTTATAGCTGCTGTAGTTTTGTTAAGTTCTTCAGCATTGTTTTCCTTTGCTTCATCCTTTAGATCCTTTATTCCATGCCCCTAAATTTTACCCTCGACGTATCCATGGGTCGTATCAAAATCCATAATTTTGGTTCCAGAATCTTCCCCCTTGACTTATATATGAGGTCGACTTATAGTCAAATATATATGGTATTTGTGTTTTGCTAGACTTTGGCCAAGGAGCCATTGGATCCTTGTGCCCCCCCCCCCTTCTGCAACGGTGACCAGAGAGAGGTCCCTCCTCCCTCTCCTGCCAGCTGCACTTTGAATGGAGAAAATAGCGTGAAATCTCCGTCCTGGACAGCTGGGCGCATAAAAATGCAACCCACCCGGGTGGCTAATGGAGAGGAACCTTGCATTCCATGTGGCTCACATTAGCTCCACTTTGCAGCACAGCAGGCCTTGCAAATGGGATAGGTTTGGAGGGGATGCAGGAAAAACCTCATGAACAAGTTTGGGGATAGATCTTTATTCCTATCAGCTCAGGGACATGCCCGATATTTCCACCTTCTCTACAGGCAGAATCCCAAAATGTCCTCCATTTTGAACATTGCAAAGAAGCTCATTGAGTAACACCAAGGCCTCATTCCCACCACCTTTTAAACTGGTTTGCAATTCGGTTCAAACTGGTTGAAATTATTCTGGTTCCCACTTGAACTGAATTGCTTCAGCCATGCACCAGACCAGTTTAACCCGTGTCTTTTTGACGCTGAATCTTTCCGCATATTTTTCTGATAAATCGGTTTTGTGCATGTGTGAACCAGATGCGGATTGGAATCAGTTTAAATTTGCCCTTTGGCTGGCTGCAGCGGGTCCATTTCAAATCGGTTCGTGCATAAATGTGAACCACAAGTGGATTGCTTTAGAGGGAAAAAATGTGTTTGGGGCAAATGTAGAGGGAACCACGCTCCGTCATTGAATTGATCCATCAATTCATATCGCACACCGATTTATTTGTAAGTGGGGATGAGGCCCAAGTTTGCTGTTCTTCTTCAAGAAATGAGCCAACTTGGCAGCCTGTCCTCATTGCAAATGGGAGAATAGGATGGATTTTTCTAAAGTTTTCTTTTCCTAGGAGCAGCAGGAGACACGACTCGCACCCAGAGCTCGGGGCACCTTTATTTCTTGGAGAGGGAAAGGAGGACAGCAAAGGCGTTAGGCAATGGGCTGCTTGAGGACACAATGCAAATACTGAAAGGGATTTTTCCACCCTTGTTTGGCCCAATGGAGAAATGAAAGGGATAATTTAATTTTAGTCAAGGGTTTGCTGCTAGTTTAAGGACAATTTTAAGCCTTAGGAGATTATCACATGGGGGACAAGATGTCTTTGTCCGTCCATCCCATCCTTCCCGCAATGATTTTCAGATGATGTCACACTTATCCAAACATTATCCCATCCAGAAAGCGTGAGTGTCAGCAATCGCACAAAAGACTTTCAGATGATGTCTCATTGATCCTGTCATTGTCCCATCATTGAAGTGGCATTGCCCAGCATTTTGCAAAAATTAGTTAGCATTGATACAATGCCATTAATGCAATGCCTCTTCAATGACAGGATAATGACAGGATCAGCGCTACATTATGAAAAGCTTTCGCACAATCACTGTCATGGATGGATTAAGGACGGGGGAACAATCCCATCCTTATCCCGTCTGTGTGTGATAATCTCCTGAGTCTTGCTCAGAGTAAGTATATTTTACTCCGCATCTGCTGCATCACCCCTCTGTATTGTTGGGGTGCCTTCACAGTGCCCCTGTTTTTTCCTCTCCCCATTAGCTTTTTGCACATATCCTTGCAAAAGTAAGCTGAGTGCCCCCCAGGTCTTGATTTACTATGGTTTGTTCCTTTTAGGGAACTACAACTCCCAGAAACCAGGACATTCTGTGAGCTGTAGGCTGGAATCCTGTTGGCGTCTCACACATGTATGAATTCCCCTACAGAAACCATTGGGCATTTTGTCCAGTGCAGAACAGCTGTACTCAGTTCAAGCTTACAGAAAAGAAGACTTGTGTGTGTGCGCGTGGTGCCATTTGCACATGGAAGTGTGTTGTGCATAGATGTCCATGTGCATTGCATGCACTTGTCCATGCGCATTGCATGCACTTGTGCATGGACGCACATTGCATCCATCCACAAGGCGCCCAATGCATAGCGGGAGGGACTGATTTTGCCACATCACAATTCACTGAAAGAGCAAAGTTTTGCAACTGCCATGTAATTCTATCATGTGCTCCATCTCCTTCAGGATCTCATCTCTAGTCCAAAAAATTAACTTTGACAAGCTTTGAGTTTTTCTGTGCCACCTATGAAGCTCTGTTGAATCTGGGAACCTTCTCTTGCAACCAACGACTAAGAGCAAAAGCATCTTCTGCATCCCCCTCCAACTGTCCTAATTTATGACAATCCTGATGCATCCTCTGTCATCCCTCTTTTTCATCTCCTTTTAAAATGTCCCAGTTTCTCCTTTGCCCTCAGTTTATTGCTGCAAAGTGATGTCAAAGTGCAAAAGCAGTTTCCACACCATTAACTCAGCAGGAGCAAAGGGTCAAAATCTGCCCTTCCCTGTAGTCTTAAGCAAAAGCAAACTACTGCAGCATCTCCTAGTTTGTCTGTTCTTCCTCATTAATAACTATTCCCATCAAGATAGTGCTTGGCCACACATGATCCAGTTTGCGGCCTCATTCTCACTTACAAATAAATCGGTTTGTGTTCCGAATCAATGGATCGATTCGACAGCGGAGCGTGGTTCCCACTACGTTTTCCCCGATCGCATTTTTTCCCTGCAAAATAACCCACTTGTGGTTCATATTGACAAATGGATCGATTCAAAAGGACCCGCTCCAGCCGGCCAAAGGGCAAATTTAAATCGATTCCAATCCTCATCTGAGTCACGTTTATGCAGAATCAATTTATCCAAAAAGACGCAGAAAACATCAGCATCAAAAAGATGCAGGTTAAATGGGTCTAGCGCACGGACCCCCCTCTCTGAATCGCTTCAGCAAATCGATGTAAGTGGGAACCAGGGTCGCTCGAACTGGTTCAAAACGAATTGCGATCCGGTTTAAAAGCTAGTGGGAATGAGGCCTGCGTCTGCAAAATGTCGGAAGCTATGCTCCTGGGCTGTTTCTCTTCCCTGCAAAATAGCAACCACCCCCTTACCTCCAAATCCCCAAGCCCCCCAACCCCAATTTCACCATACAGAGAGAGAGACAGACACACAATTGGGCCACTTGGAAAGAAGAAGGGTATCCTCTTTCACGGCGAAGGGAATGTGGCATTCTTTCATGCGCAGGAGTTTGGGGCTGAGCATCCACGGTCAGCCACCTGCTGCGGTGGAATTCGAAGCTGGGACATGTCTAACGTTTCACGGGGAAAACAAGGGGGAGATGGAGAGAGAAAGGGGTTGGGGTCACATTTGGCAGAAGGACCTTGTGTGGGTCTGGTTCGAAATTAATTCTGTCTCTAAAAATGCAAAGTTGGAATTTACCTGTAATCGCTTTTTTTTTTTTTTTTTTTGGAATAAAGGTACAACTGAGATCCTTTTATAACAATTGGAAGACAAAGGTGTTTTATTGGTGTAAAATAGGAGAGCTGATTGATCTATAAAGTGGGGTGCTTTTGTCTTTTGATTGCATTTTATTCTTTGAATGAGTGATCTTTTAATATTGTACCAATTTAGTGCTAGTTTAATGTGCACAGATTACGTTTTTAATTGCACTATTTTAATTTGTATACAGCTTTGCGTCTCAGTTTCGGGGAAAAAGCAGGATATAAATATAATATTAATAATAATAATAATAATAATAATAATAATGTCTTTATTGCTTTAAAAAACATAGACGCACCTACAGACAGACAACCATAGACTACATGTAAACATACATACATAAATACACCACCAACATACACACATAATTACAGAAAATGATAAGAGAAATGATGTTTAATTTGCGATAGAAGAATGTTTAAGAGACAGCAATAGCAACTGCTTTGGATTTTGGAAGTCTTTCTTTTTAAAGAAATTGTGTATTTCTTTCTTTAAAAAACACTTTTAGGGCTAGTTTAATGTGCACAGATTACGATTTTTAAAGACTTCCAAAATCTGACTTCCAATTGCTGCTCTTAAACATTCTTCTATTACAAATTAAACATAGGCTTTCTTCAAAAAGTAACTTTCCAACCTATGACTCAAAGCCTCTTTGGTTGAAAACAAATCCTTTGGCTCAGAGCTTGAAAAGTCACTTACTCTTCTTTACATTTCCCCCCAGTAACTTCGGATATCAACTCCCATTCCTTTTTACTTTTTCATTACTTTCTCTAAGTTCTGTTGCAAACACGGGGGCTAATTTCGGCATTAAAGAGAGATTAAAGCGCGTTTAAAGCATCCCGTAAACCAAGCAAAAATGGCGAGTAATTGTGCAAATGATGATTGCATGCAATTGCACAAATAAAGCAATGTCAGAAATGCATTGCCGCTGAAATCCTGAAAGTAAAAAAAGATGTGTGTTGATGCTTCTTTGTGACCACTTTGACGGCAGGTTTTGTGCGATTTAGTGTAAAATCGTGTCCCGTAATTACAAGATTTTTCTGGGATATTCACAGGATAAACTCCTGATCTCTTTCAGGTGATAAACTCTGATATCTCTCTGTCACTGGAACTTGGGAATCCATATCTGGGTTCTAGTTCGAACTCCCGAAAATCTAGGTTGGGAATGGTGAACTACTTTGGGGAGCGCTTTTCCAGTTCAGACTGGAACAAGGAGCAGATTCATGGCTTTCATAATAGCGGCTGCTGGTTCATACTGGTGCAATCTGCTAATAAATTGTCAGGACAGGATTCCTTTTGGAAACTGGATGCACGGCATCCAGAATGCAATCTTGTGTGGGAAAAGAGGAGGAGGAAAGTCCATTCTTTTGGAACAGAACCAAAAATAGATTTCAGAGGGAAGGAATGAGATGGGCAGGAAACTGCAACCAACTCCCTTGGGAAGGTCAGTGGCTTTGCATGGGGCGGCCGCCTCCAGTCTTCCAAAAACAGAACTGGGTTCCTCATGGGAAGAGGAGAGAGGAAGAAGAAGGGGATCGGAGCCACGTTCGCAGACCTCTTCCCTTCCCATCACCCCAAACCCCACACTAAATAGTTTTCTTTTTCATAGCCAAAAGGTTTGGGGTGGTGGCCACACTCTTAGGATGCTTGCAAGGCCGTTCATAGGAGTTTATCTACAGCATCAGTTCAGGACGGACCAATAGATGTAATAGAGAAGCAATATGATTTGATAAAAGAATATGGAATAAAACCAAACTAATCATAGGGGTTTATCACATGAAGAAGATCAGGAGTTTTTCCCGTGAATATCCCGGAAAAAATCACATAATTACGCATAACGATTTCACACATCGTCGCATAAAACCTGTCGTTGAAGCGGTCACAAAGAAATGTTAATGCACATCTTTTTACTTTGGGCATTTCAGCGAGAATGCATTTCCGGTACTGCTTTATTTGCGCAATTGCATGTGATAATGATTCGCGCAATTACAATTTTCACTTCGTTTGCTAACGAAGTGCTAGAAATTTGGAGACCAAAGGAACATGTCACACAGGGGTGGAATTCATATTTGGTGGGAGAAAGATGCCCTCATTGTGCCACCAGCTCCGCATACCTGAGCCCTAGATACATTGCTCCTCCGTCTTTGGCATAAATGTGTCCCCTTTTTTGTGCCCTCAAAGTGTCCAAGATGGTACGGTCAATTTGCCCTCGAATTCCTCCCTGGCTCCTCTGGGACTGTTCCTTGCAAACCCCACAACATGCAGCTGTTGCCCCACCACAAAGGGGTCTAGGGTTACCAGGAGGAATGCCACGCAGCTGCCCTCTTGCAAATAAATACAACAAGAGGCTTGCGGCAAAAGGTGCATTTATTTATTGTCTTTCGCCTCATCCACACTGCAGCAATTAACCAGTTTGACACCACTTTCAGGGCTGTGAAATTCTGGGAATTGTAGTTGATTGTGGCACCAGGGCAAAGCACTCTCAGGAGTTTATCACACAGGAGGCTAAGTGTATAATAATAATAATAAGTGTATAATAATTATTATTTATTATATTATTATTATTATTATTATAAATTTATATATTTATATTTATACATATAAATCTATATTATTTATAGATGTATATATTTATATTTATATTTATTTAAATCCTGTGTAGAAATGGGATTTAAATCTTGGAAAAAATCCTGCAAAAGCGGAATTGTTTTCAGACAAATCGGAGGCATGGAGCATTAATGCAAAAAATAACCCAAGCAGAAAGTGGAGAAAATCAGTCGCTTTTTACTTTCTGGAGGATCCTGTAAGTAAAAAGCAGCCATTTTTGTCTACTTTCTGTGCAGGTTAATGCTGGGTTAATGCTCAATGCCCCCAATGTTGTGTGAAAATAATCCCGCTTCTGCAGGATTTCTCCGCTTTCTATCCGACGTCGTGTGAAAATGATTCCGCAAAGCAGGATTTTCCCGTTTTAAATCCTGTTTCTGCACAGGATAAACCCTGGTTGATAAATCCCTCAGCCTCAAAAAAATCTCAGGATACGTCTGCATTAAGGTCATCATTACTCTGAAATGACTTGAAGTTACACAACAACAACACAATAAAGGTGTGCTTATGCACTCCACTAAAGGCCCTTTTGCAAAGCCACTTTGTCCCCCAATGTTTTCCAAATGCTAGCAGAAATAATCCGGTTTGACATTGCTTTAACTGCCCTGGCAATTCCATGCTATGGAATTTGCCATTTTGTGAGACATTTTTCCTTCTCTGTTAGAGACCCCTGATGAAACAACAAACTACACATCTTCCATAGCATTTATCCACGGCAATTAAAGCTGTCTGAAACTGGATTATTTCTGCGGCATGGATAGACTCACAGTGGGCCCTTGGGTTTAGCTTCTTATTGAATATGTTTTGCTTGCGGGGTTTATATATGTTTTTAAATATTTCCAAGCAGTGGTTTGGTTGAATCCATGGATTAAAATATATACATATATCCGTGGATGTGGAGGGCTGATTGTAAAATAAAATAATAAAATAATCAGGCCTTCCCATTTGGTCTCGTGGATGCGGATTATGATGTAAAACACCCCAAAATGGCCCATCTCTCTATTATTGTCTTTGACTATTTGCTGTCTGTCTTTTTCAATTGGGAGTTTTATGGTGTGGAGGGAGGGAGGGAATAATGGGATATATATTTTACAATTGTATGATGTATTTTATACTGTAGTTTATTATGACTGTAAACTGCCTTGATCCAGTGGGAAAGGCAGGGTTGTTGTTGTTGTTATTATTATTATAGATTTTATTTTTCTACCGTATGATATATTACAGCACGTGTACGTATTACATCATGTACAATTATATCAGTTTTCATTCATTTTTTCTATTATATGTCATGTTTAAATTAAATGTAATGTTTCTTAATGGTTTATTACAGATTTTATGTAATTTTTATGCATTTTCCCTTCTTTATTTTCTTCTACTTTACTGACTTCCAATGTCCTTCTGAACCGAATGTTCTTGTTATGTTTCAGCTTTTATGCTTCTCTTTTTCCTTGCAGAAAGTAAGATTTCTTTCCATTTATCTTCAGCAATTATTGCTTCCTGTCATTTTTTTGAGACCTTATTATTTTGTGTTATTTCTATTTTCCAACCTTTTTTTTGGTCTTATTTTATTTTACTTTATTTTGTTTTTTGTTTGTTTATTTGTGTCCACTCTTAAAACTTCTTACATTCCTTTATTAACTCTCCCCGTTCTCTTTCCAACATTTTCTGGCGATTTTTTTGTTCAATGTTTGTGTTGATTTGTCCATCCTTATTACTTCCAAGAGATCCAGCTGCCATTTTTCGATTGTTGGTATTTCGTCTGATTTCCATTTTTTAGCTAGATTGATTCTAGCAATTGAGCACATGTACCACAGAAATTATTAGTATAATTATTATTATTATTATTGCAATAAAGATGTATGCCTGTGAAGGCTAAGCCTTGCAGGTGGCCGCTGTCCAGCAAACCCTCCAGAAAGGCTTCAGGAAGAATGACAGGGCTTTTCCTTCCTTTGGCAGGACATCTTTGGATCCGAAGAAGAGGTCCTTGATACTGGCATCCCGGTATTTTATCTAAAACAGAAGAAGGATGGTCCAGGAAGAATAAAAAGGGCTTGGGTCATTCCTCCCATCAGCGTCTCGGAGAACCACAAGAGGCTTCCCCATCTCTTGGTGCAGGTAAGATGGGGAATGAGCGGACGCAGGTGCTTTTCTCTTTTCTCTATAGGTTTCCAATAAGGGTAAGCAGAAGAGAAGAGCCAGCATGGTGTCATGGTTTGGATGAGGATTCAGACGTGGAAACCCACTGGGTGACCTTAGGCAAGTCACACTCTCTCAGCCCCAGAGGATGGCAAGGGCAACACACACACCCCGAAGAAAATCCTATAATAAGGTTGCCTTAGGGTTGCCATAAGTCGGAAGCGGCTTGAAGGCACACAACAGCAAAGCTAGGAAAACTATATAGGGACCAAAGGAAGGAACGGCAGGACAGCAAAGGTGTATCCCTTTGCATTTTAAATTTTGGGGTTAGGTTTTAAGTGATTTAATGTTGTTTAACTTACAGGTGTTTTATCATGTTCGCTAACTTAGGTAAGCGATCTTGAGTATTGGCTGTAGTTTTGAGCAGCAAAACTCCTTGTTTTTAGTGGGTTTTTTGGGCTCTGTGGCCATGTTCTTGAAGAGTTTATTCCTGATGTTTTGCCAGCATCTGTGGCTTTGGCATCTTCAGAGAAGATACGAATAATTCACAGACCATTCTCTGAAGATGCCAAAGCCACAGATGCTGGCAAAACGTCGGGAATAAACTCTTCGAGAACACCCGAAAAAAAACACAAAAAGCTATGGATGCCGGCCATGAAAGCCTTCGACTTCACAAACACTGTTTTCTTTTTTAAAGGAAAGCTTATGTTTTGGTGCAAATGATTTTTTTTATTTTAAAAGAAAGCTCACAATTTTTTTAAAATCATAGGAAAAAATGCACAAAAATTCTTATAAACTCACCCATCAGGGACAGAAGTTTTGAAACGATTCACTCCCGTGTGTATGGATGAAACTAAGGACCTTATCAGATGTCGGAAATTGGAAGTATAATCTAATGGCAATTTGAATGCAATCATGGGTTTTACCTTATTGCAAATTAAAGCATCTCACGCAATTTCGGGCAATGGGGGGTCATTTTCGGGTAATGGGAAGTCATTCTGAACACATTCCGAATGCAATTGGAATTCACGTAAATTCACTAAACTAGCGAATTCACGTGAATTCGAATTGGCTCCATTCACAATAAAGAGAAATTCCTCCCGCCTGATGAGATCCTAAGTGAAGTTTTGCACACCAATCTGAGCCTTAACAAGTTTAGACAAGTAGTGCTTTTAAGACAAACAGGTAACACATGCTATTTTCTGCAACTTCGGAGAAACCGCTAAGAAGGCCTTCTCATTCTCTACTACTGGTTGTAAGTGACTTCAGAGCTAAGGTGCATCTACCCTATAGAAATAATGCAGCTTGGCAGCACTTATAAGTGTTGTAGCTCCATCGTAAGAAATCCTGGGACTTACAGATTTGCAAGGGAGTTTATCATACGATGGAATTTGGGGGTATAATACAATGGCAATCCGAACGCAATCATGGGGTTTCACGTTATTGCGGATGAGTGTATCTCACACAATTTCGGGCAATGGGAAGTCATTGCGAACACAATCATGGGGTTTCACATAATTGCGTATTGGAGTATCTCACGCAGTTTCGGGCAATGGGGGGTCATTTTCAGGAAATGGGAAGTTGTTCTGAACGCATCCCAAACACAATCAGATTTCACGTAAATTTGCTAAACTAACGAATTCACATAATTGCGAATTGGCTCAATTCGCAATTGAGAGAAATTCCTCCCATGTGATAAACTCCAAGGCCTTTAGCCTCCTCTGGCAAAGAGAGCTGGTGTCTCAAAAACTGCAAATCCCAGGATTCTGTAGCATGGAGCCATGGCAGTTAAAGTGGTCTCTAACTGCATTATTTGTCCATTGTAGACAAACCTCTTTTACGGGTGGAAGGGAGTGCGCAACCTCCATCGACTAAAACTAATGCCTTGCCATAATAGTGCGTGTGTCTATCTCCTTTTGCAGATTAAATCAGACAAGCAGCAGCCTGGAGGGGTGATCTATAGCATCAAGGGACCCGGAGTAGATGAAGACCCCAAGGACATCTTCTCCATCGAGAAGCTCAGCGGGAAGGTCTACCTCAATACGATGCTGGACCGAGAAAAGACCGACCGCTTTCGGGTAAGGATAGCCTGCGGTTCCTTTTAAATGGGATTACAGGTGAATATCATCGAAACTTTGTGAAGGTACCCCAAGGGTAATCTAGTGCCACCTCTGCTATGCAGGAATACACAGTTAAAGCATCCTTAAGAGATGTCCAATTGCCCATCCAACCTCTTGGGAAAAGACCTCCAATGAAGGAGACTCCAAGGCAGTCAAACACATGATTTATTGCAATTTCTTGCAGCCAACAAAGACCAAGTTGACAGCGGTTGTTACCCCGAGGGCCTTTTCATCTGCCGCTCCCAAATGATGGAGTGGCCTGTCGGAGGAGATTCGACATATTACCAACCTTGACAGCTTTAAAAAGGCTGTCAAGACGGATCTCTTCTGACAGGCCTTCTCAGAATAATTGACTTAGGTCCAGCACAGATTGGTGCTTTGCGCTGGTCTGCCCCGAAATTAGGGCTCAATAGGTCTGGACATCTGCACACACCCAGCCCTACTTTTGGCATGCTGGCAGCATGATTGCGCATGCCCGTTCATATGAGATGCGCAATGATGATATCCGTGTGGCATGGCGTCCAAACAGCACCGTGCCACATGATGCCCAAATAGCACTGTGCTATGCAGATGTCATTGTTGCGTGTGAGCGTGCCAATGGTGCCCGCGCATGGCACAAAAAGAACCCACTGGGAGCGGGTTCTTTTTAGGCCTTGCGGAGGCCACAGGGTTTGTCTACTGCGGTCTCCATCCTTATTATCTTAATTCCATTTGTTTATTTGGGTTTTTTAAAATCGATCAAGAATATTGTTTTTTTATATTTTTTCATTATTATTATTGTTGTTGTTGTTGTTGTTGTTGTCATTATTATTTTTCTCTTTACTTTTTTCCACATTCTTCTATATTTGTTAAGGGTGTCCATTTCTTAGCCCAATATTCTCTCACCAGTCACCACTCTATTTATTTTATTTTATTCTATTTTAATCCCACCTTTCTCCCAAAGTGGGACCCTAACAACAACAAGACCAACAACAACATCTATTTATATGCCGCCTCTCCCATGGGATCGAGGTGGCTTACAATAACAAATAAAACATAATATAAAATACAGCATATATTAAAATACATTATATCATTTCCCTCCCCCCCAACTATACCATATAAAATACCATAACACAATTAAAACAGTTAGAACAATCAAAATAATCAAGCAACAACATATATATTGCAATATATATTTTTGATCCATAACGAGAAGCAGGAAATATAAATAAAAATTATTATTATTATATAAAACACATTAAAACAACAATTAAAATTGAACAAAATTGCACTCTTTCTCTACCTTTCTATTGCTATATCGTGTATTAGTGCTGCAAAATTTATGAACTTTGCACCCAGCTGGGAAAAGCTGAGCCTGGGACTCTGCACCTTTATGGCCTTAGGCCTTGACCGCTTCTCTTTTGCCCATGTCCAGCTCAAGGCTTTTGCCCTTGACCTTGGAGGAGTTCCTTTGGAAGACCCCACCGACTTGGAGATCGTGGTCATGGACCAGAACGACAACCGCCCGCTTTTCCGGCAGAAGGTGTTTACGGGAAACGTAGTGGAAGGCGCTGCACCCGGTAGGTACCCTGGGTTATTAATGCCAAGCCACTTCTGTATCTGCCAGCCCTTCAAAGTCTCACCAACTTACTAGGAAGGTGGCAAGATGGGAAGGTGTCCCATAGGATGGATGGGTCAGTAGGGTGGTTGGACCCAGTGGTCCATAGGCAGGGTGACAAGACATCCTCTTTTGCCAGGGAATATCTTCCATTTCAACCGTCTGTCCAGGAGGGATTCCGAAATGTCTTCCATTTTGAGCATGACAAAGAAGCATGGATTTTTTGTTTTAAATTAATGCAATGGACCCTTACCTTACGCTGGGGATCCATTCCAGACCACCACCACCACCCGCATAAGGCAAAAAACACATATGCTTGAGCCCCATTGAATACATTGGGGCTTGTGCTCGCGGCGCGGCAGAGCCATTCATCCTTTCGTCGCGCAGCTTTAGAGTAAGGGACCATGGCCATTTAATTGCGACGTCGTGTAAAAATCTTAATTGTGAATGATTGATTTTCACGGGATAATCCCTGTTTTTACTTCAATTGTCCCTGTGTGATAAAGTCCAAAGTGAAAGAAAGGGATCGGTAGCATGAGTTTTCATGAATATAAATCTCCAGGACCAGATGAACTACATCCTAGAGTATTAAAAGAACTAGCAAATGTAATATCAGAGCCATTGGCAATAATCTTTGAGAACTCCTGGAGAACAGGAGAAGTCCCAGAAGACTGGAGGAGGGCAAACGTTGTCCCCATCTTCAAAAAGGGAAAAAAAGAGGATCCCAGCAATTATCGTCCAGTTAGTCTGACATCAATACCAGGAAAGATTCTAGAGCAGATCATTAAGCAGAGAGTCTGCGAACATTTAGAAGCCAATGCCATAATCACAAAAAGCCAACATGGGTTTCAGAAAAAGAAGTCATGCCAAACGAACCTGATCTCTTTTTTTGATAAAATTACCAGCTTGGTAGATGAAGGGAATGCTGTGGATATAGTATACCTCGATTTCAGTAAGGCCTTTGACAAGGTTCCCCATGACATTCTTGCAAACAAGCTTGCAAAATGTGGGATAGACAAGTTAACTGTTACATGGATTTGTAATTGGTTGACTGGCCGAACTCAAAGTGCTCAACAATGGCTCCTTTTCATCCTGGAGAGAAGTGACCAGTGGGGTCCCACAGGGCTCTGTCCTGGGCCCAGTGCTATTCAACATCTTTATTAATGATTTGGATGACAGAATTGGGGGCATACTTATCAAATTTGCAGATGACACTAAACTGGGAGGAGTAGCTAATACCCCAGAGGACAGGATCAAAATTCAAAATGACCTGAATAGACTAGAAAGCTGGGCCAGTGCTAACAAAATGAAATTCAATACGGAGAAATGTAGGTTCTGCACTTAGGGCGGAAAAATGAAATGCACAGATATAGGATGGGGGACACCTGGCTGAAAGAGACCACATGTGAAAGGGATCTAGGAGTCCTAGTAGACCATAAGCTGAACATGAGTCAACAGTGTGATGCGGCAGCTAAAAAAGCCAATGCAATTTTAGGCTGCATCAATAGAAGTATAGTTTCTAGATCAAGGGAAGTTATAGTGCCACTCTATTCTGCTTTGGTCAGGCCCCACCTGGAATACTGTGTCCAGTTCTGGGCACCACAATTCAAAAAGGATGTGGAGAAACTGGAGCGGGTCCAAAGGAGGGCAACTAAGATGGTGAAGGGTCTGGAAACCTTTCCCTATGAAGAACGCCTTAGGGAGCTGGGGATGTTTAGCCTGGAGAAGAGAAGGTTAAGAGGTGATATGATAGCCCTGTTTAAATATTTGAAGGGATGTCATATTGAGGAGGGAGCAAGCTTGTTTTCTGCTGCTGCAGAGACTAGAACGCGGAACAATGGATGCAAACTGCAGGAAAAGAGATTCCACCTCAACATTAGGAGGAACTTCCTGACAGTAAGGGCTGTTCGACAGTGGAACACACTCTTTCCTCGGAGGGTGGTGGAGTCTCCTTCCTTAGGGGTCTTTAAGCAGAGGCTGGATGGCCATCTGTCAGGGATGCTTTGACTTGGAGTTCCTGCATGGCAGGGGGTTGGACTGGATGGCCCTTGTGGTCTCTTCCAACTCTATGATTCTATGATTCTATGATTCTATGATTCATAGACTGCAGCCTACTTCTTCAGATGCATGTTTTTGGAGAACCCAGAAACAGACCTGTATTCATTATATTATATTATACTATATTAGTTTTGTTACTTATGAATTGTGTGGACAAATTATTATTGTGTTTAGGGTTTTGTTTTGTTTTGTGGAATAATGATTATGTGAAAACATTTGTGTGTGAGAACTTCAGTTCAAATTATAAGATCCCTTTGTATATACTGAAAGTAAGGCTAAAACCAGATTCTATTCTTAAGTTTATGGGGGTCTTCCATCAAGGATGGGGTCACCATAAATTGACTTGGAGGAAACCTACATCCCCAAACAAGATCTTTGCCTCGGTTGCCATTCACAATAGAGAAGCTGTGGTTTTCACATCTCCTCTTTTTCTCTCGACCAGGTACTTTTGTGATGAAGGCGGAAGCGACCGATGCCGACGACCCTGAGACAGACAACGCAGCCCTGAAATACTCCATCCTTGGGCCGGGAGGAGGAGATGTCTTCAAAATCGATGAGCTTTCTGGAGAAATTCAAACAGCAGATGTTGCTCTTGACCGGGAGGTAGGCAACCTGGTTGGTGTTTTTCCAGGGCAGAAATGCATCCCAAATATCCCCCGAAGGAATGAAACAATCCAAGAGGGATGGATAAATGAATGGAGAGAGGGAGGGAACAAGAGAGAAAGATTAACTGAAATAAGTTAACGCAAACAATTCTAGTATGCAAAGGCATCTTGGACCACCTTTGAGACTAACTGTGCAAAAGAAGTTGTGGCATAAACTTGGTCTAACTCCTTGGATGTTTGCAGTCCCTTTGGATACTGATATTTCAGACTTGGGCCTCTTATAATAAAAGCAGTTTGTGATCTGAATCGATGGATTGATTCGACAGCGGAGTATGGCTCCCGCTACATTTGCCCCGATCACAATTTTCCCCTGTAAAATAACCCACTTGTGGTTCACATTCATGAATGAATTGGTTCAAAATGGACCCACTCCAGCCAGCCAAAGGGCAAATTGAAATTGTTTCTAATCTGCATCTGGTTCACACTCGCGCAGAATCGATTTATCCAAAAAGATGCGAAAAACATCAGCATCAAAAAGACACGGGTTAAAGGGGTCTGGTGCATGGCCCCTCTCTTTGAATCATTTCCGCAAGTGGGAACCAGGGTCATTTGAACCAGTTTGAACCCAATTGAGATCTGGTTTAAAAGGGAGTGGGAATGAGGCCTAATACAGCTTTGCATACTGATATTACAGACTAATAATGTCTATGAATTCTACCAACAATTCTAGTTTGCATCCATCTAATTAGAATTTATATTATTTATTATTATTATTATTATTATTATTATTATTATTATTATTATAACATTTTAGGTGCCGTTATTGTTGATGTACTTTAGAATAACTGGGTGTTAGAAAATCCTTGCTCAGCTATGGAAAGCCACTGGGTGACTTTGTGCAAATCACATTCTCTCAGCCTCGGAGAAAGGCAAAGGCAACCCTCCTGCGACAAATCTTCCTGTTAAAACCCTATGATCGGTTCACCTTAGGGTTGCCATAAATCGGAAATGGCCTCAAGACACACAACAACAGAAAAACAGGATGCAAACTTTTTGAACTTTGGAATCTTAATGCTGAATATTATTGCCTCCATGGCGTCTGTGCAAATAACACTCCTATGTGCATGTTCTGCACAGAATTGTTCCCCTGCAAAGACTTCAGGATATGCGTGAATACTGAGCAAAACCAGTGCATGATTCTTGCTGTTGTTCTTGTGTGCCTTACAGTCCTTTCTGATTTATAGCAACCCTACGATGAACATATCATGGGGTTTTCCTAGAAAGATTAACTCAGAGGAAATTTACCATTGCCATCCTTTGAGGCTGAGAGAGTGTGACAGTGGGCATCCATGGCTGAGCAGGAATCCTGGTCTCCAGGATCATAGTCCAATGTTTGAAACACTGCACTGGCTTTCACACAATTCTTACCTTTGTGTTATTGCCTTCAAAGAGATTGTGTTGGGAAATCCATTTGTCAGTAGAATATTCTTCCTGTTCTTTTTTTTAAAATTGGAAATGTATATACATACAAATACCCTAATACAATATCACATTACACACATAAAACAAAATTATCAATTATCTCTTCCTTTAGGGACCTTATCAGACGGGAGGAATTTCTCTTTATTGCAAATGGAGCCGATTGGAGCCAATTCGAATTCACATGAATTCGCTAGTTTAGCGAATTTACATGAATTCCTATTGCATTCAGAATGCATTCAGAATGACTTCCCATTACCCAAAAATGACCCCCCATTGCCCGAAATTGCATGAGATGCTTTAATTCACAATAACGTAAAACCCATGATTGTGTTTGGAATGACTTCCCTTTTGCCCGAAATTGCATGAGATACTTTAATACGCAATAACGTGAAACCCCATGATTGCATTCGATTGCCATTAGATTATACTTCCAATTTCCAATGTCTGATAAGGTCCTATATGAAGTCGAAGGCTTTCATGGCTGGCATCCATAGTTTTTTTGGACAATGTGGCCATGTTCTAGAAGAGTTCATTCCTGACGTTTTGCCAGCAGCTGTGGCTTTGGCATCTTCAGAGAAATTGAGAGAAGATGCCGGCTACAGATGCTGGCGAAACCTCAGGAATAAAATCTTCTAGAACATGGCCACAGAGCCTGAAAAACCCAGAAAAATGTATATTCTCTTCCTTGTTTGCATGTTTGGCTTATGGCTCCCTCCTTTAAACCTCACCGATTTCTGGCACTTTCTCCGCACAGACAGTGGGAGTCTATAACCTGACCCTCCAAGTGGCCGACATGTCCGGAGAGGGACTGGCCACTACGGCCACGGCTGTGATCTACGTGGACGACCTCAATGACAACCCACCCGAATTCACAGCGGAAGAGGTAGGAACCCTGGCAGACTCTTCTCTAACCCTAACTCTAGCAGAGCTGGCAAGAGGTGAGAGCAGAAGGCAACTTTCCCCAGTCTGGTGCTGTTGGCATGGATTGGACTACAGCTCTCATCATCCACAACCAGGATGGCCCACAACAGGGTCAGATGGCCCAAAGAGTATGGACACCAGCACGTTATCCCTGGCCAAGCCTCTCTAAGGCATCAGCTTGGGTCTTTTTTATTATTTGCATGCTGGCCCTTCCAAGAGGGCAACATGGCTGCTACTGCCACACTGCTAAAATAAAGGATAAAATAAAATAATAAAATTTGCTGCAGCCAGCAAAAACTAAGCTGGCTGCAGTTGCCCAGAGGACCTTCTCTTCTCCCGCTCCCAAGTTGTTGTTGTTGTTGTTGTTATCTTTTATTTATATAGCGCTGTAAATTTACACAGTGCTGTAAAGTTATGGAATGGCCTCCGGAAGAAGTCCAATATATCACCAGTGTTGATTGCTTTTAAAAGGCGATCAAGACGGATCTCTTCTGACAAGCCTTTTCAGAGAAGCATCATCATCATCATGATGATGATGATTATTATTATTATCCTTTATTTATATAACACTGTAAATTTACACAGTGCTGTACGTACAATCTTATAATTAGACGGATCCCTGCCCTCAGGCTTACAATCTAAAAGAGGCAACACAAAAGGAGAAGGGAAAGGGGATGGGAAGGGGATGAGGTCCAGTGGTACTTCTCTCCTTCTGGGGCCTGGACCAAGGCAGATGGACTGGAGGGAGGGCATGGCTTCTTGATACATAGTTAAAACGAGGCATCCTGGACCAGACAAGGACACACTCCTGGGAATGATTCCCTAAAAAAATAATCTTTAACTCAGTTTTGAACCTGGTTAGGGAAGTGATGAGACATGCATGTGGGGGAAGAAGGTTCCAGGAGTGAGGGGCAGCAAGTGAGAAAGGACGAATCCGGGACAGGGCAGTGGAGATCCTTGGCTGGGATAGGAGACCCTGACTTCCAGAACGGAGGGTACGAGAAGGAGTGTGAGGAGAAAGAAGGTCAGACAAGTAAGGAGGGGCCAGTCCGTGAAGGCTTTGAAAGTCAACAACAAAAGCTTGTACCGAATGCGGAAGGGGAAGGGGAGCCAATGAAGGGAAGATAAGAGAGGAGAAACATGGTCAAAGCAGTGAGCGGAAGCACCTCAGTCACTAGCCTGTCGCGTCCGTTTTCATAATTTTAACATAATTATAATTATGATTATTTGTTATGGTGGGGGGTGGTCTCTGGGACATTGCATTTTGTTGTATTTTAATGTTTTAATGTTGTTAGTCACCTCGATCTCATTGGAGAGGTGGGGTATAAATTAATATTATTATTAAATTAAATTAAGGCTACTACTGCCACGCTGCTAAAATAAAGGAGTCTGGCCCCACTTTAACTTCCATGGCTCAACGCTATGGAACGGAGGGATTTGTAGGGACGCCGGAGCTCTCAGACAGGGAAAGCTACATATCTCACCAAGTATGAAACCCCAGAATTCCACAGTATTGAGTCATAGCAGTTAAAGGGGTGTCAAACTGCTTTATTTATGTACTATGGCATCAGCCTTAGTGGGTGTTAAGGAAGATAAAAAATTGTGTTTGGTCTTTCCTATTGACGCCCACAGCCTCCCTGTTTGACATCCATCCCAATCTCTTTTGCAGTTCTCTATGGAAGTTGCAGAAAACCAGCACGATGTGGAGGTCGGTAGAGTCCTGGTCCAAGACAAGGACCTTCCTGGCTCTCCGAACTGGTTGGCCAAGTTCACCATTTTGGAGGGGGACCCCGAAGGGGCCTTTGCCATCCATACTGACCCCCTCACCAACGACGGCGTCATCTCCTTGGCGAAGGTAAGTGCAACCTTTTCAGAACACCAAGCGCAGCATTCGAATGCCTCTGAGCATGCACAGGGTGCATTCCATCACACCCATCATCCCCCAGAAATCTCAGGTTAGGGGAGTCAAAGATATGCCTTTGGGATGGAGGAATAACACCAGGACTTGGCTTTGAAGCACCTGCTGTAATAATATATATTTTTGTGGGTTTTTTGGGCTCTCTGGCCATGTTCCAGAAGACTTTATTCCTGATGTTTCGCCAGCATCTGTGGATGGCATCTTCTGAGAATAAACTCTTCTAGGAATAAACTCTTCTTGAACGTGGCCACATAGCCCAAAAACCCCACAAATAATATGGATGCCGGCCATGAAAGCCTTTGACCTCCCATTGCTGTAATGATGGGGAGAGTCCCTCTGAACATGTGCCAAGGGCCCTTCTATAAAAAGCACCCTCCAGGATTTGGGAAGCAGATTTATACCCAAAGATGTCTCACACAAGTTATGATGTTTTCGTGATTTTAATATGATTTTATAATGTTGGTGTTGTATGTATGTGTGTATTTTATTATTGTTTTTAATATTTTATTTTTTTTACCATTGTAACCGACCTCAATCCATTGGAGAGGCGGGATAAAAATAAAATTCATTATTGCTACTATTATTATTATTATTATTATTATTATTATTATTATTGGAGCAGAATATTTACCACATACAAGGCAAATTTTAAATTCTTCCAGCACTCACTTTAGGAAGCAAGGGCCTGTCTTAGCAAATATAACTTTCCCCTAAGGAAGCATTTGGGCATTTTATCCCATGCAACATGTCCACATTCGGTTCAAGATTGCACCATATATTACTCTAGAACGCAAAATTATTCCAGACCTACTACAAAATTCTAAAAATGCTAAAAAGTAAAATTAGATTTAATAACCATGTGGTAAAAATGTACAACGTTCCTTTTTTATTTCACATTGTGAATTTATTAAATACTTATAGTTTAAGATGTAAGCATTGGAGATCTTGATATACAACAAAAGATCAGAAATGAGCCAGAAGAAGGAAGGAAGGATATACATTATATAGGATTCACTTTAATAATAATAATAATTATTATTATTATTCTTAATAATGATGACAATAATATTTATTTTTACCCTGCCTCTCCCTGTGGATTGAAGCAGCTTATAGTAAAAGAGATAAAATACATATCATACACTTTATGAATTTGTAAAATGTATTTGATGTTATTAAATTGATTGGAATGGGTTGTTTTAAATTATGTATAGAACATTCAATAAATAATATATTTTTTAAAAAGATTGCAGAACCATTCAAGATTGTGTGGTGCTGTTGTGCTTGTGGATGTCCGTTGGGTTGTGTATTCACTTGTGCATTCAGTTGCGACACCGACAGCCTGACCGTCTCTGTCTTTCTCGCCATGCTGACCTCCAGGCCTTGGACTTCGAGGAGAGGAACCGCTTTGACCTTCTCATCTCCGTCCAGAACCAAAGTCCACTCGAACTCTCAGCCCCGAAGGCTGCAAGGGCCTTGGCCACGGCGCGGGTGCAAGTGGCGGACGTCAACGAGGCCCCCTTCTTCCGCGAGAATACTTGGACAGGGAGCGTGGACGAAGGCATGCCCCCTGGCACACGGGTCACCTTCGGCCGTGCCAGCGACCCTGACACCCAACAAGCCCAGGAGCTCAGGTGAGACATCAGGTGGCATCGGGGGCAGAAAAGGATTTCGTCGGACTCAGTGCTCCCAAAGGATAAAGGAGCACTTGTCCTCTTCTTGAATGTTCTGGTGACATTGTTGGGATCAGGCAAGGAAAATAAATATATTATGGCCTATATATATAGTTGGACCATTACATGTTATATTATATTAATTTGGGCCAAACGTATATATTAGGTAGGTAGGTAGATATACAGACAGACATATTTGGGCCAAATACACACACACACACATACACACATGCATGCATGTGCGCGCACACACACACACACATACACATTTGGGGCGTTATATATGTATATAATACACACACATACATATGCACACATGAAACATATATATTAGATAGACAGACAGATAGATAGATATATTTGGGCCAAATACACACACACTCACAAACACATATATACATATTTGGGCCATTGTGTTTGTATATGTGTGTATACACACACATACCGGTATACATATACATATATATATTTAGGCCAAACATACATATTAGATAAACAGACAGACAGATAGATACATATATTTGACCCAAATACAAACACACACACACACATATTTGGACCATTATATATGTATATAGTACACACACACATGAAACATATATATTAGATAAAGAGACAGATAGATAGATAGATATATTTGGGCCAAATACACACTCACAAACACATATATACATATTTGGGCCATTGTGTGTGTGTGTATATACACACATGCGCACACACATACATGCTGGTATACATATACATATATATATATATATATATATATATTTAGGCCAAACATATATATTAGGTAAACAGACAGACATATAGATACATATATTTGACCCAAATACAAACACACACACATACATATTTGGGCCATTATACATACATACATACATACATGAATGTGTGTGTGTGTGTAATAATAATAATAATAATAATAATATAATTTATTTATAGTCCACCTCTCTCCAAAGGATCGAGACGGGTAACAATCATAAAATATCAGAATAACACTGATTAAACATAAATCTCTAACCCCCAATTAAAAGCTACCAAACATCATAAAATACAATCAGATTGCTAAAAATCAGTCTAAAATTAACCCTCATGAAAATGAGGAATTGTGGGATTATACACACACGCACACACACATACATAAAATAAATTTGGGCCAAACATATATATTAGACATACAGACAGAGAGATAACTATAGATCTCTTTGGGCCATTTGCCAGGGCCATAAGCTCAATCCACATTCACCAGCTCCATCATGATTCCCTGTTTTCCTTTCTCCGGTGCCAGGTACTCTCAGGTCTCGGACCAAGAAAGCTGGTTGGAAGTGGACCCCGAGTCTGGCGTGGTGCTAACCCGCCTCAAGGTACCCCCACGATCCACGTTTCCAGGTGGCTGGCACAGCATGCGAATCCTGGCCAGTGATAATGGTGAGGATAGGGGGAGAGACATACAGGCATTGTCCGCAGTGGAGGGGCTTAAAGGGGTGGAAAACCAAAAAAACCCTGTGGAAACGATTACTTTTTGGACTACGCTTCCCTTAATCCCCCAGCCAGCATGGCCAGAAAAGTTAAATTTCCAAACTCCACGTGCATCATTGCAAAGCAGCCAACACTGTCAATATGAATCACCTAGGCTGCAGCTGAATTGCAGAAATAATGCTGTTTAATACCGCTTTTAACTGCCACGGCTCAGTGCTATGGGATTTGCAGTTTGTTGGGGGCACCAGACAGAGAAAGCCAAATGCGTCACGAAACAACAAATCTCAGAATACCGTAGCACTGAGCCACTGATTTTAAAGCGGTGCCAAACTGCAGCGTAGGTTCAGTGGGCATGCTGAAAATGGCTTACAGTGGTCCCTCCACATTCACTGGGGTTGAAGGGCCCCCACAAATGTGGGGAAACTGCAAATAATAAAAAAGACTATTATTTTTAGCTAAGAAAACACCTTTCTAGGAATCTCCAGGTCCTCCGGTGCAACTCTGCCAGATGTTGATCATGCTCAAATGTTTTCTCTAGGAACGTCTGGTTCTCACCGCCTTGAGTCCCTATATTGGGAGAAAGATGGGAAATAATAATAATAACAATCCCACAACTCTATGGTCAACTTCTGGCAGAGTTGCGCTCCAGGACCTAGAGATTCCTAGACTAACATATTCATCAAAACCGCAAATAATTAAGAAAGATTGGAAACCGTTACTCATCTTTTTTAATATGGGAAAGGGAAATTTTGTGACTATTGCTTTTGACTAAACTAGTACATATCAAATGGCATAATTAATATGTAAATATAAAAGTTGATTCTTAAATGTATTTCCTAAAATAATCACACAATATTGATAAGGTTGGTTAAAGCTAAGGCTAAAACAAGGAGGACTAAGAACGTATGTGGAGAATAATCAGTACGGTGACAGACTAATAGGGTTTATTGAGAGAACTGTATAAACAGATGATACATGGAAGACTAGGAAGTCTATGTCATTCTGTTAATAAAATCTGTAATTATTGTTGTTAATTGTGTTTGATTGTTTTTAAAAATAAATAAAAACTATTTTTTTAAAAAAACAAACTGCAAATAATCAAATCTGCACAAGTCAAAGCCACAAATGTAGAGGGCCAACTGCAACTGCATGGATGGGAAGAAAGTTCCCATATCCGGCAGCACCGCACAGAAAATAAAAATGTCAATGAGAAACGACAAATTATAACGCCGATGATTTACCAGCAACTGTTGCCAAATCTGTCGCTGACGAATATCCTTTTGGTCTTCTTTCTCCCCTAGGAAGCCCTCCCTTGACGGCCACAGCCACCGTCTCCATCGAAGTGATGGAAGTCAATGACCACCCTCCGCTTCTGCTCCCCGTCGGTCAAGAGATGTGTAGCCAAGGGGGCGGCTTGGTCCTGGGCGCCACTGACCAAGACCTGGATCCCCACGCCGAGCCCTTCCACTTCCGATTCAGCCCCGGCAGCGTCGCACAGCTGGCCAACAACTGGACTCTCAGCCGCCTCAATGGTAAGATCAGTTAAGCTCAAAGGGACAGGAGAGGAAGGGAAGGAGAGAGATTCCCCCCATAAGGGCTTGAAAAATAATCGGTTTTTTTTTTTTGGGGTTGTCCCAAAAATCACATTGAGGTGTCTATAGCGCAGTGCCTATGTGTTGTGGGATTGCGCTGCGGTGCCACTGCATTGCGTCCGCAGCGCAGCTCCACTGCTACATTGAGATATCTGCAATTCATTTTAACATTGTAATAATTTAATTCTATTTTAACACGGTAATAATTTACTGTATATACCCATAAATACTCAACCTCATATATAAGTCGAGGGCAGATTTTGATATGACCCATGGATAAGTCAAGGGTAAAACTTGGGTACATATAATGAAGGATGTAAAGGACAAAGTAAAGGAAAACAATGCCAAAGAACTTACAAAATTCCATCTATTAACTATTAGTGTCTATACTAAAGGCATATATAACTCAAGGGCAGATTTTGGGGCCAAAATTATGGATCTTGATATGACCCATGGATAAGTCGGGG
This sequence comes from Urosaurus nigricauda, assembly GCA_034509955.1. Taxonomy (NCBI): domain Eukaryota; kingdom Metazoa; phylum Chordata; class Lepidosauria; order Squamata; family Phrynosomatidae; genus Urosaurus; species Urosaurus nigricauda. The sequence goes on along the minus strand of JAOEGL010000013.1, from coordinate 3,781,410 downwards.
GTAAAACTTAGGGGCATATAATGAAGGATGTACAGGACAAAGTAAAGTAAAACAATGCCAAAGAACTTACAAAATTCCAGCAGGCATAACTATTAGTGCAAATACTAAAGGTTGGATGGATGAGAGAGTAGAACGGGGTCAGTGTTTCTAGGGCAGATTAAACACTTGCCTTTCCCCATATATGTGTGTGAATTAAAATTACATTGACCTGTGGATAAATCATCCCAGGATTTTTGGGTCAATTTTTAAACCAAAATTTCTAGACATGTATAAGCACTGACCTCTTCTATTCTCTCATCCATCCAGTCTTAAGAGTAAGCACCAAGAGCTATGTCTGCTGGAATTTTGTAAGTTCTTTGACATTATTTTGCTTTGCTTCATCCTTTAGGTCCTTTGCTATATGCCCTTAAGTTTTACCCTCAATTTATCCAAGGGTCATATCAAAATCCATAATTTCAGCCCCAAAACTTGCCCTCGACTTATACATGAGATTGACTTATCGTTGAGTATATACGGGTAGTTCTTTTTTAATGTACCTCTTTCCTGTTTTTAATTGTATTTGTGTGTGTGTTTTTAATACTGTGAAACCACTCTGAGTCCCAGTTCTGGGAAAAGATCAGGATACAAATCAATCCATAAATAATGTGCTACTGCACTGTGTTGTGGGGTCTGCAGTGCAGTGTCATTGCATTGTGCTGTCGTTAGTGCCGTGACATCACAACACAGTTACACTGCATTAAGGACTCCTCAAAAACAATGGCTCTGCACTACAGTGAGGCCAATTCAGTGGCATTGTGCTAAGGATACCACAATGCAGTGGCACTGCACTAAGGACACTGTGGGGTCCTTCCCTCTATGATAAGCTCTGAAACCTGATTCGGGTTATATGCCCTCAGATTCTGATCCTCATTGGATCGATTGCAGGGGAAATAAAGCAGTGCAAATGCAAAAGGTCCTGGGGGGGTTTTGGTGGTAGTTCTTTGGAGGTTCTTTTGAGAAGAATCGGGGGTTCTGACGTGATCCCTAACAATGGGAACGCCAGATCAGAATCGATTCTTTCTGAGGGGAGGGACAAAAGGCAGAGGGGTAACATTTTGACAGATCCACCATTTCCCCTCTTCCAGCGCTGCCTGTGCACTTGTGTGTGTGTTTTTAAAAATTAAATTATAGAAACATGTAATTGATAGAATATGTGATCCATAGAATATGTGATCCATGGAATATGTGATCCATAGAATATAGAATATATGATGGACAGAATATGTGATGGATAGCATAGAATCATAGAGTTGGAAGAGACCCCAAGGGCCATCCAGTCCAACCCCCTTCTGCCATGCAGGAACTCCAAATCAAAGCATCCCCGACAGATGGCCATCCAGCCTCTGCTTAAAGACCTCCAAGGAAGGAGACTCTGCCACAATCTCTGAGGAAGGAGTGTGTTCCACCGTCGAACAGCCCTTACTGTCAGGAAGTTCCTCCTAATGTTGAGGTGGAATCTCTTTTCCTGCAATTTGAATCCATTGTTCCGCGTTCTAGTTTCTGGAGCAGCAGAAAACAAGCTTGCTCCCTCCTCAATATGACATCCCTTCAAATATTTAAATAGGGCTATCATATCACCTCTTAACTTTCTCTTCTCCAGGCTAAACAGCCCCAGTTCCCTGAGGCGGTCCTCATAGGGCAGGGTTTTCAGACCCTTCACCATCTTAGTTGCCCTCCTTTGGACACATGGATCCAGTTTTCTCCACATCCTTTTGAATTGTGGTGCCCAGAACAGGACACAATATTCCAGGTGGGGCCTGACCAAAGCAGAATAGAGCGGCACTATTATTTCCCTTGATCTTGACACCCTACTTCTATTGATGCAGCCTAAAATTGCATTGGCCTTTTTAGCTGCCGCATCGCACTGTTGACTCATGTTGAACTTATGATCTACTTGGACTCTTAGATCTCTTTCGCACGTAGTTTCATTCAGCCAGGTGTCCCTCATCCTATATCTGTGCATTTCATTTTTGCTCCCTAAGTGCAGAACCTTACATTTCTCCGTGTTGAATTTCATCTTGTTAGCGTTGGCCCAGCTTTCTAGTCTATTCAGGTCATTTTGAATTTTGATCCTCTCCTCTCGGGTGTTAGCTACTCCTCCTAATTTAGTGTCATCTGCAGTTTGATAAGTATGCCCCCAATTCTGTCATCCAAGTCATTGATAAAGACATTGAATAGCACTGGGCCCAGGACAGAGCCCTGTGGGACCCCACTGGTCACTTCTTTCCAGGTTGAAAAGGAGCCATTGCTGAGCACCCTTTGAGTTCAGCTGGTCAACCAGTTACAAATCCACCTAACAGTTGCCTTGTCTTGCCTTATATATGAAGTCAATAGTCAAGTATATATAGTACTGGCACTGCACAATGCTCTTGACCCTAGATGGGAGGGAATTCATAGGTTGACACACAGTCCCTTATATCACCTCCTCCTCTCCCCCATCAGGCACCCATGTGCTTCTGAGACCCCAAGGAGATGTGTCCGAGGGTCTCCATGTCGTCCCACTGCTTCTCAGAGACTCGGGAAGCCCACCGCAGGAGAGAGAGCAGCTCCTGAATGTCTCCGTGTGCGTCTGCGACGAATGGGGCATGTGCCGGACCCGGGCGGCAGCCATGGTTGGGGCAATGGCCGGCCTGAGTTTCGGGGCCCTGATGATCATCCTGAGCTGCACTGTCCTCCTCCTGGGTAAGTGGGGTCAGCAAAACGGAGCAAAGACCTGTCTGTGTGTGCATGTGTGGAGGTCTTGCAGCAAACGTAGTGCAACGGGAAGCACATTTGGATCATCTCTCTATAACAGGGAGAGGTGAGGAAAGCGCGACCCACAGGATGCATGCATGTGGCACCCTGTCCTTACATTGTTTGCCACCATGATAAATTTTTAATTCCTCCAAATTGATTTTTTAAAGTCAGGCATCACCCTGAGATCTTGAGATAATAGGGCAGGGCATAATTGTTAAAAATAAATATATTCACGTATTTAATAAATATCTTTACCGATGATGCATTTCTGGCTCATGCACACATATACAAGCATGTATATGCCTTATTACTAAATTAATAAAAATTAATACAAATATTTTGATGATGATGATGATGATGATGATGATGATGATGAAGAAGAAGAAGAAATGACAAATTTTAGGAGTGGGTTGTTTTAATATGTGCCCATTTTATTTGTCCTTTTACCTGATGTGTGTTTTAATTGATCTTGTTCATCAGTTAACTGCTGGCGTCCCCTGCCTTGATCCATGGGGAGAGGCGAATAAGAAATAATAATAATAATATTTATTACTAATTTGGTTAATATAATTATTCAATGCTGTTTCTCAGGGTCCCCCAAGGATCCCCATGTGCTTCCAAATTTGGTGGGAAAACATTATTTCAGCCCAAATGGCCAACAGCAGGCCTTTGCAGTGGTGCAAGGGTTATTGAGGGATTGTTTTTAACATTGTATATTTTAATTTTGTATGTTTTAAAACTTTTTACTGTTTTAATTGGATTATAATAGTAATAAATAATAAAGTTTTATTTATATGCCGCCTTTCTCGTAGGATCCAGGTGACTAACAACATCAGATAAAACACAATATACGTTTAAAATACATCCTGTTAATTCCTTCTACCCCAACCTTTATTATTTTAATTGTTTTTAAAGTATTACTTTAGAGTGTGTGTGTGTGTGTTGTGTGCTGTCTTGGGTCCCATCTTGGGAGAAAGACAGGATAAAAATAAAATGTATATATATTAATAAAAGTGGTTTCATGTGGTCCATGGTCCATGGATGGCCTCTGTTAAAAAGGTTATGGGTATGAATTTGCAGGAACTGAGCAGAGAGGTAGAGGACAGGGAGTTTTGGAGATGTCTTACAGGGTTGCTGTGGGGTGACACCGACTCGAGGGCAGTTAACAACAACAACGACAGCAACAACAAAGGTGGTTTCATGCACCCCTCCCCGTTTGCTCCCATCTGGCAGGACTGGTGTTACTGGTGGCTGCTCTGGAGCGTTCCCGACGGCGGGCTTTCCAGAAGGGTCTTTTGGGCGCTTCCCAGGAGGACCTGAGAGACAACATCCTCAACTACAACGAACAGGGAGGAGGCGAAGAGGACCAGGTGAGCTGGGTGGGCGGTGGAGAGAAGACCCCTGAACATGGGCTCCTGAATATGGAAGGGGGCTATGGGTGACCCCTCCAAAGGCATATCCCCTTTGAAAATACCCTCTCTTGCAAATAATAGCCCCTTTGCAAATATTCCCACCTTGCAAATACACACACACGTGCACCTTTGATGACTTAAGGCCATTTGGGCAGCAGCTCCACCACAGAATGCAGTTTGGCACCATATCGGTGTTGTCATTGTTGTTCTGTGCCTTCAAGTCACATCCAACTTATGGCAGCCCTAATGGCAAACCTGTCATGGGGTTTTCTGGCTATTATTTGTTCAGAAGGGGTTTGCCATGGCTTTTCCCCTGAAGCTGAGAGTGCCCAAATTACCCAATGGGTTTCCATGGCCGAGCGGGGATTCAGACCCTGATCTCCAAAGTCGTAATCCAGTGCTCAAACCACAACACCAGGTTGGCTCTCACATTAATGCTATGGAACTGGGATTTGTAGTTTGGTGAATTATTTTGCCTTCTCTGGTCTGGTGCCACATCTGCTTTGGTGCCATCCTATAGAGTCCTGCGATATGTAACTTATTACATATCCCAGGAATTTATAGGATGGCACCATAGCAGTTAAAGCATTGTCAAACTGCATCCATTCTTTATTAGCTTTGGTTTGAGGATCCATCTGCCAACCATACCAGCCAAGTTGGGGGTGTCATGGTGGTACATTCCCCCCTTTTTTGCTTCATACTCTTAGGATGCCTATGACCTCAACCAGCTTCGCAACCCGGACCTATTCTCCCCACCTTCGCCTCATTGCAAGCCGCCACGTCGGAGGGATGCCCCCTATGGCTACGCCTTGCCCCAGTTCCCCCGCCGTTTGCCCGGCTGCCCCTCGGACATCGAGGACTTCATCAATGAGGTATGGAGATAGACAGAGGTTTTGTGCCCATGTTCAATGGTCACCATTAAACTGGTACAAAAACTAGCGCTCATTCCCACTGGCAGAATAACACGGGTTGTGATTCGGATCCACTCTGGGTCTGGAACCGATTTCAAAAGATCCCTCATTCTCACTATAAAAAGGGATAATTTTTTATGCCACTTGAATCGGTTTTCTCTTTTTCGTCCCCCTTTTCGCCGCTTCAAGCCGGCGATGGAGGAAGCCAAGCGGGGAAGGAAGGCAGGCAGGCAGGCACCGTGGGGAATGGTGGAAGAGGAGGATGAAGGGGAGGACAATGTATTTTTTTAAAAATAAAATAAAATATAGAATTTTCAATTGATTGATTTTGCAACTACTTACCTTGCAAATAGTTACAAAATCAAACAATCGCATATTCTATCACTCACATATTCTATCACTCACATATTCTATCAATTGCATATTCTATCAATTGCTCTATCAAACACACAATTTGTCAATCACACATTCTGTCAATCACATATTTTATCAGTCTCACATTCTATCAATCACATATGTTCACATATCTTCACATATGCACATGTCATTCACATGTCATTCACATATGCACACATCATTCACATAGCCACATATGATTCACATATGCACACATCATTCACACATCATTCACATACCACGTCATTCGCACGTCATTCACATATGCACACGTCTTTCACACATCATTCACATACGTCATTCACATATCCGCACGTCATTCACACGTCATTCACAAATGCACACGTCATTTGCATATCTACATGTCATTCACATATCCACATGTCATACACACATGTCATTCACATATCCACACATAATTCACATATGCACCCATCATTCGCATATCTACACGTCATTCACATCTAATTCACATATGCACATATCATTTACACCTCATTCACATATCCTCATGTCATTCACATGTGGATATGTGAATAGGAGAAAAGTGGTATATTTATCAGGCTGTGTCTGCATTGCAGAAATCATGTTTGACACTGTGTTAACTGCCATGGCTCCATGCAATAGAATCCATTGATTATGTTTTAATTATTGCAAATAATTAAAATTAAAATAAATAAGACAATAACAATTATAAAACAAACATAAGTAAAAATCACATCATCCCCTTATGTACTTTTTAAGAACTTAAAATATAATTACAATACCAATTAAATTATTAAATTAAATATGATTAAAATGAGGCATCCTGGGGTAGATAGGGCGGTCATATCAACATTATATACTAATGCTACTAAAATATACTACTACTGCTACTAATACATTGTAGTAGAGAAAACAGAAAGAGAAAATGGAGAAGTTAAAAAAGGAAATAAAAGAGAAAGGGTTTCAATTAGAAAAAGGGGGACAAAAGAAGGCCGAGTTACCAAAAAAAAAATAAGAATGCTCAGAAAACAATTAGATCTAGAAAGGATAGCGGAAATAAGGAAGAAATTGATAATGGGGAATCAGGAGTATTTTAATGCCTTAATGTTGTTAGCTGCCTCAATCTTAATGGAGAGGAAGCATATAAATATTATTATTAATAGTAGTAGTAGTAGTAGTAGTAATATTAATAACAACAATAATCCTGGGATTTGTAGTTTTGTGAAATATTTGGCCTTCTCTGTCAGAGAGCTCTGGTGCTACAAAAAACTACAGATGCGAGGATTGCATAGCATAGAGCCATAGCAGTTAAAGTGATGTCCAAAGTGCATTAATTCTGTACTGTGGATGCAGTGCTGGTTGAATACAAACAAAGCCCAGCTTGGTGGACACTCTCCAGGGCCAGCCGTCACTGTTTTTTCCTGTCTCTCTTTCACGTCGTCCACCTCCAGGGTCTAGAGGCAGCGGACACCGATCCCAGCGTGCCCCCCTACGACACGGCGCTCATCTACGACTACGAAGGAGAAGGTTCGGCCGGCGGCTCGCTCAGCTCCATCCTCTCCAGCTTGGCGGACGAAGACCAGGACTACGACTACCTCAACGAATGGGGACCCCGATTCCGGCGCCTGGCAGAGCTGTACGGTCAATAGGGGGAACTGGAAGGAGCCGGGTGGGTGGGAAGGGGGACCAGATGCCAACCCTGAAGAACCAAGGAAAGACCCTGGACTCTGCCATTTGAACCTGGGGATGCCCAACGTACCCAGTGTACCTCTTGGTGGCCTTTCAGATGTTGCTTCGTTTTGGAGGAACAATGCGAATCATCTCACGCATTCTAGGTTTGTTATTCACAACATGGATCTGCATCTATGGCCATCTCTGGGTCGCTCCCATGTGCCAGCATGGAACGGACGATGAGGATGTATTTCAAGCATACTCAAGGCATGCAGAGTTTAATCCCAAATTATCTCGGGTCTATTTGCATTGGTTATTCACACTGCTAACAATGCAAATCTTTTTTTAAAAACCTGGGGGGGGGGAACCCGGTATTGATTGTCCCGGGTTAAGGGTTGTTTTTTGGGCAGCCCTCTTAAAAAAACTTAATTGGATACATTCAGGATTCAGCAACAGTGACCTGGGTGCAGTGAAACCAAAGCTGGCAAAAGATGACCGAACTACAAAGGAGGCACACATTTTTATTTGGATGCCAGCAACCAGGTGAAAGTGCAAACTGGCACCAAGGAGACTGATCTGAAAACTCAAAATCCGTCTGGTCCTTTCTCCCCTTGAGAGGCAGGAAAAGAAACAAAGGCTCAAGCAATGTAGGTCAGTGAGGGAGCTTCCATTAACACATCTGCAGAGATGCCCACCAACTGGGCACACAGCACCCTCCTGTGACTGGCATCAAGCTCCTGCCACCTAGTCCCTTCTTTTCTCATAACCCCGGTCCTCACCTTCTTGTCCCTTGGTTGCAAAGGAATTCCAGGAGAGTCTGCCCCATCGTCCAAAGGTCATGCCATTAGTCCAGCAGCCCTTGGCATCTACTTCTCTTCCCTGGTGCCAGGGTGCCGAGAGGGCTCTAGGATCAAGGGTTCTGCTTGCTGGCTACCAGATCCATGACGGGAGCTACCTAGCATCTTCTTAGTAGCAGTGACCAGGCGGGCGTAGCTCTCGGGGTCGTAGGGGTGTCCCCCAGAACAGGTCGAGAGCAAAGGCAGGTGGTCCTGGCGGCCAGAGCGATGGCGGCGATGGGAGGAACGGAAGAGCGGCGGACGCCGCTGATTCTCGCCATCGTGCAGGGAGTCTGGCAAGGGCTTCTGGCTGGTCTCCGGGAGGAGCATGATGCTGAGCACAGAGAGGATGGCAAAGGAGGCAAAGACAACGTGGTGGAGGAAGAAGCCCCGGCTGTTGTGGATGGCCATGAGCGGGGTGGCGAGGCAGCCCACTGAACTGGCTGCCAGGATGAGACCCAGCCCGGCACCCCTGCGAAAGAGAAGAAAAGAAGGGAACTGGAAGGCTGTGCCAAGGGAGGAGGAGAAGGTGGCTTGTGGGTCAACTCCAACCACCTTTGCAAAGGGGAAATGTGGCCCTGTGACTCTCCATAGGTGACCCATGAGCAGTGCCAGGACACTCAATGCCTCCCCCATCTTGGAAAAGTTCCTTTGGGCGGATTGCAATGCTCACAATCCATGGCAAACAAGGTCATGCCATGGTTGTTAATGCCCTTTTCCAAAGCCTTCAAAATTCCAATTTGGAGTCGAAAGCTCGCATCGCCAGCATCCATAGTTTTTTGTGGGGTTTTCAGGCTCTGTGGCCATGTTCTAGAAGAGTTTCTTCCTGAGGTTTCACCAGCATCTGTGGCTGGCATCTTCAGAAAATGCTTGCCTTGAAGATGCCAGCCACAGATGCTGGTGAAATGTCAGGAAGAAACTCTTCTAGAACCCCACAAAAAAAAAACCCTGCAAAATTCCTTTAATTTCCCCCCCCAGCCTATCACTCCAAGATCAATAGCTGGAAGACTGAGTAGTCCACAAAGGACCATCCCCAAGCTCTGGGTCTTCCCCTCTTTAGGCCAATAGCCTTGCAATTCCCATCTCTCTCACCCTGGAGAAGTGTAGCATGCCGTCCTATACCAAGAAGCATTGGCATCTGTAGCCAAGAACGGAGTGCTCTGGCTGGCAGCTTCTCCCTGCTGGTCTCAGGTAGGCAAAGGCTTTTCATGGCACCTTCTGCCAAACGGCTAGAGATGCCAGGCTCAAAACCTTCAAGGGGAGCTGCAGCTCTATAGAAGGTCCTGGGTTCAAGTCCTCCCCCAGCATTTACCTAAAAAAGACCCCTTTTGATGGAGACTTAAGAGCGGTTGAGAGGGATTGTTAGTTTTGCCTTCTCCCACCACTAAAGCACTATAAACTTCTTTCTATCCCCAAATTATAGACATTTGCAAGTTTTAACAGGCTCTCCAAAAAAAAAAAAAGGATCCAAAACTAAATTCTTCTCTATTTGAACCAGATAAATTCAGATTATATCCGTTTTTAATATGAAGAAGACCCTGTTGTACCTGTCTCCAATGTAAGGGTTAAACATAGGAGCCTCTTTTAGGAAGAAAAGTGACAACAACCTCTGCACTGACAAATCTGAAAAATACACAGAGCTTCAATCCCAGATTGTGGGAGACTGAATCACACACAGCCCAGACAAGTCTTGCCAGTCTTTGTGCCTTAGACTTTTGATTTTCTAAAACCTCAAGCTCTTTCCGTTCCCCGGTTAGGAAGAGATTTGTAAGTTTTTGTATGTTCTCATTAATTAAAAATAAAGAAATAAACTGAAATGCACAACCGTGTTGAGTTAGAAGGACAGGTTCACGGAATAAGGCATTTTTCCATGTTGCTACCCATAACACAATCATGATGGACCTCTGCCCACCACAGCCCCAGCTTTGATTTTCAATGTTATATCAGTCACAAAGCTCCAAACTGTTTGCACAACACTTTTCGGGAAGGAATCGGGGGCTGGGGGAGAAGATGGCAAATGCTTCCCAATTTAAGAGTTGGGGGGAGATAATAATAAATCAAATACAATCCAAATGCAGAAGAGGAATTTCCAGAACAAACTGACAGACGGCTCAAGCAAGTAAGCCGAACTACATGCGCCAGGATTCGGCTGCTTATACAGACCAGAATCCTTATTGGTGTCATACTAATGGGTACGTTCTGCTATAGAAGTGGTTGGATGTTTGTATCCAACGGAAAATATCTGCATTTGGTTCACGACTGCAGAAACAAAGCAGCACATGCACATTGCACATGAACGAACATTGAGAATTGGGTTGGCCTTTGCTGCCTAGCCTCAGTTGCACAATTGTTTCCCAACTTGGGAGCGGGTGTTAAATCTTCAACTATATCATCCTTGCAAGGACCAGTAAATGTTGTCATTTTCTTTCCTCTAAAGTAAGAAACAAATCCCTCCGTGCAAGATTTCCCCTGCATTTGCACATCCCAAAGTATTTCAGGAAATTAGTCTGTGCAGGAAACACTGCTATCTGAGTAAAAAGCATATTTTCTCTGCACAAAATAAAACACCTTTTGTTGTTGTTGCTCAAAATAATTTCCTGGGACACTGTGGGATGAGCTTCTCTTGTGCAGAGAAAACGGCACACAAACCCTACTGCTGCATTATTCTTCCCGATGGGGTTTCTCAAATGTCCAGAAAATTTTCCTTATCCAGACCAAAAGAAAAAATTCCCCCATTTTGAGTTCCAACTGGAATAAAGCTACAGTCACCCCCTTCAGACACACACACACAGAGACATATCCGCACAAAGTGTATCTGTCTGTCTTCAAGTTGCCTGTCAATTTGATGGTGATCCCTTTAATCCCATAGGGTTTTCTTAGGCAAGGCATACTCAAAGATAGCTTTAACCATTCCTTTGAAATAGAGCCTACAACACCTGGTGTGCACTGATGGTCTCCCATGCCAGGACTAACCAAATCTGACCCTACTTCCCTTGCTAGATCAGACAGGATATCCTTTGGGATATTTACGCTATTTAGGTCATATTGCAAATTCCCTCTTACCTGACCACGGTGGGCAAAACCTCGCTGGCAAAGAGGATGCCGAGGGCAGTGACCGCTTGCGAGGAGAGGATGCCCAGGACGGAGAGGGCCAGGACCAGCCAGGACTTCAAGTCTAGGGGAAAGGGGCACAGGGGAGAAAGTCTGGGTAAGAAATAGGTCTATCCATAGGCTAAGTGATGCCCCAATGGATCATCTAATGCATGGACGGACAACTATCACCAGATACACTGAACACCCCCGAGCGGACGGCTGTAACGCTCATGCCATGCACCCCCATTTTAAACGCTGGCCAAAGAGACCTGAAAATATGGCACACTTATCCCAAGAAATTTTTTAAAACACACACTAAAAAGCCCCTTTCCCTGGGATAGGTGAGCCATACTTAAAAGTCTCTTTGGGTAGTTTTGTGCCCAAGAGAAACCTTTTCTCCATCAGGAAGTAAACATGAATTCAGCATGGAGGACAGTTTGGGTTATTTATTTTTAAAAGAGGTGTTTGCAAAAATTGTTTTTCAAGGTGCAGGCAGCCTCCATGGCGGGCTCAAAAACAGCCTCAGAAAGAACATGCTTTGCCCACCTCTGATCTAATACAACCCACATGCAGAAGAGATTACATACTGTATATACTTATGTAAAACTCCAGGAAATTAGGTTAAATGTTATAAAATTGACCCAAAAAACCTGAGTCAATTTATTCACAAGTCAATATATGGTAAGTACTGTATTTGAAATCATATATATGTGTGTGGGGGATGTGTGTGTGTATATAAAACCATATAAAACACACACACATATATATGTGTGTGTACATATAAAACCATCCCCTGGTGAATGGCAAGAGTTTAAGCCACCCTGGAAGCACTGACCTCCTATTGTCGCATCCATCCAGCATCGACCGAAATAAATATAATGTCTATACTCGACTATAAGTCGACGTCATGTATAAGTCGAGGGCATACTAATATGAGCACAAATAGTATGCCTGCTAATATTTTGTAAGTTCTTTGGCATCATTTTCCTTAGCTTCGTCCTTTACATACTTCATTACATGCTCCTAAGTTTTACCCTTGACTTATCCATGGGTCATACCAGAATCCATAATTTTGGCCGCAATGCCTGCCCTCAATTTATACATGAGGTCGACTTATAGTCGAGTATATACGTCATATTTATTTCGGTCGATGACCAGTAAAAAAAGGAGTAAAATAGGATCGATAAAAACAATGCAACAGATTAAAATACAGTATTATATATTGCATGCAGAAGAAGTGGTTGCAGAGCCAACTGAAAGGTAGCTCAAGCAAGTGAACCAAACTGCATATGCCAAGATTAGGCTGATTGGAGGGAGAAGGCTAACCTTGTCCTTATTCAACCACAGCATGGACACATGATGCTCACAGGCAAACTATGTGTCCAGATCCATTGCCATTGTGATACCCATGTCCCATGACTCCTGGCATGAGAAGATGGCGGTGGTCCCTGTCTTACTCGCCATCTCCTTCCCGCAGCCCCTTCCTTACACTGAGTCAAAGCCAGGAGCAGCAGCGAAGAAACGCCCGTCAGGATGGTGCTGAAGAGGAGGACGGCTCGGCGCCCAAAACGGTCGACCGTCAGGCAGAGGAAGAGGAGCGCCAAGGCCTCACTGACTGCCTGCAAGAAGTACGGGAAGTAGAACCGGGGAGCGTAGGGAGCCAGGTTGCGGATGAAAGAGTGGCGGATCCCACTCCCAATGAACCTGCAAGGATGCAAAGAAGGACACGGAGACCGTAAGATGCTCTGCAGGTTAAACAAAGGCAGTGGTTTGAGTGTTGGACTACAACTCCAGGATCAGGGTTCGATTACCACTCAGCCACAAAATGCATTGGATGACATTGGGCAAATCACATCTCCTTGGCTTCAGGGGAAGGCAATAGCAACCTCCTCTGAACAAATCTTGCCAAGAAAACCCCAGGATAGGGTTGCCTTGGGGTCACCATAAGTTGGAAACGACTTCAAGGCACCCAACAACAAAGCCAGAGAAACCACACCTCGTGGTTTACAGCAGCATTCAAGAGTACAAACCAAGTTATGGGCGATAGCCATGCTGCTTTTTGGCTGACATCCTATTAAGCAGTTAGTTACAAATGCATTAGCTAGACTTACACATTTGTAACTAAGTACAGTAACATCCAAAACAGACAAAACAGGGATACTATTTCCTAACCCAACTTTTCAAACCTTACTTTAAGAGCCAGCAGCTGCACCAAGAGATGGTGATCCTTGATGCTGTTGATCATGGAACAACTGGATGATATTTCCAGTCCCTCTCCTGCCAACGGTCTGTAATGTGATAAAGAGTTGCAACAGGAGTCTTGTTTGTGCTTGTGGGACCACGTATCACTGGTACAAAGGACCTAGAAGTATCATCTTGCTGCACCCAGATCGCCAGCAGAACAGACCATCCACCTTTTAGTATGAGGGCAAATAGTTATGGCTGCTGGAATTTTTCGGTTCCCTGGGTTTATTTCCCTTTGCTTTGTCCTTTACAACCTTCATTACATGCCCCTAAGTTTTACCCTCGACTTATCCAGGGTCATACCAAAATCCATAATTTTGGCCCCCAAAACTGCCCATACATGAGGTCAACTTATACTTGAGTATCTATGGTATGTCTCTGATGCATATCTCCACCTTCATCTTTATTTATACATTCCTTTCCTCAAGGATGGGACTCTAGGTGGATTACAAATTAAAATGATCCCAATGCAGTGGCTTCGGAACTACATTGGGAGAGCAATATGTAAGTGAAGAAGGAAGGGAGGTTGCCAGCTTAGATGATCGCTCAACGGACAATCGCCACCCCAAACCATGTCTGTGGACTCCCCCATTCATTCCCTGCCCATGTTGGGCTCTTACGCGGTGAAGCCAAGGATGAGGCTGTTCTTCGACACAACCCGAGTACGAAAGATTTGGCAGACGCTGTAGTATTTCGGCCGGGGGACCCCTTCGGATAGGTTGTCCAGCTCTGGAGAGAGAACGAGGCCGCTGTTACCATGAGTCAAAACACAAACACTTCCGCTCAACCAGGAAGGCACTTTCAGCATGGCATCCTTGCAGCATGGCTTAGGAATCTGAATAGGGTGCATACTTATCCAATTTGCAGATGACACCAAATTAGGAGGAGTAGCTAATGCCCCAGAGGACAGGATCAGGCTTTGGTCAGGCCACATTTGGAATACTGTGCCCAGTTCTCCCTCCTTAGAGGTCTTTAAACAGAGGCTGGATGGCCATCTGTCAGGGATGCTTTGATTGAGAGTTCCTGAATGGCAGAATAAGGTTGGACTGGATGGCCTTTGTGGTCTCCTACAACTCTATGATTCTATGTTTCTAAGTGTTGGACTACAAGAGGGTTCGATTACTAGCTTGGCCATGGAAACCCATTATGTGACTTTGGGCAAGTCATATTCTCTCAGCTAAGGGGAAGGCCATGGCGAACCTCCTCTGAGCAAACCTTGCCATAAAAAAACCCATAGTAGGTTCTCCTTTGGGTTGCCAAAAGTCAGAAATGACCTGAAGGCACACAGCAACATCACCATTACATTCAGTGATATACTGGAATTATGAGTAACATTACAGTGGCACCTTGTTATTTGCTGGGGTTTGGTTCCAGGGCCCCCATGCATACCAAAACCCATGGATGTTGAAGTCCCATTAAATATAATGGCAGAGCAAAATGGTGTACTTTAGATAAAATGGAAAATCAAGGTTTGCTATTTGGAATGTACTCTTTTTTGGAATATTTTCAAGCCGTGGATGCTTGAATGTGTCTGACAAAAAAAATCCATGGATAAGGAGTACGAAAAACATTACCAAGGATTCTGGATGGTGTGGTATGGGAGGAGGTCAATAGGGAAGGGGTGACCCCAAAAGTTACCAGATCGGGTGATGCCAGCCCTAGTGACACCACTGTTCCAGGTCAGTCAGGCAGTGAATCCACTCCACATTTTGGACAGCTCTAAAGGCCCACTCCAAAGTGCTGAAACTATTTTTAAATGCCCAGGTTAAACGTGGAATGGATTCACTACTCTACTCTCCTGGCAGCCTCCAGCTGGCACTGTGGCTAGGATCAATCTTTGACCCATTCCTTCTAAGACCTCACCTGCAAACAGAGCGTCTAAGTCATCCTCCGAATGGAGCCGGTTGCCATCAGCTAAGGTGCGCAGAACCTTTTTGCCTTCCTCCAGTTGGTGAGTAGCCAAGAGCCAGCGGACGGATTCTGGAAACAGGGAAGGGCACCTGGGCATAAACACAAACAAACACATACATAGGAGATTTCTTACATGGTGGAAGAGTCTGTGGGATCTGGCATCAAGTGCAAAATTAAACTGTGAAGTCGAAGGTTTTTATGGCTGGCATCCATAGTCTTTTTGTGGGTTTTTCGGGCTATATGTGGCCATGTTTTAGAAGAGTTTATTCCTGACGTTTCACCAACATCTGTGGTTGGCATCTTCAGGTGGCATTCTCTGAAGATATCAGCCACAGATGTTGTCGAAACGTCAGGAATAAACTCTTCTAGAAGTTGGCCACATAGCCAGAAAAATCCACAAAAAGCTATGCAAAATTAACTGCTAGGTACAACCAGCCACGGTTTCTGCATCCACGGATCCAATCATCCGTAGCTTGAAAATATATACTGTATACACTCGTGTAAGTATAGAAATTTAGAAAAAATATATTGACCCCCAAAAAACTGAATTGACTTATCCAGGGGTCAATATACGTATTGTACTTTAATACTGTACTTATTTTAAAAAGGAAACAACCCCTGGTGAATGGCAAAAGTGTAACCTGTCCTGGAAACACTGATCTTTTTCTATTTTCTCATCCGTCCAGAATTTAGTACCATATGATCACAAACATTTATGCCTGCTGGAATTTTGTAAGTTCTTTAGTATCGTTTTCCTTTGCTTCATCCTTAAGATCCTTTGTTTCCTACCCCTAAATTTTACCCTCAACTTATCCGTGGGTGATATCAAAATCCATAATTTGGGCCCCAAAACTTGGCCTCAACGTATACATGAGGTTGATTTATAGTCAAGTACATACAGTATTATACATGAACTCAACTTACAGTTGACTATACACGGTATCAAGAATATACAATATAATTGAGTATACATTTGTCCCTCCGTTTGAATGGACTTTGAATCCGCGTCCCTCACTTACAATATGTTGTGCACCGCCCTGATCGTCGGAAGGGCGGTATATAAATAAAGATATATTATATATATATTATTACTTGTAAGGGGCAAACGGAGGGACTTAAAATGGCGGACGTGCCTGTGGCATGTGCCCACAGGGGCACACCACTATTCAAGCCAATAGGGCTTGAATATCGGAGGGTTTCTGTTTTCGCAGAGGGGTCCAGAATGGATCCCCCATGAAAACAGAGGGGCAACTGTATGCAGTATTTTTGGATGGATGGATAGATAGATATACAGGAGACATATAAATCCCAAAAGTAAACCCTAATTTTGCCATTTTACAGCTGGCCCTCCATATGCATGGATTTTTTTATCCATAGATCCAACCAGTGTTTTAAAACATTCAAATAGTCTCAAAAATATTTTCAAGCTGTGGGTGCGAGAATCTGTGGGACCTCTGGGTTCCAGCAGCATTTAACCATCTGCACTTTGCTCCCTCCTCCCCACCTGGCATTGCATAATTCCCTCAAAAACTGTTGAAAAGATTTGTGGGATGTTTGTAAGGCCTGGGTTGAGTGCGCTTACTCATTACTAGTCCTTGAACATAAAGGGAGGTGCTCCATTGGAGAGGGTTTGCTCAGCGCCACTTGAGTGCACTCAGGCAGAGGCCTCCATGGGGCGGAAGAGGTGCCCGGTGTGTAGATAGGTGGGTAACCCAGCTGTGCCAATGTCTCACAGAATAACAGAATCATCGAGTTGGAAGAGACCCACAGGGCCATGCAGTCCAACTCCTTGCCATGCAGGAATTCTCAATCAAAGCATCCCTGACAAATGGCCATCCAGCCTCTCCTTAAAGACCTTCAAAGAAAGAGACTCCATCATACTCCAAGGCAACGTGTTCCACAGTCAAACAGCTCTTATGGTCAGGACATTCCTCCTAATGTTTAGGTAGAATTTATTTTCCTGTAATTTGAATCCATTGCTCCATATCCTATTCTCTGGAGCAGCAGAAAACAAGTTTGCTCCCTCCTCAATATGGCATCCCTTCCAATATTTAAACAGGGCTATCATATCACCTCTTAACCTTCTCTTCTCCAGGCTAAACATCCCCAGCTCCCTAAGTCATTCCTCATAAGGCATGGTTTCCAGACTTGTCACCATTTTGGTTACCCTCCTTTGGATTCCAAGTCTGTGCAGAGGGACAACAGTATACTCAATTTATTATATATTCTTGATAGCGTGTATAGTCAACTGTAAGTTGATTTCATGTATAATATTGTATATACTTGACTATAAGCTCCAGCTTCTCAAAATTTTTGAATTTGAATTACGGTGCCCAGAACTGGACAATCTCTTCTGATTGCAAAAGCACCGGAGAGGGTCGGGAAAGCATCTCTTTTGCCAAACGGATTTTTCCATCTTAGCAAAAGGGATGTTTTTGTGACCCTCTCCCATGCTTTTACAACTGGAAGAGAACGGAAGTGTTTCAAAGTCATGTGGAGGCAGAAAGAAAAATGTGCATCCTGCTGGGCTTGTTTGCAATGCAATACGGATCCTACACCAGACCACGCTTCAAATCTCCCTGAAAGCTAAGATGATAACTTGAGGCTATTATACTTTGGCCACATCATGAGAAGGAAGGACTCATTGGGAAAAAAACAGTCATAGTGGGAAAGTAGTAATGGAGGCAGTAGAAAGAAGGGAAAACCCCACGCCAGATGGACAGACCCAATCAGGAAGGTCATAGGACTGAATTTGTAGGAATTTGTAGCAGAGCAGTGGAGGACAAGTGATCTTGGAGATGTCTCATGCGCAGGGTCACCATGCGTTGAGGATAACACAAAGGCAGTTACCCACAAATGACAAACTCACCAGCAGCAGACAGCCGGCAGGGCCAGCGCCAGCGTTACCATCCCTTGGAGCAGACGCCATTCCTTGCAAGCCACGGCCAGACCTGGTAGAAGCAGCTCTCCGGCCACCCAGAAGAAACCGGCGCACATGGTGACCGTCAGGCGCTGTGGAGGATCGCACAGCTCCAGCCCTGAAGAGGAGGAAGGAAAAGCCCCATGAACACAGATGGAAAATTTCAAAGCCACAGGGCAAATAAAAAGGGATTTTCCCTGGGGTTTGTGTGGGGAAAAATGGAATTGTTTAAAAACATTTGGGAAAAATGCAGCACAAGCTCCCCCACCATTTACATATTGAAAGACGCTGCAGAGAACATAAAATGCAATATGTATAACTATAGTAGTCCCTCCACATTCGCTGGGGTTAGGAGTCAAGGACTCCTGTGAATGTGGAAAAAAACACTATTATTTTTACCTAAGATAATTATTTATTATTATTATTATTATTATTATTATTATTATTATGTTTATGTTTATGTTTATGTTTATGTTTATTTATATCCCATCTTCCTCCCAGTACAGGGACTCAAGGCGGCTTACAAATCTAAAACAGTCCAAGTTAAAACACTATAAAAAGGCAGAATACAAGTTTTAAAAAAAACAATTAATTCAAACAATTAAAAACATTACATTATTAAAATTTAAAGTTTAAACCCCTTTTGAACAAAAACAAAACAGCATCCCTGTCACCTCTCCAGGAATCTCCAAGTCCTCCAGTCCGACTCTATGGTCAACATCTGCCAGACGTTGATCATAGAGTCCTGCTGGAGGACCTATAAATGCTTAGAGAAGTCTTTGGTCCTTGACAGTCTCTTCCGGTTCTATGATTCTGTGTATTCCTGCATGGCAGAATGGGATTGGATTGGATGGCCCTTGGAGGTCTCCTCCAATTCTATGATGATGATAGATTTTATTTATATCCCACCTTTCCAAAAGGATCAAGGCGGGTTACAGAAAATATATATAAACAAATACAGACATGTACACAACTAAAAATTACATATCTCCTTATCCCTCACCTTAACTAAACACTATATATACAAATTAAAATTAATTTAAATGATTCTGTGTATTCCTGCATGGCAGAATGGGATTGGATTGGATGGCCCTTGGAGGTCTCCTCCAATTCTATGATTCTGTGTATTCCTGCATGACAGGAGGAGGTTGGACTGGTTGGAGGAGGCTGGCCCTTGGGGTCTCTTCCAACTTTGGGATTCTACCTTATTGCTGCTAATGGAGTTTAAATTTTGCTCTCCTTGTCCCCACGCATCCAAGAGATCCCTCCAGAACAACTGAACCACAACAGAAACACCATCACCCCTTTTCTTCTCCTTGGGGGGCTACTCACTCGCAACGTAGAGGGAGAGGAAGGCACCGGCCAGCACTGCCCCGAAGAGCAGATGCGCCAAAGCGAACATCACGTAATTCAGCGCCAGGGAGACGGCGATGCCCAGCGGGACGGAGAGCACCAGGGAGAGGACGAAGGTGGTCCGGCGGCCCAGTCTGGGAGGGAGGAAGAAAGAGGAGGGTCAGCAAGGGAGACAGCAGGGCCGCGCATACGCTTTAGGATTTCGGTAATTCATAGTTAGTGTACAAACTGAATGTACAAAAATAAGCAATTAGATTTGTAAGCCACCTTGAGTCCCTGTACTGGGAGGAAGGAAGGAAAACAATAAATATTATTATTATTATTATTATTATTATTATTGATGCAACTATAGTGAGATGTAATTATTAAATTACATCTGCTGCTACTGTTATTTCTTCCGCAAAGCTGTATTGTGTTTCAAGATTAGTTAATTCATTCCTTGTCATTCATCAACCTCTGAACAACAATAACATACAAGTAATAATAACAATAAATTATTATTATTACTAAATTATTAATAACTATTATTATTATTATTATTATGTTTATTTAACGTATATACTTGATTATAAGTTGACCTCATGTATAAGTCGAAGGCAAGTCTTGGGGCCAAAATTATGGATTTTGCTATGACACATGGATAAGTCTCAGCAGCTTTCGATACTATAGATCATTCCATCCTTTTGGATCGGCTGAGGGAGTTAGGAATTGGAGGCACTGCTTTGCAATGGTTCCAGTCCTTTCTCTTGGGCAGATCCCAAAGGGTGAGGCTCAGGGACCGTTGCTCCTCCAAAATCGAGCTTAATTGTGGAATCCCTCAGGGCGCCATCCTGTCCCTGATGCTATTTAATATCTATATGAAGCTGCTGGGAGAAATCATTTGGAAGCATGGAGCTCAGTGTCTTCAGTACGCTGATGACACTCAGATATACTTCTCCGTGACCAGATCGTCAGCCCAGACTTCAGATGGCGTGTCTCCTCTCAATGACTGTCTCGGAGTGGTAATGGATTGGATGAGGAAAAACAGAATGCGACTAAATCCAGACAAAACGGAGGTACTGACGGTCACGGACCCGAAACCAGGTTTGGGAATACAACTTCCAGTCCTGGATGGAGTCACACTCTCCTCGAAGGACTCTGTTCGCAGTCTGGGGGTACTCCTTGATCCGTCGCTTCACATGACTAGTCAGGTGAATGCGACGGTTAGGAGCACCTGCTATCGGCTTCGGCTGATACGCCAGCTGCGCCCTTTCCTAGATGTGAGGGAACTGCAAACTGTGGTACATGGTCTGGTAACCTCATGTTTGGGCTTCTGTAATGCACTCTACATGGGGCTACCCCTGTGCTTGACCCGGAAACTTCAATTGGTTCAAAATATGGCAGCCAGGTTAGTTACTGGACCATCTAGGAGAGAGCACATTACACCTGTGCTTAAAGCTCTCCACTGGCTGCCGATCAGTTTATGAGCGCAGTACAAAGTGTTGGTTTTAACCTTTAAAGCCCTACATGTCTTGGGTCCATCTTATCTCAGGGACCGCCTCTTCCCGTATGAGCCCCCTTGCACACTCCGGTCCTCTGGGAGAAATCTGCTTCAGCCCATGAAAACTAGGCTGTCACAGACCTCCCAGAGGGCCTTTTCGGTGAACGCTCCCAAACTATGGAAAGGCCTGTCGGATGAGATCCAACTTATTATGACCCTTGATAGCTTTAAAAAAGCCCTCAACATACCTCTTCTGGCAGGCCTTCCCGGAATAACTCTCCTGCTAAACTCCCCGGCTTAATGGACCCATGCTGCCACTGCCTATGCTGCTTGAGCATAATTGGTTTTTATTGGTATTTGTACTCCTTAGATTGCTTTTAATTCTGTATTAGTTTAATTTAATTTTAAGGGGAGGGAGGTTAGGGATTGGGCTCTTGGAATGTTTTAACTGTTGTTTTAATTTTGTTGTACACCGCCCCGATTGCTTTGCAGAGTGGCAGTTTAGAAATAAATTATTATTATTATTATTATTATTACTACTACTACTACTATTATTATTATGTCGAGCGTAAAATTTAGGGATATATAGGAAAGGATCTAAAGGATGAAGCAAAGCAAAACAATGTCAAATAACTTCCAAAAGTCCATCAGACATAACTCTTTGTGCTTATTCTGAAGGATGGATGGATGGAGAGAGTAATGGATGTCGGTGCGTCCAGGACAGATTATACTCTTGCTTTTCACTAGGGCATGGTTCCTTCTTTTAAATAAGAGTTAAGATGTAGTACTTACATTGACCCATGGATAAGTCAAGTCAGTTTTTTGGGGTCAATTTTTAGACCTAAATTTTTAGACTTATACATGAGTATATACATTATACCCCCACCTTCCTCCCAGTACAGGAACTCAAGGCGGTTAACAAAACTAATTGCTTACTTGTTCATTATTATTATTATTATTGTTCAGAGGCTGATGAATGACAAGGAATGAATTAACTAACCTTAAAACACAATACAGCTTTGTGGAAGAAATAACAGTAGCAGCAGAAGATGTAATTTAATAATTAATTAAAATAAGCAGAGGAGGAAGAAATAGGAAGAAATGAAGTTCGGATAGAATCAGAAAGTGTCAACTTACCAAGGAAGGAAGTCAATTTGATTTGGGAGTAGATATTGTTTTGTAAGTAACTGGGCAGACGTAGGTCTTGCAATACAATACAAGTAGTACAGTGCCATATTATTGTCATGTAAATGTATTTAAGTGTTTTTGTTCAGAAATGTCAGATTTGTGTCATTGTTTAGTATTTGGTATATTTGGTATATAGTGTCATGTTTGAAGTAAAATCAATAACGTCTTTTTTAAAAAGCAAGGGAGATGGCAATCCCTACAATAATAATAACAATGAATAATTTTATTTATACCCTGCCTCTCCAATGAGATCGAGGCAGATAATCCCTAGGACTATCCCTGGCTGGAATTTGATTCAGGCTGCATCTGCATTGCAGAAATAATGCACTTTGGCACTGCTTTAACAGTCATGGCTCCAACCCATGCAATCTCAAGACTTCCCATATATACTTGACTATACTTCCAAACTCAAGGTGAATCATTGCAAAGTAGCCATCGCTGTCACTACAAATCACCTAGGCTGCATTTGCACAGCAAAATGAATATGGTTTGACACCATTTTGTCAGGACTCCATCTTCTGGAATCGCAGGATTTGTAGTTGATTTTAGTCCCAGTTCTGGGAAAAGAGCAGGATACAAATAAATACAAATATAAATATAATAATACTTTGTTGTGTCACATGGGCTTTCTCTGATAGGGAAGGTTAAATGTCTCACCAAATCCCAGAATCCCATGGTAGTTAAAGCAGTATCAAACTGCTCTTGTTCTTCAGTGCAGACGCAGCCTCCAGTTTGGCCACCGGTTCAAGACAGAGCAAGACAAAAGTGCCAAATCTTACATAGGAGTTTATCACACGAAGGCGATCAGCAGTTTATCCCCTGAATATCCCCCCAAAAATTGTGTAATTATGCATAACGGTTTCACATGATGTCGCACAAAATCCGCCACCAGAGTGGTCACAAAGAAACATTAATGCTCATCTTTTTACGTTGGGATTTCAGCAATGCATTTCCGATACTGCTTTATTTGCACACCTGTGTGTGATAATTATTCGCACAACTAATCGCCATTTCTGCTTTAAATGTGCTTTAATCTCTCTTTAATGTTGAAATCAGCCCCAGTATGATAAACACAATAGATGGACTTTTTCAAAGTTTCTATAGCATCTTCTGGGGCCACGGAGCAACTGGGTCACATTCTGCTTTGCCCCATTCACTCGGTTATCGAAGACCATTCGGGGGCTCAGCAAACCCTGCAAAGCTTAATTTCGAGTCCAAGTAACAAAGGACTGTGAGAAAGACATTGGACCAACAAGTTGCAATAGTCTGCAAGGAAATACCTTCTAGATGCTGGTGGAGACGGCTTACCTGTCGCAGGTGGATCCGAAACCCAGAAAGCCAAGGAGCCACCCCAGGAGGAAAGTGGCTTCTTCCAGCGGCACCTTCCAGCGGTTGGAGCAAACCAAGTCCCACTGCAAAGCCAAGTTGAGAAAAGGAAAGGTGTGAGATGCAAGCGGACACAAATCGGACCTCAGAACCAAGGATGGAAATCTCCAGATGTGGCCGGACTGCAACTCCCAGCAGCCCCTAGTCATATAGCTGATAGTGAGAAATGCTGGGAGTTGGCAATCCTATTGTTGTCATTCTTCTTATTACTGTGATTGTTGTGCCCAGGTTCTAGAAGCATTTACTGTATTCCTGACGTTTCACCAATTCAACCCAAACACCCAAAGGAAGGAACATTGCCATTCTTGGATGTCCTGGTCATCCGCAAACTGAACCAACAGTTCGGCCACACAGTATACAGAAAACCTACACAAACTGATGGATACCTACACAAGAAAGAAGCACAATAAAACACTGGTAGACTAGGCAAAAAGGATCTGTGGACCCCACATCTTGGAAGATGAATTGAAGCACCTGGACCAGACTCGACGGGCAAATGGTTATTATTCCAGCTCAAACCATCCTGGGTATAAAATGCTGTTTGGAAACACCAAAATTCTGGACCAGACCAACAACTATCAGTTCAGAATGGACAGGGAAGCCATTGAAATCCACAAACACCTGGACAACGTCAACAGGAAAGAAGAAACCCTGAAAGTGAACAAAGTTTGGCTCCCAGTCCTGAAAAACACCAAAATCAAGACCCAGCAAATGCCAATGAAAACCAACCAGGGTTAATGGGATTTTCCAACAGACAATGGATCATTAATTAAATAGACCCCCCTGAGTCTTTGCCATTCAACAACAGAACAATACACAGATAAACATGTAAATCGCTTCCTCTCATCCAACAGTATATATATATATACCCCACTCTCTTCCATGCCAGCATCCTCTGAAGATGCCAGCGAAACATGAGGAATAAACTCTTCAAGAACATGACCTCATAATTTGAAAAACCCACGAAAAATGTATCCCTGTTTGGTGGGTTTTGGGTTGGATTTGTGCTCCAGGTGTTTTGGGACTCCCGACTCCCCCAGCCGGCTTGGCCAAAGGTTGGGAAACCTGGGAGCTGAAGTCCGAAAGACCTGGAGGACCAAAGTGTGGGACGCTGTGGGTCGTGACCCCATTGGGGGTCGAATGGCCCTTTCACAGGGGTCGCCTAAGACCGTCGGACATATTTCCGATGGTCTTAGGAACCGAGTCACCGCTGGTTTTATGGTTGGGGGTCACCACAACATGAGGACCTGCATTCAAGGGTCGCGGCATTAGGAAGGTTGAGAACCCCTACGCTAGGGGCGATTGTGGGTTCTCCATCCAGGGGGAACTCTGCCCATGCTCAGATGAGTGTCCCCATCCCCACCCTCCCCAAACCCCCCTTTTGTTGCCCCTGACCTGGGTGACCACCGTTGACCAGAGTCCGGCCTCGGGCAGCACGTACTCCCAGCCCCAGGGGCAAGGGACGGCGGAGGCGTTGGGGGTGCCCCCTGGCAGCGGGGGTCGGTAGAGCAGGCAGGGTCCTCGGGCGGAGCCATTTGGGGGGTCGGCGCTGGGGGGGTCCATTCGGCAGTGGTGGGGCGGGGAGGCGGCCAGGAAGAGCCCCACAGCAAAGGCCAGGGCCAAGGGCAGGTTGGGGGGCCAGGAGGAGGCCGCCAAGAGACGGAAGCGGTGGCCCAAGACCCCCGAGAGAGACCCCAAGGGGGACCCCTCTACGGCCATGGAGGAAGAGGAGGAGGAGGAAGGAGAGAAGGAAGAGGAAGAAGAGGAAAAGGAAGAGGAAGAGGGGGATGGAAGGAGCAGATGAAAGAAGAAGAAGAGAAGGAGGAGAGGAGGAAGAGGAGGATGGAGGAGGAAGGAGAGGAAGAAGGAGAGGAGGAAGAGGAGGGGAAGAGTGAGGAAGAGGAGGATGGAAGGAGAAGATGGAGGAGGAGGAAGAGGAAGAGGAGGAAGAGGGGAGGAAAGAGAGGAGAGGAAGGGGAGGATGAAGAGATGGATGGAGGGAGAAGATGAAGAAGAGGAGGAGAAGGGAAAATAGGAGTAGGATCTAGAGGAGAAAGAAGGAGGAGGAGGAGGAGGAAAAGAAGAGGTGGAAGTGGGGAAGGAGGAGGAGGAAGAGGAGGAATAAGGGAGAGGGAAGAGGAAGAAAAGGAAGAAGGGAGGAAGGAGAGAGGGAAGGAGAGGAGGAGGAAGAAGAAGAAAAGGCGAATGAGGAGGAGAATAGGAAGAGGAGGAGGAAGAGAATAGGAAGAGGGGAAGGAAAAGGAAGAGGGAGAGGAGAAGAAAGGAGGAGAAAAAGAAGAGGGGGAGGAAGAAAAGGAGGGAGAAGTTGAGGAAGGAGGAAGAAGAAGAGAAGGAGAAAGAAGAAAAGGAAAAGGAGAAGGAAGAGAAAGGGCTGGCTGCCTGGTTGTTCCCTGGAGGGCGAGGGGGGTCTCCTTTCTTTCTTTCTTTCTTTCTTCTTCCTTCCTTTCTTCCTTCAGTGGAGGAGGCAGCCAAGGGCTGGGACTCAGGCGCAGGTGGGGCGTCCTAAACCGGGATGATCCCGCCTCCTTCCTTCCTTCCTTCCTTCCTTCCTCTTCAGGTGCAGAAAGGGAGGCAGGTGAGGCAGAAGCCAGAGGCAGAGCCTCCTCCTCCTTCCAAGCCCCAAAAGGCAGAGCTGCCTTGGCCTCCTCCTGCCCCTGGAGAGGCTGAGAGAGTGTGCCTTTGGCTCAAGGACACCCAGGGGATTCGAACCCGGGTCCCCAGAGTCCTCCAATGCAAGGCTAGGAGCCAGGAAGGACTGCTAAAAGAAGCAGCAGCAGCAGCAGCCAAACTTTGGCAAAAGGCTCACCTGGATTGCAGCTGGGGCTTGGCTTCATCCATCCCACCTGGCTGCCTTTTTCAATGGGGTTTCTCCATCCATTGGCCAGGAAAACACTTCTGGGTTTTCAAAAGGGTTTTAAAGGGTTATGGGGAAATTGTAAATTTCCAGGTCTTCGCTTTTCCCAAATATTTGTGTTTCAGAGGCACAAATATTTCTCTGCAGTCAACAGCTTGGCTTATATTTCTTCATGCATCATTCAATGCCTCCCTTTCAAGATGCATCTTTTCATGCCTTTCTTTTTTGGACCCAAGAAAGTCCAGGCAGGTAGATCTTACAGCCAAAATGATGAAATAAAACTTTTTCGGCACTTTCAAGAATGCCAGACAAAAGCCAGAAATGCTTTCTTCCATCGATACATAAATTGCTGTTATATTTGTACTTTTTCCTATCTCTTAATCCACTGCAAATCCAATCTTACCTCTATTCCATAAGGCAGGAAACAAATTATTATAAATAAATCTCAATAATAATAATATCCAAATTATTAGGGAAATTTAACTTCCCATTAATTAAACAGGATCTGTATCTCCGTCCTTTAATTCATTTTTGAATGCTTTGCCTAAATCAAAATTTCTTAACATCATTTGATCCTGAGTTTCCGTATCTTTAACCATGTTACTCTAATCACCAAAGATAAAATCCGAACTCTTTATTCTTATTTTATACAAATTCGTAAAACTTGATTCTTGCGTTTTATTGACATCGCTTTGTTTGCCTGCGCTCTATATTGCTCCTTCGGTATATTTTAGTTTTTAAAATCCGTCGACTTTTCTCCTCTTTTTCTATTTCTTTCATTTCTTAAGATGGTTTACTGCTCCGACTGCAATATTCTATGATTTTTGTTCCAGAATTAAACCATTCTCATTTTGCTATTTTGTTCTCTTTTCATTTCTTGTTAAGATGGTTTACTGCTCCATTTATGATTGTGATATTCTATTATTTTGTTGAAGAAGAAAATCTTTCCCATTTTTCTATCCTGTTTTTGTTCTTTTTCATTTCTTGTTAAGGTGGTTTACTGCTCCATATATGATTGGAATATTCCAATTATTCTATTCAATTCCTTTCATTTCGTGTTATGATGGTTTACTGCTCCATTGATGACCATATTCTGTGATTTTAATCCAGAATAAAACCTGTGTTGTCATATATATATATATATATATATATATTCTGAATCTCTTTTACATCCGATTGCATAAAAATGTGCCAAGCTTGGCATGAGTCACCTGGCGCCGAAGGTCCTTGGGGCACCTTGTTCCGAGTGTCACCCAGCCCAGTCTTCCCAGGTGTTGATTTTACCTTTCTTTCCAGGCGGGGAGGCGTCCAAATCTTGCAAAACTGTTCTTCCTTAAAGAGTGCCGTGCAGCGTGCGTTGGTGTGCGTGCGTAAATCATACAGTCACAGAATCATAGAGTTGGAAGAGACCCCAAAAAGGGCCATCCAGTCCAACCCCCTGCCATGCAGGAACTCCCAATCAAAGCATCTCCAACAGATGGCCATCCAACCTCTGCTTAAAGACCTCAGAAGGAGGATACTTTACCACTTTCCAAGGCGTCTTATTGCATCAGATCTCAAAATCAGGAAGTCCTTCATAATTTTTAGGTGGAAACTCTTTTCCTGGAGCTTGCATTCATTGTTCCGGGTCCTGTTCTCTGGAGCAGCAGAAAACAAGCTTGCTCCCTCCTCAATATGACATCCCTTCAAGTATTTGAACAGGGCGATCATATCACCTCTTAACCTTCTCTTCTCCAGGCTAAACATCCCCAGCTCCCTAAGGCGTTCCTCATAAGGCATGGTTTCCAGTCCCTTCACCATCTTAGTTGCCCTCCTTTGGACATGATCCAGTTTCTCCACATCCTTTTTGAATTGTTTTGCCCAGAACTGGACACAGTATTCCAGGTGGGGCCTGACCAAAGCAGAATACAGTGGTCTCCCGCCTTACGAATCCCCTGGGTTACGAAAACCCCGGGATCCGAAGGCGGCGGGACCGCCATTGTATCCCCCAGGATACGAAAGATCCCCTGGGATACAAAGAAAAAAATCCGAAAAAAATCCGCACGACCCCTTTAAATGGCCGTGCGGTCCGTCCGCGAAAGCAGTCCCCCGAGTAACAAAAGCTTCCAGGTTACGAAGGTAATCCCGGAACGGATTATCTTCGTAACCCGGGGGACCAGTGTAGAGTGGCACAATTACTTCC
This sequence comes from Urosaurus nigricauda, assembly GCA_034509955.1. Taxonomy (NCBI): domain Eukaryota; kingdom Metazoa; phylum Chordata; class Lepidosauria; order Squamata; family Phrynosomatidae; genus Urosaurus; species Urosaurus nigricauda. The sequence continues at coordinate 3,752,792 of JAOEGL010000013.1, read as the reverse complement.
CTTGATCTAGACACTATACTTCTATTGATGCAGCCTAAAATTGCATTGGCCTTTTTAGCTGCCGCATCACACTGTTGGCTCATGTTCAGCTTATGGTCTACTTGAACTCCTAGATCCCTTTCACATATATAAATTTCATTCAGCCAGGTATTCCCCCATCCTATATCTGTGCATTTCATTTTTCTGCCCTAAGTGGAGTACCTTACATTTCTCTGTGTTGAATTTCATGTTGTTAGCGTTGGCCCAGCTTTCTAGACTATTCTGGTCATTTTGAATTTTGTTCTTCTCCCTCTGGGGTATTAGCTACTCCAAATGAACACAGAGAGCGATTTTTAAACAAATGATTTTGCCCAGTTCGGAAGTCCCAAGCCAACAAACCTGAAGGGCGAAGCAGTTATAAAAGAGGGCAGAGGTGAGTTGCTCTCGATATCAAAAAGGCCTTTGTTATTATCGGAGGCCTCCTTGGCTTGCGATGGGGCTCTCCAGATTGTTGGCTCAGCTGGGCAGGGCTTTTTCTCAGGATCAGAAAAGCGAGAGAGAAGGAAAAAGCAAAGAGGAGGAGGACTCCAGAAAGAAAAGCCAGACAAACTGGTGGGGAAACTGGCTCCTTCCAGTCCAGCAACTTTCTTCCAAACCACCCCCGGGACTTAATCCCTGCTATCTGAGGCTGAATTGCAAAATGCTTGAGGAGAGCAGCTGTGTTTGCCCGCAAATGCCAATGGCACCGCACCCTGCGAGGAGCGCATCGCTGGCGGCGCAATGCTTAAGTCTGTGGGACTCGGGTTTGGGAGATCTAGTCCCTGGCCTCTTTCACATTTCACAGTCATAGCAGTTCATGGCACAATCCTGTTCGGTCCCTTGCCTGGCTGAGCTTTGCCATTTGGGCTTTGCCATTGCCATCCTTGGAGGCTGAGAGCGTGCGACTTGTCCCAAGGTAGTTTCTGTGGCTGAGCCACGATTCGAACCCTGGTCTCCAGAGTCGTAGTCCATCTCTCAAACCACTCCACTGTGCTGGCTCTCAATACGAGAGGCTATCCTCGTCTCACCGATGGATTTTTGTTTGTACTTTTGATATTTTGTGCCTTTTTTGGTTGTCCTAATGAAGGTACGAGGGGGTATCATAAAGTTTTAATGATCACCTTTTTAAAAAATTGAAAGTTTGTTCTGATTTGTAGTTGTTAACTTATCTCTATGTAGTCACTATCTAGATTTACACATTTTTCCCAGCGTATCTTGACCCTCCGAATACGTGATATTGTAGAGGTCTGCAGATGGCACCTTAAGGGGGTATTGGAAAGGAATAATTATCACCCCGAAGTTATTATGGCATATTGATTAAATTTGGTCAGTATCCTCATTGGTCCCTAAGGGCATGTTGCTGGGAAAATCAACTCATTGCGTCCTTTATTTTTGTGACTGGCTCTGCCAGAAGTGACTAAAGTGTAAAATCCTCATCAGGCGAAATCTGCAGACTTCAAAACAAACTTTGTCAACTTTTTAAAAAGGTGATAATTAAAACTTTATGATACTCCCTCGTACCTTTCATAGGACAACCAAAAAAGGCTCAAAATACCAGAAGTACAAACAAAAATCCATCGGTGAGACCTTTATCGGCCAACTGAAACGCACAATAGACTTGCTGCAAGCTTTTGAAGCTCCATGGGCTTCTTCATCATCAGGCAAGATGTTACTAAAGATATTTTTTTCTTCTTACTTACATCCATGGAGGCGAGTTTTTAGGGATCTCTTTGCCAAAATAGGTTTTCTCTACTGAATACAGGTAGTTATTTTTTTTCTGGAACCTAGATGTAACAATAAAGTAAGTTTTATGTTACCACACTCTTCTCTTCCTCCTTGTATTCCAAATGGAGACGTGATTTTCGTGTTTCATTTTGCAGTTAATTTTCTGGCCCTTTAAAATGTATATATATATGTATATGTATGTGTGTATATATATATATATATATATATATATATTTGGTTGGACATAAAACTAGATCTGGTGGTTTATCTGAAGGTGACATTCAGGTTGTGCTCCTGTGCCTGAGATATTTTTCTTGCAAAACTCTTTTGAGCGCCTTGAGCTGCGGACGTTGTTCCTTCCTCCTGTTTCCTCATCGCAAAGAATGAGCCCTTTCACAATTTTGGCCACAAAAAGGCCAAAAAATGAAGAAACCACCGACCAATTGCATAGATAATGCGCCCCTGTCTTCTCCTTTGAAGGAGGACAGAGACTGCGGTTGTGAATAGAAGTGCTCACTTTTGTACAAAATAGGGAACCTATATTAAGTCGTTTTCTTTCCAAAATGATGAAATATTATCCGCCCAGACGGCATCTTGTTCCAAATTCCCCGTAAGAGAGGCGTAATGGAAACCCAAGGAATAGATAAATGGGTTTGAGTGTTGGAATTGCGACTCTGGAGACCAGGGTTTGATTCCTGCTTCACCCTGAAACCCACTTTGGGCAAAAGTCACACTCTCTCAGCCTCCGGGGATGGCAATGGCAGAACTCCTCTGAACAAATTTTGCCAAGAAAACCCCATGATAAGTTTTGCGTTAGGGTTGCCATAAAGTGGAAACGACCTGAAGACACACAACAACAACAACCTAACAGAGATCCAGGGTGATACAGTGGTTTGAGTACTTAACTACGCAATTTATCACACGGGGGAAATCCCCTGCAAAACTGGGATTTAACAGGTAGAAAAAACCCGCAAAAGTGGGTTAATTTCCACACATGTCATTGTTAAACTTGTGTTAACCTGAATGGAAAGTAAACAAAAGCTGCTCCTTTTTACTTTTAGGTTTTTCTGAAAGTAAAAAGGAGCGGCTTCTGTCTACTTTCTGTCCACTTTCCGTTCAGGTTAACACAAGTTTAATAATGACGTCGTGTGAAAATCAACCCACTTTTGTGGGTTTTTTCTTAGTTTAAACCCTCATAGATTGATTCAGCAGCGGAGCGTGGTTCCCACTACATTTGCCCCGATCACATTTTTCCCTGTAAAATAATCCACTTGTGGTTCACATTCACGAATGAATTGATTCAAAATGGACCCGCTCCAGCCGGCCGAAGGGTAAATTTAAACTGATTCTGATCCACATCTGGTTCACACTTGCGCAGAATCAATTTATCCAAAAAGATGCTGGAAAAAAAAAATCAGTGATTCGGTTCAAGTGCGAACCAGGGTCATTTAAACCGATTCAAACCGATTTGCGATCCGGTTTAAAAGGTAGTGGGAATGAGGCCTTAGTCACACTCTCTCAGCCTGAATAAATCTTGGCCTAAGATTGTGTGACCATTTCGGATAGCTGACCCTTAGGATAGTGGCCAGTGTGATATAGAAGTTTTAGTGCTGGACTAGGACTTGGGAGACCCAGGTTTGAATTCCTGTTCATCCGCAGAAACCCACTGGGTGACCTTGGGCAAGTCACACTTTCTCAGCCTCAGGGGAAGGCGATGATGGCAAACCTCCCGTAGAGAAATCTTGCCAAGAAAACTGTAAGAGATGCTCACATAACAAAACAACATGAAGTAATAGAGAATTGCTACGTGGCACATTAACGTTAGACTAAGACTCCGGGAGATCAGGGTTCGAATCCCCACTCAGCCTCAGGAACTCATTGGGTGACCTTGGGCAAGACACACTCTCTCAGCCTCAGAGGAAGGCAATGAATGGTAAGCCTCCTCTGAATAAATCTTGTCATGAAAAACCTAGGATAGGTTTGCTCTAAGTCGAGAGCTGATTAAACTGCACTTTTTAAAATATCTTTTTAATTTGTTCCGTTGTATTTTGAATTTTATTCTTTTAACTAGAACTGTTTTAATACAAATTAAAACGTAATAATTTAGCCGCCTTGAGTCCCTGTAGCTGCTTTGCATCCTTTTATGGGGAGGAAGGCAGGATATAAATAAAATAGTAATAGTAATTGTAATACACTGGTTTTAGTGCACTGATAAGCAGTATAGAAAGTTACATGCTATTGCTAAAGTAATTATTAATAATAATAATAATAATAATAATAATAATAATAATAATAAATGTGACTGGTTTAATTCTCTTTTTTCACTTTTTGTTTGTTTTAAATTGTAAGGTGATTTGAATCCCAATTTTGGGAAGAAGGCAGAGCGCAAATATACAGTGAACGGAAAAAAAAAAACGGCAAATAAAAATACGCTGTTCTTTTTACCTAAGAAAACACCTCTCTGGGATTCTCAGGTCCTCCGATGCAATTCTGTGATCGAAATCTTCCAGAAAGCGTATCATAGACTCATGCCGGAGGACCTACAAATGCCTAGAGAAGTGTTTTCTCCATGAATTTCTAGGTCCGCCGGCACAACTCTACGGTCAACGTCTAGCAGAGTTTCACTGGAGGACCTAGAGATTCCTAGAGGGAACGTCTTAATCAAATCCGCAAAAGCCAAAGCTACAAACGCGGAGGACCAACTGTAATGATGATGGTGGAACTGGAAAGCAAAGCTAAGGCCACGTCCACACTGGTGGGATAACCCAGTTTGGCACTGCTTTGCCTTGGCTCAAGGCTATGGGATTCTGGGAGTTGGAGTATGTTGTGGGGCCCAGAGCGGAGCGGAGCTCCGCTCTGGGCCCCACAACATACTCCAACTCCCAGAATCCCATAGCCTTGAGCCAAGGCAATTAAAGCGGTGCCAAACCGGGTTATCCCTCCAGTGTGGACGCGGCCTAAGCCTTACTGATCCGATTGGCATCAGCTTTTCTGGCCCAATTTCTGCATCCAACCAGCAGATCGTTGGCGACATCTTGTGGCGCAAAACTGGAACCGTCTCCTACCTTTACCTGTCTGGCATCCATCACAATTTAAGGTTAATCCACCTTAAATCCCATTTGGGGTTTTTATGTTTGCAGAGGTTAGTCAAGCAAGTCAGGAGAGCTCTTGTTCTCCCTTTGAATGTACACTGGAAAATGTAAACCTCCAAAGTACTTCTGAGTGGAAAAAATCTTTTATTATGGCCACGGACCAAGGCATATAAAAAGGAGATACAGAATAATAAAAGAAGGTAAGAACTACCTTATCTTCTTGCCTTCTTAGTAGGGAGCCAGCGTGGTTTGAGTGTTGGACTAGGACTCTGGAGGCCAGGGTTCGAATTTCTTTTAAAATATCCTTATTCTTAAGATGCCTTGGGTCAACTTCTAAGGAAAAGGCGGCATACAAAACAAAACAAAACAAAAATAGAAAATAAATCCTTGCTTGGCACTGCAGAAATAATCCAGTTTGAGACTGCTTGAACTGCTAGGAAATCCTGGCAATTGTAGTTTATCGTGGCACCAGAGCTCTATGACAAGAGAAGGTTAAATGTCTCCCAAATAGATCATAGTTTCATTAGATAGAGATCTTACCATAAATGAAATCTATGGAATTGGTTGGGACAGAGGACATAGGTGGACTAGGAAAAAGTCCAAAGGAAAATAGTATGTAAGAAAAGACTCTAGACAAGAGGATAGGAGGTACTTTGTGTGCATTTGTGGGTTTTTCCCCCAATTATGATAAGGGACTTGTTTTGCTTTGTGTTTTGTTTGTTTGTTTGAGAGATATGTGATTGTGTTGTTCTTTGTAACTGTGTATATTACAGTGTCTTGAATATATATAATGTATGTAATATATATGGTTATATAATATATGTAATATATATTACAGTGGCTAGAAAATATACGGTGGTTGCTTACCTGTAACAGTATTTCTTCGAGTGGTCATCTGCGAATAAATACAAATGGGTTCTTCTGCGCCTGCACAGTTGAATTCTGGAATCACTGGGCAGAAAAGCGGCTTGCAACTTTTTGCAACTTTTTGGCGGTAGCTCCACTCCTCCTCTATATAAGCCCAGTTCCCGTTCTTTTCCCCAGTTCCGAAATTTTTCCGCCGCAAGCGACGGAGGAGCAGAGCAATGTTGAGCAGGACACTGAGGGGAGGATGGGTGGGATTTGTATGTATTCGCAGATGACCACTCGAAGAAATACTGTTACAGGTAAGCAACCTGTCCTTCTTCTTCGTGGTCTCTGCGAATCATACAAATGGATGGGTTAGACTAGCAAGCTTAGGTCAGCGGCGGAGGGAGTGTCATGACAACAGTTGTAAGATGCAACAAATGATATTTATTGATGCATAATAAAAATGGTAAAGAGAACCAACACTTGTTTGAGAGTCTTGTTTCTAATATAGAAACTCAAAACTGTTTAAACAATCATACTCAACTGAGTAAACTCTTAACTACCATACTCCAATGGGTAAACTTTGAAACGTTATGCATAAACAGTGCAAACGTGATACAGCAGTAAACCACCACCTGAACTGAGATCCTGCATCCAGGCCTGGATGCCATGTCAAAAACATCAGGTGTGTCCCACATCCGTCACTTCAAATATAAACAGGCCACAAAGCCGCATATTCCTGTAACAGTCAATAATCATGGTAGACATGTGTAAAAGCAATTATTATACATTCTGACAGGCAATCACCTAGCCTGTCATATAAACAGCAATGGGAGGCAGACATCAATACAGGCTTTCAGTGAACAGCAGAAAGTAACACTGCCTTCCCCAAAGAGTGCTTCACCTCTTGCCCTGGTGTCCAGCCTGTAATGTTTTATAAAAGTCATTGGCTGGGACCAGACAGCAGCCTTGCAGACATCCTCCAGCGGAACCCCAGTCAAAAAAGCGGAGGATGTCGCTACCCCGCCCTAGTTGCATGTGCCCTGACCCTGGCCGGAGGAGTTCTACCCGACAGTTCATAACAGAGGTGGATGGTACCGGCCACCCATTCGGAAAACCTCTGAGCATTCACAGGTATTCCCTTCTTTGGCTCTGAATAGCACTGGAACAGTCTGTCAGAGCGGCTCGAACCCGAAGTTCTGTCCAAATAGAAGGCCAAGGCCCTCCAAACGTCCAAAGAGTGCAAGCGACGCTTGGTATTGTTGGTAGGGTTCGGAGCCAGGGTCGGGAGCACAACGTCCTGGCACATACGAAAGGCAGACACTACCTTAGGCAAGAAGGTAATGTCGGTACGGAGGACACCTTGTGAAACCTAAGGAAGGCAGGTCCCTCCACAAAGCACAAAGCTCGCCTGCATGGCGGGCCGAGGTGATGGCTACAAGAAAGGATGTTTTCCAAGTAACCAACCTTAGATCAGCTGTAGCCATGGGATCAAAAGGTCTGGATCCCAAACAGGACAAGACAACTTCCAGGTTCCAGGCTGGCGTCGGTACCGAGACCGGCAGGTGTAAGTTCTTAAAGCCCTTCAAAAAACCCTTCACCAGGAGGTCTCTGAAGAAAAAAGGTTTCCCTTGAAACTCAAAATGGGAACACATAGCAGACAAGTAATACGTGATGGAATTGAGCCAGAGCCCCGCTTTCACCAGTGTCATTAGGGACTCCAACATGATTGGTGTCGACACCCTGGATGGAGAGAGGTTCCTCGAAGTCAGGAACTGGAGGAACCTTTTCCACTTAAAGGAGTAGGACCTCTTGGTAGCCGGCTTCTGGGCTGCCAGGATCACTCGCCGTACAGAAGCTGGAAGGGGATCTCAGGCTGGAGCCTCCACACCACCAGTGGCAAGTCGTCGATGTCCGGATGTCGAACTCGACCCCTTTGAATAGTGAGCAGATCGGGCCTCGGCTCGAGCCTAAGAAACTGCCACCTGGACAGGTGAAGTAAAGCTGGAAACCACGGCTGCCTAGGCCACCAGGGGGTGATCAGGACGGCATCGGCCCTGTCCATTAACATCTTGGAGACGACCCTCGTGATGAGAGGGAATGGCGAGAAGGCATATAGTAGTTCCCCCATCCAGCTGTGGAGAAAGGCATCTCCCAGGGAGTGTCGAGACCGGTGCCGAAAGTAGAACTGGATGCAGTGGGAGTTGGTCTCTGACGCAAACAGGTCGATCCGAGGCATGCCGCATATCAGGAAGAGGTTTGTCACTGTCTCCGGATGAAGCCTCCATTCGTGGCACTGCGAACCGGACCTGCTGAGCTGGTCGGCCAAGACGTTGTCTTCTCCGGGAAGGTGAACCGCCTGGAGAACAATTTTCCTCGGTATGCACCAGTGCCAGATGCGGAGGGTTATCTCCGACAGTGTCGGTGACCTGGGGCGTCCATGTTTGTTAATATAGTACATGATGGTGGTGTTGTCCGTCAGGAGCTTTACTACCTTTCTCATAAGACTGGACTCGACGGCCCTGAGAACTTTCTCCACCGCCAACATTTCCAGAGCATTGATGTGGAGATCTCGATGACACAGCTGCCACCTGTCCTTCACTGTCAGGCCCGTCATGTGAGTTCCCCAACCCTCCAGGGATGTGTCAGTGGTGAGGATAACCTGAGGCTCCAGAGGCACGAAGGGCATACCGGCACAGACGTTTCTGGAGTCTAGCCACCACAGGAGGGCCCGAGTGATCGTTCTCGGTACCGAGAGCCACTTGCTGGGAGGGTTGGTGAACGGGTCGGACACCAACAGGAACCAAGATTGCAGGGGTTAAAACCGAAGTCTTCACTACGGGGTCACAAATGTGTGCCACCAGGATGTCGCGGGCTTGTATCCTTCTTCTGGAACGGCACTGCCGGACAGCCTTACAAGAGACTGGAAATGGTCCACTGGCAGGTACGCGACGTATTCATCGGAGTCGAGGATGGCACCGATGAACTTGATGCTGGAGACTTGGGTTAAATGAGACTTCTCTAAGTTCAGCACCAGTCTGAGCGACTGCAGGAGGGACACCGCGAAGGCAATGTCCTGCAACAGGTCCTCTTTTGAGTCTGCGGCAAAGAACCAATCCTCTAGGTAAGGGAAAACTCTTGACCCTCGCTGATGAAGATACGCCCCCACCAGGGCCATGCACTTGGTGAAGACCCTCGGAGCCATTGCCAGGCCAAAAGGAAGGATGTTGTAGTGGTACATGTCCCGATGGCAAAGGAGAGGAACCTCTAGTGCTTCTCCCGAATGGCCACTTGGAAGTTAGCGTCCTTCAAGTCTATCGTTGCAAACCACAAGCCTGGTCTAACAAAGGTAGAATACAGGCGAGGGCTACCATCCGAAACTTGTTGTAAGCTAAGAAAGAAGTCAGCCCCTGAAGGTCCAGGATAGGACAAAGGCCTCCATCAAGTTTCGGTACCATGAAGTACCAAGAAAAAAAGGCATAAGGAGCCTGGGACGGGTCCACTGGGAAAACTACCCCATTGGGTGGAGTGGAAACAATAGCTCCGGTTGACAGGAGCTTTTTGAACTTGTGGGCATAGCCCTTAGAGATGATAGTTAAGACCCAAGAGTTGTTGGTGATTTGGACCCAGGTGTTGTAGAAGGGCCTTAGAAGGTCCAGGAAGAAGGGGGAGGTAACGGGGGTGACGGAGCCTGCCGGGAGGCTTCATTGCCTCTTCTTACCGATGTCAGCCTCTTGCCTCTTGGCAAACGGTCTCCGGTACCGGGGCTGCTGACGTCTGCCAGAGGAGGAAGAAGATTGAGACGGAAACCTCAGTCTCTGCTCCAGTTGACGCTACTGACAGTCCTGAGAGAATGGACACTGTCCCTGGCTGAAGAAGGATCTTTGACCACTGAACCTCCTACGAGATTAGGCCTGTTGAGCCGAAGACGTGCCATGTTTCGTAGCGGTGGACTTCATCTTCATCTTATATTTGTAGTGCAGCCGCTTGTTGGTCTCCATGTTAAAAAGACCTTCGGTGTCAAATGGCATGTCTGTAGGGGAAGTAGAGGTCTTCAGCGTGAAGCCACATTGAGAGCTGAATTCTGTACCGGGTGCAAATGCAGCCAGGGAGCCAAAGAAGGGGCAATCCAGTACAGACCATAAATCTTGCTCGAGGTGGAGGAGATGGAGGCCGGTGTCTTCCAGGATCTTCTCTAGCGAAGGCAGAAAGGGGATGGTAGCCAGTGTCGGGGCTGTGCCCTGACAGCGCCTCTCAATGGGGTCCACGGCATCCCCCTCGGGGCGCGTTATGTTGAATTCTGAGGCGTTCGCCATCTTAATGACATGTTACCACCAAAAAAGTAGGCATTGTCGGTGGGAGAGACTGGTCCCGGTTGATAGGAGTCCTGCGGAGAGCAACACCTCTCCCAGGCCAGCTCAGAGTCACCATCATGGGAGGTAGTAGATCCCTCACAGTCTAAGTCGTTCAGTGCCGAACATGAGCCATCGTCTTACAGGAAGACAATCGAGGCAGATGGGGAGCGTCCAGTTTGGGTGGCAATGTCTCCCTTTGGAGCAACCTCCCCGCTTGGTACTGTAGCGCAAACAGAGACGTCCAACGGAATCCAACGTTGGTCCCAAAGTAGATGGGTCCACAGCGACATAATACCTGCTGGTATCACTGTCGTAAAAGAAATCCGTCTCGGGACGGTGAGTCAAGACAGACCTCGCCACCGGAGTCGGGGAGCGGCTGTCACATGGGGACGACTGATGTTCCGGGCTCAGCCTAGGCGGAACTACCTCCTCCTACAGGGGGCACGACTCCTGCACGGCCTGTTTAGGAGCTCCACACATGGCAAGGCGGCCAGCACTGAGGCGGCCTTCGGTACGGTGAGTGTCTCTTTAGGCATCGAGGCTCGACAGCGAGAATGGGAGCCTACATTGGAGTCGGAGCGAGCTTTCTTTTGAGGAGTCTCAGCCTCAGAGGAATGCTACCTCTTGGCAGTGGCTTGGGAAGCAGAATCCCAATGGGAAGAAGAGCCATCTGCTGAACCCTTAGAAGGTTTCACCTTCTGTCTCTGCTCATCATCCCTCTGGTCCAAGTCCAATTTGGACTTGTCCTTTTTGTCCTTTTTAGGGGACTAGGACTTCACTTTCTCACCAGATTTCTCAGCAGGACAAGACTCAATCTCATGGGGAGATTTAGAAATTGGACTGGTAGGGGAAACAGACGCCTGAGGAGCCTTCTCCTCAGACTCACGCAGCGTTTTCGATGTCGAAGGCAGGATCTCTTGCGGAGGTAGAGCCTTGTCCAGGAGGAACTACTTCAACCTGGAAGCTCGGTTCCTCCTTGCCTGGGAGTCAAAGATCTGCAGAGAGCACAGCTCTGGACATCATGGATCTCGCCCAAGCAGATCATCCAAAGGAACTGTGGAAAAGAGCGGGAACTGGGCTTATATAGAGGAGGGGCAGAGCTATTGCCAAAAAGCTGCAAGCTGTACTTTGCCCAGTGATTCCAGAAGGTTCTGAATTCGGCTGCGCAGGCGCAGTAGAACCCATTCGTATGATCTGCAGAGACCACGAGGAAGAAATATATATATATATATAGTGCCCAGAATTCCCTAGCACTGGGCAGTTAATGTAGTATCAAACTGGATTATTTATTTCTGGCATAGGTTTTAGACCTCAGCCTCAGAGGTAAGCAAAGGCAAACTTACTTTCTCTTTCCACGAAAACCCCATGATAGGGTTGGCATAAGTCAGAAACCACTTGAAGGCACACAACGACAACAGCAACAGGTTGTAGATATGTCCTTCTCCATTCCAGAATATGACTGAAATTCTTTATGCAAAAGGGGGGGGGGGGGAAATGAAGAGACCATTGGAGACGCTGGTATTTTTATTTTTTATAAAAATTTATTTATGAACATTATCTCTCCAGGGACAACAGCATCTCTGCGCTTCTCTCTGTACATGCAACTGTAGAAAATAACATCTCTATTCACTTTTTTTTTGTCTCTTTCCGCAGGAAGTTGTACAGCTAAAAGGACAGTCTGTGTGATGGCAGAGCAAGTGACATGGGCAGTACCAGCACTGCCAAACAAATATGTACATAAACTACATTGGTAAAAAAAGAAGGAAAAAGGGGGAAGAGAAAGAAGGTAAAGAAAGGAAAATTTACATGGTTACATTACAGACAACGCACCTTTCTGCTGCTTTAACCCCACGTTCTATGCCAAGTCGCACTACGTACAAATAGAAGGGCATGAGTTGACCTGTGAAAGTTTATTTACATGTATTTATGTGCATGTAAACACACACTTGGGTAGAAGTATTTTGACAAAGGAAAAAGGATTTACACCAATGCGCCTACCGAGTTTCTGAAAAAGGTGTTAGGCTCCTGCTATTACCCTAAACAGAGGGTGCATTTTTTTGGGAAAGTCTTTCCATGACTAAATTTTTATTTTTTGATTTGTAGGTAATCTAATGTTAACTCCATCTCTATGTGGGTCTTTTTTGTGGGGTGGGTTGAGAACAGGATGGACTACCTGAACAAGTCGCTCCTCTCCTTAAGTGCTCCTGGATTTGAAAAGAACATTTTAAAAGTATATTTTGAAAAAATATCTCATGCAAAAACCCAGCATAATGGGTAGTGAGGGTTTCCTTGGGATGAACCAAGGCTACTCATCCTTTCAATGGCTCTAAAATGGTGGAATCACTAGCACTTACATGTCACACAGACTATGAAGAATGCAAACTTTCTCAGGAGCAACTCACTTGGATGAGGAGTGGAAAACAAGCAAGGTATTGGGAGGAATTGGACTGTTTTGAACACGGACCTAAAGGGGAATGAGGGAGAATGGCACAGCCGGTGTCTTTTGCCATCCAAATCATGATCCCTCTGAGGTTTTATAAGAATGGAAAATTTCTACAAGCTTCATACTAAAATCAATTCCCCTGTCTAACATTTCAAAACCTCAAATGAAGGTGGAATCTTGCCGCCCCTGGAATTGGATCCAGATTTAGTCACATTTAAAACAGGCCCACTGAAAGCAATGTTAAGCCATGATAGAGGCTGCATCCGCATTGCAGAATCAATGCGGTTTGACACTGCTTTAACTGTCGTGGCTCGATGCTACACTATCCTGGGAATTGTAATTTGTTGTGGCACCAAAGCTCTCCGACAGAAAAAGGCTAAATGTCTCCCAAAACTACAGTTCCATAGCATGGAGCCGTAGAAGTTAAAGCAGTGTCAAAGTGGATTGTTCCTGCAGTGCAGATGCAGCCAAAGTCAAGCCCTCAGTGGGTTTTCTTGAAGAATGATTATATTCTTGGACAGTAAAGGTTTAGGTTTATTATTTTGTTAAAAAAACACAACTGATGGCAGCACCTTGCTGACATTTCTTTGCTATGGCGAGGAAGTCTCTTCCCTGTAAAATAACTAAATAGAAATGGGTTTCCCTCTATTATAACCATGTTCCAATGGGAACTTTTGCTGCCCTACAATAATGTAGGGCTGGTGAGTTGTTAACAGTCCCTTTCTCTCCCCTCCTTTCACTGCTCATGAATTTTCTACAGTTTCTCGGTAAAAGGATATTCCAGGTTATGAAGTGGTGTACTTAGTGGCTCAAGGCTGGGCAAGAGAAGGGCAATGCTACAGGAAGAGCTGGTTTGGTGCCAATGTAGATTCTTTTTCCCTTTTCTTAAACAGGGGGAACCTCCTACCAGAGTTTATGCAGGGCCACACTTCGAGGGAGAGGAGGGCAGGGTTGATCAGGCACTGAAGAGAATGGCTTTTAAACTAAGACACATGCTTTGCCACATCTAGTGGTCACCAAGTGCCAGTGTGCGCAGGCATGGCCGTGGACATGTGCCAAGGACCGGGCACTGTCAAGTAGCCCCAGGTGGCAGCACTCCTGTAAATATTCTGCCATAGCTGGGACTTCTGTCAGGCGAAAACATAGGAGAGGTGGCATACAAATACAGCAGCACCTTGCCCAAGCAATGGGTTCCTCTCCGATGGCAAAGGGTGCAAAGCACCAAGGGCCTTTCAGAAAACATTGCATTGCAGATGGGAAAAGAGGCAGGCCCCAGAGTCCAACTCAGCTGGCGTTCTGTTGTATTATCCCAGCAGTTGGACTGGTTTAAATCTCTTTCCCTGCACTGGCCCAGTAAGCAAACAAGAGACAAGCATGCATGATCCTCTACATTTCTCCCATAAAATGTAACTAACCAAAGTATCAACCGACGCTCTCTGCAACCAAACTGCTATCTCTGAACTCAAATATGTTCCTCTCCAGAAGGGTGTAGAGTCAGGAAGCAAGTCCTGCAACCTCCTCTTGCGTCACCTTCACTAGGAGGGAAGATGGTCACAATCTATCTCAGGTGGCACACTCTGGCCTTGTCTCACATTCCTGGGGAAAGTTGGCAGAGTCAAAGTGATTAAACGTCCCTATATTAAAACTTCCAACAGCTTGTACCCTGAGAACGGTTGAACTAGAAGCCTCTGGAGAGTGAAGGGCCCTTTGCTTGACTCTCCAAAAAATCATTCTAAGTGGCTTCTGAGCACGCCTGTTTCTGCTGGCCCTGGATATACATGATCCTTTTGGGATTGAAAGGGGTGCTGCTTTTTCATCCTGGGGACAATGAGCCGGCAAAGAGAGGGTGAAAGGCAAGGGAATGTTGGGAATGCTGCCTAGCGTGAACTATACATACAAAGATCATTTTAATTAATTTATTTATTTCTTTACACATGACTGAAAGTGATGTTACAGTACATAAGTTATTTACAACTGTGCAGTAATGTGTTGCAAAATAAATTATCTAGAAGGCAGCAAAAAGTACATTGTTAATGTATATAAAACTGTACAGCTTTTACGGGATACAATTTTCTCTTTATACGAGTATTGGCTCTTGTAGTGTTTTATCTTTTTTCTTTTCTTTTCTTTTCTTTTTTTTTTCAAGTTACGTTCTCAGAAAGAGAAACAAAATGCCCAAGATTAAAGGAAAATATATATATATATTTATATATATATTTATATATATATATATATAAACCATATGGATTTTACTCCATTTTAAAAACAGAACGGCAAAGTCCTTGCTCTGCGCCACTTACTTGACAGTGCTGGGTGGGGCGCCTGCTGCCTCCGGTGTGGTTCTGAGGGTGACCGCGAAATGCCACCCTGGGTTTCCAGTCCGACTGTGTGGGTCTTGCAGCAGGCCTCCCTCGTCAATCAATGCTATTGCGGCCCGGACACTATGCTAAGCGAAAGATCTCCCCCTCCCTACCCTGCCTTGCCCTTCCCCAGGAACCCCCACCCAACCCTCAGGTAGCCTCCGAGGCATGGTCCGCCCGTGGGCAAACGGAAAGATCGAAGCGCTGGAAACGGCCATGATCGCAAACGCTGCGCCGATGGGGCCGGTTGGCCGTTTCTGGCCACCCTGGTGGCTGATGTGCCACAGAGAGACTGTCCCAGGATTCCTCCTGCTCCCTGTTTTTATCAGTCTCTTCCCCACCTTCCAGTCCTGTACAGGCCGCTATGTGTGGGTGAGCTGGCTGCCAGCTTGCCGGCCTGCCTGCTTGCCTGCCTTCCGCCATGGCGGCCGGCGCGAAAGGAGCCGCTCCTCCCCTTCCCCGGCGCATGGGGAGGCAGTTGCGAAGAAAGTGCCATTTGTGTTTTGCTTTTTGTCTGTTCTGTTTAGGTGTTCCCGTTGATTTTCTGCTTCCTCCTCATCTGACTAGGGATTCATCAGCAAGCGGTTTGAGGGGTGTGTGAGCACCTGCCCCCGTTCTCGGGGTGACGGTAGTGGGGGTGGGCACCCACCTGTGCCAATTTGCAGCAAGAATGTCTCCAGGCTTGGTACTGTCATGCCGGCAAGAGCACAAAGTCATCATTCACGTCTACCATTGGCACATAGAAGGAGGGCACCTCATTGACACAGAGGGATTTATGCCCAGCAGGGTCCATCTCCTGCACTTTCAGCTGCCACTCCATCCGCTGCACCGCGTTCAAGGCTGCTGCTTCGTGTTGCTGCCGCATCAAGAGGCACGTCTGGGCAGGACAGAAAAGAAAGTGAAGCAAAAGTGAGGGAGTGGGAAGAGGCAGATAAAACCCATTTGAGGTTGAGGTTAGTTGAGGAAGTATCTCTTCTCATACATAAACCTGCCCACAAGTTTTTATTTAAAAAGCCCCATCTCTTTCTGTCCCATGTGCCAGATCAGAAAGGCAGGCATAAAATGCACAATAACCCTGAAAATGGAGATCCGCTGGTCTCCTCCTTTTTTTGTTTTTAACTGGAAGCATTTGTTGTCTCATCAAAAGAGTGGAGTGTGCTTAGCTTGAAGAAGAAATATGATAGCCTTTTAAAAAAAACAGAAAATGACTGTCACATCAATGTCATTGGTTCTCTCCTGTTCCAGAAAGTACGAACCAAACCAACAGATTCAAGTTTTAAGAGGATTAATTTAGACAAGAGTTACAATCTGCAAAGTTATAAACCTTATAACTGAGCCCTCCATATTTGCGGCTTTGACTTTTGTGAATTTGATTATTTGTGGATTTTATTAATATGTTCTCTCTAGGACTATCTAGGTCTTGCAGAACAACTCTATGGTCAACTTTAACCAAAAGTGGCACTGAAGGATCTAGAGATTCTTAAAGAGAACACTCTGCTAGGCATTTGTTGCACAATTCTGTGGTCAATGTCTGGCAGATGTTGACCACAGCGTTGCACTGGAGGACCTAGAGATTCCTAGAGAGGTGTTCTCTCAGCTAAAAGCAGTGTTTTTGTTATGTGCGGTTTTCCCACATTCACGGGGGTCTTGTGCCTGTAACCCCAGTGAATGTGGAGGGACGAGTGTAATTGTTTTTTGGGGGAAATTATCCGTTAAAAAAGTGATGAATTTTTTACAAAATAAATTCTCCATTGAATAATACTTTAGTAAAGTTTCATACTCTGAAGTAAGGGAAGGTAACACAAAGACCATGGAGTAGCAGTGGTGCTGGAGAGCAGGCGTAAAGATAGGCTTAAGCCTGACTGAAAACATGAGCCTTGCCAATAATAGACTGCCTGCAAAACTGCAGATGGGCAATGGGTCATTAGCAAAGCTGGCCTAGGAGTGACCAATCCACTTTTCCAAGGAAAACCATTTTTAAAGACTTCATAAACAACCTGTTATCTGAAATGTAAATGTGCCCAGTCTCTTGTTGCCTAGTTTGCCTTCTGCACATTTCACAGTCTAACAAGAGAAAAAAAAAACAGCTTCCTGAACAGGAGGGAATGAGCATTTGCAAGTGGGTGCTTTCTGCAATAAAATGAGTGTATGTGTCTCCCTGAATTAGCACCTCTATACTCCAGGCAAAAGGGGCCCTGAATCCGCTAAGTCAGGAGGATAGTTACTGAGCAGGAGACTTACCTAGCAAAACTATCAGAATTGTGGGATGGGGGAAAAGAACAGAGGAATTGCAAAACAGCTGGCATATAATCATAGGAGAAATGCAATTTCGGGTGGAGGGAGACCAGTCCCACTTCCAAGCCAAAAAAAAGGAGGCATGTTTCAATGGAGGCTGAAGTAGGATGTTTTGTTTGCAAAAGCACTCCCACACATTTCAAGTGTTGCAACTGCCCATCCAACAAGCCAACAATCCCCTCTTTATCCCCCCCCCCAACTGAAGGGCATCTTTGTAAGTATAAAAACTATGTGTCTATCATCATGAGGATGACTACATCCTTTTAATTTCATGGAAGGGCTTTCTGTGTAGCAATCCTGTTAGAATCTATGTTGTCAGCCCAACCCATAAGTGTGCAGGGACCTTTAATCTCTGAGGGACCTTTAATGGTGCAGGGACCTTTAATCTTTAATCTCTGCTGACACATTTTGAACTCTTCTGGAAAGGGGTTATGGGTTCAACCAAAAAAATGACCACCACTGGGTTGGTGAAATGGTTCATAATGAATCTGCATGCTTTTTACCCAGGATCCCTTTCCAAACCACCAGTCATTTAAACCTCTGACTGCTAAGTAAAGGACCCAGATTCAGCATGTGCTAGGGCCACACAAACCCATGCAGACCTTCTAGGACTGTGTATGTTATGTTTTGGTGGCTGTTTTTTAAAACTTGGGATGACACAAAACACTGCTAAATTACACCAAGAAGTGACCTATAGTCCAATGGTGGTCTGGAGGGAAAAATATCTTGTAAGGGTCATCAGGATCCATGAGAGTCTGCCTGAGACCCCCATGTCTGTGGTACCTCAATGGTACAAAGTGATCAGCTGAAAAGGAGAGTGGGAAGTAATTGTTATGCGAACGTTACCCCCATGCAAGGGTCCATTTGATATGCTACTGCTTCACGTGGGCACCTGTGCCTTTTCTATTTGGGTCCCTGACCCTGGCACAATGTTATTCCTCCTGACCTCCATGCCACCCTACTCCACGCTTCGCTCACTCCTGTCTTTTCCCTTGGTTGCCATTTGACCCCTGCCCCCCAGCATTCTGACCCCTGACCCCTTTCCCAAAACCTTCTCTTTCTCTCTATACATTTTGTTACCCAGCAACCAGGCATGCTTCAGAGCACACAAACCGGGGGAATGAAGACCAAGATGGTGGGCAGCGGACACTTTGTTTTTGCTCTCTGCATTGTTTGTCATGCCTAATAAAAATGCAGGCTGATTCAAAAAAGAATGGCGCAAAAGTAAAGCTGATCTTTTTGAAGAGAGGATTCTCCAGCAGGACAAAGTCCTTGCCTGAACTGTGGAAATTCTCTGTGGATACAACAAATGAGAAGGAAGCAAGCTGCCTCAAGGAGATGTTCTGGGATCAAAATTACTTCCCGTTCACCTGCCTGGCTCTTCTAAGGAAACATCATGCCACACTTTACCCAGGAGACGTTTCTGCCTTTCAAACAACCACTGGCATGAACTTGCCTGGCCAAAACAACTCTTCTTTCCCAACATTATTTCCTAAAAGTGCTTCCTCCCCCCCCCCCCCCGTACTCTTGTGCTGCCCATGCCTTGCCCACCAACCTTAGCCTTGCTGCTCACCTTCATCCGGTCGTATTTATCATCCACGTCCTGCAACCAGGAAATGAACTGGCGGGCATTGAAACGGTCCCTGACAGATTTGTTTTCATCTCCCTGAGAGAAAGTAAGAAGGAGGCAAATTGGAGAAGGTATATACAGCTATAACTCAGTTAACAAAGCAGGTACTGTATATACCCATGTATAGGTCTAGAAATTTCAGTCAAAAAACTGACCCCCAAAACCTAAGTTGACTTATCCACAAGTCAATGTAAGTACCACACTCTTACAGAAAGAAAGAAAGAAAGAAAGAAAGAAAGAAAGAAAGAAAGACCAGCTCTGGTGAAAGGCAAGAGCTTAATCTGTCCTGGAAGCACTGGCTGCCCTCTATTCTATTATTATTATTATTATTATTATTATTATTATTATTATTATTTTCTATAGCACTGTACATGTACTCAGCGCTTTACATATAAATAATCAAATTAATATAATATAAACAAAACTTGCCAAAGGCGTACAATCTACAAATAAGATACAGGGAGCAGGATACAAAATATACAAATTGAGAATAAATAATAATGTAAAAAGTTAGTTAAAAAGGGCAAGCGAGGGACAATTAAAATATCATCAGCACCCACTATCAAATCAAATAATGGATTAAAGAAACACACAGTGCCTGGGAACGCTTCCCTGAACAGGGTGGTCTTCAACTCAGATTTGAAGGTTGTCAATGAAGGGCTAGCCCATGTTCATGGGGGAAGAAGGTTCCAGGAGTGAGGGGCAGCAAGAGAAAAGGGATGAATCTGGGACGGGGCAGTAGAGAACCTGGGCTGAGACGACAAACCTTGATTACTAGAACGGAGGGTCCGAGTGGGAATGTAAGGAGAAAGGAGATTAGACAAATATAGAGGGGCCAGCCCACGCAGGGCTTTAAAGGTTAATAACAAAAGCTTATGCTGGATACGGAAGGGAAAGGGGAGCCAGTGAAGGGATGATAGTAAAGGAGGAACATGGTCGAAGCAGCAAGCAAATCTAATCATGCAAGCCGCAAGTTAATGGACGAAGGTAAGAGAGAGGAAGCCCTACTAGAAGAAGATTACAGTAATCTAATCGGGAGACCATCAAGGCATGGACCAGTCTTAGAAGCAGAGGTTGAGAGAAAAGGGCAGATTTTGGCAATGTTGTAGAGAGAGAATCTACAAGCTTTGACTATGGCCTGACAAAGAAGAGTTGAAAGTGAAACCAAGACTGCACGCTTCCTGCACCGGTCTAATAGAAATCTCAACAAACAAACAAATCTGATCTCAAGTCTCATCAATCCATCCTTTAGTGTAAGCACAAACAGTGATGTCTACTTGAATTTTGTAAGTTCATAGAATCACAGAATCATAGAATAAGTTCTTTGACATTGTTTTCCTTTGCATCATCCTTTAGATCCTTTGTTACATGCCCCTAAGTTTTAACCTCGACTTATCCATGGGTCATAGCAAAATCCATAATTTGGGTCTCAAAATCTGTCCTTGACTTATATATGAGGTCAACTTATAATCTCGAGTATATATGGCATGTTCCTGGGCACTGCTTCTTGAACAGAACATGTGGTACCAGAGGTAGAATTAACATGGAAAGCATTGGGGTTAGTCCCTGCTCCACAATCAGTGAGTTTCAGTAGCCTCTTTGTTCACAATCGACAATATGTTAAATGAAATAACAAGGTTAGGTAAGCCTTGTAAAAGTCGGCAAAAACATTTTGAACCTTCTAGAGACAGTTTGAAGCTTTCTTCAAAAATGCACCCAGGGATTATTTTGTCCTTTGCCAACCTGCACTCTTCTTACAATTTCCATTCCGTTGCCCAAATGTACAAATCTACTGTATACACTCATGTATAAGTCTTGAAATTTAGGTCAAAAAATTGACCCAACTCCGAGTCAACTTATCCACGGGTCAACGTAAGTCCTGTATCTTAACTCTTATTTAAAAGAAGGACCCATCCCCTGGTGAAAAGCAGGAGTATAATCTGTCCTGGAAGCACTGACCCCCTTTACTCTCTCATCCATCCAGTCTTAAGAATAAGCACAATGAGTTATGTCTGATGGACTTTTGGAAGTTATTTGACATTGTTTTGCTTTGCTTCATCCTTTAGATCCTTTGCTATATGCTCCTAAATTTTACCCTTCACTTATCCATGGGTCATAGCAAAATCCATAATTTTGGCCCCAAAACTTGCCCTCGACTTATACATGAGGTCGACTTATAGGTCGATTTATATGCTTCTTTAATATGTTAGGGGAGGCTGATCTGCCTTTCCCCCCTTGTTCTCTGTTTCAATGTCAATGCATGCAGCTGCTTTTCACCTTGTCTGCTTGTGTGTCTGCTGGCACACCCAAGTAGAGTAGAACTGGCTAGGGGAGAATCCCACTATCACAGCTCAAGCTTTATTGCATTGTTTAATTGGAGACAGAGGAGTGGGCTATAAATAAATTATCATCATCATCATCATCATCATCATCATCATCATCGCCAAAGTTGCTTTGAAAAATTCCATCTAAACAGAGGACAAAAAGGAAAAAGGGGGCTGGGCAGGGGGAAAGGACTCTGTAGAAAGGAGCTTCTCTGCCAGAGGTTTGGTTATGTGAGATATGCCTGTACAGGTGACAATAAATCTCCAGTTCTTTCACACACTCATGCATAAGTGAGTCTGACTTCACAGAACAGCCTCAGATATGCAGGTAAAGGGCATACTATTTTTGCACCTTCCATTGTTGGCAGCTCTTTGTCTGGGGCACAAGCAAATGACACTGGGGGTCTCATTCTGCTTTTCCTCCAATAGCCTCTTTTTTCCTTGTCCTCCTCCCTGCTCAGCCCAAGCAGCTACTATGAGACAGAAACCATCTCTATTTCTATTTCATTCCTATTCTCATTCTCTCTCTCTATTTTGTCCTAAGAGCTGGTGTGCTCTAAATCAGATGCAAGAGATCAATACGATGGATAGCTAATAAATTCATTCCCCCAGGCCTACCTAGTGCATGGGGACCAATGTCTGCAATGCAGCAGTCTCTTTCCCACTGAAATGACAAGCTTTATGGCAAGCAAGCAAGGCAGCCTCAATGTACGTAGCCAGCAGGAGGTGCTGATGTCTCAGAATGGTTTGGCTGCAACCACACTGTCATATTTCCCCCCTTTCCCTCTCTCTTTCTGTAAAGCAATCCTAGATGTTGAAAGTCACAGCTTCAAATCTTCAAGCTGCATTTACTAAGCTACTGAGTGTGTGTGGTGTGTGAGCAGTTTCAGGCACAGAGCTTCCTCTGCAGGTTTTCAGTTCCTATGGAAGAATCTGAATGCAACACAACTAACCTATCAGGAAGAGTGGCCAAGGCCAGGCAGCCAAGTATGTAGTTTTGATGTTAGATCACCAGCACTGTCAGTCACCTAAATTGGGAGAGACTCTTCCTGCCCCTTACCCCCAATCCCACCACCCCTCTGGAAAATTATCCAAGGCCCAACCAAAGGCATATAAAATGGCTCCAGAGCCTCCAGGCACAAAGCCAATGCATGCATGATGATGCAGTTAGGACCACTTTGGTGAGAAAAGCCTCCCTGCTGCCTCATTAGCTCCCCACCCTCTTACATTTCCAGACACCTGCAAAGAAGAATATGGGGAGAAAGATGAATGCCAGAAAACCAAGCCCTGACCTGATTTTCCAAAGGCATGTTGTACACCTCTGAGTCCAGAAGCATGGTGCAGGCGCTGAAGGGTACGGCTTGGTTGGCTATCGTTCTCGCTGCCCGGCAATGAACCCTCAGAATCTCTTGTTCACACGACACAATCAGCTTCTCCTGCGGGAGGAGGATGGAGTCAGCAGGGAGCAAAGGGATCCCTGTTCCCCCAAGGCAGTGGGGAAGGCACCCCTCCTGCGCTCCCACCACAGCCCCCAGACCCCTTCAAGCATTTGCAATTACCCGCTCAATGCTGTGCTGGAGCCGCAACTTGCCACGGACTGCTTCCTGCTGTTTGAAGAGCTCCTTGAGGGGCTCTGCCAAGGATGGAGGGGGTGCGATCTGAAAGGTACACAAAGAAGAACACTGTCACAGATGTTGGCTCCTTCCAGCAACTGTCTTCTGTCCCAGATCTTCACAGCTTCAAGAGCTAATCCTGTCTCAATGTCTCCTGTTGCAGTTAGGCTGGGACCAAGCAGCAAGAGCACTGGGCATAGTCAGGGTTACAATTCCCCTTGTGTATTCTTCCTATTCACCTTTCAGGCACATGTAAGGGCTGGAGCAAATGGAGAAAGTAACCCCATTTTCGAAACCAGTCTAACAATATGCAGCGTTAGGGGGGGCGGGGTGGGGGGTGATTACTATCCCTGTCCTGCAGGAGACATTACATACCTGGTAATTTAGGCCCTGTTATTGTGTAGAATAGAAACGTCAGTTGGCTTCAAAAGCAGCTGCCAGATTGTTAACTAGAGCTGACTACAGGAAGCACAAAATTATCTTGTTGCAACAGCTCCACAGGCTGCAGATCTGTCTCTAGGCACTATTTGAAGCTTTGGTTATGACCCATAAAGCCCAATAGGGCCTGGGTCCAGGCAATCTGAAGGATGGTGTCTTCCCAGGTATGTTTGGTGGGTAGAAGAGAGAAGGCCTTCTTGGTGGCTGCTCCCAGACTTTGGGAGGTTAGAATGGCCCCGTCCCTCCTCTCCTTTCCCCAGCAAGTGGAAACCCTTCTATCCTCACAGAATTTGAGGAGCTGACTGCAATGGGGCTTTAATTGTGTAATATTCTGTTGATTTCTATATTCACAAATTAATTTTCAAATGGTTTTAATTCTATAGATTAACTGTATTTTAACACACACACACTTTTCCTTATGTTTTTAATCTATATAGTATTTAATATTCTATAAGGCTGGCATAGTGGTTTGAGTGCTGGACGATGACTCTGGAGACCAGGATTCGATTCCCAGCTCAGCCATAAAACCCACTGGGTGATCTTGGGCAAATCACATTCTCTCAGCCTCAGGGGAAGACAATGGAAAACCTCCTCTGAACAGATCTTGCCAAGAGAAACCTGTGATAGGGTCGCCATACGTCAGAAACAACTTAAAGGCACACATGAACAGCAAACAATAAGCCACCTTGAGTCCCAATAGTGGGAGCAAGGTGGGATATAAATGACTAAAAATATTATTACCGCCACTAGCCCACCTGGCGGATGCCTTTTTTTTTCTGATACATTGGCAAAGAGTTTGTTAATAATTTATGCAGCATTTCTGAACATGTATTCAGTTCCTTAGTCATGCCCTACTTACCCCCAGACACTCCCTGCCTTTGAATGGTCCCCTTCACTTTAATAAATCTCCAAGCTGTGTGTGGGTCAGAGGTAACTGAGTCCCTGATCCTTGCATAAAACCAGAGTGCCTACGTCTCTGGTGAGGCTCAGTGCAACTGTGGGGCAGGCAGATGTAGAAGATGGAAGAGTCCACTCCATTCCCCACTCCCCTTTCCTATTCCCAATATGGCAGACAACAGACTGCTCTGGTGCCAAGCTATCCTCCTCTTTGCTTCTGGTCCTCTTGCTCTGAAGCTAAGGGGCACAATGCTCAGAGCTGAATCCTTTGCTTTTTTATCCGGAAAGCCTTGGTTTGCTGTTCTGCTGGCTTCAGGAGCCCAACAACTGAGCTTCATGGGGTGCGGGGAGGCCTTTCCCCACTTGGTAAAAGCTGTTCCACTGTAGGAGGCCCTGATCTGGCGAAGGATGGAAAGCAGCAAGTACGGAACGGACTGCTCCATGGAGGAACGAGGAGGAAACACTGCTGCCGCCCACTCACCAGCTGGCTGTGAGGCTTCCTACAAGCACACTTGGAAGGAGTTTGGCTCTGCTCTACACACAGCTCAGTATTTGTCTCTCTGCTTCAGCAGGGTACAGAAGCCAACCCAGCACTTTGGCTTGAATTTTGCTCCCCTTAGAACTTAGTAGCCCACGTCTTCCAACAGGAGAATACTGCCCCATTGCAGAGTGTCAGTAGAAGGCCAAGGAGCAGCAGAGGCAACTTGAAAGTAAAGCCCTAGTGCGAACAAGGACTATGTCTTTCTTTCAGGCCAGCTGGCTGATAAAGGGAGCAACTTCTTCAACCATGCGTGTATAATTCCCATTTCCATCCATTTATATACTTAGGAAGCTCCATCAGAGCACTGGCCCAAAGAGCTCTGTAGTGTCTGGGGATGGCCAAGCCCTGGGGGTCCAAGGGCTAACTGTTCACTACCAAAAAGTGGTGATTCTCCTTCTTTCCTGGCCATGTTTTGTTTGAGCTATGGAAGAGCATTCAGGGGGGCACAAAAACAACCTGGGTTTGGTGAGGTGCAAAGACCATCGCAAGTCTGCACTGACTTGCAAGAGCCCTTCAGAGTGTCAGGCAAGGAACTTTCCCAAAGGTAAATACACAGCAAGGGACCCTAGAACCCTCTGCATACAAAACATGTGACTAAGCTATACTTAAGTTCCCCCTTCTCAGATACTCAAATACAGACCCCTTGAAAAACTGGTGTAAAGTTAAGTATGAGAGGTAGAGTCAGCACGGTGTGGTGGTTTGAGAATTGGAGTACGACTCTGAAGACCAGGGTTTGAACTGTTACTCAGCCACTCTCTCAGCCTCAGAGGATGGCAAAGGCAAACCTCTCTAAGCAAATCTTACCAAGGAAACCCTGTGACAAGCCTTAGGTTTGTCGTAAGTCAGAAATGACCCGAAGGCACACAACAACAACTAAGTGTGAGAGAGAAGGAGGGAGGATTTCAATCTCTATCTAAAATTTCTATGTTTACTTCAGTGTAACTTTGTTCCAACACACCACTCTGCAAAGCCAGTCATTGACTGGTCCAGCCACTCACCTATGCCTTTCAAATGGAGCTGTCAGTCTCCTTACAGACTTTTAACATTCTTGCAATGTTCCTTTCTTTCCATTGGACCAGTCTGAACTTGCCAGGAGAGTTTTGGTAGCATGGCTTCAGAAATCTTTGGGGCTTTTCTCTGTGCCACAGAAGTATAGCCAAGTCTGTCACTCAACCTGGGGCCTAGTCCAAAATAAATGGGCTCAGAAATATCTTCCCAGGGCTGCAATATGCCCCAGTGATGCTGGGAGGGTAAATGGTGCCAACAGGTTTCTGCACCTGAAAAGCTGATGAAGCTAGATAGGAGAGGAAGCAGCATAGGGTTACTACTCACCACTGGAATGTGCAGCTTGCTCAAAGGTTTGCCGTCCAGCAGATAGGAGCCCGTATAGGTGACATATTCGGCGTAACACTGGGGCGCTTGGGGAGTGATGTAGCAGAGGATTTTCCGCTTCTCCTCAATCTTTTTCCTGATCTGTAGGTATTCGAAGTATGGATTGGACCTGTCGCTGTGGTAAGGCTCAATGTCATCCAGCTTGATGGTGTCCACAATTGCTGCCAGCGTCTGCTGGATCATCTCCCGCGTCTGCTGGGTGGAGGTGTTGATCTGCTGTTGCAGCTGCTGGTTGGAGCGCTGGAACCGGCGCTTCCGTGGGTGCTGGGCCTGGGCGTCTTCCTCCTCTGTGATGCGCCCCTTTGCCCGTGTGGTGGGGGCAGAGGCAGGAGGAGGGTATTCTTTCTCAGAAGCAGCGGCATTCTGCTTGTTTTGGTTGGCAAGCATCTGGGCTCGGTTCCTGGTGATCCGTTGTGGGATCTCTTCTATTTTGGGGGGCTTTGGGGTTTCAGGAACTGGTTTTGATGGTGGTTCTGTGGTTTCTAATTGGACACTCCCTGGGGGCACCTCAGCCTGGGAAGAAGGGGCCTGGTTGGCACCCCTGACTGCTGCCACCTCTTGAACATCAGAGCTCTCAGTCTTGGGGGCTTGGCTCACAGCAGCTTGAGAGACACTTTCTGACACAAGAGTAGCTGAGGAGGGTTCTTCGCAGTTGCCTTCCACCTTCTTGGTCTCCAACTGAGCAAGATCTGCTGCTGTTGATTCATGAACATTCTGGGGAGTCTCTGACTCTTCTACACTTTTCAGCTCTGAACCACTTGATGTTTCTGACCCAACGTCTACTGAAATCTCATCAGACTTTGGCTCATCAACTTGCACATCTGGTTCCCCAGCCTGGATGTTGGGCTGGTTCAGAGTTAGCTCCTCTTTATCCTCTGCAGAGCCCAAAGACACCCCAACATCTGCAAGCATAGCAGCTCCAGTTTCGGATGTGGTTTGACGACTTCCTTCAGCTGCCTCAGCCTCTGACATTTCAGCCTCTGGAACATCTTTTGTCTGGAGTGGCAACTCTGGTAAAGAGAAGGGTCCCAGGTCCAAATCATCTTCTGAATTTGTGAACGGATCAGGCCACGTGACCTGCTCCTCGGGATGCCCTGAGGCCATTGTGCTGTTCTCCAAGTAATGCTCTTTTTCAAGAGTATTAACTGCCTCCACCTGGGATTCTGCTGGCATGCTTGCTGGCTGCAACGGTGTGTCAGATGCCTCTTCTGGGACAGACTTGGTACTACTAAAGAAAGTGTCCAACCTTACAGGGGAATCTGCATATGGAGCCCGCTGTTCTGCGGTGGCTACTTCTGCTGGAATTGCTCCTTCAGTATTTTCTTTGGCCTTCTCCAGCCCTGATTCAATCACTGAGAGGGGATATGAAACTGGGGAGCTGGGGTATAGGGAATCTGCAGCAATGAAAGGTGCTGGCGTAGGATGTGTGGTGTCTGGAGAAGAAAAAGGCTTTGGGGAGTCAGGGGCCTGCTGAGGAGATTTAATGAGCAATTCGGAGCCCATGGACCAGCTGACAGGATGCTCCGAAGGATTGCCGATCAGGCTGGGAGGCCCAAGAGCTTCCAGGGTTCTTTTTGGAGCATTCTCCCACTCAGTGCTGTTCGGGTCTGGAATACCTGCATCAAACTCATTCTCCTCAATTGGTGGTAAAAAGCTGGACTCTGGGGGCATGATGGAAGCGGTGGCCTGTTGTTCCTCTGTGGCATCCAAAGGTAGGCCAAGATCTGGTGGGAGAGCACTTTCAACAGATGGGGCAAGCAGCTCATCTCTATGAGAAGGGGAAGATTTGGCTTGCAGTCCAGAAAACACACTTTCAGGAGAGTGGACAACGCTGCCCACAGTTCCTGGTGCACAATGCAATGCCTCCACTTTAGGGGATGGGACGCCATATTCTGGTGAGTAATATTCTGGAGACAAACATGGAAACTTTTCTATGGAAACGGAAGGAAGAGGGACTTTCTCCTCCATTAAGTGCTGAACTGGAGAGTCGTAATTCGATGTGGCCGGGACACTCTGTTGCCTAAAAAATTTGTCCCCGACACTGAATTCCTCTTCTGGTGCTCTCCTGATATCCACAGACATCGAACGGTGAAGATTTGTAGAGGGAATGGTTCTAGTTGGGGTCTGACTTGGGTTCTCAGCGAATCCGCTGGAAGGATTCGAGTATCTGTCAAAAAAGGATGGAGAACAAGCATTCATAGACATGGTGGAGATGGGTAGTGAATGTTGAGAGTCAGCGCAGTCAAATATAAGATCCGTGTAGTCTTCATTGCTGCAGGAGGGGGTCCTGGGTGTCTGCATCACCTCTTCATAGCTTGGGCAAGAAACGACAGAGGCAGGGGTTGGGACTCCCGTGGGCCTGTTTTGATCCGGCCTCGGAGAAGCCGGCAAGATCTCCTTCAACTGGGGGCCAGCTATCCAGTCCTTGGAATCCACTCCGACCGTGGGCTGGGGCTTGCTATCTAGAGACACTATGGGAGCAAGGGGGCCTACGTCTTTGATTTTTTTGTCTTTCAGCTGAGTGTCAAGCGCAAGAGGTTTCTTTGTACTCAAATCCAGACTCCTCTTACGCATTTCCTCATTGGCCTTGGCTTTGTCTTTTAGTTTAGGATCTCCAGACCTATGCCTCATCTTCTCCATCTGTTTCATTCGCTCTTTGTGCCTCTTGTGGCGCTCCTCAATCTCAAGGTCTTTCTGGCTCAACATCCGCTCAAAGCTGGTCATCATGAGGTCGCCGTCTCCCAAGAGCTTTTCCCTGGGCCTGTCTTTCTTGTTGCCCTCTTTGGATAAGGTGATTTTATCGTTCCCATTGCTCATTTTAATACACTCCGATTTGTCTTTTTCTTGGTTTTCCTTGAGTCGGTCTTTCACTTTGAGATCATTAAATTTGGCTGGCTCCTCTTTAGATTTGTCTTTTGCCATGATCACCTGAGAGCCATCCTTGTCTTTGACCGACTTCTGCTCCTCCTTGTGGTGCTTGAAGAACCCATCTGTGTGTTTGTCTTTGTGCTTCTCCCTCTCTTCTTTCCACTTCTCTTTATGCCTCTCCCTCTTTTTCTTCTCTTTGGCTGTGCTGGGTGTGTTGGAGCTGTAGGTTCTCTCCTTTTCTGACTTCTTTGGAAGTTCTCTTTCCGAGTCATTCTTGTCCTTTTTTTCAGAAAACAAGTACTCTGTGTTTTTATCCGCTTCTTCTTCAGCCTCAGCCTTTGTGCCATAGGAAATGCCAAAGCCTTCTCCATCCGTTGCAAAATCCTTGTCATACTGAATGGAATCCTTCCTGCCACTGGAGTCTTTAAACTCATCTGTTTTATCTTTTTTCTCTGCTTTCTCTTTCTTTGCTTTCTCCTTTTCGTGGCTTTTCTTTGAGGATGATGAAGAATGTCTGTGCCGCTCCTTTTCCTTGAGTTTATCTGGCAGGCAAGGCAAAGGCAGGGACTCCTTGAATTTCTCCTCAGAAGCATCTGCAAGAGAAAGGTGGGAAGACTCAAAGAGACCAGCAAGGACTGGCTCTTGCCCTCTGTCTGTGAAGCTGTCAGAAGAAATCTCGCTGATTTTATCATTGGAATCGTCTCTATACTCATTGAGGGCTTCCTCCTCCAGTTTCTCAAGCATACTCTTCTCTGAGTCTCCCCCTTTTGAAGACCGCTTTTCCCTAGTATACTCCTTATCAAGCTTTTCCTTATGTCTGCTCTTTACCTTCTCTTCCCCAGCATGTTTCTTTTCCACTTTTTCAGGAAGCTTCTGCTTGGTCTTCCGCTCCTGGACAGAGTCTACGGATGCTCGCTCTTTCCTGTCTTTGTACTTCTCCACCGAATCTTTCTCCTTCTTCTCTTTGTGTTTTTCCAGGGAACTTTTTTCTTTTTTCTCCTTCCCACTCTCTGCTAGCCCTTTGTCCTTCCTCTTCTCTTTGGCTTCTTTGTCCTTCTGCTTCTCAGCAGAATGCGGCCTATCTGAAGAATATTTCCTGTGTTTTTCAGGGACATAAAGGTCTCTCTCGGCTACCTGGCCATCCTCTTTGTCTTGCAGACTATCCAGCCTGTGCATTTCACCCCCAATTCCTTCTCCGAATTTGAATCCACTCAGGCTGTAGTCATCCTTCTCATCCTCACTTTCATCGGTGAAGATGTCCAAGATGTTATACCAGGTCCTCTCACGGCTTTTCTTTTCCTCTCGCCTCTCATGGAAGTCATCTCTATCCCCAGCAAAGTTCTTCTCCTTCTTCTCTTTCACCTGATCTGAGGAAGCCTTCCTCTCTTTGTCTTTGTTGTGAGGTTCTTTATATTTCTCCTTTGTATCTTTCTTCTCTTTAAAACTTTTATCTAATTCTTTGTCTTTCTGGGTTTTTTCAGGAAGAGTCTTCTCATTTCGCTCTTTGTCCTCAGCTTTGGATTTTTCCTTGTACTTTTCTGTTTTTAATTTTTCTTTCTTATCCTTCTCCGATGCATCCTTCTTCTCCTTTCCTGAATGATGCCGTTCCCAGGTCTCTACATTTTTCCCACTAAATTCGGGATCAGATTTCTCTTTGAAGAATGCATCACAGCCATAGTCTTTAAATTCATCCCTGTAGGACTCCTCTTGTTTAATTTTAATGTCTTTTCGGTCTTTAGAACCATCAGACATATCTCTTCGCTCCCTGGTAATTTCACTGGCTTCCTTCTCCTTTTTCTCTTTAAAGCTTTCAACAGAATCTTTCCTTTTCTTTTCAGGCAGATAACTGGGAATATTTTTATGCTTCTCAGTTGGGTCCTTTTTCTTGTCAGAGTTCCGCTCAGTGTATTCTCTCTCTTTCTTTTTAAGGAAAGCATCTTTTTCAGTGCGCTTCTCGTTGTACTCTCTCTTGTCCTTTGCTTTGCTTTCCCGCTTCTTGTCTTTTATCTCCTCCTTCACTGTTTCAATGATGAGTTTTGCCACAGTGTCGTTTTTTATTTCCCTGTAGTCTGTCACTGGAGAATCCCAGCTATCCTCTCCCTTGAAATCAAAGGAAGAGTCGGAGGACAAATCTGAAAACCACCGATCTTGCTGATCATCAGAGAGGCTGAACTTTGTGTCTTCGTTCTCCAAAAACTGGTTTTTATTAGCGAATTCTTCAAAGCTGGACTCCTCTCTGTAACTTTTATCTTTTTTACTTTTCTCCTTTTCCTCTTTTATGGCTCGCTCCTTCTCTGGTTTTGCTGTTTTTTCTTCCTTCGGTTCATTTTTCTTTTCAGCCTTAAATTGCTTGTCCTTGGATTTCTTCTTCCGTTCCTCTTTGTGTATTCGAGGCTTCTCCTCTTTAGGAGATTTCTCCTTGATGGGTTTCTCTTTTTCCAATCTGCTGGCTTTTTCTTCTCTGAAAGATTTACTGACCTCTTTACTTGCCTCCTTGGCTTTTTTCAAGGATTTCTCCTCTTTAGAGTTTTTCCCAGCATCCTCTTTAAACAGCCACTCCTTCTCCTCGGATTTAGTTTTCAGAAACTTGTCTTCCTTCTTGAAGTGCTCCCTCTCATGCTTTAAAACTCTAAGCTTGTTCTCAACAGGGTTTTCTGCCTCTATGATCAAAGCCTTCTCGGGTTTCTGCTTAGCGTCCTCATAGTCAAAAGAAAAGGCTTTGATAATTTTAATGTCTTGGGTGGCAGGGCACTGGTTGCCTCTCTCTTTGTTTTTGTGTTTGTGTTTGGTTTTATGCTTTTTTACTACCTTCCCCTCCTTGTCCAGCTTTGGAATAGCTCCCTCAACATTGGCATGGAAGGAGTTCTTCTTCTCCACCATGACCATGGCTGCTCCGTGCTGGGTTCGCTTCTTGGGCTCCTGCTTCTTCCGCACGGGCTTTAAGGATTCTAGGCTCGAATCCTCCGACGTGTAATCCGAATCGCTGGTCAGCCTCGTTCTTGTTGAATCCGATAAGGAGCTCACGTCTGACCAGGCTGGAGAGGAGACCGTTTTCCAATTGTCTGTCCTCCAGTGTTTGGAGTGCTGATCAGTAAGGGTAGGGTTATGCTTCTGTGAAGCCAAGCTCCCATGGGAAGAGGCAGAGGAGGCAGAAAGGGAATTAAACAAAGTGGAGTCCTTTAAAACTATCCTAGAGTCCTTTACACAGGTAGTACTTTGTACAGAGTCTCTGTCATCCTCCTCGCTTTCCAGGTTCTCACTTTCTGACTCAGAGGAGCAAAACTTATCATTTTTTTTGCCAAACCGAACCTCTTTGCCTTTTGCCTCCTTCTTACGTTTCTTCTTCACTTTGTTTTTATCCTTCTGCTGTTTGGCGTTGGGTGGTTCTCGAGACTTGCTGGTCGCTGGGATGGAATGCGTGGTCAGCCGTAGTTTTTCCCCGGCTCCAACAGTGATGCTGCTGTCCTCTTCGTCCGACGTATCAGAAAGGATGCGATGGGCTGCTTTCTTTGGTGTGATTGTGCTGTTTTTAGTAGTATAGGTTTTTACTTCCATCTTGGGGATGGAAATAAAACTGTTTGCTTTAGTCTCTTTCCTGTAGTCCTTTTTCAGCAGATGTTTATCGTCAACCGGCGGGACCCTGTCCTGCTCATCATCCTCATCGAACTCGTACTCATCCTTGACTGGTGTGATGGCTTTGGGGGGCTCCTGGTTTTTGGCCTTGTGTTTCAGGCCTTTCTCAAACTCAGAGTCTGTGTTATTGCCATCAATGGAGCTGGATGGGGCAAACGAAGGAGCATCTTCCTCTTCTGAGCTCTCTGGGAAAACAAGAGCACAAAGCAAAGGTGAGGTACGGTCACTATTTTTACCATGAGCTAGTGTTATTCTCCACAGAAACCTGCTCACAATACCTGAATGGATAATCTATCTTCCATGTGCAAATCATAGCTGTGGTTGCTCTACCTACACGGTGTTCTGAGAGGTCCTCTGGGATAAAAGGCCAAAGCTGCACGGGGAGTCAATGGCGGGGATCCATTTGGAGCATCTGGGCAGAAAGGGTGCAAATCCAGTAAGAGCTGTTGCTGTGTGTAATGTCCATTTGTTTCAAAGGGGACTGCTTCCAGAGGTTGCAGCACGGCCAGACACTGGCAGTGCCAATCTATTGTTAGATAAACAGCATATCTCTACCCCTTGTCTTAAGTGCTTAAAAAGACACACATGCACACAAAGGCTACACGAGCACTGGTCATGCTCAATATTCAACCACTCTAAAAGGCAGGTAAGGCTCCAATGTGTCTGCACCTTCACAACAGTGTATTTGAAAGGGCTTCCTGTGAAGTAGGGGCACATTGTTTATCCCTCTATTACACATGAAGGGTGAAAGCTTGTGCAAGGGTTTGCATATGCAAGCACTGCATGGCTCAGGTGAGACCTGGATGAATGTGGCTTTCTAGATCACACAGTTACCTCAACATTCCTATTGTACAGCAGCTTCCAAATTTCTCCCTCAACTCCTCTTTTGTAAGATCACTTAGCCAATGTTGGGCAAAATAAGATAACTCCTCCTTTGACAAGCAATTCTGGTAAGGGAGTAGGGGAGACGCCTACACAGCAGTACTACCCAAAGTCCCCTTTCAGCTCCCCTACTGCATTTATTTATATTGCCATTCCCTCCCCTTTAGGTCCCAAATCTACCCATACAGTGCTCCAGAATGGCATAGATGGTGCTGACTGCAAAAGAGGGCAGCAAATGGCTGAGACAGGAAGCTGAAAAAGTTCTTCTTGGCTGGCATTTTGTGGGCAGGGAAATAGGTGCCAGCTCAGTGCAGATGCACTTTAACACAGGTGTCTTATTCCATTAATGTTAACCTTCTTGGTCCTCCCAACATCACGTATGAAACTACTGTGTTACTTGTGAACACTTCACAGCTCAGAAAGGTATATAGGAAGCATAAAATATGAAACAGCCCCCTCCCCGCAACTCTCCTTTCACAGTTGTTCTGTTATTTGACTGACCATATCTCTAGCATTAGGGAGGGAGAGTGTGACAGCTCAGCATCACAGATCAATTCTGGCAAAAGCTTATAACCAAAATTAGGTCCAGCCAAAGTGGTGGGAAGCCATCATGGTCTCCCTCTGCTCTGCTAACTCTAGCATGAAGAATTAAAGGCCTTCCAAACTGACCTCCTCGTAATGAAACTTAACTACTCATCCACTTAGCTCTCCCCATTTCATCAGATTTGTTTTTAGACTTAACTTGTATGCTTTTTAGGGTGGGAGGGGGGGATAGAATTTGCTATTGTTATGTTTTCATTTACTGTTGTTATTATATCTGTATTTTTACTTTGTATTTTGGTTCTGTTGTTACCTGCCTTGATCCGTAACAGGGAGAGACAGGATATAAACAAATTTTATTTATTTATTATTATAGAGTTTCATATTAACCTAGGATGCTTCTTGCAGCCTTCACTGCAGTGCTGAATGCTGTGTGTGATTTCTCACAAATGGCTGTTGCAACCATACAGTGACAGGGTGAAAGTGTCACTCACCAGGGAGGAGGTCATTATTAAAGGCTCCATGGATGAAGAGAGCCACGAGGCTAGAAGCATGGCCTCCCAGGCACTTGAGCAGATGTGCTGCAGGGGCATGTTCCTTTTGCACTCATGCTCAGCAGCAGAGAGCCATCACTGCTGGTTTTGCCATTTGGGGAGTTGTGTTTTGTGTCCTGTAGTTGATTAAATGTGATTCATGCAAACAGCAAGCCTTTGTATGCTGTGTCCTGTCTATTTATATCTCCATATTATTCAGGTAACGATTAGTCTTCCACGTCACAGACTTCTGCCACTCCTCCACCTCTTACCCGTGGAGCTCTCTTCACTGGAAGGATACGTGGCCTTCCCCAGGAGCAGGTTCACCATTGTGGGGGAATTTGCTACTTTTAACGGCGTCTCTCCCCTCCTGTTGAGCTGATGAGGATTTCCTCCATAATGTAACAACAATTTCACAACCTAGACAAAAACAAAATCCTCAGTAAGCAGCATCAGTCATGTGTTTTTCTCCAATTCTAGCCAAAGGAGGAGAGATCTAACATTATCCTGAAGACTCCAGAAAGCTGTCAAACCAGCTCACCATCAGCTGGCCATAACATAGCTCAAAGCCTAGCCCAATCAATGATGAATGGTACGTGGTCTGTTGCTCAGAAAAAGGGAACCCACAGCCTTCAGGTGCAAGACACTTCAGTTAATCCTCTGCTGCCTCCTCCTTCATTGCAAAGGGATCATGTAGTTACTGTGGGTGCAAAATGGGCTAGAAGCACCACCGGTCTAATAAGGGAACATGTTATTCTTAAATACAGTGTCACCTTACCCACTTTGTCTGTCTCGTTCTCCGAAACTTAACAGGGTAGCTACATGCCAGATACCTAAACACAAGGACACTGTGACACATCAGGAGGCCAACAAGACACCGGCAGAGAATGGTGTTAATGGAAGAAATGAGAGAAGATGGGAAAGAAATGAAGTGATCCTCAACTGTACGTTTCCAACGTTAGGAGGACAGCGTGAGCAGAATTCTCAACAGCAAGACAGCTGGAGAGCACCAACTGGGAGGGCTGCAGACTGTTTGATGGTGGCTAGTGATACAAGACAACCTAAAAGTGTTAAAAACAGGAGAAGATGGTTTAGGCCCATATAATATTCCGCTCTTCAAACCCAGCCAGAACTGACCTTGTAGTGCCCGTTGCTGGCTGCGTCATGCAGTGGAGTGTCATCGTCCAAGCCCTTGGTGTTGACCTCAGCACCTGCAGCAAGCAACTGCTTTGCAACATCATAGTAACCCCGGTTGCATGCTTCGTGCAAAGCTGTCCAGCCTGCAAAGGCACACACACACAAAAATCACATACACACACATGACATAGATGGCATACTTCAAATCAGTAACCATTTTACCCAGCAGGGCATCAGCTGATGGCACTGGGCAGCAATACAGTGGTTTGCTTGCAGAACCATTTCCAAGCCTTGTGTTGGCTTCAGGTCTCAGAAGCTCGTCTCCTTTTGTGTGGTATTTAGCCCAGCCATACTTTACTGTTCGGCAACACAATCTATACACCCAATTCCACCATTAGAAATAAGAACAGGAGTTAAATAATTGGAGGCGGGGGGAGATGAAATTTCCTTTAATGTATAAATCTGTTCCACCTAACCTTTTGCAAGAGCCACTGTCAACATTCTGCTACCTATAACTCCTTCTCCTATCTAAACCTTAGTGTTCAGGATATATGCACATATATGCAATGCCACAAACTGGCCTGCTTGTTTTTGTTTTTGTTTTTTAGAAGCTTGGTAGGATAGAGTTGGAGAATGCTGCTGTATAAAGCAACAATGCATCTTCCTAGTTTTAGCCTCTGAAATGTAATCGACTAAATGAAAAATTGTGGTTTCCAAAGAGAATAGTACTTGAAATTTCCAGGAAAAAGGCAAGCTGTTTCTTTGAGGTGCTGCAGGAACCTCAGTGCTGGAGTTCCTTTCCCTCCACACTGCTTCCAGCCTCTTTTTAAAATAATAATAATAATAATAATAATTTATTTTTACTCCACCTCTCCTATAAGATCGAGGCAGCATTACAACAGTAAAAACCATACAACACAATAAATCCCATTCCCCCCTCCCTTGTTAAAACAAAGTAATGAATGAAGAAAAGGTATGTCTAAGATTGTGACTTGCAACCAGAATCTATCTTGGTCAGGAGACAATGCTAAATGCATATACTTCTTTTTTTGCTTGTTACGTGGATGCACTCAACTGAAGCTCTTCAGGGTGATGTTAGGGCAATTTCTCATAACTATCTGGTATCTTCTGAATACAACCACTATGACAAAAATCTAACTTCCGGTGAAGATGACAAAGTGCCTGTTAAAGTCATCACAAAGGGAGACTAACAGAACTACGAAAGAAATGGATTGGGACTACTCAGTGCATGGACAGGCAATGTAGGGCCCTCCAGTTTTGCCACACTGCAACTGTACACAGCACAGCCAACGGTAAATGTTAGATGCAGTCTAAAAAAAATTGTCGGATCAAGAGGAATGGAAAGCCCTGAACTTCAGGTCTCAGTAAGCTAATATACCTCAGTGGCTGAAAGCAGGCCAGAGAGGGGGGAAACATCTAGCTAATAAGTGGGGAAAATGGGAAAGGGAGAAAATGTAACAGTAGGCAATACCAAGAGTAAAAGTAATACGGATAAGTGGACTACTACCACTAAGAATATATAACCAACCTGAATGGGTTTTTTGTGTGTATTTTTTTTTTCTTTTTACAGATGTAGACTCCCTGAGACAAGGCAATGGATGGCCTATTAAACCTTCCAACACCAACATCCCATTTAACAAAAAGATGATATTGCAGGGCTAACTAGCTGCCAAAAAATTATCTCTGAGCCGGATCACTGCCTTCCAATTCACCCAAGCTGTCTGCCCACACACTCCCCTGAAGCGTCTAATCCAGGTCAAGCTGGCAAACTTAATCAGGCAGGCTCTAACGTGTTTCCTATAAATGTCCAGCCAAGGAACAAATCTGACCCTTCCCTCTCCACCTCTTGCTTTCATTTTCAGAGTGGTTACCTGCGAAGTCTTTCACGTTGACGTCCGCGCCCTCGATAATGAGTTCCTTGATACGTCTGGCATCCCCGCGAATAGCTGCCCGGTGCAGCCGGGTCTCTCCGCGCTCATTTCGCTTGTTTACTTTATCTTTGGTTTTGGAGGCAGAATTAGGAGTTCCCTTCTGACAAACTGTAGACTGAGAGGGATGCTTTGGTGTTGTATCTACTGCTGGCAGGAAGGAAGGAAGGAAGGAGGGAAAGCACACATGAAGGAGGAGCTCACTTCAAACCCCAA
This sequence comes from Urosaurus nigricauda, assembly GCA_034509955.1. Classification (NCBI taxonomy): domain Eukaryota; kingdom Metazoa; phylum Chordata; class Lepidosauria; order Squamata; family Phrynosomatidae; genus Urosaurus; species Urosaurus nigricauda. Next base: position 3,715,062 of record JAOEGL010000013.1, on the reverse strand, counting down.
GCCCCAAAGCCTTTAGAGGGAGCTCTTGCCATACAGTTCCTCTCCTGCCTTCAAGCAGAGGTGACTGCTTCTGGGGAATGGAGGGGGAGATAATCTTCTGAAGCAGAGGAATGCCTTTGCACGCACAATGGAGACATTAATGGAAGACTGTGATTAAGCAAAGACTGTAGAAAGCAGCTGGGGCTCCTCTCCAGAAAGAAGGAGCCTAAGATTTACTAAGAGAGGAAGAGAAGTCTCTGTTCACCAGCTGCAAGGATACAAACCTGGGGAAACCTATGGCACGCCAAAGAGACTTTTGCAGCAGCAAAGCTCTAGGGAGGAAAACAAGGCCTCGTGTGATGTTAATAAACACATATTGTCTTGCCCACGCACCTGGACTGTTTGCTGACTCCTCTGCTGTCATCTGCATAAGAAGGGCAACCTGCTGGCGCTCAGAGAGTGGATAACCTGCCCGGATTCCTGAAAGCCCCATGCCAAAAAGCAGGCTGGGCTTCCGAGTTGCAGGCTCTTTTTTAATCCTCTTCCGCTCAGGACCCTGCTTTTCTGTAAAATCGAGACACAGGACAAAATGGAATCACTTTTGCAACTGAAATGCACTCTTTTCAAGCATCTTTATTATCATAGGCTTCTTCTGCAGAGTTTGACCCTGCCCTGCAGTACAGTGGGAAATAAAAAGTATACCCCTCCTTCCACTGTTAAAAATATTATTCAAGAGAGGCTACAAGGTACAAAATTTAAAAACATAAACGTGAATAAAATAACAAAATCCACAGCTAGGAAAAACTTTTATTAGGATATAAGCAAAATTTACATTAAAAACATAAATGTGAATAAAGTAATAAAATACACAGCTAGGGAAAACCTTTATTAGGACCAACCAGAATGCCACGAATGCCAGCCTTATTCTTCATCAGATGAGGTGATACAAAAAAGTAGGGCATGGCAAAAGAAATGAAAAAGTCTAAACATCAAAGCTGGATGGTGAGGCCTTGAGGTCTACTGTCAGGCTCGGTGCATTTTCATTTTCTTTTGAAACAGTCAGGAAAAGCATACAGGCAAGCTCTCTCTTGCACTGGGCTGGAAAGGCGTGCACTTTCTGGTAAGGCTTACTGACAGCTTAAAATGAGGTTGTGCTGCTCCAAAACTAGGAGGGCTCTGTGTGTGTGTGTTGCTCCTGCGGAAACAGCCCCTGTGTTTGTGGCTTCCAAAGCACACCTCCTTCCCCACACTGTTCAGGCCACCCCATTTCAAGGGTTGCATCAATCTCACAGCAGGAGTTAATAAACCATGCAGGTATGCTCCAGACAGTTTGCCAGTTCGGATGCTCTTGAGATAAAGAATATACAGCTGCTCCTTCTGCATACAGAGCTGCGGCATTACAACAAGACAAAACCAACACACACACACAGAGTTGCCCTGGTTTCCATTCAAGAGCAAAGGGCTAGTTGTGTCGCTGCACATTAATTTGGGGGAGAAAGGGCTTCTGGCACCAAGAAGCTTCCACTTTGAGCAACTGAACCTGAAGAGGTGCTCCTTGTTCATGAGCAAAATGGCTGCTCACCTGCCCCACTGTCTGTTTTAGTGGGGTGCCTTCTATTTTGTGACCCTGACTCAGAAGAATGGGAAACGTTACTAGCCTACAAGATGACCTTCTCCCAGACCCAGACGTTACCAACATCTTCAAGAGCTCTGCAACAGTAGCATGAATGACTAGCCTCCAGCCCTCTCCTGTGCCCCATTGCAAAACCTGACAAAGTGATTTGCTGCCCCATTTCCTTTTCTAAGCCTCCTCCTCCTCTTGCTCCATGCAGATTCCAGTGAGGAGTTGGATTACATTTCCCCCTATTCAGCTGCTTTCTCATTTCTTCCTCTCCAGAACTGTTATATTTTTTCCATACCTGAAAATTAATGTGGCCATTTCAGGTTTAGCCCCTTGTTCAGGTGCTAACGTGTTATAGTAGACACTAAAAAATGCAAGTTAATACACTGCCACTCTTTCTGGTCTTTTAAGTCCTTAGCTGCAACATCCAGATTCAGCAAAGGTCTTGTGCTTATTGCACCAAGGGTTTTAAAAAATGAACTATAATTGCAAAATGCACAGTAGTATTTTCAGATTAATTCCTCTCTGAGTGTGCATATTTATTTACTGAATTTACATCCCACTTTCCCCTCTAAAACGAGATTCAAAGCAGCTTACAGTATAAATTGGGACAAAATAACTAAAACAATATGTGTTCAAAAACAAGAAAGCTCTTGGTGGCTGGCTTTTACTTGCCTACAGACAGCCTCCTAATCTCAAACAGTTATTTAGAGAACGACACACAACATGGATGGGGAGATGGGCGCAAGCCCTTGCCACAAACCCACATGCCAACTCTGCCCACTCTTTGACTTGGGAAATGTCATCTAATGTCAGGGCCTAATCATGTAACACACAATATTAGAGGAACTTTTGCTTGCTCATCCTCAGTCAAATGTGATATGTGCCATCCTCTGTCAACAATGCCCTTCAGTGCTCTACATTGGGCAAACAAGTCTCTGAGCCAGAGGATAAATGGATATAAATCAGACATTAGGAATGGGAATATACAGGAACCAGTTGCAGAACACTTCAGTCTTTCTGGACATTCCATCTCAGACCTCAGAACAGCAGACTTTCAACAACAACAACAACAACAACAACAACAACAACACTTCAAAGCGAGATTGGAAAGAGAAGCAGGAGAACTGGGATATATCTGCAAACTCCAGTACATTGACAGTGGACTGAACAGAGACAATGGTTTTATGGAACACTATACATATTATATACACACTTTATATATTAGAATGTTGAGAAGTTGGAGCACGTCTAAAGGAGGCTGACCAAAATGGTGAAGGGATCAGAAATCATGAAGCCCTATGAGGAGAGACTTAGGGAGATGGGTATGTTCAGCCTGAAGAAGAGACAGTTAAGAGGTGATAGAATAGCCCTGTTTAAATAATTCAAGGGATGTCACATTGAGGATAGAGCAAGCTTGTTTTCTGCTGCTACGGAGAATAGGACACAATGGAGCAATGGATGCAAGCTACAGGAAAAGAGATTCCACCTAAAAATTAGAAGGGACATCTTGACAGTAAGAGCTGTTTGACAGTGGAACACACTCCTTTGGAAGTCTTCTTTGGTGGTCTTTAAAAAGAAGCTGAATGGCTGTCTGTCAGGGATTTTGTTTGTGAGTTCCTGCATGGCAGAATGGGGTTGGACTGGATGGCCCTTGCGGTCTCTTCCAATTCTGTAATTCTATTATTCTATCACCCTAGTTAACATCCCATTTTGTCACAACTCCCTTCTGGTTCCCAGCCAGCGTCATGCTACATACCAAGAATTCCCTCCATCATTCATATAGTTTATCTGCTCATCTTGGCTTTAGGCAATCTCTCTCCTCCCACCTTGGTTGCCAACGACTATCCTTAAAACTGAACTTGTCACTTCATCATCACCATACCCACAAATTTTGCATTTCTATTACTATTTGCACACACATCCCTACCTGCCCATTCATGGGTATACATGTCTGTGCACAGGCCCTGCCCTTCACTTCATGCATCTGACTCAGTCTATGAAAGCTTATGCTACAGCCTTCTTTCCCTCCGCTTCACACATCCCTTTGCATTTTAAAATACGTTGATTATGGACTGGCAGTTGCAGGATAAGCCACAGAATTATTTAATCACAAACCTAGGTAGACCTCCAACAACACCAACGGTCTTATTCCCAACTGAGCAAACAAGAATTGTACAGAGTGACTCATAGATAAATAAATAATCATACATGTCTCCATTCCTCACAGCGTACGAAAAAAAAGTGGCACACTCATTGTTACATACACATCACATGATCCACTTGCAAACATTACTGTTTTCCATGGAGCCTTTTCCTCCTAATACTTTTTCCATGCCAGGCAGAATAAAAGCCTAGCCCTGACAAGCCTAAATATGCTTTAGTAACACCAGAATATGTTAGAAGAGCCTCAGGGAATGAGGCAGCAGAGGAGTAAAAGAAGCCCTCTGAGCATGCCCTAATGGAGACAGTTTTAACACAAACCATGATTTAAGGCTCAACGGGGGGGGGACCCCATACAACCACATGAAACGCTGCACTGTTCTTACACCAGACACATTGGTGCCAACTAGTTTTGAGTGGCTTAGGAGGTGAGTGACATAAGCATTAGCTAAAGCGACGGCTCTCTGCGCCAGAAGGTTTTGTCCAACATCAGCATTGGACCACTTTGAGCATTAGCCATCGTTCGGAGAAAAGGCAGACAGACATGTCCCCTAGATGACCAAATGAAGTGCACAGATACACAGACAGCCATTCTCAAATCCAAGCAGCTGCTATGGTCCTTCAGAGGTGCTCTTTTTTGGAACGGAAAAAACCCTCAACACTCTTGCATAGGAAATGCGTTCTGCAAGATAAGAAGAAATGCAATTATTTAACTGATCATGCTGACTTAACAGAAAACATTTTTTTATCTTTGCTACTGCACTCTAAGATTTAGAAATACAATCCTTCCAAACAAGTAGGCTTCCTTGCCTCTTACCAATTTGTCCAGCCTAGCAAGCCTGTATCTGTCAACAGGAGGTAACCATTAAGGATTTTCGACGTCAGAGCAAGGCTGGAAGAATACTGCTCCAATGAACAGGAAACCCCCGGATTGCTATCTCAAGGCATTTGGCTTTTAAAAACGAAACAAAACTGGAGTCCTACAATATAACAGTTTGTTATTGTAAATACTCATGTATACGTCTAGAAATTTAGGTTAAAAAATTGACCCAAAAAACCTGAGCCGACTTAACCACGGGTCAATGTTAGTACTGTATCTTAACTCTTATTTAAAAGAAGGAACCATCCCCTGGTGAAAAGCAAGAGTATAATCTGTCCTGGAAGCACCGACATCCATTACTCTCTCATGCATCCATCTTTAAGAGTACGCACAAAGAATTGTCTGCTGGAAATTTGTAAGTTCTTTGACATTGTTTTGCTTTGCTTCCTTCTTTAGATCATTTGCTATATGCCCCTAGGTTTTACCCTGGACTTATCCCTGGATCACAGCAAAATCCATATATTTTGCCCCAAAACCTGCCCTCGACTTATACATGAGGTCGACTTATAGTCAAGTATATACAGTAAATCCCCACAGTACAGATAGCAAAGGAGTCCCTTCCTCTAACTTCAAACACAAGAAAGGTGAGATCCAGGGTCACCATCATGGTTAATGCAGTGGGCCGTGAGTATTGATGAACGTAGATTAAGTTATGGGTTCACACACTCCTCTTTTCTTCACCTCATATACAGGAGGAACTCTGCTGGGTAAGCAATGTTTAAACAAACAAACTCAAAACACGTCAGTTTCATGGTTTTAAATAAGAGACCTTGCTTTCAAAGAAAGCCAGGGGTTTCATGAGAAGCCAGCTTCAAACATGGGGTCAAGTAGCTTACAGTTGTAAACCGCTTACGGTAGACACTGCTTAGGCAGTATGAAGCAGTATATAAATGAAGCTGTTTTGTTTTCTTTGTTTTAGGGTCAAAAGCTGGCTTGGGTAACCACGGTTTTAACCCAAACTCCAAGGTCAAAACGTAATGCTAAGCTGAGATGCTTTGACGGTTTAAACTCTGCCGAAGAGGGAGCAGCACATGCACACAATGCTTTCCACAGGCGCACAGAGACTTTTCTGTCAACACAATGCAAAGCCTTTATGTGCAAACAGAGGAAATGTAAGCAGGTCTCAAACTAGTCAGTGCTGGTGTGGCTAAGAAAGGAACCTCAAGCTGAAACTAACTGACACTAAATTGGAATCTCAGTGTGCTTACATGACAAGGAGTAATAGCAATGCAACTCAGTCACTCAGGACAAATTTTATTGTCTGGAAACCTGCATCTCCCCAAATGACCCGGGCTGAGTCTCGTGATCTTTGGGGAAGGGTTCTCTCTCTCACCCACCATCCTTACAGTTTTGCATGGACATAAGGAGATGGGAAAGGGCCTCCTTGGTGTCGTTCCCTGGTTAAGGAACTCCCTTTCTGCTCTCTTTTTGCTGGCAAAGACCTTCTTATTTATAGTAAACATGTCTGGTTCAGAGCAGAAGGCTGTTGACTGTATTTTTAATATGTAATAATATTACATACATATACACTGCATATTATACAATATTATATACTGTATTTTATTATATATTATATAATACATATTGTATATGCACTGTATATTATATGTAATAATATACAATATAATAAGAATGCCTTGAGGTTTTCTCTCCGATCTGGACTTTTGGCATCTGCATTGGTAATGTATGTCCCATCTTTCTAATCTCTATCCCATTTAACCTGCCTTCAATTTGTTAGCTCTTGGATGAGTGTCTGCTTTGTGTGAATGTTGTAATCCCTTTTGCTGTATCGATAAAAATAGATTTTAATCTTGCATCTTGGAATCTAATTTCTCAGACCTGGTAGACAAAAGCAAAAAAAAAGATCCCAGCCAGATGTTACCCTGGCGCTCTCACGGAGTTAATGAGTTAATTCCCTTATAAAAAATAATTTGGAGCAATTTAGGTAACAAATGCTCTTAATGGGAAAGGGGGCAGATGAGCAGGGCCTTTAGAAAGTGCTACCTGAAGGTGTTCCTGGGGCCACAACGCATGGCCTCCCAATGGAGTTTGTCTACCTAATGGGCAAGAATTCAGGGAGGGAATGGGACCTGTGCTAAGGACCTTGGCAGGTGAATCTAGCATCCCTTATCTCTGTTTAGAGTATGGCAGATTGGCTCAGAGAGGTTACAACAGGCTGGGGAAAATGGCATGCATCCCTTGTGAATCCAAGAAGGAAGAGAGTGCCAACAACAACAACAAGCAAGCAAGCAAGCAAGCAAGCAAGCAAGCAAGTCTTCTATGGTCCTGGACTGCCTGGCATTCCTGCAGAGAGGTGGAACAGGCCACAATCAACCATTGCTTAGGATTTCAATGCCCTGATGGTGATGGGGAGTCATAATCAGCCCATGGGTCTCCAGTTGGCCAGCCACAAAAACAATATCCATACCAGGCACAACATCTCCTCATGTTCAAAGTCAATGCAAACAAATGAGCCGGCACCTGAGGTGGTGGCACGCTGCCATTAATGGAAGTTTTGGGAACAAACAGTATTTCGTAGTCAGCTAATTAGAGGCACATACACCTTCTAAAAGGCTATTTATAATAAAGAGTGCTCCACTATTCCACAAACAAAAGTCTTGTGGCACATAACAGACAACTTCATTGTGGCATCTGCTTTTGTGAACCAGGCAACAGTTTTAAAGGGTCGCAGAATGGCAGAACGGGGGGGGGAGGGGGAAGGACCTCAGTTGCTCCACACGGTTGATGTCACACAAGATGTCCACAACACGACAGTGCCCCAACAATCCCTACAGCGTTTGGAGACCCAGCATTGCATAATTGTGGCGAGGGGTTGTCGTCTTTCCCAGCAACTCAAGTCTTGCAGCTTCAATGCTAGAAGCATGTGATTGCCCCAGAATGGAATGCCATCTTGATCGCTGCCAACAAGCAAATAATAAGCACACATTTGCCAAGCAAAGGAACAACGTAACCTACAAACACACCAGCTTCAACTTCTGTTGTTTACTAACTACAAGGAAAGAGAGAGAGGAAAAAAATGATATTCTATAACCAGACTTAATAGGTCATTTCTCCTCATGCGCCTCACCAATAATCCTCTGACCAAAGCTCTTTCACCCTGAGAAACTGAAGCTGATTACGAAAGGTTTTTTTTAAAATATTTATTTATATTTATATCTTGACCATTTCCTCCCATAACAAGAGTTTAAAATCTGTGGCATAAAAACAGTGCAATCTCTTTCCTTTGCCCACATTTCAGTTCCACTCTTCAAGATGAGGCAATCTATTTCAATACAAACCCAGTTAAGAACAACTCTGGACTAGGAAATACAAGTTCTGTAGGCAACATCTGTACGGCTCAGGCGTTTCGCCCCAAAGAGACTTCAATGTCTGACCTGAGACATCATGTGAAAACAGCAGAGGCTGGATGTATCCTAGATGGATGTATCCTAAGACTTGATCCAGACACACAGCCTCAGCCCCGAGTTATAGGATAACTGAAACATGTATAAGCAGAGGAGGTTCTAAATGCAGTTCATCCTCCACATTTGTGGCTTTGGCTTTTGCGGCTTTGATTATTCGTGGATTTCTTTAATACGTTCTCTCTAGGAATCTCTAGGTCCTCCAGTGTGACTCTGTTGTCAACTTCTGCCAAAAGTTGCCCTGGAGGACCTAGAAATTCCTAGAGAGAAGGCTTCTCTAGGTGTTTGTAGGTCCTCCAGTGTCATTTCATAGTCAACATCTGGCAGATCTTGACCAGAATTGCCCTGGAGGATCTAGAGGTTCCTAGAGAGAAGACTTCTCTAGGCATTTGTAGGTCCTCCAGTGCCATGTCATAGTCAACGTCTGGCAGATCTTGACCATAGAATTGCCCTGGAGGACCTAGAGATTCCTAAAGCGTTGTTCTCTCAAATTAAAAAAAAAAAAAGTGTTTTTTTCTTGCTGTTTTTCCACTTTCACAGCAGTCCAGTTTTTAGTTCCATAGAAGCACCGAACTCCCTGGCAGTACATTACTAATGCAAGAAACAGCGAACTAGAGCTGCATCACTCAATTCAGCCAACAACTCTCCTCTTCTGTGACACATTCCAATTGATAAACACAGAATATTTCCCTACAGCATACAGCACACAACCTAACTAGAGATGCCACGCTGAGAGATGGTGTGCTGTCCCAATTCTGGAACATCATAGGATGATCTGACTTTCTGCCTCCTGCTGATGGCTTTATTTCAACAAGCTGCTGGAGGCAAAGACAACTGTGGTGGCAGAGCCGTCTTAAATGGCTGGAGTGAGCTGGGGCACCACATGGTTGCGTTTGTGTCTGGCTGCCTTCTCAATGAAGTCACTGTGGAGTCACCCAAAGGTCTATCAGGAACAGCGGTGCTTCACTGACTCAGGTTTGAGATGGTGCTCTCTCTGGAAACAAAAGCCTTGGGGGATTGAAAATGGTGTTAAGGTGGCTGGAGAGAAGGCCTCCCATTGCCCCACAAAGACAAACATCCAGAGATCAATGTGGAACCCCTGCACTCCAAGCAAGGATGGTGAGAAAAATGAATGAAGAAAGGCCCCATGCAACACAAGCCACTCTCTGGATTACTGCACAAAATAGTACTTCTCTCTGTTTGTCGTCCTTGTTGTTGTGTGCCTCAGAAGGGTCTTGCCTTTGCCTTCCTCCAAAGCTGAGAGAAAAGGACTTAGCCAAAGTCACCCACTGGGTTTCTATGGATGAGTGAAGATTTGACCCTGGTCTCCAGAGTCATGGTCCTATGCTCAAACCACAACACCACAGTGGCTTAGACACCATGCTTCCCTCCATTACTGAACATGAAATCTTACACACACATACACTCAGATTCTCACGTAAGCAGTTGAAATTCCATATGCCATCTATCATACTTCTTCGCCTTCCCTGATTGACCCTTTTGCCAAAAAAGGTGGGCCGGAGTTTTTCCGAGCCCTTGTTCCCAACCTGGCCATCCCAGAGCTCTTCGGTGCTTACCTAGACCTTGGCCATGAGCCATTCAGAGATGAGATGAGTGTCTGGCAACCTAGAAAAGACCAGGTTACTAGGACCAGGTATTGCAACCACAGCCCTTCTGTAAGCATGAATCATAGCATCAGTTCTCTTGCTAAAATATGAACTTTGATCATACCAGGGTGACGCTGCAAAAAATTAAAATTACAGGCAACAGTAGACTTGTATCTGGCAGAGGATGTGGGCAGGAAACTGCTAAATTTTCCTTCTCAGAAGGGGTTCATTATGCCTCAGCTATAAAGTACAGCTCAGGTTATGTGAAGGACTGCACTCTCCAATAGAAGCCAGCCCAGGTTTTGGGATATTCGGGGAGGTCCTTTCTCCAACCCATCATCTCATATGTGTATCTGGTAGGAACATAGCAAAGGGCTGGACTGGCCCCCTCCATCTTTTTTAAATATACGTCTGGCTTTCATGAGAGTGCTTCTCAAGTACTGTTTTCCATTGGCCCTGCATTGCTTATGCCTTTGAACAAAAGCAAACTCAACTGGCTGAGTTCTATAAGAACAGTGTTCAAGACTACTAAGAGCAGAAATGGCCAATATCCTTGAACCCACTGCTTGTGGTTGTGTGTGTGTATGAGAGTTCTGTTGTCAGAGCAACCACCCCTTTCGCAAATACCTCTGTGCGCAGAATGAGTGGCCATCTGACCCCAGAAGAACACTTGGCTGTTTCCCTCCGTTGGAACAAAGCAAAGACAATAGACGCATGCTGCTCTCTCCAATGCCTCCTGCATCCTGTGTTCCTATTTATCTGACATTACCCAATTCTGTCACGTCCTTAAAGCCTCGCAGACTCTAAAATTCTGTCAGTCAGCAAAGCCTTGCTTCCCCAACTTACAACCCCTTTTCTGAGAATTTTTTAAACACTGTATATAGTCCGTGCTACATCAGTCCCAATGGGACATTACTAGCCACTTCTTTATTGGACATTTTCTCTCTATTTGCAGCCATTTAGACAGGCCAGGGAAAGATTTCTGCTGAAGCACAGTAAGAGCTTGCTGGTTAGACTTCTTTTATTAATCCCCTTCCTTTTTACATATATGACTGGAACTACAATAGGGGAGAGACGCAGGTAATGGTTTCCTGTTTATACCAGTTTTCCTTTGATGTTCTAAAAATGCAATACTTTCCGACTAATAACCATCCTATTCCAGACCACCTTTCCCTCCAGTTGGGTTTTGCAACCCAATAGGCAGTTTAATGACCATTTACAGGCATAAAATCTAACCAAAGGCAACAGACCACCTTGGAGCAAGCAGTTGCTGAAAGCCAAGATAATGTAAGACTTAATTTGGGCTGCAGTTTATTAGGATATCCCACACCTGCTTTCAGCACATAAATTCAATACCTGAAATCGTGGAGGACAAGGCTGTCCTGGTGGAGGAGAAAGATTTTATCTCCAAAGTGTTGTCAGATTTGTCACAGCTTGCTATAAAAGGTTCCTTGACATCTACTGGGATTAATGGGGATGGGGCATGGGCCACTTGGAAAAGACTCCCGGGAAATGCATCTACGTTCATTCCTCCATATCTGCGGCTTTGATATTTGCGGCTTTGATTATTCACAGATTTGATTAATATGTTCTCTCTAGGAATATCTAGGTCCTCTAGTCCAACTCTATGGTTAACTTTAACTAAAAGTCTCACTGAAAGACCTAGAGATTCCTAGAGAGAATACTCTACTAGGCCTTTGTAGCTCCTCCAGTGCAGTTCTATGGGCAGTGTCTGTTGGACATTGACCACAGAGTTGTGCTGGAGGGCCTGGAGATTTCTAGAGAGGTCTCCTCTCAGGTAAAAAGATGGTGTTTTTATTATATGCGGTTTTTCCATATTCATAGAAGTCTTGTTCCCCTAACCCTAACAAATATGGAGGGACAGGTGTACAGCAGTGGTTCTCAAACTGGGATCCTTCGGGCATATTAGACTTCACCTCCCAGAATTCTTGATCATTTGGGCAAGCTGGCGGGGACTTCTGGGAGCTGAAGTCCAAAACATTAGAGAGCCAAAAGCTGAGGACCACTGATGTACATGGTAATGGCTGGGCATCCATACTTAACCTGAGAAGCTAAGTACGCACTAGAAAAGTGACTTCTGATTCTAGGACCCTGTTTTATATGTCCTTGCAACAATAACAAGGCTGGAAGAGGCTCACTTCCCTGAAGAAACTTCGTTTTATGTGTTACCAAGACCAGAATGCTGGGTGCTTTTACCAATTCTCTGAATGTTATTGTTACTGGGCTTACAGAAGCCATTTTCTATGTGCCTCAGCTGCACCATTGGTCCAATTGGTACAAGAGCAGCCATTCAGAGGAAGCACAGCGAAAGTGGCTCACTTGTGATCTTGAGAATGCTAGCCTTCACCTTCAGAGATAAAAATCTTTGCCATTGTGTACCACTTCCTTACTGCAGAAACTTGAATATATAAGGTTGAAAATAATCGGAGGGAGAAAAAAGGCTAGTAAGATTATGACAAAAGCTAGAGGTCCATATATAAACACTTTCTTAAACATCATGATTTTAAAGACTTGCCTCAAGACGTTCGAAAGAAGGACAGGACAATCTCTCAACTGACACACAAGCAAGTCGGAGACCACCAACCCATCACATACACACAAATACACAAACACAGACACTGTATGGGTGTCCATGCTGCAGCAAAGTTGGCAGATCAGAGAGAACGACAGCGATGGAAGCCAAGAGAGACGGCAATCGGAAAAGCAGCAAGAATTTTTCCACACAGTTAGCATTTCCAAAAGAAGATAAAATTCTAAGAGAAGAAACCCAACAGAATCCCAGCAAGAGCCTCCGATTCAAGACGCAAGACATCTCCACGCAACACAGGCAAAATGAACCAGAAGGTTAATAAGTGCTGAAGGGCTGTTTTCTGTGTATTCTTGCAAACCGAGTTTATAATTAGAACAGGAATGCTTTCATTAACATTACTCAAATGCTACAGGGTTCTCAGAAGAAGCCCAGGAAAAAAAAAAGATGCCAGAGAAGTTTGTCTGAGGATGCTAAATTTTTAATCTTACCAACTCTGCAACTGCAGAGAATTCCTCCTCCACGGAACACTTAACATTAGAAGCCTGCAATCGATAGGGATAAAAATAAACGGAAGAGATTTCCGCACTCTCACTTTTATATGCTGGAATTAGACAGATGGGCTTTGACTGGGAGATGCTAAATTCACATCCTTCACAGGAAGGAATCTGGTGGCTAACAATAATAGCAAAGGGACTGGGCCTAACTTCTCACCTTCGTCATTTGCTTGCTCTGAGATTCTGGGCATTTTCCCTGTCTCCCTCCTAACCTATGAAATGGGAGAGTGATAGCCCAAAAAATTCTCTATTGCCAGTGGAAGTGAAATGTCATAAATTCCCCAAGCATCAGTAGGCAAGAAAATACCCAGAATTTTCACCTTGCTTTGACTGGAAGGCCACTCATAGTCAAGTACCATATACTTGAATATAAGCTGACCTCATGTATAAGTCAAGAGCAGGTTTGGGGGCCAAAATTATGGATTTTGCTATGACCCATGGTTAAGTCTGTTCTGTTGCTCCAGAGAACAGGACCCAGAACAATGGATGCAAGCTCCAGGAAAAGAGATTCCACCTCGACATTAGGAGGAACTTCCTGACAGTAAGGGCTGTTCAACAGTGGAATACACTCCTTCCTCGGAGGGTGGTGGAGTCTCCTCCCTTGGAGGTCTTTAAGCAGAGACTGGATGGCCATTTGTCAGGGATGCTTTGATTTGGAGTTCCTGCATGGCAGGGGGTTGGATTGGATGGCCCTTGGGGTCTCTTCCAACTCTAGGATTCTATGATTCTAAGTCGAGGGTAAAACTTAGGTGCATATAGCAAAGGATCTAAAGAGTGAAACAAAGCAAAACAATGTCAATGTCTGAAGATGCCAGCCACAGATGCTGGCGAAACGTCAGAAAGGATCTCTTCTAGAACATGGCCACATAGCCCGAAAGCTCCACAAAAAACAATGTCAATAAACTTATAAAATTCCAGCGGACATAACTCTTTGTGCTTATTCTTTAGACTGGATGGACGAGAGAGTAGAGGAGGTCAGTGCTTCACATATTATACTCTTGCTTTTCACCAGGAGACGGTTCCTTCTTTTCAATAAGAGTTAACATTCAGCACTTACACTGACCCATGGATAAGTTGAGTCAGTTTTTTTGGGGTCAATTTTTTGACCTAAATTTCTAGACTTATACATGAGTATATACAGTAAGAGCCCACAACATTGTTTGAACTGGGAAATCAAGGATGGGGATATATTGGTACATGAGAGATATATGAGAGGGGGAAAGGCTTTTAGAACTGGACTCTAGAAAGGACCCATAATGATCCCTTTTATTACAATCCCTGAATATGAGACTTTTCCCTTGTTGACTGGAACTGACTATTTCTTTGGTGCCTTTGCTTCTGCCTATCTTTGAATGCACCCAGAGGCAGCATCTCTACTTCTATCTTTTCTCTCAGGCATCCCTTGCCCTCCTCTGCCTTAGTCTTTCACCCTGGTTCACAAAGATTTGTAAACAAAACTGGATGCATTTTCTGGAAGTAAAATGGATCAGTTCTTTGGGCATGTGCCAATGGTCAAATAAAAATGTGTCTTCTAGATGGAGATCATTATCAGGCTCAAGCTATTTGCTAAGAGAGGGCCCCATGCCTTCTACTGAGCCTCAGAAGTCAGGAAAACAGCTGCATGAAACTATTTTGGGAGTGCTTGGGGCCTGCTGCCTAGAAAAGCAAGCGGCAAATGACAGAAGAAGGCCGACCTCTGATCCCCAAATGCAGAAGAGATCTGATACACATTGGGTGTTCTGCCTGCCTTCTGATCGGATGATACCCAAAGAAAATATGGAAAGTGCTTTGCCAAGATGGATCCACTTTTCAGTATTTCTGTATTCTGGACTTATTCAACAGTGTTGGCTATAGTTACAACCTCAACAGTAGTTCAACTATGTTTGAACCTTTGTTTATTTTTAGTGACGTGAGCTTTTTACTTGTAATTTTTGAAAGCCACCTTGAGTCTCGTGGATGGGGGAAAGTCTCTCTTTCTTAAATACAAATAGCCAAAATAGCAATGTGCCACCTATCTACTGGCGTCAGCTCCCACTTCTTCTTTTTTTTTACTGTATATTTCAACCTGTATTCATTCTTGCTGATGCTCAAAGCAAGCGAAGTCTATTAAAGAAGAAGCAACAGCAACATTCAGCAAACTTCAAAGGCCCGTCGTTTCCCAAAGAGTAACTGGAACGAGACTGCTGGCATTCTTGTCAAAAGACTGCACTGTTCAGGGGGGAAAAAATAAGGATTGCAAGCTAAAGGATTTTAACAAGCGTGCTGGGCTGCTCATCCGAAATGCAAATTATTAAGAGTTTAAATATACACAAATCTTAGCGCAAATGTAAGTAAGTCCTCCAGCGGATTCTTAAAGAGACTGACTTCAGCTGACAATCACATGAACTGGTCACTCAGAAAAAACACTGAACAAACAAGGCACACCTTTAGACACAGTTGATTTAAACCAAGACAACTTCAAGTCGGTGGCTTAAAAGTGGTTCTCCGTTTTGAACTCTGAATTTTTCCTGAATTAAAATGCCTATGAACTGGGTCCTTGTGGCTATTAAAATATTGTGGGTTTGCGGGGGGGGGGGGGGGTTGCAATTACATACACATGCAACATAGGAACACAATCTAAAATCTTTAGCCAAGTGATCTACATACCTTCTGTAGCAGTCTGCTCCAAGAAAAGAAATAAGTTTTCATCTGGCTATCTCTATGCATATGCAATGCTACACTGCATACACAAGTCAGCCCCCCACATTTGCAGTTTTGACTTTTGAAGATTTGATTATTCACCAATTTATTTAGCATGTTCTCTCTGGGAATCCCCAGTTTCTCCAGCATGACTCTATGGTCAATATTCAGAGGAAGTCACACTGGAGGACCTAGATATTCCTAGAGAGAACACTCCTCCAAGCATTTGTAGGTCCTCCAGTGCAATTCCATGGTCATCTTTTGGCAGATGTTGACCACAAAGTTGTAGTGGAGGACCTGGAGATTTCAAGTTAAAAAACTGGTTTTTTTATTTGCAGTTTTTCCACTTTCACGGGGGTCCTGTGTCCCTAACTCCAGTGAATGTGGAGGGGCCATTTTAATAGGCAAGGCAAATTACTGATCTATCAATGAAGGTTACAGGTGTAAGAACATTAAAACAACCCTTTCCCCAAACCCATAAAATTCACCATCAGGCTTCCAACAGTTGTCAAGCCAATGCCCATAAGCAAGTCCTGAAGGCCTTCCCAGATTTTCCCTTTATCTCTTCCTGGCAGCATGATATCCCTACTGGAAAGATGTCTTAGCAGATCAGGGTTTCACAGAATAAGGATTGCCAGAAGTAAAGCATAGTAGTTAATGGAAAAGGTACTGTTTCATCGTAAGATGGGCAGTAAATCCCATGCTAGTAGGTTGGCAGAATCAACAATAAAAATCTAAAACCTCGGATAGTTTGAATGCACAAAAACAAATGCAGGTGGGATCCATGTTCAATTCTAGTGTCTCCTGGATTGTAGCCTTTTTGCTGAATTAGTAATGGCTAAGACTAGTATAATACAGCTAATGAATTGCGTACTGGGTCATTTATATTGGTTAAGCTCAGATTGGGTATCTTCTCCATGTATCCTCCTTTTACATAGCAAAGTAGCTTAGAAATCACTATGTGTATAATAGATGGTTATGGTTTAAACTGAAGAGATTATGTATATACTTTAAAATGTCTGTAAACAGATTACTGTATACACTCAACTGTAGGTCGTCTTCATGTATAAGTGGAGGGCAGGTTTTGGGGCCAACACTATGCATTTTGATATGACCCATGAATAGGTCGAGAGTAAAACTTAAGAAGCATGTAACAAAGGATCTAAAGGATGAAGCAGAGGAAAACAATGCCATAGAATTTTAAAAAATTCCAGCAGGAATAACTGTCTGTGCTCAAAATAAAGGCTGGATGGATGAGAAAGCAGAGGGTGGTCAGTGCTTCCAGAAAAGATTATATTCTTGTCTTTGACCAGGGGACAGTTCCTTTTAAAGTAAGAATTAAGGGACAGTTCTTACTGTATATACTGCATATACTCATGTATAAGTCTAGAAATTTAGGTCAAAAAATTAACCAAAAAAACTTGAGTTGACTTATCCACAGGTCAATGTAAGTACTGTTTCTCAACTCTTATTTAAAAGAAGGAACTATCCCCTGGTGAAAAGCAAGAGTATAATCTGTCCTGGAAGCACTGACCCCCTTTACTCTCTCATCCATCCAGTCTTAAGAATAAGCACAAAGAGTTATGTCTGATGGATTTTTGGAAGTTATATGACATTGTTTTGCTTTGCTTCATCCTTTATATTCCTTGCTGTATGCCCCTAAATTTTACCCTCGACTTATCCATGGGTCATAGCAAAATCTATAATTTTGGCCCCAAAACTTGCTCTCAACTTATACATGAAGTTGACTTATAGTCGAGTATATACGGTACTCATGGACAGGTCTAGAAATTTAGGTTAAAAAATTGACGCAGAAAAACTGAGTCAAAATATTTACAGCTACTGGAATTTTGTAAGTCCTTTGGCATTGTTTCCCTTTGCTTTGTCCTTTACATCTTTCATTACATGCTCCTAAGTTTTACTCTTGACCTACCCATGGGTCATACCAAAATCCATAATTTTGGCCCCAATACCTGCCCTTCAACTTCTACGGCACATTGACCTGCGGCTCTCATTTTTTGGGGCAATTTTGTAACTAAAATTTATAGATGTATACATGAGTATACAGTGCACCCTTTCCTTACATGGGGGATCCGTTCCGGACTCCCCCTCCCCGCAAGTAAGGCAAATATCGTGTATGCTCGAGCCCCATTGAAAACATTGGGATTTGTGCATGTGGCACAGTGCACATGCGCCATTACCTCTCCCTTTGCATGGTTTCAGCACAAGCTGAAAGCTGTATATGACGTGGGCACATTGTATACAGTAATATTTCCTTTTAAACCCGATTACTTTTTGACAAACCTACTATGGTTGAAAAACTTTTTAAAAAGTCTGAAAAATATTATCAAAATGTGCAGGGGAAGGGAAGAGAGCGCCGTAAGCGTATGTTTTTATTGATTTTCACCCACTCTGTATGAGAAAGCCCCTTGAAAAGGAGCCACGGTTATCTCTGACTCTGTCCTGTTTGGAGTTGAAGAGTTAAACGTCTGCCGTCGGTGGCCCAGAGCGGTTTTGGCAAAGTCTCCCAAGTGTAACAGTAAGACCCATCGCTGGCCTGGAAGCAAGTATGTATGTAAACAGGAAGGACAGAAAGAGGGGGTGGGAAAAGCTGACTATAGAGACAGCAGAGGATATGTTGTCATCCTCTCGAGTTTGGTTTCAGAAGCAGAGACAGAAAGATCCACCAAAAATCCTATTCTCTTGGGGTGGGAAAAAGTCAGGAAATGGGAGTGGAGTGCATTGCAAAACCTGAAAGAAACCAGAGTGGCAAAAAGTTTGGATACCCTCCCCAAACTCTTTTTCTTTTTAAAGAGCAGGCTTGCTTGAATTGTCCCAGATTTACACTAGGAACAACACAACAATAATACAGATTTAAAGGCCTCACTTGATTATCTGGCTCTTTTATTAATTTACACCTTTTGCAGAAATGATAGCTGTAGTTGTTCTTGGGGTCAAAAGTTGTTTCTTAATTTTCTTACAGCACCCATGAACTGGAATTGATTTTCATAAACAAACAGCGGGACCAACGTAAGGCAAAAATAGGCAAAACAGATACAGCCCAGAGCCGGAGCAAGGTCAAGAACTGGGACTAAATTCTAGCGGTTACTGACTTTTTAAGATATCAAGAAACACCAGCAAAGTCATCCCTTTGTGAGAAACAGACATAGCAAAGCACATTGCAGAAATAATCCAGTTTGAGACCGCTCCAACTGCCCTGGCTCAGTGCTAGGGAATCCTGGGAATTGTAGTTTATTGTGACACCAGAGTTCTCTAACAGAGAAGGCTAAACGTCTCATAGAAACCCTGTTCCTAGGATTCGCTAGCATTGAGCCAGGGCAGGTAAGGCAGTCTCAAACTGGATTATTTCTGCAGTGTGTTTTGGGCCATAGTTACCATTGCTTCTGGTTCAAGTCAAGGTAAAAATATTTCTTAAAATCCCTGACACTCCCACCACAAAGCTTATTGTGATTTTCCATACCCGTGTCAAAGGCAGCTATTTAAGGTTTACTCTCTGGTTGTCCATTAGAGTCTTTGGTACAGAATAAAAGCTTCCAAGGAGACTACAGTGGTCCTAGAGCAATTCCACCAGCATCCTCTCCTGCAAAACGGATAGGCAAACTCACCTTGCCCTTCCTCTCTGAGGTATCATCCATCTTCCCTCCCTGTCTGGACAATCCTAATTTATTCCGTATTGATCTTTTGTTTGGTTGTGGACAGAGGCAGGTGAGGAACTGGCCTGGCCCGAAGTTAACAGCATGCAGAGACTGGACAAGATGTTGCTCTGATGAAGGAGAGCCTCCCCAAGGCATGCATACCCTGCGCTGCTGGGAAAGTATTTCTAATTCTGAGGCAGTAGCATTCATTTGGGGGAAGCAAGGAATCCAACGAGGCTCCAAGATCAGATTTCTGGGAATGGGGCAACAAGGCACTTAGGATTTCTGGAATGTTCTTTATTACATTCAGCTGAATGATCCCTCCGCACTCACCGCCCCACCTCCGTCCCCCATTCAACCCTCTCATATCCATCACGGCTTACCATTTGCATGAAAAATGTACCAAGGCAAATAATTCAGGACTTAGTTTTTTGTTGGTTTTTCAGGCTATGTGGCCATGCTCTAGAAGAGTTTATTCCTGACGTTTATTCCTGAAGATGTCAGCCACAGATGCTGGTGAAATATCAGGAATAAACTCTCTCTTTCTCGCTCGCTCATGTAGATAAAAAGGCATGTTTTAAAAATTATACAAATTGTTCTTCCTGGACTTCATTTGCAGAGGAATAAACTCTTCTAGAAGGTGGCCACATAGCCCCCCAAACCCCAATGGACGCCGGCCATGAAAGCCTTTTGACTTCACAATTTAGGATTTCTAACTTTGTGGCTTCTTCAAAGTAGAGAGCCAAAGCACAACTTTGATTCCCCACCATCACCTTTACATGTAAATCTGAAAGCTAAGTGTGACATTGCAGGAGTACAACTGAGCAAGCAATGCAACATTTTTCTCCTTCCTCTTAGGTGGTTCTTGGGTCCATTATAGATTCCAGGTTATGCACTACACCATTTTTCTGTGCAGATAGAATATGCATCTCTGGCAGTCATAAGACTGGTAGGTTGCTATTTAGAGCCTCCCCCTGTCCATATGTTGTTTCCCATTTAGCATAAAATGAACTCAGCCGAAGGCCTAATTCAGGGTTTAGAGGAAGTAAGGGGAAGAGAGAACAATGATGCTGGTAGGGAGCTGCTGGCTGTGTGGATCTTTTATCGATACCAGAATACTGTGGGAAGTTCCCAACGCATTGCAATATCTCACTCAGTTCAAAGACAGGGGTCTTCCCAAATGAAAAAGTGCAGAGAGATGGCAAGACAAGCGGGAGAGAGGATTATTATTACCCAAATGCACCTTATAGATGATGGAGGGGGGGGGGGGGGAAGAGATAAGGTGCCACATTGTGGCCCTTGTGGGAGACCTTCATTTTCAAGAGCATATTCCCAAGTACACAGCCAAACAGAGGATCAATAGGAATAAATCAGAGCTGCGCAGACAGCGAGGGAGGATGGATGATGCTCCTGGGAGGAAGCATAAGACAGGCCCTGCTTTTCTTATTCACAGCCTCACGTGCAAAGTGTGACTCATTCTTACTGTGGGCACTGTAGCACATAAAAATGCCTGCGCTTTAGCAAATGTCAGCCTGGGTGGAAGAAAGCAGGTTCTGCATGAGTTTCAGAGAAGAACTGCAGCATGCTGCTAGAGCCCCAGCGTCAATAGGCAAGGCTGCATATTGCAAGGAATCAGGAGAGGGAAAGGAAGAGGTACGTGTGGGAGAGAACGGAGACACCGGTTAATGTAAAATATGTACAATGTATGAATAACATAGACAAAAAAACAGGAAGAAGAGACTGGTAAGGGAGCCAGAGGAATATGATGTGACTCTCAACATGTAGGGCACAATCAGCATCAGAAAGGATAAGAAGACATCGCCTAGATGCTCTCCCCCAAAGAAAGGTAACAGCCAGCCACAAAGAGAACAAGAAAGGAGGAGGAAGACTCTTGTGAAGTTCTCTAAATGACAATAAGAAGAATGGCAGTATCTTCTAGCACAGTAAATTATTATTATTTATTATTATATTTATTTATGTCCTGCCCTTCTCCCAGGGCTGGGACTCAGAGGGTTGAGTGACCTATATATCGGTGCAGATTTTGAAAAAAGCTCACAAGCCTGAAATTTGCTACCGACTACTAGAAACTGGATTCGGTCTCCAAAATGTCTGAAATATTTTTACTGCCCTGAACCTTGAACTGGAATAGCAGCTCACCTACAATGAAACAAATCTGTATGGATCTCAGTATTACCCACTTCAACAACCCTTCTTTTGCAGATCCTAGTAACTCAAAAAATTAGAAGGAGTGCAGTTCCTTAGACAGCTTTACAAAAGCATTGTGCATTTAAGAACACATTTTAATGCTACCGTATATTTTTTTATTTAGATAGCCTTCAAATCCACATGGCACTGAAAGAGAAAAGTCATCTGACAGAGAATTTCCAAAAGGTTTCTCAGGAAAAGTCTAGATATTCCCTCTCCCATTAAAAGGCATGTTTCTCTTTTTCTCTTTTCCTTCTTAATGCAACTGTGAGGAGGGTTGAAACATTCAAAATGAGATGCTCTCCTTACCGCTGGGGGATGCATTGGATGTATACAGTGGCAGTTAATCAAAGATGAATCCTCTGATCATGGCAGCCTTAAAAATGCTTCTCTGAGATTATGGAAATTACTGCCAGGAAACAGCAGTTGTGTCCATGGATTGTGCATTATGTTTTACACATACAAATGCACCTCTTTAGGGACGCGTTGCATGACGGGCCATTCTAATGTCTCAAACAAGCAGAAGAGATAAGTCTGGACTGCATGCCAAGGCTGTGAAAATCCCAGACACCTGGCCGCAGGGTTGCCTAAGAATCCTGACATAGTTCTCCATCTGTCCAAGCTCCAAACTATTATCCCAGTTGCCAAAGAATTTGAAATATTTTCTTAGACCTACTGTTGCCCCCATCAGGAAATGAAACAAAGATGCTTCCATTCCTCAGCCCCAGTCAGAAAGCCAGAGAAGACGCTGGGATGGATGCGATGCTAATGCATGGGCTCAACTATCAATGAGGAAAGGGCCCATATTGATGGCTGTGTGTGTGTGTCTCTGTGTGTTTTTAAATAAAGCTTCCTCTTAAACAGAAAGGAAGCTGCCCCAGCCAGGAAGGGAAGGCATCTCCTCTTCTACCCTCAAAAGCCAAACCGCTCAGTGCCAAAATTTCACAGATGGCAGAATAATAATCTGAGATGCACTTTCTAAGGATAATGTGAGAGCCTCAATACACTATACTAGCCTTATAGGGTGCGGTTCGGAAGAAAGGGGCCCTGATATCCATTTAATTCACTCTACGGTTGCTAGGTGAGGACAGTCTCTTGGCTTTGTTTCCCCCCTTCCTTCCTCCCTTTCTTGCTTTTTTCCCTCCCCCCCCCCAAAAAAAACACGAAAGTTACACTAAACGAAGAAAAGACCCATGCAAAACGGGCCCATTTGAGTCCACAGCTGCACGGATGGCGCTGGAGCCAGCAACAGAAAACACAGACAAGTAGCAGTTTTAGACGCAGCCGCCGCCGAGGCATTTCTCAATAAAGCCAGAGCCTCGCTTCTCACGGATCCTCCAGCCAATCGCACAACTGGTGACTAACAAGCCTGTTCCCATGGAAGCCGGTTGAACATACATACATCAGCCGCAGCCACCGCCGGTGAAGCAACCCAGCAATGCTCATATCTGGAAGCGAGGAGGAGGGGGAGCGCTGAGTTCATCTGATTCATCAAGCATCAGTAACCCACTAATTAGCATCACAAGCGCATGGAGGGATTAGGGCAAGGAGATGCTGGACTACAGCAGCAGCAGGAGCAAGCAGCATTTTGCAAAGGCCCTCTAGTCAACCCAGGTTGCCTTTGCAGTTTTCCATACAAGTTACTGTGTGTAGCTTGTGGCAAAAAAGCATGTGTGGCTCAGGTGAGCTGAGGGAGGGAGGTCCCAGCATCGTCGAGAAGGTGGAGATTCAAAGCCATACCTTTGCTAGACGTAAGCAAAACTTGAGGTTGGGCAGCTCTGACTAGATGCAGGCAGGGCTGTAAGGATATGGAACAGCTTCTGCTTTAGTCAGAATACCAAATTGAAACCACAACACTTTTTGCCTTGCTTGATGGTCTTCAGCAGTTTTCCATGCAAGTTACTGAGTGTAGCTTGTGGCAAAAATCCTAGCAACCAGCTGCTGGTACACCAAAGATGCTGACATCTAATATTTTTCCAGCCCCAGAAACTGACATATTGCTTTAATAGTTTTACATTGCTCATAACATTTGGAGCAGTTTATATTGGCTTGAGCCATACCTTCTCCTGAGGTTTGGTGATAAAGAGTAGGATGTGAGTATTTTGACAGTGGCCGCCACGGCCAAAATAATGTATTGATGGGACTCCTGAAAGTCTCAATAGATGTTCACAAATTGCTGGTTCGCATAAACCTCACACAAACTTCTTGCCCTCATGATGCTGTGATCTAAAGTTAGCCCCCTGTATCCAGATTCAACCATCCACTGCTTGAAAACAACAACTAAATCTCCATGTGTGCAGTGAGGGGTAAACTCTTAGCTAGAAGATGTGCTTACCAATGCTGGAGAACTACACAAATTAAGGAATTCACTTCTCACTATAACTGCAGAACCAGTGCCCAAGCTGAAACACCTTCAAAAAGGAATTCATAGGATGAAAAACTTGCCCAGGTAGAGACTAGTGGATCAAAGAGAATGATCTAGCCTGGCATTTGACAATATTCAAGCCAGAACTCTAATTCTACAGAAGGCTTGCAGAGGGATTCCAGTTCATTTCCTTTAAGGAGGAGAAAGAGGAGTCTCTTGTCCATGTGCTTGGGTGAGATCTAATCTAACTTAGACTTGAGCTATTGCATTCTGGGAGTCACTGCTGGGAGAAGCCAGAACTCTAATTCTACAGAAGGCTTGCAGAGGTGCGCACCGAATTTTAATTTTTCTTATCTAGTCAAGGAGGATTTTGGAGAATAGAAAAGAAGCTGGCCTGAAACATCAGAGGAAGTGAGTCAGAGACTTGCCTCTGGAAGGAGCTAGTAGCCAGGAGCTCTCTACATAACTATAGGGCCAGTGACTTGAACTCAGAGACAGAGCTTGGGAACAAAGGCCAAGTCTAGCAAGGGAAGCCCACAGTCTTCTTTCAGTGCCTCCTTAAGACTTCTCAGTATGGACACTGAAGGCCCTGCTGCAGTCACTTGCAACACTTGTGGGATGTTTGTCTTCTTGTCTACAGATAAGAGGAACTACACCTGCATCAAGTGCAAGTTGGTAGCCCTCTTAGAAGAGAATAGACTAGAAAGCTGAATAGACTAGACCTGAATAGACTAGAAAGCTGGGCCAATGCTAACAAGATGAAATTCAATCCAGAGAAATGTAAGGTTCTGCACTTAGGGAGGAAAAATGAAATGCAGATATAAAATGGGGACACCTGGCTGAACGAGACCACATGTGAAAGGGATCTAGGAGTCCAAGTAGACCATAAGCTGAACATGAGTCAACAGTGCGATGCGGCAGCTAAAAAGGCCAATGCAATTTTAGGCTGCATCAATAGAAGTCTAGTGTCTAGATCAAGGGAAGTAATAGTGCCACTCTATTCTGCTTTGGTCAGGCCCCACCTGGAATACTGTGTCCAGTTCTGGGCACCACAATTCAAAAAGGATGTGGAGAAACTGGAGCATGTCCAAAGGAGGGCAACTAAGATGGTGAAGGGTCTGGAAACCATGCCCTATGAGGAACGCCTCAGGGAACTGGGGATGTTTAGCCTGGAGAAGAGAAGGTTAAGAGGTGATATGAGAGCCCTGTTTAAATATTTGAAGGGATGTCACACTGAGGAGGGAGCAAGCTTTTTTTCTGCTGCTCCAAAGAACAGGACCTGGAACAATGGATGCAAGCTGCAGGAAAAGAGATTCCACCTCAACATTAGGAGTAACTTCCTGACAGTAAGGGCTGTTCGACAGTGGAACACACTCCCTCAGAGTCCGATGGAGTCTCCTTTCTTAGAGGTCTTTAAGCAGAGGCTGGATGGCCATCTGGCAAGGGTGCTTTGATTGGGAGTTCCTGCATGGCAAGAGGGTTGGACTGGATGGCCCTTGTGGTCTCTTCCAAATCTATGATTCTATGATTCTACAGTGGTCTCTCCACATTTGTTGGGTTAGCGGTGAAGGATCCCCATGAATGTGGGAAAACTGCAAATAAGAAAACACTATTCTTTTTACCTAAGAGAACACCTCTCTAGGAATCTCCAGGTCCTCCAGTGCAACTTTATGGCCAACATCAGCCAGAGGTTGATCATAGACTCATGCTGGAGGATCTACAGATGCCTAGAAAAGTATTTTCTCTAGGAACATCTAGGTTCTCCAGCACAACCCTATGGTCAACTTCCAGCAGAATTGCACTGGAGGACTTAAGAGATTCCTAGAGAGAACATATTAATCAAAAGCACAAATAAGCAAACCCACAAAAGTCAAAGCTGCAAATGTGGAGCGCCAACAGTATTTAATTATTTTCCATATGTAGCCTGATTCTTGATTACAAACAGAAGGCCTAAACTCCTGGCAGACCAATGTGGCCGGCTACACCCTTCTCTTCTCTTTGCAGCATCAGCCCCACTTTCACGCTGCAAGGACTGTGTCCTTCTGATGACAAACTCTCAGCTTGAACATGGAAGGCATCACCCAGCTTCTGCCTTAAAGAGGAATTGCAGGATACAGGTTAAGGGGGGCTGCACAAACCCGGCAGCTTAAAAGACAGGCGCTTAATGACAGGGCAGAATCTGCAGCTGCTAGAATGACAGGCAAAAAGGCAGGTTAATGATCAATCCGGCACTGATGGATCGAAGGGCAGCAGTTTTCAGATTACCACACACTGGGCTTAAATTGCATTCTGCCTTCTGAAGATTTCCTCCGCAGGCTCCATTGAACGTGGGATTCTCCCTTCCTTCCTTCCTTCCTACAGCAACCGACTGTGAAATCTTGCACTGCGCTGGTAAACAACTGCTGCGTTCCTTGCCGCTCCAAAGATAGCCAAGCCTGACCGACCCCAAGACTTCCCATAACATTTTGGCTGCTTGCATTTCAGGAAAGGTATTCAAATACATTCATATCTGAAAGTGTTCCTCAAGATCCTTTTCTTCCTGAAAGACGCAAAAAACATAATCCTGTTTCTTTCTGCAAATCTTCTGCAGTTTTTTTTTTGCTCCACAGAAAGGTATAAGGAAGAAACCTTAAAAGAGACTGACTGCAAAATATATACTCCCCTCTCAAACCAGAAGGTAAATTACTAGCAGCAGAAACGATGGATTTGGACCTTCGCTTCAACTAGCAGATCATCCATGACATACTCTGCATAGCTAAGTCAAGTCTGCCATAAAACAGAAAGACTGACAAGACAACCTACGCAATGAGTTGCTGCCCAGCATGAAGAAACCTAAATATTGCAGCACATTCTGTATTCTCAGCACAGCGCACAAGAGAAAACTCCCAAAGCCTAGACACAAGGCCAAGATACAGGCTGCCAAAACAAAGCAAAACGTTTTTGTGATTTTGTGTGTGAAAAAACTGATGCCACAATTAGGAACTCAAGCTATCCCTCCTCCTCCACCACAAAAATACGCAACCTGCAGCAGCCCAAGATCTCGATGAGAGGTCAAATTCGTTCTCCTTGGATTCTTGGCCACTTCTATGGGTTCCCTGGATCATGGCCCCCCAGATGACTTTTCTGCTCACTTCATGGGACCGAGAAGCCCTCCTCCTGCTCCCAGCTGCTGGCCAACTTGCTACCATTTGCCTCTTCCTATGCTCCTTGAATCTATGCCTGCCTGCTTTATGCTGCCTT
Organism: Urosaurus nigricauda; assembly: GCA_034509955.1. Classification (NCBI taxonomy): domain Eukaryota; kingdom Metazoa; phylum Chordata; class Lepidosauria; order Squamata; family Phrynosomatidae; genus Urosaurus; species Urosaurus nigricauda. The sequence goes on along the minus strand of JAOEGL010000013.1, from coordinate 3,688,140 downwards.
CTTGGAAAGGAAGGGATTCTAGGGGAAAAGACTGTACAGTGGTCCCTCCACACTGACTGGGTTTAGGAGTGAAGGACCCCCATGAAAGTGGAAAAACCACAAATAAGGAAACACTATTCTTTTTTTTTTTTTTACCTCTCTAGGAATCTCCAGGTCCTCCAGTGCAACTCTATGGTCAACTTCTGCCAGACACTGATCACAGAATCATGCTGGAGGATTGTTTTCTCTAGGAACTTCTAGGTCAGTGGTTCTCAACCTTTGGGCTTCCAGATGTTTTGGATTTCAATTCCCAGAAGTCCCAGTCAGTATGCTCATTGTTCAGGAATTCTGCGAGTTGAAGTCTTAAAAATCTAGAGAACCAAAGGTTAAGAAGCACTGTTTTAGGTTCTCCAGCACAACTCTATGGTCAATTTCCAGTAGAACTGCACTGGAAGACCGAAACATTCCTACAGAGAACATATTCATCAAAAGTGCAAATAATCCAATCTGCAAAAATCAATGTGGAGGGCCAAAAGTAGCTCTAGGTACCTGGAACAAACCCCCCCCCCCTTTCTGTACATTTTGATTAGAAAGCAGGCTCTCCTCGGAGCCCTCCTTCCCCAGATTGTGAAAGAAAACCTCCAGGCCGTTCAACTGTCAGGTGCGGAGGGTGCAAGGGGACCCTCACCTGTGAGGCACCACCAGTGGATGCTAGAAGGGGCTGCCCTGATTTAAGGAGCACATCAGCCATCTGCAAGCAAGCAAGCAAGCAAGCACCCCTGAAACAGTAAGAGCAGAAAAACAAGTCAACCACATGACACAACACAGCAAGAGCGAGGGAGCATATGGCTCTGAAGGGAGGAGTCTGGCACCTTCCTGTCCTTCCATGACTCAGCCGCCGGCCGATCAGGAAAAATCGGGCAAGAGAGGCAGCCAGCCAGAGCGGACCCAGGATTGTTAGGAGCTTGCCTAGCTGGCCATTTGCACCACTGCCTCTTCCTCCTCCTCCTCCACCACCATTTGGTTTGCTTCAAAGCCTTTCCACGGCAATGGACTGCTTTTCTTCTTCTTCTTCTAATGATACACCCCCTCACTGTATTTTTTGAGAGAGAAGAGGAGGGCCGGGCTTCATCTGGAAGAGCTCCAAGCCCTTGTCTCAACACAACACCAAAGATCTGCCCGAGGCTGCAGCGAGAAAGGATTTCTAAAGTATGTTCTTGGCCTCTGCTTTCTTGTTCCATTCTGTCTTGGAAGCAGCGTACATAATTATATGCAGAGTAAATGTCTGTATGTGTGTGTGTAGAGGAGGAATAAGCCAGTGTTTCTGGCAAAAATTTGGAATCTGTTGGGGGCACCACAAGGAAAGCAAATGAATTGTACAAGGCGGGCAACAACAGGAGGAGGGTGGTCTCAAGGGCAGGCAAGGCGCTGTTTCCCCAAAACACTGTAATAGATATCCCAAACATATCACTGGACTTTTTATATAGACCCAGGCAGGAAACCAGCACAACTGGCCCAATAATCTGTTCCAATCTGGACCACATCTGCCCCTCTTTGACGTAAACAAACACAACATCTAATCCTTAGCGTGCAACACACAGGTGCTTTAAGAAACTATTTTTCCTATTGCGATTTATCTGACATTTTATTATATTAAGAAAAAGAGGGGGAAAAGAAAGTGAGGAAATGGAAGAGACCACACTGCCTGCAAAGCGCATGATTTTTGTGTATGCTGCATGCGTTCAGGTCATTTTCTGACTTAGGGTGATGCTAAGGCGAACGTATCATGGGGCTTTCATGGCAAGATTTGTTCAGTGAGCGTTTGCCATTGCCTTCCCCTGAGGTTGAGTGTGTGTGACTTGCCAAAAGTCACCCAATGGGTTTCATGACCGAGCTGGAAATCAAATCCTGGTCTCCAGAGTCACAGTCCAGCACTCAAAACCACTACACCATGTTGGAGTCGTGATTTTTAGACTGCAACTAATGCAGAATGTCTGGGTTCACATGAAAGTGGTTGTGTTATAACCTGACTTACTTCTTCTACATATCCATATCTCTATATGGAGGAAACGTCTCTGTTTTGCACTCTGAGCCACCACGTTCAAAACAGCATACTGAGGAGGCAAGCAATGCAGCCTCTTTCTCCTTCTGGTTTCCAGCTCAATTTAAGGAGTTTGGGAGGGTCCTTCAGGATCATTTTCCAGAGAATGGCTGAGATGACTAGTAGAAGGAGAGGAAAAAGGCCCTGAAAGCTATTGTGATTTGTCACAGGAGTAGAGGTAGGAGGAAGCAGTGGAGTGATCAAGACAAAAACAACAGTGTGCAACCAACCGGCTGCATACACAGCTCACTCTGGACACCCAAATGGACTCAGGTTTATTCACAGACTGAGCACAAAAGTTTTAAAGAATTGTCTCCTAAACAAATCTACCGAAAGAGACATATTATGGACCGCTCTTCTTCTTCTACATCTATATTCTATATATTGGTACAAGGAAGAATACCACCCCTTGCCTTACCAATCCATTAAGCCACCCACCCCTTTTTGTCCTGATTTCCTCTATCTGGAAGACTCCCTTCTGGTAACCTTTTTGTATTCTAGAAGTGTTCTTCCTTGTACCAATTGTAACACATTTTCGGAGGAATCTGCCTCCCTAAGATGGCAACTTTGGTCACAAGAACTGTCATTTTCACAAAAGAAACAAGACAGTTTAAAGGTAAGCCAACATAGTCCTGGTTTCTAGCACAGTTCACAGATTGCTGAGCCATGGGTTTCTCCATAGTATCTATTCTCATTATTGGGAGACAGAAAGAGGAAAAGATAGAGAGAGAGGGAGGGAGGGAGGGAGAAAGAAAGAAAGAAAGACAAACCCACTGACATCAAGTGAGACATTTCAGTTCCCACTTCTGATATATTTAGAAGTGAGTTTTACACAGGGGATGGGAATGAATCCTTGGAGACTGAGAACCACACAAGCACCATTCCAACAAAAGAAGACGCATTATGGGAACAATCTCTAAGTGTCGTGTGTGGGACAAGTTTAGCTGCTCTGGCAGCTCTGGCCAACACAGCCAGGGGCCAACTGTGGCTTCCCAGTATGTGCAAGACAGGTGACTGTCGCATCTAACCATCTACACACAGAGTGTGTGTGTGTCATCATGTATTTTTCCACCATCCATGCATTTCACTCTGCTTATGTAAGTATAAGGCAGATATGAGGGCAAAGGGAAAGGTGGCAGAAGCAATGTTCTGGGATCAAAGGATATGATACCTGACACTGTTTTGATGATTGTATAGCTTCATTTTTCAGCCATCCCTGGCAAGCTGCAAAGGGACAGATAAGAGGAACGACCCTCTTGCCCTCCCACTTCCAAGCTGCTCCATGTGCCCTGACAAACACTAAGACTTGGCCCAACTGATCTGCCAGTTGTGGGTTTCTCTGGTGGGGGCATTTAGTAAGTTTCACAGTGTCACAGCGTAGCTGACGCAGCACTGCAAAGGGGCAATGTGAGAATACAGAGTGGTGGGTGGACTGACAGGGAGCAGGGCATGGGATCTCACCACAGATCCCATTGGGTCAGGGACCCAGCCTTGCCTCTCCAACCTTTCCACAAGCATGCCAAAATCTTCCTCAGACATTGTCCTGGAATGAAACACAGTGCCTTATACCCCGAAGCATGCTCTGCCAACAAATTAGGATCCCTTTGCCATCTGCTGCCATTCCTGAAACCCAAAAGCTACGACTTCTTTGGGCTTCCCAAGAGGAGGCAGCAATTCTTGCAACAAGGAAAAGGAGAGATGGTGACAACTTATCTCCCTACCTCTTGGGGCAAGAAGCCCTGACAAAGGCCATTGTATTGTACCTAACTAAAGAGAAAATTAAACAGTAATTCCCATCTCAGCCCCCATTTTCTCAGCCCCAAATAACAATCAGTAAAAAAAGGACTTCCTCTGAAGTATGCCACAATTACAAAATGTACAAAATGTAAGAGGTGCTGCCCTCCTCATGTAAACATCCGGCCACTGCCCACAAAACAAACAGTTGTCACCTTTGCAACTGCATTTAATGTTCAAGAACGACCGTGCTGATACCTCTGGCACACCTTAGGTAGTTGCAAGCAGCATGCAAATGGCAAGCAATTGTTGCTTTTTGGAAGCATCAGTCACTGGTATGCTGGAAAATCCAGCTTCTTCTTCTTGAAAGATCCTCTGTATCATTTCAATAGAAGATAGACCAGAGGTATGCAGCCCAGTACCCTCCAGAAGTGTTAAGACTACATTTCCCATATTCCACCAACACTGGTTCAGTTGGGTAACTCTGATGGGAGCTCCAGTCCAAAATATACTGAAACCACCAGAATGCCTATCCCTGCTTTAGCCAGTGAGATATGGGACAGAGGGGAGTAGGTGCAAATGAGTCTTGCAAATTCAATTATCTTGCATTCAAAAGCCTCAAAGTGTGGAGTATGTAACTGCTATTAAACCTGTATTGAGCACCAACACTATAACATACCACTTAGGAGAGACAGTGTTCCCACCTAGTCCATAAGCAATCCAAGTGGAATGTAAAGAACAAGTCCAAAGTCAGAGGAAACAGTTTTTACTAAGGAGAAAGATAGATACCACATGCATTGTTTAAATGGCAAATGCCAACAGGCCATTCCACACTGCTCTCTATAGTTAGTTGAAACAACAAACAATGACACCCAAAACCTTGTCGTGGCTGTGTGCCTTCAAGTCATTTCCTAAGGCGATTCTATAGTGGGTTTTTCTTGTCAAGATTTGTTCAAAGGTGTTTTGCCTTTAAGGATGAGAGAACCTGACTTGCCCAAAGTCATTCACTGGGTTTCCACAGCTAAGCAGGGAGGCAAACCCTGTTCTCCAGAGTCATAGTCCAACACTCAAAACCACTAGACCATGCTGGCTCCATGTCAGCTTAGGCAGACCTTATTGCCATTTTGTTTCAAAATCAATGCTGCCCTTCAATATAAATACAGTGGGCTCTTGATATCCGCTGGGGTCTACGTTCAAGGCCCCCTGTGGATTCAAAATCAAGTCTCATTAAATACAATGGGTAGAAAAATGGTGTCCCTTAAATAAAATGGCAGTATCAAATTTTGCTTTTTAGAATTTCTATATTTTTTAATATTTTGAACCCGTGGGTGCTTAAATCTGTAGATAAAGAATCCATGGATATAGAGGGCCAACAGTATTCTAAGGACAACTTACACAATATATAAGCACAAATATAACACTTTTAAAAAACAAAAAACCAACCGAGAACAGTGGATAAAAACAGGCAATAATAAAATACTGTAACATGTTCACAGTAAAAAACAAACAAACAAACTTGGAAAGTGAAACAGCCTTTGCCCAGCACCAAAATGAAATCAAAGTAAAATCACAGAATCATAAGAGTTGGAAGAGACCCAAGGACCATCCAGTCCAACCTACTTCTGCCATATAGGAAGACACAATCCAAGCCTTCCCTGGGAAAGATGGCCATCCAACCTCTGTTGAGACATCTCCAAAGGAGGAGACTCCAAAACACTCCAAGGCAGCATATTCCACAAGACAAACTGCTCTGGGGAAAGCATTCCTCCAACACAACGCCACCACTGAAGAGGCTCACTTTTTGTAGTGCCTTGCCTCTATTATGATTCTGGTGCTATCCGGAAGAGCATTTCAGGTGATTATTTCCAAAAAATAAAGTAAGACAAGGGCAGAAGCAGCCTTTCCTTCAGACTTTGACACTTCCTTCAGCACAATTCAAGCAGGAAACTGCTTCTAAGCAACAAGGTTTTTCTGTTCCTTTACCTGTATCCGAATCTTTCTGATCTCCATTTGTTCCAACAGTGAAAGGCAACTTCCGCTTCGTAGCTCTCTCCTTCACCTCTTTGCCTCCATCACTCCGGTCCAATTTTGGAGTCTTGGTTAGAGAAACTTTATCTTTATCCTAGAAAAGAGACAGCAAAACAAAGGTTTTTCAAAACAGGCAGAATATCTGTCATCAGCAAGGTTAACTGTGCTGTCCCAAATCTGGAATGTAAACCAGTTGGCACACTCCCAGGAGTCAAAATGGCAGCTTAAAGACTTCTGTCTGAGAGACTGTCCAGACTATAAATTTGAGGAGCACATCTTGAAAGTGGCCAGCTGTAAAATACCCAATCCATGTGTCAATGGATGGGAAATGGGAGTCAACTTGGCAGTACTATCCCAGCACAAGTTCACTGGGAAACACCAGTTCCCATTATGACCTGGGGAAGAGAGACTTACATAGACCTTACCTAAACTTACCTAGCTTAAAGATAAAGAATACACAAGTCTCTTCTCAGCATCCATACCAACTCAGAAGGTCAATACCTTTTGAATTTTGTCTCATAAACTGATTTTGACATACCACCAAGCAAGCCTTGGATTTAGTATAGAGGACAGGCTTGTACATGTGTTGCATACAACCCCATTTCAGCTTCCTTCTGAACACCTTCCTTGAAAAGCCTAAAAATTACTTTCCAAAAGTAAACTGGGACACACAGAAGCCACCCATAATCGACCAAGGACTAAATGACTGAGTACTGTTAACTGGCAACAACAACAACAACAACAACAACAACAATTTATAGCCCGCTCCTCTGTGAAAAGAATTGGAGCGGAGTACAACAAGATTAAAAAGACACAAGTTAAAACAATTCAACATCCCAGTAAATTAAACTAATAATAAATTAAAACCAAACAGCAATTAAAAACATAATACATCCTCATGAAACAACTATTCTACAGTGAGGTGGACAAAAGCAGCAGGGGTCAAAATGTTGGGAACTAACAGAAGGTTAAACCCAATTTTGGAGCCGGGAATTTAGGAAATTTCAGGGAAGGCCTGCCGGAAGAGATGCGTCTTTATAGCTTTTTAAAAGCAATCAAGAGATGTGATAAGACACATCTTGTCCGGCAGGTCATTCCAAAGCTTGGGAGCGGTAGCGGAGAAAGTCCTCTGGGAGGTCTGCGGCAACCTAGTTTTCATAGGCTGCAGCAGGTTCCTCCCAGAGGACCGGAGTGTCCGGGGGGGGGGGATACATATGGGGAGAGGCGGTCTCTGAGATAAGCTGGACCCAAGCCATGTAGGGCTTTAAAAGTTAAAACCAACACCTCATACCGCACCCGGAAACCAATTGGAAGCCAGTGGAGAGTCTTAAGCACAGGTGTTATGTGCTCTCCCCTGGGTGTTTCAGTGACAAGCCTGGCTGCCATATTTTGGACCAGCTGAAGTTTCCAGGTGAAGAACAAGGGTAGCCCCATGTGGAGCACGTTGCAGAAGTCCAAACGTGAGGTTACCAAAGCATGTACCACAGATTCCAGGTCCTTCATGTCCAGGAAAGGGCACAGCTGGCGTATCAGCCGAAGCTGATAGCAGGCACTCCTGACTGCCGCATTCACCTGACTAGTCATGTGAAGCGACGAGTCTAGGAGTTCCCCAAGACTGCGAACAGAGTCCTTTGAGGAGAGTGTAACCACACAACTGCCAGTTATCCACAGGAATAATATCAATGTATTCTAGCACATTCACTAGAACATCATCAGCTACTGTTCAGTTCTGGACATCTTCAGGATGTCACTGTATGTTCATTCTTTTGAAAAGTAACTTTCTAATCTTTGCTCCTCTGCAGATGAAGAGCTCTGTGTGGTGCAGGTAGGTTGCAAGAGAGACCTGTCTACCTCACCAGTGGTGCTTACTGTGTGTCTATGTACCTTCAAGTTGCCCTTTCATAGGATTTTCTTAGGCAAGGAATACACAGGGCAGGTTTTTACAGTGATATAAATCCTATAGTTTCCTCTTTGATTCCCCACCTGGAAAAGGCGGAATAGAAAAAAATAAATCTTATTATGGTTAGTCCCAACTAAAGGAGCCCCAATGAATTATTGTCACTCCTTATGCAAGTTCCACTGATTTGGTGAGTCTACTATTTGGCATAAATCTTATGATTAGTCCCAACCAAAGGAGACCCAATGAATTAATGGTAACCTGGTATATCACCACTTATGCAAGTTCCACTGATTCAGTCAGTCTACTATTTGAAATTTTTCAGGGGACGAGCACCTTCCACCTAATAAAAGTGAAATACCTTCCTCCAAAATGGCAGGAAGATTTTCCTTGTGGCACATTACATTGTCAGCTCAAGCTATTAGAAGAGTCTGGCAGCAGACCAACCTGATGCAAAGCTTCCCAGACGTTTATAGGATCACCACTCCAGCCGGGGGGTAGGAGTACTTAGGCATATGTTATGTCCTCTTCAGCATCTAATCTTGTCTGCTTTGTGCGCTGGATGGAGAGGAGGATGGCCAGCCCTACCATCACAGAGGAAATACAACAGTAGCATGCTCTTGGACCCATGGCTAACTCTCATTCCCCTTCCCTGGATACTTCAGACTCTCTACTATCACTGTGGGATCCCAGCAAACAACAACAGCAAATCCCAAAGTAGTCTCTGGCTCTACATGGGTGGGTGGGTGGGTGGGTGGGGAGCTGCTATTTTAAAAGATCTCAGAAAGGAAGGGGTCAATTTCCAAAATCCTAGTCTGTTCAAAGCATACGCTGCAATCTGAGGCAGCTAGATGGCCGAGTCCAGTAAATTGGAGCCTTTTATGGAAAACCTCTGACACAAACACAGGAGGAATATACTTCATCAGACACATCACGAGCACGGCAAGATTAAGTGGCACTACAGATCTACAGAATTATTATTATTTTTTCAAAAGGAGCCCAAAACTGTTGAATACCAGCCTGTACCTATCACCTGGCACAGTGTGCCTTCTAGACACAAAGGAACCCATGAATATGAAGCAGCCTGCTTGTTCCGAAAGACTATGGCCATCAATTAAAGTATTTTAATTTATTTGAAAGTGTCTCTTTGTCAGAACTGCATCCTACACAAAGAAGACTATCTTTTTTTGCATGCGTAGTCTTTTCTTGCTAGGCACAGTTCTGATGGTCAGTGCACTTGGGGCATCATCCACAAACCATCTAAATGTGATCAATCCAAAGGCAGGGACCACTTTGGGGGTGCCATGGTTGGGTCAATCTCAACTCAGTTACTGTTTGCGATAGACAACTTAACATATGGTTTACCATACCGATTTATCTACCAACTGACCTAATGGATTGATAGCCCGCCTTTTCTCCATTATTAGATGCATGAGAAACTGTACTAAAGCCTGACAACGTTCTCTTCAATGCTATTGTCATAACAGTGAAACAAAAACTGAGCAGGATAGTGCCTGATCTGGCCTTGGGGCAAACCTTCCTTTGGCAGGGCATGACCTCCTGGACTTGTGAGGGATTCCCCATCCAAGCTCAGCATAAGCCCTAAACCTTTGCGCTCTTCTGTACAGATACCACAACAGACATGTGTAAAACGTGTGCCTCGAGACACTTTTATTCTTGGTCAGTTTGCTTACTCATCTTGCCAAAGCAAAAGGACTGCAGTTTAGATTTCCTTTTAAGTAAACATGTCCAATGGTGTTAACATATTAGCCAACCTAATCCTTTCCTTGCAAGAACGTAGACAGAAAAGTAATTATTTTGCGGCAGGCAAAACTCCCAACAGAAGCCAATGCAGCTCCCTTTGAACAAAAATTCTCTTGTTGGCTTGAGGAATGGGGGGAAACCACAAAGAAACGCTAGCTGCCTCACTCATAAGACTGTGGCAGATGGCTCAGAGCACCAGCGCAGTCATAAGACCATGCCATCACTGTGCGCACAATGTTCCTTCCTCTTTCTTGGTTCCTCTGTGGCATAAATGCTCTGTGTGGGGTTCTTTAAAAGGTTTACTTCCACTGGTCCACTTTGTTTTCCTAGTAGGTTCACCATCCTACAGAAAAGCACCAGGAGATATGTTCCGACAGTTGCGCCTTTGCCAAATAGGTTCTAATAAATGAGGAATATTTAGTAAATGAGGAGTAATCTCTAGTGATCCTTAACAGTGCCCTGTACCCTGTTCCATAAGAAAGACGTCCAACTTTGCTCTTGTGGGCAGAACTGAAAATTAAGCAATTTCCAGAAAGAGGGGCATGGAAGGGGGATTTTTAAAAAGAGCTTCCTTATCCAAGGTAAGCTAGGTTTTTCCTCATTTGATGAAACTATTTAGGTTCAAGTACAAACAAAAGCACATAATGTGAAGCTGAAAGCTTTCATGGCCAGAATCTATAGATTTTTGTGCGTTTTTTTCAGGCTATATGTGGCCATGTTCTAGAAGAGTTTATTCCTGACATTTCGCCAGCTTCTGTGGCTGGCATCTTCAGAGAATATCCAATATTCAACATGGCAATAATTTCATCTCGTTTTCTTCTCTGGAAAGATTAGTGTGTATACTTTATAGATGTTAAGGAGGCACCATCAAGGAATTGGTGGGAAAAATCTGTGAACTGCATGCACTTTCATGTTCAGAGTTTATTCTGCCTCCACATTTTTAAATAATGGAGGGAGGGGGAGATGTCTGATGGACAGAAAGCGCATGGTGCTTTGTAGGGTACTGATGTGCTTTCTGGGACCACCTACCGATTTTTCAGCTACAACTCACATGACTAATCTCCCAGCAACAAATGGGCCAGAAAGGTGAGGGCCAAAATCCACAGCAAAGCTCCAGATTTGCAGCCTTATTACTACTGAAAACAATGCCTTGTCCTTTCCTGCTTAAGAAGAGCTTAAAAAGGCAGTGGGGAGGTAACAAAGAGATGCTAAAATGGGCAGTTCTTTCTTCAGCCCTGTTGAAATAAAATGCATTGGAGACACAATTTCTTTAGTTCCCCCTCGCACTCATGTGGTGGGTTTCTTTTTCCTTTTTTGAAGCCCCCACTGTAAATGTCTTTTCCCACATGTTTATGAGATCAGTGCATCAGTGGACTGCCTGTTTCCCAAAGTATATCATCACTAGCCAAGACAAAATGGTGCTTCTTTCAAAATAAACAGACACACGCTTTCAGAAACCCCATTTCTATCATAAGGAATTAATATCAACCTCATAATACAATCCCAGGAAAAAGGGTTGCCACATCTCAGGCTTCCAGAGGCCTGGATGAGAGTGCAGACAGCTTATTAAAGGACAGGAGCATGTGCAAATATTCCCCAATGAGAGTCACAGTTCCCAGTTAAACCTTTGAAACTGGGATTTACTGAGCAGTAACACACTTATGCCGAAAAGTCCATGCTGAGAATCTCAGAAGGCCATAAACAAGGGGTCAATTGTGTCAAATATAAATCACAATTCCTGCATTGTTCACTATTTAAAGATAGATTTCAAGTGGGTTACAATTCCTGGTGCTCTCTGTCTCTCATGAGGGCAACTCCGGCAAATCCCTTTTGAAACTAAAACTGGCTACATCCCCTGCTTTCCATTTTTCTGGGCAAAGTCTTAAAGAATGACTGCTATATGTTGTCCAAACAACTTTAATAACATTCACTTCCAAATGATGCTATGGCAAGGAAAATCTTCACATTTTATATCCTGCTAAACTAAGATTTATTACACCTGGCCTCTCTTTTTATGTCTTTAACTGATGTGTTTCAACGACGGTTAGTCTGTATTTACTATTTTGTAGGTTATCTTGAAAATTGTGAGCCTCCTTGAGTCCAGAAAGGCATAGACTCAAATTGTTGCAATAAACACATAACTGTATGGGAAGTACTGAAACGAACTATTGAAATAAGACTCAACAATCGGCCATTCTCCAGAAGTGCTTACCAGAGTAGCTTCTCTTCAGAAAGAAGAATAAAGGATAACCCAGATAGTTTTGAGAAGGTGAGGGTCACAAAAACAGCTGGGACGGGACCTATGCTTTGCCTACCCTTGCTCTAAAAGACCGAGATCATTTGAAAAAAACAGTCGCAGAGGGAGAGAGGTCTATTGGTGGCCATTAATCACAATGGCTCCATGAACTCCAGGTTCAGACCTGACCATAGGACAGTGAATCTAGACATGAGAGAGCCAATATGGGAGAGCGCCGGTGGTGGCATCAGGCTGGTCACTTTGCCAAATGTGTTAATGGCCTAATGAAGTGGTTCTCAACCTTCCTAATGCCAGCTCCTCATGTTGTGGTGATCCCCAACCATAAAATTGTGGCGTCTCAGTTCCTAAGACTATCGGAAATATGTTTTTTCCTATGGTCTTCAGTGATCCCTATGAAAGGGTCGTTCAGCCCCCAAAGGGTTTGGTTGTTGGTTGGTTGGCCTAATGGATGTTTGGTCTCCTCCAGAAAGGCAATTCTGACATTCTACGGTGAAACTTACAGTCAAGAATGGAACCAGCAGGTACATAAGAAGAGCCTTGCTAAATCAGAAGCCAAGCAGATGGCCTTCTGTGATGGCCAGTTAACAATCAAAGAACAACCCAGTCTCATAAAAGAGGGAATTCCACACACAATCTGGGAGCAGCCAAAGAGAAGGTTCTCACCAGACATGGTGGAAGCACTGACAGAAAGCCCTCCCACAAGGCTCACATGTGGACGATGCATCTCCTGATTTCTCAGCCCCTTCCAAAGAGTCAGCCCTCCACATTTGTGGCTTTGACTTTTGCAGATTTGATTATTTGCGTTCTTGATTAATAGGTTCTGTTTAGGAATCTATAGGACCTCCAGCACAACTCTGACAGAAGTTGACCATAGAGTTGTGCTGGAGAACCTAAACGTTCCTAGAGAAAACACTTCTCTAGGCATTTGTAGGTCCTCCAGCATGATTCTATGATCAAATTCTGGCAGACATTGACCACAGAGTTGCACTGGAGGTTCCTAGAGAGGTGTTCTCTTGGATAAAAAGTATAATGTTGTTGTTTTTTTAATTTGGGCTTTTTCCATATTCATGGGGATCCTTCATCCCAAACACCTGAATTAGCAACCATGACTGAAGGAAATCCAAGTTTTCAGCTGTGCTCCATCATCGTTGTGGATGGCAACGACTGGGGATTAAGGGTGACAAGGAAACAGGTTCAGAGACATACACAGCTACATCAGCCATGCATTTTGGCCACTTCTCCTGAAGACACAGCTGCACACCAAAACCCAAGGGAATCTGCATGCCCTCAACAACTGCAGCAGTAGGAGCTGCTGCTTCAAAACTCTCCGTAAGAAAAAATATCCCAAACCAAGATGGGCTGGAATAACCAGATTAGAGTCTCCTACAGGTTGATGCGTGTTCTATAGAAGTGTTTACAGCCCCTGACAGTGCTATATGCTGCATACATGTAGTGGCTAGCCTTTATACGCAGTTTCATACACAAGGAGCTGCTTAACCCATACCTACAACAGGGTGGCTGGGATTACACTTGGCTTGGAAACAACTGAATACTAGGACGGAGTTTTGCATGTCCTAGGGTCTGGAGGTCACAAAGGCAGTGCCATGAAACGCAGTTGTCCTTTATTGATTTATGTATTGGTTGCTCATTTTCCTCCCAACACTGAGGACTAAAGAAGGTCTCAACATAATTAAGAAACAGATACAGCTAAAACTACAATAAGTTACAACTATCACACACAATTAGAGAGCTTACCATTCTAACACTGCTATCAAATTATAGGACCTTCATTAAAAGCCATTTCGACAGGCAGTCACTCATTAAAAGCCCGCACATGTGAAACCCATAATACACAAAACAAATGTTGTGCCTTTTGGTTGCGCAATAATGGTATTACTGTTTTTGTGGATTTTGGATGGCTTTGTACTTTGTTACATGGCCAACACAGCTACTTCTGGATGTGTTTTCCATGTGAAACCTCTGTAAACATACAGAGAAATATGATGCTGTCAAACATCCAAACTTTGGGCTGAAGGTCTGAAGGCCCTTATTATTATCTGTGTCTCTGCCATCTCTTTTTCTCTTAAATTTTAAACTCTAAGCTTTTATAGTGTTATTCTGTAAAGTGCTACACATTACTGGAAGCTAAGTACTAGCATTATCTCCTCTCTCTGCCCCCTTAATACCATAATAGAGCGGTGTAAGAAAAAGCTGCTCCTTTTGCTGGCTTAACATGGCTGCCTGTAACTACCAGGCCCTGAAGAACAAGCCAACTTCTGTGAAACGCAAACCAAAATTCACATGGTCACAGCAACATTTTTTAATGCAAAGGCAGCAAATTTCAACTGGCGGCTGTGACTCTGCGCAGCTGAGCACTCACAAGGACAAGAGGATTTAGGCAGGGGTTGTGACAACGCTTCTGCCAATAGTAAATGCGGCCTGAGCATCCTAATCCATTTCTATCAGCGCCTGTGCCCTCCAATGCAGCCAGAGTCAGCCTCGCTTTGCAAGGACAAAACACGCTCTGACTTTAGCATTACAGCCCTCTCTCTCGTTTTAGGCTATGCCTTGAAATAGACTCCATAGCAGAGTATATTCAAAAGGTCCCTCCCGAGTCAGTGAACCCAAGCCAAGGGAAGGCATGCACGCAAGCAGAGGCCTTTGGGACGTGTTGACAAACACAAGATAAATTAAAATCCATCTAAGTGTACACACACAGCAATGCCTAGAAGCAAAGGCCTAACAACCAACTGTCTTTCCCCTTAGTCACTGTTTCTGGCGTTAACCAGAAAGCAATGCTGTGTTGGTGCAGCCTTCTTCTCCAGCCAGTTATCTGGGCCTGGTCCCTCATGAATAAGAAAATGCACGCTTCTTCTACATGACGGGCAGATCGGAGATTAGTAAGAAGGGAGACCTACTGTTTTCGCTCAGTCTAGCTAAGTCCACACAGCTGTATATTGTGAGGAGGCAGCTGCAACCAGATCCTGCTTACTAGGTAATAAAGGGAGCCTTGTTCCCAGTACAGCTACTTGCTTAAAAGCGTTGCGTCGCTCAAAAGCTTCATGTTTCATGCAGGACTTTTTATCAACATGGATACGGAGGAAAAAGGAACTCCCACAAGATGGCACATATGTCTATTTTGTCTTCTGTAAAGAAATGGAAAAGCAACCATTTCCAGTGACGTTTAATGCTTGGACAAAGGGGTGGTTAAATGTTGGACTGCAGCTCCTATAATCCCCCGCTATGCTCTGCACTTGCCAGGACGCCATCCGCCAACAACATTTGGAGGGCTGCGGTTGCCTGCCCCTGACTTGTAACACACAATCTTCACATATTAGTGTGCATGTCCTCTCTCTGCAGTGATCCCCAAACGGTGCCCTTTAAGAGATTTTGGACTTCAGCTCCCAGAAGCCTCAGCCATCTTGGCCAGTAGTCTGGGATTCTGGGAGCTGAAGTCCAAAAGCCCTTAAAGAGCACAGTTTGGGGACTCCTTACCCAGGTACAGAAAACAACGGAATGAAAGGTGACATGATAAGCATCCTTAAATATCTGAATTTTGAGTATAATTATGGAAAATGAGTGCTATGGTCCAAAAGTGCTGCAGTCTTTTGGGTCTCCTTTATTTGTGTCTTCTGTATCTGACCCCTTGGTTTTAACTCAGAAGGTCTGCATGTATCCAAACCAGTGGTCCACAAACTATGCCCTTTTAAGATATTTTGGACTCCAGCTCCCAGAAGCCTCAGCCATGTTGGCCAATACTCTGGGATTCTGGGAGCTGACATCCAAAATCCCTTAAAGAGCACAGTTTGGGGACCATTGCTCTACCCAGAGCAGTGTAGGGGGAAAATGCCACACATAAAGCACCCCCCACTTTACTCCCATACTAAACATCCGCAAGTAGATGCAACAAAACAAAAACTGAGCTTGCATTGATAGGATACTCTTTTTTGTTTTATTATTTTTAAAAACCCAAGGTGCATAACAACAAAAGCCAACAAATAAATACACAACAGAACCTCTCTGTGTAAAGCAAGAGTGGACAATGCACAACCCTTCAAGTGTTGTGAGACATCAACTCCCATTAGGACTAGCTAGCACAGCCTGTTTTGAAGGATGACAATATCTGTAGTCCTTTACCAGGCTGACATGGAATACCACTGTGCTTCACACCAGTGACAATTTCCTTTTTTGTGATTTTCTGCAAATGAATTTGTAGACTTCAGGACTATTTGGTATAAAACGGCCTGTGGCATGCTGGCAACATTTCTTAGTGTCAATTAGGCCATTTCTATGCCTTTGTCTCAACTTACAAGCCACTTTTTGCTACACTTCATAATTATGCCTGAAAATCCTATTTTTTTTTTCTTTGAATCATGTAGGTTTCCCGCACAACTAGCTATTTAAAGTGTGCATGGAGGTCACCCACACAGACTTCCCTGCCGAGACACAGAAAGCAACTGAGTGGGATGGAAACTGGGCAAGGCCTCTGAGGGTATGGCAGAAAGGGCAGAGGCAGCAAGCATAACCTTGCTTCCTCTCTCCTTCAGTAAGAATCCTAGGAAGGTGAAATAGGACCAGAGTTACATACAGATGCAGTGATGCAATCTTACTTAAGCAAGCAATAGAGACACAAAACAACTCTCTCTGGCCTCCAGTTCACAACAAAGAGTGGGTTGCAGGAGGACCTATTAAGGTGCACCTCTTCTACCTCACTCCTCTTAACTTCTCACTGCCAGTCTATGTACAAACCATAAAAGAAGCTGTTGTGGAGGGAATCGATCAACTCAGAAGCAAGACTGCCAAGTTCACAGAATACGAACCCGTGCTCAGTGACTCTGCAAGAAAACCTGTTGGCACCCCAGATACAAGGACGACGCACACCGCTGTTCTTGACAGCAGCAAACGCCGATGCCGGCAGCTGCTATGTGGCAAGAAAAATCACAGCAGGTTAAAATCTAATTTGCAGAGATTTCATTGGCAAAGCATACTTTTTGAAAAATAGTATAAATGAGAAACAGAGAAGAGGTCTGTGAGGAATGAAGCAAAGAAACATCCTCTGTTTTAATAAATGGTCCAAGCTATATGCTTTAATAAATGATACAAGGGAATTGCCTAGCCCAGTAAACATAGTGGTTTGAGAACAAAAAAAAAAACCTAGCAAGTCCCCTCCTGCTACAAAATGGAAGTCATTACTAAGATATAAAAGGGAGTAAAAGACAGACAGTACCTTTTTCCCAGTTTGTTTCTCCACCATGTCGTTGCTGAGAGAAAAATCTTCCGATTGTGGTGTTTTAGAACACCCACCCTTGGGCATCGTTCTTCCTTCCTTACTTGGCCTTCATTTATGCTGCCATCGCTTCATCATCAACCGTCTGTAGAAAGAAAAGAAGCACACAGATGTTCAACTATGGCCTCACAAAAACAGGAGAAGGTAAGACTAACTGCTTCTTCAAAAAACTCTATGCAGGCAGAGCACTCATAGGGAAGAAAAAGAGGTGTCCCTTCCTCAAACTGGGATAAAGAGACACCTTGGCCTAGGATGCAGACTACACAGAGTCAGGAAGTAAAAACCTTTTCTTTTTTGTGCAATTTTATTTGTGGGAAATGCATTTTTCTAAGGGGCTCTTCTGAATA
The DNA here is from genome assembly GCA_034509955.1 of Urosaurus nigricauda. Classification (NCBI taxonomy): domain Eukaryota; kingdom Metazoa; phylum Chordata; class Lepidosauria; order Squamata; family Phrynosomatidae; genus Urosaurus; species Urosaurus nigricauda. Next base: position 3,670,746 of record JAOEGL010000013.1, on the reverse strand, counting down.
ACAACCTCCAAAAGGAACCCCTTAGGTGTCCCTTTAGTGGTCCAAAAAGACTCCTCTCCATGTTTGTACATGTGTGCATGCACACAAGTACACACACATACACACACATACTCACTTTTGGCAAAGTACTACTGTTTTTACTGTGCAGTGCAGATGTCAGTTGTCTTTTCAGTCCTTTTCAGGGCTGTATATGGTTGATCAATTAAACCTAACCCTTCTGAGGCATACAAGAATATCACATAAAGCAGTTTGTGCCCAAGAACTATTCCTCTTATATAGAAATATTTCTAGAAGCAAGCACAGATGGTAAACGACGAAGGCAACAGCTAACATTCTCAGCACGGTTTATAAAGCGGTCTTCACCATTCAAGCTCAGCGATGGCTTTGTACGTGGGTCTAGGTAAGGTGCAATTCAGAACCACAGCAACCAAGCTCTGTTGCCCATGCCGAGAGTTGCCTGGTTACAGGGCTGAAAAGACAACTGACATCTGCAATGCACTGTAAAAACAGTAGTACTTTGCACCCTAACGGATCTCCAACATGTTATCGCCCATCCTTTATTATTCTTAGCAAGGAGACCCCACCACCAAACGTAATCTACTGTACAGTAAAAGAGAAAGTAAGGTGTTCGTAAGAGAAACTATCTGTTTTGAAGAGGCTGAGAAGGAAAAGCCACATGAAGATCTTTCCTCTGCTAACCTGCCCCACAGACACATCCAAAGCAGGCCTTTTCTGTTTCTAAAAGCAACAATGGGAGGAAACCGTCTTGGAACAAGGAAACTCCTGATTTCACAGTCAGATAGGGATGGGTTAGGCGGGAAAGGAGGGAGACAAAAGAAAAATCATAAAGTTTCACCTCTTTCCCCCAAAATAGCTGATAAAGAGTTTTAGGGCCTGGTTGGTGAAGCAATGAAAACCTAAAGGACACCAGATAATAGTACTTTCTTCAGTGGCTAGGCATTTTGTGCATGAGAAGCGCAAAGGCCTGGATGTCTTTCTGGTCAAGATTTTCCAGCAGCAGTCCCATGGAAAATTCAAGCCATGAACTTCACAGAAAGTCCTCTGTTTTTAATGCATCCCAAGGGAAATTTGTAAATACTTCATGCTCTCTCCTGTGCATGTGGCATGAGAATTCGCCAAACAGAAAAATGCTACCTTAATGCTAGCTTAAGACTGATCTCAACACCAGAAAGAGCACGACTGCAGCCACACCAAGGACACAAGAGAACAGTACTACCATCTTGGTCTCACCTCCTCTGCTAGGATTCACACCAAGGAAAGGAAGACACTAAGTAAATCATCTGTATTACCAAATATTCACTGAAAACACTCGTTACTTCAATAGAAGCAGTGGATATTTACTATACAAGTGGGGGAGCAACACAGGGCCTGGAGAATAAATGCAAGCCGATTATAGCAGTCTTTTTAAAAGAAAGCACATTAAAAATTGTGTAAAAATGAAGCCTAAATGCAAAGCTATTTTCTAAGTATAACCTCAATGCTCCCACCCGTCTTTATCCAGGTATACCTCAGTTAACAAAGCCTCTGACAAAGAAGCTCCTTTTCACAAAGTCTTTTCATGCCTCCTCTTTACTCCTTGTCCTCTGTCTAACTGGAAGTGTTTAGGAGCATCACTGTTGGAGAAATGGTGAAGGAGGACTGGAGAAGCCAGACTGTCAGTGATGGGTTTTAGCAGCATGTCTGCAAGAAACGCTGCAGTAAGGCTTTGGCCTAGAAAGACTACTGGAGCCATAGCTGCCTGCCTACAACAGGTAAAGCAAACAGCAGCTGCCTCCAGAATCCATTACTGAGCATGGAAGAAAAGCAAAACAGAGAGGAACGGGGACTCCCAGCATGTTAAAAGATCACAGGTCTACAAACCAAAATAGAATTATTATTTTTTAAGTGGAGGCTGGGAAAGAAAGAAAAAATCAGCCCTGGACACATTTTGGAAGAAGCTTTCAAATGTTCTAATGGGTTTTGTTTACTTATACAGGGGGTATCCAAAAGTTTTAATTATCACCTTTTAAAAAAATCTGACAGAAAATTTGTTTTGATTTGTAGTTGTTAACTTATCTCTATGTAGTCACTATCTAGATTTACATATTTTCCCCAGCGTTTCTTGACCCTCCAAATACCTGATATTGTAGAAGTCTGCAGAGTGTGCCTGACAAGGATTTTACACTTTAGTCACTTCTGGCAGAGCCAGTCACAAAAATAAAGGATGCAATGAGCTGATTTTCTCAGCAACGTGCCCTTAGGGACCAATGAGGACACTGACCAAATTTCATCAATATGCCTTAACAACTTCCGGGTGATAATTATTCCTTTACGATACCCCCTCGTAAGGTGCAATCTGCAGACTTCTACAATATCTTTCTGTCATTTTTTTAAAGGTGATCATTAAAACTTCTGGATACCCCCTCGTAAAAGGCTTACTTGACCTGCTTGTTTCATTTCACATGTGCACATTGTTACTTCTGAGTAAAATGTTTGCAAATCCGTTGAATTGCTCTTCCCTTTGTGGTGTAGGAACCTCGTCATATTTTCCCCCATATTCTTTCTACCTCAGGTTCTTTCTGTTAAAGAAGTAATGTCTAGGAAGGCATCTACTTTCTTATCTGAGGCATAGCAATATTGACCCAATTAATAGTTGCTCTGCAGACAACCAAGAACGCTGCTTTTCACGCTCCTGAAGTATCAATTTGGCATTCTCTTGCAACAGTAAAAAGGGCAAACTATGAACTACTACTGTCCTTTTGCACTTTGGATAGCATGTATACATTTATGGCGCCACACAAATAATGGTGATGCTAATAACAATATCAACATGAACATAGAAAAGGTAGAATCATAGAATCATAGAGTTGGAAGAGACCCCAAGGGCCATCCAGTCCAACCCCCTGCCATGCAGGAACTCCAAATCAAAGCATCCCCGACAGATGGCCATCCAGCCTCTGCTTAAAGACCTCCAAGGAAGGAGACTCCACCACACTCCGAGGGAGTGTGTTCCACTGTCGAATAGCCCTTACTGTCAGAAAGTTCTTCCTAATGTTGAGGTGGAATCTCTTTTCCTGCAGTTTGCATCCATTGTTCCGCGTCCTAGTCTCTGCAGCAGCAGAAAACAAGCTTGCTCCCTCCTCAATATGACATCCCTTCAAATATTTGAGCAGGGCTATCATATCACCTCTTAACCTTCTCTTCTCCAGGCTAAACATCCCCGGCATGGTTTCTAGACCCTTCACCATCTTAGTTGCCCTCCTCTGGACACATGGCTCCAGTTTCTGCACATCTTTTTTGAATTGTGGTACCCAGAACTGGACACAGTATTCCAGGTGGGGCCTGACCAAAGCAGAATAGAGTGGCACTATTACTTCCCTTGATCTGGACGCTATACTTCTATTGATGCAGCCTAAAATAGCATTGGCTTTTTTAGCTGCTGCATCGCACTGTTGACTCATGTTCAGCTTATGGTCTACTTGGACTCCTAGATCCCTTTCACACGTAGTTTCATTCAGCCAGATGCCCCCCATCCTATATCTGTGCATTTCATTTTTGCGTAAAGTTAAAGACACTACTCTCTGAAAATAAAAGGGATAGAAACTGTTGCCAATGTGAAAAGAGACAACAGCGATTCCATAGGAAACGCCTTTCTTGAGACATTTTAAGCAAGATTCTCCCAAAGGAATGATGTTTACAAAGTAAGTATGGCAGATCAATCTGCTCAAACTCCCAATGCTCATAACCATTTATAGTGGACCCTCCACGTTCAGTGCAGAACCCCCATGAAAGTGGGAAAACGCAAATTAAAAAACGCTTATTTTTGTGTTATCTGAGAGAACACCTCTCCGGGACTCTCTAGGTCCTCCAGTGCAACTTTATGGTCAACTTACGACAGCGGTCCCCAAACTATGCTCTTGAAAGGGTTTTGGATGTCAGCTCTGGGAGCTGAAGTCCAAAATCTCTTAAAGGACACAGTTTGAGGACCACTTTCCTACAAGCATGAGTCTGGATGACAAGACAGTAATAGTACTACTGTATATATTCATGTATAATGAATTTTAGGTTAAAAAATTGACCCCAAAAACCTAAGTCAACTTAAACATGGGTCAATGTAAGTACTGTATATAACCATCCCCTGGTGAAAGGCAAGAGTTTAATCTGCCCTGGAAGCACTGATCCCCTTCTTCTCTCTCATCCATCCAGCCTTTGTAGGAACACAAATAGTTATGGCTGCTGGAATTTTGTAAGTCCGTTGGCATTGTTTTCCTTTGCTTTGTCCTTTACATCTTTCATTACATGCCTCTAAGTTTTACCCTCAACTTATCCCTCGGTCATACCAAAATCCATAATTTTGAAATACCAGCCCTCGACTTATATATGAGGTTGACTTATAGTCAAGTGTATACCGTGTTCTCTATGCCAAAAAGAAACAGAACCCATTGACAAAGTCTTGGGCAAGCCTAGAAGGTGGAATTAGAACAAAAAGAACCAGCAAGAACTGGTGCAGGGGAGGAGAAGGGGATATTTCGTTTTCTGCACTGTAACAGAGAAAAGCCACCTGAACGGTCAAGTGTACCTTGTCACCAAAATATCGCTAGTCCCTTGAGATGCGTGCCATCAGGTTAGGTTAAATCTAGGGGCTTCCCTTGCTATATCAAATACCTGTAGATAAGAAAAAGATGAACTGTCTCCTCTACACTACAAACTGCTCAGCTGCCCATCTTTTAACTGTAGTCTTGTTTTGATGAATATGTAACGCACCGTGCAAAACTTAGGGCGCTATATAAATAAACTTTATTAAGGATAACAACAACAATCTTAACAGATAAAGCATTCAAAGATATAGCCGTGCTAAGTCTGTAGGATCAGTCTGTAGAGATCTTGTAGCACCTTGGAGACCAACTGAAAGAAAGAGGTTGGGAGTATGAGTTTTCATAGACTTCAGTTTACTTCCTCAGATGGAGACTAATGGAAAGAAATTGGCAGCCTGAGCTTTCCTAGACTTAAGTCTCCTTCCTCAGATGCATTTTGAGATGATGATGATGATGATGATGATGATGATGGGAGATCTTGTAGCACCTTGGAGACAAACTGAACAAAAGAAATTGGCAGCAGGAGCTTTCCTAGACTTAAGTTTCCTTCCTCAGCTACATCTGAGGAAGTAGACTTTAGTCTAGGAAAACTCATTCACAGACAAGATTCAACTAAGTAATATCCGGGCATCAGCCTAAAAGAGGAGCCCTTCACTGAGCTCCGCTGGGTTGCACCTGAATCTTACACCTTTCCATAATTAATTTATTTATTTATCTATAGTATTTATACCCCGCTCTTCAGCCCTAAAGGCTATCAGAGCGGCTTACAATTATTATTTTTAATTAGGTGGTTCCCTGTCCTCAGATATGGCCTAGGATTTAGAGTGAATTAACAACCAAAAGGAAAATGTTGTGCTGGTGGCAGCGGGGAAACAGCCACACGGTAACTCTATGCAAAAAGACAGGCACATAATAAACACCCCAGATAACTGTGCCTGAGCTGGTGCCAATTCAGATGCAGGGTATTAGTATGCCTACTAAGCTCCTTTGGCCACATAGGTAAGGTCATATTTTTAAAACAACCCGCAACACGTGGGAAATGGGAACCAGGATATTCAATCCACTCAGCAGCCCAGCCACCGATGACCAGGCCCAAATGGTGGTTCCAGTTCAAACTGAACCCACAACAGGCAGTTCAGTTCATTTATTCTGCTTGTTCCGGAGAACAACGTGGCCATTTGCAAGCAGGGTACACACCTCATTTTACACAGGGCCTTTGAAAACCCGTTTTACCGAGAGAAAGCCAGACGGATGCCAGATTAATTCCGCACCCCTTCTGTTCATGTAGCTGACTCACTACACTTGGAAAGCTGGCTGCCTCTTCATGTAAACAGAGCACTGGCCTATTTAGCAGCTTGGAGGGAGTATTGTATTTGCACAACAATTACCAGCCGGGCTTGCAATCCCCATTTTGTTCTACAGGACATTGTTAAGGAGCTAGAAAGGGAAAGAGGAGAAGAGACACAAACACACACATTGTACTAAATGCTCTCCAGCTCAAAAAGGGTGGAGGTGCTCCATGTGGCAAGAAATCTGGCCCCAATCCCTCCTTATTTATAGATAGATAGACAGACAGACAGACCAATATGCAAAGCGATCTTGTGGCCTTTGAGACTAACTAAAAGAAAAAGTTCGCAGCATGAGCTTTCCTAGACTTAAGTCTACTTCCTCAGATGGATTCAGATGCAATAATAATAATAATAATAATAATAATAGGTAGAGAGATAATGTGGCACCTTTGAGACTAACTAAAAGAAAGATGTTTGCAGCATGAGCTTTCCTAGACTTTGGTCTGCTTTAGTCTACAATAGAGAGATCAATACATTGATGGATAGATAGTAGATCACTATGTAGAGAAATCTTGTAGCACCTTTGAGACTAAATGAAAAAAAGGAGTTTGCTGCATGAGCTTTCCTCGACTTAAAGTCTACTTTATGATAGATAGATAGATAGATAGATAGCAGATCAGTATGTGGAGAGCTCTTGTAGCACCTTTGAGACTTAACTCCATTTCTACTACCTCCTTTTCCAAAACTGATTTTTGCAAAGTAAAGTTCCCTGTACTAAAAGACCCATCAGTAAACAGCTCACCAGACAACTTTGTGTCTGTCACAAAGTAAGGAAGGGAGACTGAGGACGGCTGAGAAACAGAATATAACCCCCCCCCCCCCTTTGCAACACGTCTCTGGGACAACAAAAGAAAACTGTTTACACGTGGCAGGCGGCCAAGCATGTTGCAACTGGCCTCCACCGAAGCCACGCTCCCCAGCCTATTCAACCTGAAAGGGCGGCCATTTCCATTTGCAAATCATTTTTATACACTGGTTTCCATGAGGTGCCTCTTGGGGGAAATGGGGGTGAAGGAGAACCCCTCCAGAGGCCTAGCAGCCCATAAACCACAGCTGGCTTGCGAACCTGATTATGGCCAGCCTTGATACAGGCAGAGCTGCTATTGTATGCAAGCTGTTTCGGTTTCCTCCTATCTCCCTCAGCCGAGCGTATCTCTCTGAAATGACATTAAGAAAACCATTTTTTTAAAATAAAAAATGAAGTAACAGCAGTAGTAGTTTTCCATTGCTTTTGCACTCTTGTTAAGGACACCCAACTCCCGGTGTACAATGAACAAAATATCCTTTTTTTAAAAAGTGGCAGAAAGAGAACCTGAAATGCAAGCTGAGTGTTTTTAACATGTCAGTGATCCAGTGTAAAAAGGTAGTGAAAGGCAATGTAATGGCACTTTTAAGACTAATTCAGGTCCAAAACAGATTGCAGAAATAACCCAGTTTGAGACCGCTTTAACTGCCCTAGCTCAGGGGCAGGGAAAGTGTGGTTTGTTGTGGCCCCAGAGCTCTCTGACAGGGAAGGCTGAATCTTTCACAAAACTACAGTTCCCAGAATTCCCTGGCACTGAGCAAGTTAAAGTGGTCTCAAACTGGATTACTTCTGCACTGTGTTTTGAACCTCAACTTAGTGTGAGTTATTTCAAATTTCAGTCCACTTCCTCATATGCATTAATGTAGGATAATATTTCAGATATTTAAGCAGAGGTACCTTTAACGAATGGTCCTCATTTTCGCCAATTTGCACAGTGCTGTGTTTTGTGGCACAGTGGTTTCACATTGGACTACAACTCTAAAGGCCAGGGTTCGAATCCCTGCTTGGCAATGGAAACCCCCTGGGTGACCCTGGGCAAACCACAGTGTCTCAGCCTCAGGGGACGGCAAGAGTAGATCCCCTCTGAGCAAATCTTGCCAAGAAAACCTCATGACAGGGTTGCTTTAGGGTCACTATAAGTTGGAAATGCCTCAAACGCACACAACAACAGCATGCTTTGTGTCCAGTAATCTGTAAGGTCCCAAGGACAATGCATAAGTAACTATAAAGAAGTCACATCCACAATATATTAAGTGGGTACCAACGTCATAAAAAGCTCTGCCACAAAAGTTATTAGCAGCAGCTATGAGAGCCCTAAGCATCTTAGCTCTATCCCTCCTTCCATGCTACAGGTGATACTGATTAGACATTCAGTAAGAATCAGGTGGCTTTTTGTTTGATTAATATCCAGTACTGAGGCAAGTAAACTCAGATAGTGAAGTCGAAGGCTTTCATGGCCAGCATCCGTATCTTTTGGGGGGATTTCAGGCTATGTGGCCATGTTCTAGAAGAGTTTATTCCTGGCATTTTGCAAGCAACTGTGGCTGGCATCTTCAGAGAATGAAGATGAATCTCTCTCTGAAGATGCCAGTCACAGATGCTGGCAAAATGTCAGGAATAAACTCTTCTAGAACATGGCCATATAGCCTGAAAAACCCACCAAAAAATTCAGATAAGTCTAACTCTAGGCGCTTGAAGTCAAGGTGCTGGAAGCACGGATTTAAAAACACTAACTAATGTCCTATTTGTGGAGTTGAAGGCTTTCATGGCCGGCATCCATAGTTTTTTGTGGGTTTTTCAGGCTATGTGCCCATGTTCTAGAAGAGTTTCTTCCTGACGTTTCACCAGCATTTGTGCCTGGCATCTCCAGAGAATGAAGATAAATCTCTCTCTGAAGAGGCCACAGATGCTGGTGAAATGTCAGGAAGAAACTCTTCTAGAACATGGGCACACATAGCCCAAAAACCCCACAAAAAACTACTGTCCTATTTTATCCAATGGAGTTTTCTCTGAGCAAACCCTTTTTGTTTTTATGGTTTTACGCCTTGTTTAGTATTTCAATTGCCTGTATTTATCTCTTATAAGCCACCCAGACCACTCTGTGCCATAGGGAGGTGGTCAAATGCCCTCTACATAACTAAGTTTCAGAAACGTCAATGCGAGGAATAAGACGTTCTTGCATAAGACGGTCCCTCTTTGTAACCTGTAAACATTGTAGTGTATGCATGGCTTAGCAGGAAGCAGAACTTTTCCTAACATTTCAGACATGGATCTGATTATTCTCAAATTACAAAGAGAGTGTCTTAAAACATTATGTGACTTTTACAGGAAGCTCAGTAATTGAGGCTGTCAGCTTCATCTCCATAAAGGCATGAGGAAAATCTGGTTTCAAGATACCAACACTGTCTTTAGAGAAGCAACTCTAAAGGAAAGGGGGGGGGGGTTAAAATCTGCAAGACATGCCAGGGGAACATATAACTTTTGACTGTGCTACACTAGGAATTAAGAGAGAGGAATAAAAACAAAAGTCACTTTGGATAGGAGGATCTAGCAGCTTCCATCTTGGCATTCAAAATGATAAATGTTAATGTTTAAAAAAAGGAAAACTTCAGCAAACTGTACACAGAATTTTTGTCCCCCTTCAGAGCTACAAATTTCCTTTCGAGGTTCTGCTGACACTAGCCAGAGAAAGTGCACCTAAAGCAGTTTCGGAGCAGAGCCCTGCAAATGAACTCAAACCCTATATTCATTTAATTGCTACAGACTCAAGTCACTATGAGCTAGCTGTCTGCTTCTGAGTCTCAACGTGTATTTATTTGTTTTTTCAGGAAGATATTGCTCGGTTTGTATGGACAGAGGGGTAGGACAGACCAGAATTCTCCTACTATGATGATGCATCCAAAGTGAAGGGGAGAGAAGGTTTGGAAGAAGCAATAATGCAGGAAAAAAACGATTCTGCCAAACACAATAGCACCAAAACTGCAGCACAAGGAGGTTGGCCCACATTTAGCACAACATGAGTCATCCACAACTGATCATACTGAATTTTAGCATGTATTTTTAATCCTGATTTTAGGGAGCTGGCAATGCGTGTTCCATGGCAAAAATGCTCTGAACGAAAAGCTTCTGCTTCTTCCTACTTTTTGCTCAGGTTCAGTACTTATAGGCTGGAAATCCACTGGAGAAGACATGTGGTTATCCATAATGGTTTATAGGCAATGGTTCTACAAATGTACCAAAGAGATCGTCATATTTTTAATAGTTTTTTTTTGGGGGGGTGGGTTTTTCGGGCTCTCTGGTCATGTTCTAGAAGTTTATTCCTGACGTCTCACCAGCATATGTGGCTGGCATCTTCAGAGAAAATGCCAGCCTATGAAGATGCCAGCCACACATGCTGGCAAAACGTCAGGAACTAACTCTCCTAGAACATGGCTACACAGTCTGAAACACTCACAAAAAAAAACAACTATGGGTGCTGGCCGTGAAAGCCTTCAACTTCACAGATCGTCATATTCTTTTCCCAGAATGAATTCTTTGGGGAACTAGTTGCCTGCAATGCACAACTTTTATAGAACCAAGTGATGAAATGCTGTGAACGATATTGTGATAACAGAAGAAAAGGTGGTGGTAATATCTTCAGCATGCTCAAGCTACAATTATTTTCCCTAAGTTTCTTATTTCTTCCTAGGGAATGCATAATTGTAAGCAACACTACAAATAAAGTTAAGCAGGCTAGCATCTTACAAACATATTTACCCCTGGACAAAGTTACCTGTTAGGAAAAAGAGCTGCCTAGGTTCCTGTAAACTGTGTAGAAACAGGCACAACCCCTCCAGTCAGCAACACAACACTTGATATGATTTGGTTTACTCATGCATCCTGTAGCTTTCTAAGATAAAACAATGTCAAGGGGGGGGGGGATCACACCTCAAATAATGCAAATCCTGTAAATAGGTTAGAAATTTCCTTTGGTTAGAACAATAAATCCAATTTTGGGAGAAAAATAGGATATAAATCCAATAAAGTAAATAAATAAGAGAGTCCTGTGGCATCCAAAAAGCTAACACTCCTATTGCAGACCGCAGCCCAGTTCATCAGATGAAGTCTATAAAAAGGCATAATAAAATGCAGCCCCTGAAGTGTCCCAAGGCTCTTTGTCCCCTTTATTGTCTTTAAAAGAAAAAAAGAAAGATTTGCACCAATGTATCAATAGAAACCACAGTCAAGAAATTAGGAGAAGGCTAGGATAGGGAAGGGTAGCTATGAAAGAACTGGACAAGATCCTAAAGTATACAGATATTCGTTTTTTGTGGGTTTTTCGGGCTATATGGCCATGTTCTAGAAGAGGTTATTCCTGACATTTTGCCAGCATCTTCAGAGGTTTCAGAGATCTTTCTCTGAAGATGCCAGCCACAGATGCTGGCAAAACGTCAGGAATAACCTCTTCTAGAACATGTGGCCACATAGCCCGAAAACCCCACAAAAAACTATGGATGCCAGCCATGAAAGCCTTCGACTTCTCATATATTGTTTGTTTATTTATTTACGGTATTTATACACTCTTTAGCCCTAAAGGCTCTCAGAGCGGCTTACAATTATTATTTTTCTGAACACTAAAGTGAGGCTGGACTGTGCCATCGTACCCCCCATCACTATGTATGAATCTGAGGGCTGCACAGTGAAGAAAGCTGAAAGAAAGAAAATCAACGCGTCAGAGATGTGGTTCTGGAGAAGAGTGTTGAGGACACTGTGGATGGACAAGAGGCCAAACAAATAGGTTCTTCAACAGATCTGAACTCTCCCTGGAAGCCAGGATGACTAAATTGAGACTGTCGCACTTTGGCCATATCCTGAGAAGGCATGAATCACTGGAAAAGAGAATGATCCTAGGGAAGGTAGAAGGCAGTAGAAAGAGAGGAAGACCACATGCCAGATGGATGGACTCAATCATGAAGGTCATGGGTATGAATTTGCAGGACCTAAACAGAGCAGTGAAGGACAAGGATCTTGGAGATGCTTCATCCACAGGGTTCCCACGAGTCGAGGTTGACTCAAGGCCAGTTAACAACAAATCTGGGAGTATAGGATTACAGTGGTTCCCCGGGTTACGAAAGTAATCCGTTCTGGATTACCTTTCATAACCCAGAAATATTCGTAACCCGGGGACCGCTTTGTTTGCCGCACCGCACGGCAAATTTAAAGGGACCGCACGGTTTTTTTCTTCGTACCCCGGGGTTTTTTTCGTAAGCCGGGGCCGTTTTTGCGGCCCCGGCTCTTTCGTACCCTGGGGGATTTGTAACCCGGGGTACCACTGTATCTTAAATTTAAAGCATTGGATCCTGTCTGATTGTGGAAACTAAGCAGGGTCAGCCCTGACTAATACTTGGATGAGAGACTACTAACGAATCCCAGGCGCTCCAGACTGTATTTCAGAGGAAGGAGCCAGCCAAACCACCTCTGAGGATTTGCTGCCTAAGAAAACCCTGTGAAATGTATGGGGTCGCTGTAAGTCGACAGACAAACTGGAGGCACACATTCAGACCCCCCACACCTGGGAGAACTGTTGGTCAGGTAAAATACATAAGACAAAATGACTTACACATGTACAACCTAAAAGCCATTCTTTCATTGATGTTTAATGCAAGTATGTAGAAAAATGCCAATGCTAGAAGACTGTTGTGCGGATTCCCAGATAATGCAGGCAGAGTACCCACTTCATTGCTGCTCTCTATATTAATACAGCTTGTACAATCCCACTCTGATGCTCTTCTTGCCTAGCACATGCACCTAAAAACGGCGCCTCTCATATTACTTGAGGAGATAAGGAGGATCGCCTATCGTCTGAAATGTACTGAAAGGGAGCTTGGAATCTCAATGAGCCTGTTTCATCCCCAAGCAGAAGATACAGATCTCTGTGGAGCAGCAGCCTTGCAAGAGAGAAAGAGCCCTCCTCCCCACCGTGTTAAACCAGGCAATGAGACAGCAAAAGAGCCCACTGCTATAGCAGCGCTTTGGCAAGAAACGGCAAATTTCTGAGCGTTGTGTCGTGGAAACACCGTCCCATAACTCCATCACCCTCTCGTCTTCCCTCCAATTCTCCTAAAAAGGTAGCCAGATTAGTGTAGTTTATGAGACCTCGCTGTTGCTCTTTCCATGAAAAGCCCAAAGGTCTCTGTTCTGGGGCAGGAACAACCGCCGGAGCCTCTGGAGCCTCTGGATTACAAAGAAGAAATATCCAAGTACACTTCTCCCTTTGAGTATTTTAGGGAGCTTCCAGACAATGATTTCAAAGCTGAAATACAACTCTTTGGCCTGGGCTTTGTACATAAGATCAATGTACATTAATATTACCACCACTTATGTTATACTCTATGTCAGCACATGCCTTTGTGTTTGTTCAATATAGGTAGACTCTTTTGAACACTGTACCGTTTTTCTAACCTCCCGAGTCCATTCCTTCATTTGTCCATATTTAAAGTAGGAGACACTCTGTCTTACTCCATAACTCCCAAAAGGCTACTACTTTGGGAAAACAATACCAAGGCATATATTCTGTGCATTCAGTGTTATGCCTTCACACATGCCCAGAATCCCAATTGCGGATTTCACAGGGCCAGGAAGTCTCCCAGATACAACTCCAAGGATGGTGTTGAACAGTAAACAGATCAGTCCAGGAATTTCTAAGTCTCCTTTTTCCTAGATCATCTTAGAATACTCTTCAGTTTCCTCAATTTGACTGTAGTAAACTACTGTATATACTCATATATAAGCCTAGAAGTTTTAGTCAAAAAATTAACCCACAAAAGCAGAGGTCAATGTTAGTACTGTACATGAACTCTTATTTTAAAAAAGGAACCATCCCCTGGTGAAAGGCAAAAGTATAATCTATCCTGGAAGCACAGACCCCACTTTATTCTCTCATCCATCCAGCCTTTAGGATGACCATAAACAATTATGTCTGCTGGAATTTCATTAAATTCTTTAACAGCGTTTTTCTTTTACCCTCGTCTTATCCACAAGTCTTATCAAAATCCATAATTTTGGCCCCCAAACCTGCCCTTGATTTATACATGAGGTCGACTTATAGTTGAGTATATACGGTAAGGCATTCAGACAAATGTTCTTGATCTCCCACCAAATTTGGGGGAAGAGAAGGTAACAACTAATGTTGGGAATAGCTACACACATATAAAACTGCACATATAAAGTCAAGGCTATCAAAACCCCAAGTCTGACTGGTAATGATTCTCCAAAGTTTCCCTGTCCTATTTGCCAAGAATCCCTCTTCACCCCCATTCCCACCCACATATCAAAAACAGGTGTTCCAGACAAGCACAAAATGGATGCAACCGCTTTGCAAAGTGGAATCACACCATGTGAGAAGTACACAGCCCTCATGCAGAATAGCAACACTGAACAACATGTGTCAATGACTGTAGTGTGCAATGCCTAGTATATGATGCACAATAGCAATGCACAACTGCAGCACGCAATGCTCAACTTCAATATACAATACAAAATGGCAACGTACAAAGAGAAGGCACAGAGGAGCATGCCATCTGCTCAATTCTGTTCCTGCCACTATCAACAGAATAATCTGGTGCACAAAGGTGAGTTTTTGGACCCACGTGTATAGCGTGACTTAGACATGTGTATGTCCCTATGTGAATGCCAGACAATATGTGACAAAACGAAGAAAAATGTGTCAACAGATGCAAGCACACAAACTGTACTTCTTCCTACAAGTATGTTAGGAGGCTTCCAGATAACCATTTCCAAGTACAGCTATCAAGGCTGAAACACCACTGTCTTTTGATCTTTGTATGTTCCAAAAAAATAATACAATTGCACAGAAATAAAAGACTAGTCATATACTGTGATTCTCGAGAGTAACAATGTTGGATGTTCAGGAGGGAAGAACAACCCTTTTGAAAAGATCACTGCTTAACTTGCATCTCAAATATTGTTGACAGCTACCTAAACCCCCTCTAAGGAGCTCTGGTCTGCGCATATACCAGGTGCATTAAAAAATTGGTCTCCTTTCCCTAAAAAGCTCTTCTTTTATAATGTGCATTCAAAAAATAAATAAATCTGCAAATGATAATAATGCCTAGAATGATTAAATCGGATCAAAGACCTCAAATCTCTCTCTTTCTCCTAAAAAAGCTTTCGAGCCCCGGCTGGTTCAGTAATGTTACCAAAAGAATTAAAATGCTACCACAACAACAATATGAAGACTGCAAGGGCAGTTGTTTGAAACACAGCAATACAGTCCACCTGAACCATATGCAGCCTTGCCATCCGCAGACTTGAGCTCACATGGACAACAACCCCAGGGAACAAAATGGCCCCCACATCACCATTACAATCAATGGGACTTGAGGTCCCGCATTTTTTCACAAACAGGGGTAGGTCCAGAACGGATCTATTTGCGACCACTGTATCTGTTTGTGACCAGCACTGTTTGATGGCGTGTCTAGCCAAAGAATTACTCCTTTAAACGTTCCAGAAATGCCCTCTCCTCCCAAAAATCTTCACTCATGCCTTGCAGCATGGCTGGACAATAGAAAGAACCCAATAATCTAGCAACAGCTTCATTAATGTGGAAGAGGACGGAGAACATCCTATCCTGCCCCCATTTTATTAGTCTTGACTACTCTTCCACGGATCTTGCCCATTTTTCTTGCTAGGCTGCTAGACAGGGTAGGAACTAAACCCAGGAACTGCTGTGTGCCAGCAAAGGTTTTCTCAAAATGTATTTCTCAAAAAAGTGCCTTCCCCATCTTCCTATGAGTGTGAATGTACATTTGCGGCTTTGGATTTTGCGGGTGTGATTAATATGTTCTCTCTAGGAATCTCTAAGTCCTTCAATGCAATTCTGCTGGAAGGTGACCATAGAGTTGTGATGGAGAACCTAGACGTTCCTAGAGAAAACACTTCTCCAGGCATTTGTAGGTCCTTCGGCATGATTTTATGGCCAACGTCTGGCAGATGTTGACCACAGAGTTGAACTGGAGGTTCCTAGAGAGGTATTATTATTATTATTATGATTATTGCTTTTCCCACATTTACAGAGGTCCTTTACCCCTAACTCCAGCCGATGTGGAGGGACCACTGTACTTGCTTAGTTCCGCCGGACAACCCCAGCCAGTGCAAGATTTGCTCACAGCCTCGCTGTCCATTTTAAAAGGCAAGAAGGCTACTAACAGAGTGATATCAAAATGTATTGGGGGAGTGGGAAGCAGCCACAGAGGTGACTATGAGGGAAAGCAGCAAGATCAGACACTGCATTTGTCCTCCAATCTGATGTGCTTTTTAAAGCCACTCTGGGAAATTTTTTAAAACTGAAAAGTGGCCTAGAAAGTATGATCAATAAAAGCCTAGAAGTATTAGTCATAAATTAATAAAAACAACAACCGTGTTCAGTGGACAGAGAATCTGTGTTCAAGCCACAGTGTAAAGCATCCACTTACAGGTCTGATGTTGCCTTTGAAGAGGACTCTTCTTGTGTTCAGGCAGGTGTTCCCTGGTGAGAACAGTTTGCAAAGGACGGCCGGCTGGGCAAACACCAGCCCTGGAAGCCACTTGGCCCAATCCAGTTTCCTGGCAACGTGGCCAAAGCCAACTTCTTGCCTCTAAGAAGTGAGCAAATTGATTATGTTATCTCCTTTTGCACATCATGAGAAAAGAGAACAAATACCTGGCACAAAGGTAAAGCCGAGTAATGATTAACCTGGGAGGGAGTGAAATGCATGGAAAGAGCAGGAACAGTAAAGAGGAAAATGCAGAAACCTTGTTGGTCACTAGGCAGATGAGATGCTGCATCGCAACCATGACAGGTTTAAGCCGCATCACATTTTGTGTTTGCTTTTTAGCTTATCTCAAAATTACCACAGAACATGCACACTTATCAAGGAGATTCACACTAAATATTCTGCAATTTTTTTTAAAAAAAAAAAGCACCTTTCAGCATTATTAAATTTTACTCTTTCTTCCTCCTATTTCTGAAGCACCGGTTATTTCATCAATGCCTACAAAAAAGAGAAAAGACTACAGGAATAGCACCTCTGTTCGACAGAAATGACCCTCCTCCCCAAGAATAAAGTGCAAAGATCATATAAAAATGTTGGGATTAAGCAGGCTGCTGCTCAACCACCTTCTCTCTGAAGGAAAGAAAACAAAAATGAAGCCAAGTGTAATTTTTCAACAAAGGAAATACCTGGCTGCATGAATTCCACGTTGCAGAATTGGCAACCATTTCAGCAAGCGGTTATGGTCAGTCTGTGTCAAAGTAAGATGCTAGGAGTGCATTTTCTTCCTAGTGCTTTTTCATTAACAGCAAAACCCAATTCTAGTCTACTAGTTATACTGCTTACAACATTAATACACCCACACAAGGAAGGGGGAAAAAAATGAAATGTATTAACGTTCACAGCAAAGTGTTCTTACTGTTAAGAGTTCCTAGCTGGAACTCTTAACAATTTTGACCAAAACACATGCTGGTGACCAGGCGCACCGAAATGCCAGCATAACCAGCTCGAGTATCTCACTTTTCCTAATCTATTAGGACAAAATTTTACTATGCCACTGCACTTAATAGGACTTGAGCATCCACAGATTTTGCTATCCACAGGGGGTCCTGGAACCAAACCCAGAGGGTACTCTCTGGATTCAGTGTTGTTTTACATGGTAGACCGCACTACACTGTCACTATTTGGGATGCTGGTTTTTCAAATGCCCGCTCAGCCATGGAAACACACTAGTGACCTTAGTCAAGTCACATTCTCTCAGCCTCGGAGGGAGGCAAATCCCCTTTTGAACACATCTTGCCAAGAAAACCCTGTGATAGGCTTAGTGTCACCATAAGTCGGAGATGACTTGAAGGCGCACAAGAACAACAATGCTGATTTTAACAGGAAAGTACTTTGGAAAAGTATTAAGCAGAGTCATTTTGTCTGTTCTTAGGAGAAAGAGTTCCCTGGCAGGGTCTGTGATCTCTTACTAAGGGTAAGGGAGGTAGTCTTTAACATCCAAACTACTGAACCTGCCTTACACCTGGCTGGGAAGATATAAACAATCAGTTTATATGCCCAGCTATGAAATCAGGCAAACAGGAAGATTCGAACGAATGCTCTAGAGAAAAATCTTTTTATAGTCTTCAGAATTAACTTGTTTCTTGCATTCATTTCTCAAATGATTTTAAACCAAGAAAACTACAGAGACTTCCAGTTCTAAACACTGGGAAAGCAAAGCAGAGGTCACATGTGAATGCTTACAATATGCATTATTTGTTGGGTTTTGCCCTTTTGACAAGAATGTTAAGCTTGTTATAATTCAAGTCAAACATGCATATTTCTAGCAAAGAAGCAGACAGGAACTTGGCAAACGTATGCTTCCAGTCTTGTGTTTGCAGAGATAGGAGGAACTTACATGAGGATGGCTGTCAGATGAATGCAGACCAGGCCTGTGAATTCTTACCTGCAAATACTAATTAAAATTCTGGCCTATATATATTTCCCCTTCATGCTCCCCTGGCCAGATCTCCTATCCTGCCTACCTTGTTTCAGAGCCCAGCTGTGATAAAGTACAATCAAAATACCTGGGTATTTCCAGGGAAATTTTCAAATGCCAACCCAAAGGTTATGGTCTCCTTTTTACTTGCCCAAGGTCTCTAGTAGCAACCTCACATTAAGAAGGGCTGCCATCTCTGGATTTCTCCCTATATTGATCTGAAATGAAACCATTCCATAAAAGCACTGCGGCTGCATATGTCCGTAGGTCATCCAACAATGAATCTAGGAAATCATAATAAGACAAATCCCAGAGATTCTAACAATTGATTATACAATTTAATATCACGCCAGGCTTCTCTGTAGAAATAAACATGGCGCAGATGAGGCATATGTAATTCTGGTTAGATCAGCTGTAAAGGTTACAGATTTTTTTTCCTACACGTGCCTGGAAAAAGAAATTCCATTTAAATTAAATAAATGGCACCGATCTTCCCAGGAAAGGAAGCATGCATCAATGTGCCTCATGTCCTGAACTATGCTGCAAACAGCTAAAACAGGGATGGGTAACTGTGAAAGGCTAATGGGCTGTGTTAGGACCCCAGAAGATCTTGGAGGGCCATAACCCCCATTACACCCACAAAAAATCTAATTTTTGCTCTCAAATATCCTCTAGAAGATATTGTCACCGTGTTTTCGGACCTGCTTGTGCCCCTACAGAGCAATTTAGGTCATTTTTTAAAAGGGGAGGGGGTTGAAAATTTTTTTTTGAAAATTTTGTTTTGAGCCCAGGAAGGATCCAAATGTGGTGGAAATGCCTCCCACCTCCCATCCCTTAAAATAGAATTAAACTAACATGAGTTAAAAACAAGCCAAACAGAAAATACAAGATAATAAAACACAATAGAAACAATAATCCTTAGGCAGGCTAGGTGGTGACATCGGGGTCCATAGTGCTGGGAACTAGCTGGAGAACTCTAGGGTTTAACATTGGAGCTGGGAAAGCTTAAGCAGTTTCCGGGAAGGCCCGCTAGAAGATATGTGTCTTTACAGCTTTTTTAAAGCAAACAAGGGACGTAATAAGATGCATCTCGTCCAGCAGGCCATTCCATAATCTGGGAGCAGTAGCGGAGAAGGCTCTCTGGGAGGTCTGTGACAGCCTGGTCTTCATGGGCTGAAGCAGATTTCTCCCAGAGGACTGGAGCGTGTGTGGGGGATCATTCAGGAAGAGGTGGTCTCTGAGATCAGATGGACCGAAGCCATGTAGGGCTTTAAAGGTCAAAACCAACACCTTGTACTGTGCCCGGAAACTAATTGGCAGCCAGTGGAGAGACTTAAGGACAGGTGCTATATGGTCTCTCCTAGATGTTCCGGTAATTAGCCTGGCTGCCATATTTTGAACCAACTGGAGTTTCCGGGTTAAGCACAGGGGTAGCCCCATGTAGAGCGCGTTGCAGTAATCCAAGTGTGAGGTTACCAGAACGTGTACCACAGATTCCAGATCCTTCATGTCCAGGAAAGGGCACAGCTGGCGGATCAGCTGAAGCTGATAACAGGCACTCCTGACCGTTGCATTCACCTGACTAGTCATGTGAAGTGACGAATCTAGGAGTACCCCCAGGCTGCGAACAGAGTCCTTTGAGGAGAGTGTGACTCCATCTAGGACTGGAAATTGTATTCCCAACCCTGGTTTCAAGCCTGTAACTGTCAGTACCTCTGTTTTGTCTGGATTTAGCTTCAACCTGTTTTTCATCATCCAATCCCTTACCGCTCCGAGACAGTCATTGAGAGGAAATATGCCATCTGAAGTCTGAGCCGATGATTTGGTCATAGAGATGTATATCTGAGTGTCATCAGCATACTGATGACACTGGGCTCCATGCTTCCAAATGATCTCACCCAGCGGCTTCATATAGATATTAAACAGCATCGGGCACAGGATGGCGCCCTGAGGGACGCCACAATTTAACTCAATTTTGGAAGAGCAACTGTCCCCGAGCCTTACCCTTTGGGACCTACCAGAAAGGAAGGAATGGAACCACCGCAGCGCAGTACCTCCAATTCCCAACTCCCTCAGCCAGTCCAAAAGGATGGAATGATCTATAGTATCGAAAGCCGCTGAGAGATTCAAGAGCACCAGCAGGGTCACACTACCCCTGTTGATACTCAAGCGGAGGTCATCAGCCAGAGCGACCATGGCAGTCTCAACTCCATATCCTGTCCTGAAGCCAGTTTGAAATGGATCAAGATAATCGGTTTCATCCAAGATGGCCTGGAGTTGGGAGGCGACTGCTCTCTCGATCACCTTGCTGAGAAAAGATAGCAAGGTGAATGGTCTATAGTTTTTCCTGTCCAGGGGGTCAAGGGAAGGTTTCTTCAGGAGGGGTTTCACAGCCGCATCCTTCAGAGAAGATGATACTATGCCTTCCCTGAATGATGCACTGACTGTATCCCAAAGGAATACCCTCAATGTGCCCCCCCCTCGGATGACCAGCCATGATGGAGAAGGATAGAGAGGGTAAGTCGTCTTCCTCACACTTCCAAGAAGCTTGTCCACGTCATCAGTTCTCACAGATTTTAACTCATCCAGCAAAGCGACAGCAACCGAGTTGCTGGACGCCTCACCTATGGATTCTGATGATATTGGCATCCAAGTCAGCTCTTATCCAAGAGATTTTATCTGCAAAGCAGGTGTTAAACGCAGGCCGTCGTTGGATCAAGTAGAGGATTCGGCGCAGGAGGAACCTGTGTCAACTCCCCCCACCCCACTCTAAACAGCTCTGCTGGACGAGACTCTGCAAACACAATGTGTGCAGGACAGAGGGATCTCTGTGCTGCATGCAATGCCTCCTTATAGGCACCACGATGCTTCCTATGGCGGGTTCTGTCGGATAAGAGCCAAGTCCAGTCCGCTTCATCCTCCTTAGTTCCTCTGTGAACAAGGGCTTGGGGTTAGAAGCAGGCTGGAAAGGACGCTCACAGGTGATTGTGTTGATAGCCTTGGTGAGATTGGTGTTCCAAGTATTCACCAAGGCTTCAAGAGGATCACCGGCGTGTCCAACCATTAAACCCTCTAAGGCTTTCTGGAAACCGACTGGTTCCGTTAGCCTTCGAGGGCGGACAGTTCTAATGGGTCCGCCACCCCCGGGTGGGCAGGAAGCGGCTTTTAGTTCTAACTTGATCAGAAAATGATCCGTCCATGACAATGAGGAGGTTTTTGCTACCAGCAAAGGCTGCTGGCAGTTACAGTCCAACAGCATCTGGAAGGCTACATAATCCCTATACTTACACCAGAACAAAGAGGGGGAAATCTTCTGCAACTAACCAAAAATGCACTAAAATGTATTGATGGAAGTGGTTATTGGTAAAGGAGTAGGCTGCACATGCATAATAAGTGGGTCAGTACCATTAGGCCTAAACATCCTAAAGGCATCAGATCTTGGAAGCTAAGTAAGGTTGGCACTGGTTAATACTTGGAGATTGTCAACAAATACTTTGACTATATTTCAAAGAAAGGAACAGGCAAAACCACTTCTAGGAATTCCTTGCCTAAGAAAACCCTAGAAAATCCATGGGGCCAACAGAAGCCAACAGACAACTTTAAGGCACATGCACAAATATCCACACACCAGAAACCAACCAGCACTAAAAAACAAACGAACAAGCCCAAAACTCAATTTGAGCCAAGGCACAGCAAAGGCAGACTCACAAAACAAATGGGAAAGTATAGCAAGTCAATAGAAAAATCTGCCATGCACCCGTCCTGTTGTTCGTTTTTATTATCTGGTACTCAGAAGTTCTGCCCCTGTTTTTGAACAAGCTTTTGCACATCCAAAAGAGACAGAGATGTGTGCACCTCAGCGGTTCTCAACTTGTGGATCACAACCCCTTTGGGGGGGGGGGGTCAAACAACCCTTTCACAGAGGTCGCTTAAGACCATTGGTTGAGTGTCATCACAACATGAGGAACTGTATTAAAGGGTCACGGGATTAGGAAGGTTGAGAACCACTGACGTACCTAAAGGCACCAGATGCTGTCTCACATTGGAGGCTAAGCAGGATCTACCCTAGTTTCTACCTGGATGGGAGACTGCCATAGAATACCAGGTGCTGTAGGATATATTTCAAAGAAAGGAACTGGCAAAACCACCTCTGAGGATTCCTTGCCTAAGAAAACCCTAGGAAAAGACTTGGGGATATTCTTGAAAGCCTTCATGGTAGCATCTCCCAGGCTTTGGAAAACACTCCCTAGAGAGACTAGGATGGAGCCCTCCTGGTAAATCTTCCAGCAAACAAAATTTCTTCCCCTATTTTGACAGCCTTTTAGGAACTGACTGCAAAAGGGCTTTTAATGGTGTGCTGTTTGATTTTTAGCTTTTGTTTTTAATTGATTTTTAAATGGTTTTAATTCTACAGACTGCTTAGCTCAGTGGTTCTCAAATGGTGGGGTGGGACCCCCAGGGAGGCATGAGAGTTGCTTCAGTTGGGGAAAGAGCTGGAGACTCTCCTCCTCTTCCCAAACTTTTTAATGTGTAATATTTACACCTTAAATGTTAAATTTACTTAAAACTGTTCTAATCTGAATGATGTTATTTCCTTATAAAATATATAAAATGTTGTAATACAAATAAACATGAAGGTACAAATGCAAATATGCCCACTAAATAAATACTACATCAAGTGTGGTGTGTGTGTGTGTGTGTGTGTAACACCTGCATGTAAAGGGAGGACCCAAAGTTTGAGTACCACGGGCTTAGATGTATTTAAAAATAATTTTACTATATTTTTAGTGAAAGTTTAGTATATAAGCTGAACAGAGTCCTAGTCTTGGGGGAAAGGGCAACATATGAATGAATAAAGCAGCAACAGCAACAGAAGTTGCGACACAAACGTGGCACTATAGAAAAGGCCTGGTAAAAAGGCAGGGAGTTTGGTCAGCAGTTAAGGAAGTGGAATGAATTATATTTAGCAAGGATATCAGTAAAGCCATCAGTAAAGCTATCAGAAAAAAAAAAACCACAAGAAACTATGGATGCCGGCCATGAAACCCTTCGACTTCACAAAGTCATCAGTGGCTATTCTTTACCAAATACTTGCTTGTTCCGGTTGTTATTTTCCATAAATAAAAGAAGTCATTTAGTGGTTTAAGTTCATGATTGCGTTCTGATCTGGTGGATTCTAGGACAACTCGTCTTCCTTCTTGGGATGGCTTCAGTTTACAGAACCAGGGATTCCTAGCAATCTGCACAATTCAGCAGGAGATGGCTGCTGTTCATGGTCAGAGTCAGGTGGGGACTTAGAGAGAAGTTGGCATTTAGAGGCCAGAAGATTTAGAAAGGCACTGCCAGGAGTCAGTGCCTTGTAGGCACTGTAGCCAAGATCCCAAATCTTGGATCAAACACTCATCAGAATGGAGATTGCAGTCAAGAAATAAGAAGACTTGGAATGGGAAAGGCAGCCATGAAAGAACTAGAAAACATTCTAAAGAGTAAGGATATGCAACTGAGCATGATAGTAAGGATGCCTCAGTCACCAACGTCACTTTTCAAAGTGTCAGTTAAATTATCGCGTATTGTACTACATGCCAGTATCCCAAAAGTGTTTTTTGTAGAGCTTTCAGGCTATGTGGCCATGTTCTAGAAGAGTTCCTTTCTGACGTTTCGCCAGCATCTGTGGCTGGCATCTTCAGAGAATGAAGATTCTCTGAAGATGCCAGCCACAGATGCTGGCGAAACGTCAGAAAGGAACTCTTCTAGAACATGGCCACATAGCCTGAAAGCTCCACCAAAAACTATGGATGCCGGCCATTAAGCCTTTGACTCCACATCCCAAAAGTGCTCTTACAACTGTGTGGCACAAAGGCAAGTTACCATCTCAGAGCCATTTCCCACAAAACGGTGCTTGAATGCAATCTTAAGCTCCGGATACCACATTTGATAGTCCTGATAAGGAATGTGTACTTAGGACAAAGGGTTACTGTTAGAATATGGAGAAACAGAATGGTTCTCACTTGTCAAAGGGGTCAGGGAAGGCTGCAGTTTATTCAACTTGTATGCAAAATATATCATAAGAAGAGCATGGTTAGATTCAGAATGAAGAGGAGTGAACGTAGGAGGAAGGAACATCAACAGTCTAAGATATATGGATGACACCACACTACTAGCAGAAAACAACACAGACATTGGAACAGTTAGAATCATAGAACCATAGAGTTGGAAGAGACCACAACGGCCATCCAGTCCAACCCCCTGCCATGCAGGAACTCCCAATCAAGGCATCCCCGACAGATGGCCATCCAGCCTCTGTTTAAAGACCTCCAAGGAAGGAGACTCCACCACCCTCCGAGGGAGTGTGTTCCACCGTCGAACAGCCCTTACTGTCAGGAAGTTCCTCCTAATGTTGAGGTGGAATCTCTTTTCCTGCAGTTTGCATCCATTGTTCCACATTCTAGTCTCTGCAGCAGCAGAAAACAAGCTTGCTCCCTCCTCAATGTGACATCCCTTCAAATATTTAAATAGGGCTATCATATCACCTCTTAACCTTCTCTTCTCCAGGCTAAACATCCCCAGTTCCCTAAGGCGTTCCTCATAGGGCATGGTTTCCAGACCCTTCACCATCTTAGTTGCCCTCCTTTGGACCTGCTCCAGTTTCTCCACATCCTTTTTGAATTGTGGTGCCCAGAACTGGACACAGTACTAAGTTACTAAGGGAGGTCAAGGAAGAAAGTGCAAAGGTAGGCTTACTGTTGAAACATAAAGAAAAGAAAAAGAATGTCTATGGAAAAAAATACATATATTCAATCTAGACAATGGGGAAATTAAAAAAAAGAGAGAGTTCCTGTATCTTGGTTCAAACACTCATCAGAATGGCAATTGCAGTCAAGAAATAAGAAGACCTGGAATGGGAAGGGCAGCCACAAAAGAGCTAGAAAAGATTCTAAAGAGTAAGGATATACAACTGAGCGCTATTGTATCCCCCATCACTTATATAGGGATATGAGAGCTGGTCCTAATGCCAGTGAAGAAGGTGAATAAGAAAAAAACCAACTCATTCGAGATGTGGCACTAGAGAAGAGTGCTGAGGATCCGATGAATGGCCAAAAAGACAAACAGATGGGTCCCTGAACAGATCAAACCTGAAATCTCCTTGGAAGCCAAGATGATGAAACTGAGGCTGTCGTACTTTGGCCCCATCATGAGAAGGGAGGACTCACTGGAAAAGACAATAATGCGAGGAAAGGTATGAATCTGCAGGACCTGAGCAAAGAAATGGAGGACAGGAAGTTCTGGAGAGGACTCATCCACAGGGTTGCCAAGAGTCAGGGCCAGCTTGAGGGCACTTAACAAAACCAAACTCACTCACTTACAATGAGAAATGGACAGCATTCCAAGTACAGTATGGAATACAAAGCAGACAGATCTCAAGAAATAAGACCTTTCTCAATCATTTAAGAAATCATCTTCTTTTCTTTTTCTTTTTTTTTAAATGGCTAGGTCATCTGAGAAAGGCCAGAGGTTCAGCCAGCATGTGAAATACCTTTTCTACCCAAACTGGGCCACAGCCCTAACTTGTATTAACTGAAAAGGATATAAACAAAAAGGTACCTGTTAATGCATCCTTCCTAGACTTCAAAGACAGAGCGAGTTCAAAAAAGACCCTAGTATTGGGATTCCTTACATTGGAAAGAGCTTGGTGCTATGAGTTGTTCCCTTTTGATAAAAAAAAAAGGTTCCAAATTACAGCTATCTTTGATATCTTGTTTTTCTTTCCCCATTGTGTCTATCCTATTCTAAATTAATTTTTGCCTTCCCACCTTCATATTGAAATAGAATATTAAGTGAACAAGTACGACAGAACATGTTATCACCCTACTAAACATTATGGATATAATTTTTAATTCCCAATTATCATCATTTTTTCGAGATCAGAAAGATATCAAAGATAACTGAACATTTATGACAAAGGATGCTGACAAGGAAGTTAATCGTTATGTGTAATGGTATGTTATGTCATATTTTTGTTTTGTTTAATGTGGAGGTTAGATCATGTTTATAGTCATATATATATATATATATATATAGTTATTAAGAATTTGTATCTAAATGTTATATGCTTTGAGGTTTAAAGAAAAAATGTCATAAATAAATAAATGGTTCCAAATTACAGAGCAGGCATTTGGCTGCTCCCCCTCACTTTCGACTGTAAGTTGGTCACTGACCTTCATGGCGATTAAACGGCAACAAGCGAGGCCGGCTCTCCCAGCCTTCCTTTAAACTTGGACATTTTTCACATACCTCTTCCTTACTGGGATGTGCTTTATTTTTCTGTCTGCAAGTTTAATAGAAAGCAGCTCGCATGGATTTCACTCCTGGATATACGGTCTAAACCAATAGTGCTAGATGCCCTGGCTTGGTGCTCAGGCCACCAGATGGACACATCGATTTGCCTGCGAATCCGCATTCTGGCTATTTGGTCCCCATTGTATTAGGCCTTGTGGAGGGAGGCACTGTACAAGGGCAGAAAACTTCCTATAGGCCTCTCTCTCTGGACGCACAGGCCAAATTCTAAGGAGAAACTTGCCAGCAGCCAAAGCAAAATTCCCTGTTGTCTGGAAAAGTGCTGCTATTGTGCATAACAAGTTACATGGAGAAGAAGCCACTCTTAAGGGGAATTAAAGTCCTACTAGAACAAAGCTGTTGTCCTTTAATGGAGAATATTAATGGGTAAAAACCAATAAAAACTAGGCTCACTATGGCCTCTGTTGCCCCTAAATTAGGGAATGGCCTGCCAACAGAGGTCCGGAATATTACCAATCTTGACGGCTTCAAAAAAAGCCGGCCAAGACAGACCTCTTCTGGCAGACCTTCCCAGATTAACTTGTTTGCTCCATCAACCACCTACCTGCTTGTCTTTGTTTACTGGTATTTGGTCTGAAATGTCATTTTAAATTTGACAGTGGGTAGATTTTTAGGGAATAAGGCTTTTATGATATTAATCATTGTTTGGTATTTTAACGCATTTTCACGTTGTTTTAATGTTGTAAGCCACCTCAATATAATTGGAGGGGTGGGATATAAATAAATAAAATTATTATTATTACTATTATTGAGCCATTTTTGAAACAAAACAAGCAGAAACCAACACACACACTCCTCAGTGTGGCAGCCCACTCTCCTGCAAAGGGGCAACCTTAGGTTTTAAGGACCAAACCCAGCCCTCCCAGGACTGCCCAAAAGGGCACCCCAGCAAACATGACCTGGCTCTTACTCAGGTTTACATTCCATTTTAAGAAGTTGAAATGTCTCTCCTAAGAGCCTGAAGCTAAAATCAATGGTACAGTGGACCCGCCGCATAGGCAGGCTTGCAATCCATGGATCCCCCGAGGATTTCTCTGAAATTGATTTTGACCTCAGGATGAAAGAGGTCACTCATTGCAATGTCGCTCCACACAACACTGAGTAAGGGATTGGAAAGCACTGGACTCAGGCTTGGCTAAAATTCTTGTTTAGTAGTAGGTACAATGAACGTCTCTCTCTTGAAATGGAATAACAGCAACAACAACAGCACAACTTGCCTTTTATGAGTGTTGTGTTAAAAAAACAGTAGTTGGGGGAAATTACACTCATCCCTTCATATTTGTAGTTTTGATATTTGCAGATTTGACTATGCACGAATTTGATTAATACGTTCTCCATAGGAATATCTAGGTCCTCCACTGCAACTCTATGGTCAACATTAAGCAAAAGTTGCACTTAAAGGCCTAGATATTCCTAGAGAGAATACTCTACTAGGCCTTTGTAGCTCCTCCAGCGCAGTTCTATGGTCAGTGTCTGTCAGACGTTGACCACAGAATTGCACCAGAGGACCTAGAGATTCCGAGAGAGGTGTCCTCTCAGAAAAAACATGGTGTTTTTGTTATTTGCGGTTTTTCCATATTTACGGCAGTCTGGTGCCCATAACCCTAGAGAATATGGAGGGACAAGTGTATTACTATTATTATTATTATTATTATTATTATTATTATTATTTTATGTCCTGAGTTTCTCCCAATATAGAGACTCAAGGTGGCGAACGTATATAAAACAATAAAATTTAAAAACAATACAAAATATTAAAATCTATAAATATACATTTTTAAAAAATATTAAACCATTTTAAGGATTAAAAAAGTTATAAATTAAAATATAATCTATTACAATACAAACCATTAACATTTGTATAGCCCAGCATTGAAGACCCCGTCCTTCTCAGCTGAATAGGCCTGACTGCACAGGAACATCTTTACCTGGCGTTGGGAGGATGACGCCATCCTGGCCTCTCTAGGGAGGGACTTCCAAAGCTTGTAGAAAATGTGGTGTTCTGGAAATAAAGTTTTGATAGGACTGTGAAGAACCTCTGCCATGATGATGCTCCCTGGGTGGCCTTGTTCTTGTTCCGGACATGCTCTTATCCTGATGTAACTTTTAGGGTTAGGAGAGGATACACTGGGATAGCATCACATACACTGCCCCAACACGTACAACTGCAAAATCGTGTTGGGATCCGTTTGAAGATAACAAAGAGTCCTGCTCCTCCTGTTTATCTCTTCCTGAACATTGAAGACTGAAGGAACACCAATGCTCCAGAGCAGAACATCTGCATGTCAATGATCTTTGGTCCTTTCAAGCTTCCACTGGGAGACTACAATCTTTGTTTTGTTCTGTGCCTTCAGGCCTCCCAGCGAAAGGCCTGTCTGGCACTCTCTATTCATGCTCTTTAAGTCATGGGAACATCTTTGTAGTGTGTGACAGGAGGAGTGGGAAAGGGGGCAGGGGAGCACGCAGAGCGCAAATGTGGAAGGAGAATGGGAGAAAAGTGCTAGGTAGTTTTACGCATGAGCCGGGAAAGGCAGGGATGACACAGTGCACTGACCTATTTCTGCTCCTTCTCTCAGGTCTCTGAGGTGATCCGTGCCGATTAACAACGGGAATTTAAACAACGGAGGAGCCCAGGTTATTTTCAGTGATCTAATTTGAAACACCGTCAGCTCCTGAAGCAACACCATTTGCCTTTTTCAGCAAATAGCCAGCTGAATGCTGGAAAATGACCCCATGTGTGTTCAGCTCTGTTTTTCTGAGCTCATAATGGACAGCCATGAAGCCGATGAAGCATCACTATCAAAAAAGAAAAAGGTCCATCCCAAGAGTGACTCAAAAGCCCATGGCTGCTGCTGCTGGCATGCCCTTTAACCAGTTTAGCATCCTTGGCTCTAAAAGCAGCAAATGTCCATTTTCAGTGAATGATCTTGGGTTGTAAATAATTGCAAAAATTGTCCTGAACTCTGCTTAGCTGATAGACTGCCACACAACAGAAGCTGAACATCACTGAAAGGAGGAAGAGGAGGCATGGAAGATAACTAACAAAATCAGTTGCTCCTCAAAAGGCCAGTTTTCCAATGTCTTCCTTTGGAAGACTTCCAAAGGAAGTCCTCAATGCAACCCTGCCCTTTGGGCAGGTTCTGATATTGCTCCATCTGTTCTTCAAAAAAGTCCATCACATACTTCCCTGCTTTAGGGAAAGGGTCTAAGCACACAACGTGGACTCTGTGGAGATCCTGGTGGTGTCCATTAGAAAGCTGTGCAGATGCTTGAAAATTCAAGGTAGCCCAACAGGCTCTGACTCTCATTTTATGCATAAGGAAGCACATATCCCCACCACCCGCAAATAAACCTGGCTTTGTTTGGGGAAACCTTATGGACAGCATGCAAAGTCTAGACTTTTAAGTAAATGTCAAGAAGTGAGATGGAGTTTAAATAGCAGGAGAACAGCATCTCCCCTGCGTGTTTACCACAAAGAGCAAGCGTTCAAGGAGGAACTTCTTTTACATACAAAACACCCAACCTTCTTCTTCTAAAACAGAGGCTGCAATATAGGAAAAATAATACCCAGTACAGAAAGAGTTGCCAGCTAGAGCCAAGGTATTTAATCCTGTCACATTACATCTTGGGTGGACTCTGACTATGTGAATCCAGTGGGTTCTTAAGCAGCGCATCATCTAAAGATATTAAGATGCAGAGGTGGAACCCTGCTTCGGTGGCAGCAGTTGAAGACGGAAAGCTGGCCAGCCTTCTCTACAGTCGCCTGGTCTGTAGATTCTGCTGAATCAGCTAGAAGGAGACATTTGCACTCATTTATTCCTTGCCTAAGAGGGGGTGCCCTAAGTCAATAGGCCCCATACATCAGCCCAGACCAGCAGTCCCACCTTACGCTTCTGTACCTGCCCCCATGAAGCAAATGGGCAAACTGCTTCTCTGTGGGAGGAAAAATGGGGGTCTCTCTCTTTCTCCCTTCCTTTTTATGTTCCTTGGCACTCTTTATCACTTCCCCCTCCCAAACCTTTATTGCTCATTTGCCCTTTCCATCAAATGACTCACTTGCAGATTTCTTTTTCGCCCCCACCTTTCCCTCTTAATTTTGAATTTCATTCCTATATTCTCATTTTTATGCCTCTTTCCCTGATCATTCTCCTCTTTCCATTTCTTTGGTTCAAACTTTTCACTCAGCTTGAGACTGTCTTTATGATTTCTATTGCCAGGGTGGTTCTTCCCTTTTATCACAGATAATAGTCCATGAAAAGCTGGGGTTCTTTGTACTAATGGAAAAGTGTCCATGGGAACAACCACACCTTTTCCATTTCATTCACTCTTTTAGTCCACCCCCTGAAATGGACGTCTCTGTAACCTGGCTTCTTTTACACCATTCCTTTATAACAATGCTACCAGGTTGTCAATATGTGCCCTAACTGTTTAATTTATTAAAAGATTTAAGAATTGCTTTTCAGCCCACTTGGTCCTGCAGAGCAATGAAAACTATGGTCCATTTTAGATTGGCAAAAAGAGGTGTGTTGATGGCTGCATGAAAACCCAGCCTTTAGATGAGAAAAAGGGAAAGTGTGCCATGAAAACACTATTTTGGAGTTTTAAGGGAGAAGGAGTGCCTTTAAAAAGTAGCTGGCCCATTTTAGATTGGCAAAAAGAGGTGTGTTGATGGCTGCATGAAAGCCCAGCCTTTAGATGAGAAAAGGGGAAAGTGTGCCATGAAAACACTATTTTGGAGTTTTAAGGGAGAAGAAGTGCCTTTAAAAAGTAGTTTGATTTCCCCACTACTTTTTTTAAAAGGGTGCAACATTGCTATTGCATCTAAAGGCTAAGGTGTAGTTGCACGGTTAAATGGGGCTCTGTTTCGTTAAAGCACCCATTTAAAGGTAGCGATACAAGTGCGGAGGGAGGGAAGGTGCCAAGACAAGAAGAGACCTTCAGAGCCCGGCCAGAGTGCGCCTGCACCTTCCTTCACCTCCTCCCTTTGGCTGAGAGAGTGTGACTTCTAGGGAGACAGCAGGGCACTGGAAGTGCTCAGCCAGGCCAGGGCAAGCTGGCAAGAGGAGGAGGAGAAGGGGAGGGATCTGGAGCACCTCCGCTGCCCTGCTTCCCTGCAAGTCACACTCTCTCAGCCGAAGGGGGGAGGAGAAGGCAGGCCCAGGCACACTCTGGCCAGGCTCCAGGGCTCTCTCCTAGCTGCCTTCCTCCTCCCTTTGGCTGAGAGAGTGTGACTTGCAGGGAAGCAGGGCAGCAGAGGGGCCCCATGTCCCTCTCCTCCTCCTCCTCCTCCTCCTGTTTCCAGCTTGCCCTGGCCCAGCATCAGGAGGACCTGGAGCACCACCGCTGCCCTTCCTCCCTGCAAGTCACACTCTCTCAGCCAAAGGGAGGAGGAAGGCAGTGGGGAGGGAGGGAAGGAGCCAGGAAGAGACCCCCAGAGCCTGGCCAGAGCACGCCTGGCCCTCCTGCTTCCTCTTCAAAAAGAAGGCTGGAAAAGTAGGACGTGTCCTGGCAAAGGAGGACGTGCCTGGTCAACTTGGAAAAGGGGGGCCTCTGCTCAAGAATGGAGGACATATGGGAATCCCTCCTGGACAGAGGGCTGAAACCTCAAGACAACTCAATATAATGCTCTGACAGAACACAGACTACAACTCCCATGAGCCTTTGGTACCATTTCCCAAGATGCCTTAATTTGCAACAGAAAGCCGACCAGTATGTTCACATGTGATGAATTCTTTCGTATTGACTCTGCATTTTCTTTTTGTGTAGATGCTCTCTTGTCTTGTGTGTGATGAGCTTGTGCGTAATCACGTGCATTTCCGAACTGACCTCACTTTCTCCCTCTTTCGGAATGGTCCTGTACTCCCCCATGTGATAAGCTCCGACTGTATGATGTACCTGCGCAATTGCGCAATTCGCAGCCAGCAAGGGGAAAAAATGTTTAAAGCGCGGCTAAAAGCCGCGTTCCTTGCCGCCCATGTAGCTGCTCAGCCTGTGTTTGTAGCGTTTTGACAGCTTCCCATGTAGTTGCTGAGCCACAGAAAAAACCTCAGTCTAGCTGCCCTGTACTTTTTAAATATACACCTGGGGCTTGCTGTCTAGCTGCTAAGCATTAAGGAAAAGGCAACTTCATGTCACACTTTCCTGCCAATCTAAAAAGCCCCACTGATGTCAAGACAATAAAGCAGAGCCTGAAAGTGGTGAAATTTTAACTCTCTCTCTCATCCAACAACATAATAACTTCTCAAGGTGGTGGGACAGGCAGTAGGTTCCAGTGGAACGACTCAAAAACATCCAAAGCAGGCTCTGACAGGAGGTGGTAGTCTTGGATATATCCTGGACCCAAGCTGTACAACGGACATACTGAGCCTTGCTTTTGAAAATGAGATTGTGGGAAGTGACGTGCAATCCCACCTTTGTAGTTCTAGAAGAGGGAAGGAAAACTTTTTTTAAAAGTTTATTAATACATTCTAAATAAAACATGACAACAAACGTTACGTCAAAACAACAAGAAATAAAAATGTCAGACAATAAACCCCTCAGATGTGGTTATTTCGTTGAAAAAACAAAAATTAAACAATAACCCAAATAATGCCCTTTAATAAAATTAAATTATTAAAGCACATATTGGCAATCTAATAGCACTGTTGTTTCATTATAAACAAAAGGTGCATTTAGGAATCTTGGAAGACATCTTTCCATAAGAATTTAGCTAAAATTGGGGGATGTCTAGAGACCAAATCCTGCTGGATATAGTCAATAAGCGGGTGCCTAATCGTATGAAAAGTCAATCCAGAGTGTAAGCCTCTCGCTCTGTTGTTATTATTTGCAGTGGAGAAAAGGGAAGGGAAGGAAAACTTGCTAATAATTCCTGTTGGGAGTTCTGTGTGATAATCTGGATTCTAACTGGAAGTAGGACTAGTTCTGGAAAACAGCACAAAGGAAGGAAGGAATCTGGCCAGAGGTGGCCAGAAAGACTGTCTGGCTGCTAACCTAGCCGTAATATATGGGTCCCTGATAACAAAGCTGTTCCAGCTTTATCTGACTACTGATGAAGGCAGAGGTCTCCAAACAAAATGCTGCCATCCTTGAACTTGGTATGCATCTGGTATTGAAAACAAAATCTCTTTTCTGTGGGGGGGGGGGGGGGATGAGAGAACAATATCTTCTTAAATGAAGCTAATGATTACTCAGGTCTTGAAGGAAATATTGTTTTATTTTGCATACATCAAGAGGGAGGGTTGCCTATAGTGCTATCAAAGAGTAATTTGTTTGCCAAAGCTCAGTGGAGGCTGTGGGTTGGGTTTATTGTATTTCACGGCTTCCTTGTTATGAATAAAAGCCATTCTCTTGCTTTAGTAAAAAGTCTGGAGGGTGCGCGTTAATAGAATCTCAGCTGTGGTGTAAAAAAGCAATTGGATACAGTTCCCATATTTTAAAAAGGAGGGTGGTGAAAGATAAATTGCTTTCATTCCTGCCAGAAAGGAACAGGCTTGCGGAACACAGACCAGAATTTCTTTTAACAAAACAAGACAAGCCAGAATTCAGAAGCCCGAGCGGCAAAATGATCGGACATGTAACCATTCAGGTAAGGCTGGCTTTAAGCTCAGGGCTGGCTAACCATAATAGCAAGTGAAGGCTCTTGTGATGAATCAAAGGGCTATTGGCAATACAGACATGCACAGAAGCATCTGCAGTGAGCACACAGGAGAGCCTTTGAGAGGATAAACCAGGAAGAAGTAGTAGTGTTCTTATGGTGTACAGCAGCCTTTCTCTACCTTTTTACTCTGGAGGAACCCTAGAAATACATTTCAGGTCTTGGGAACCCCTACATAAAAATTATTACACAGTATATACTCATAATCGAGAGCAGGTTTGGGGGCCAAAATTATGGATTTTTTGGATAAGTCAAGGGTAAAACATAGAGGCACGTAACAAAGGATCTAAAGGATGAAATGCCCCCCAAAATGCCAAAAAACTTACAAAATTCCCACAGGAATAACTATGTTTATGCTAAAGGCCAAATGGATGAGAGAATAAAGTGGGGTCAGTGCTTCCAGGATAGATTACATTCGTGCCCATCACCAGGGGATGATTCCTTTTTAAAATGAGAGCTAAAGTACAGTAATTGCATTGGCTCATGGATAAGTTGACTCAGTTTTTTTGGGTCAATTTTTTGACATAGATACATGGATAGACTGATTGATCAGTGCCCCTCACACTGTACCCTTTAAGAGATTTTGAACTTCAGTTCCCAGAGCCTCAGTCATATTTGTCAACAGTATGGGATTCTGCGAGCTGAAGTCCAAAATCCCTTAAAGAGCAGAGTTTGGGGACCACTGGATTAGACAGATTCATTCCCCGTCACAAGTTTTTCATGGAGCCCCTAACAACCTCTTGCTGAATCCTAGATTTCCAGGAAAAACTAGTTGAAAAACCCTGGTGCATTGTGTCCGTCATTATTGTCATCATCATCATCATCATCATCATCATCCATGGGGCATATAGTCTTGAGTTCAAATGCCGTAGTTTATAGCAAACATCTCACTTTAGCAACCCACCTGTTAATAATGCTATGGGTTTGAACCCCAGAATATTACGTTGATGAGGATAATAATATCCTCAATACTCTGCTGCATTTTCACAGCAGAGGAACACCATTTGGCTCAACGGTTTAAGCTAAAGGGATGCAAAAATCCTGACAGCAGGCAAAAATGCAAGAGAAAGCTTGCAAACATGCGGAAGGGTGCGTTACCGCAGCCGCTTTCGCTCCAGGTAAGGTGTCTGGCCAAAAATAGGGAGCCTTCCTTCATGGCTATGAAGAGTTTGGGTCGAGACGCCCATTGCTAGGAGAAGAGTCGGTCGCCACACCAAGGAGCTTCGCGGCCTTTCAGCAGGACTGAGGAGGTGACGAATTCTGCGACTAATCACCTTAGCAACAGCTCTAACCATATGCGCACTGACATCAGCTGATTCCTGAAAGCTGTAAACAGAGCATAATAGTGCAGAGGAGGAGTCTGGATCCAGGCCAAGGCTGACAAACCCACACCGCTGCTAAGATGCTCTCCGTAATTCAATGTGTGCAAACTTGGCCATACAGCCCCTCTCCCCCCCATCCTTCCAACACCGTGAGGTGTATAATTACAGAATAAAGCCGCTCGCTAGGTATCCTTGTGCAAATTACACATGTGAGCTACCAGCTTCGGGCGGACCAAGAATTTCAAGCAAACAAACAAACAAACAAACAGGACAGGAGGCAAAAGAGTAAGAGAGATGACTCTTCCTCCCATGAGAGCCCCACTCCTACGTTCTAATGCCTCAAGTTTCGGGTCAGGACTGGAAAAATAATTCATATTCCAGGACTTACATTTCACAAAATTGGATCGAAGCCATTTATCCGCCATCTTTCTCCTGAAAATGAAACCCAAGGCAGCTTACAAAGGCTAAAAACAGGAGTGTTTATTTCAAAAGTTAAAACACAATTAAACAAACATCACGTTAAAATGCCTTTTATTTTTATTTTTTAAAGTATAAAACTGTTCACAAAACAAAAATAACAACCACAGATGGTTTCCATAACTTTAAAGTGGACAATGAAGCTATTGAAACAGTTGAAGCAGATTTTCCATACTCTGAAGCTTTAAAGGGGCAACTATGAAGGAGCTAGACAAGACCCTGAAGTAGAAACATTGGTATCATTGAATACTGTTATGGTTTTTAACACCTTGCCTGACAAAGAAGGCAGTGGACCTTCAAAAACTTGCATCGTGGATTTTGTGCATTTTGGTCGACCAATAAAGGTAGTGCTGTTTTGTGGATTTCAGATGCTATTCTACTTGCCATCATATTTCCCATTTCTTGATGGTGAAGAAAACTGATAAAGACTCATTTGAGATGTGGGGCTGGAGAAGAGTTCTACAGATACCTGTGAAAAGGACAAATAAATGGGTCCGAGAGCAAATCAAGTCTGGACTTGGTATATTGTGGGTCCTTTGGGCTACGTGGCCATGTGCTAGACGTGTTTATTCCTGATGTTTTCTTGGTATCTGTGGCTGGCATCTTCATCTCTGACGTGAAACATCAGGAACTAACTCTTCTAGAACATGGCCACACAGCCCCCAAACCCACAAAAAACTATGGATGGTGGCCATGAAAATCTTCAACTTCACAAGTCTGGACTCTCCATAGAAGCCAGGATAACTAAACTGAGAAGAGTCCTACTCTGGCTATATCATGAGAAGAAAGGACTTGCTAGAAAAGACAATGCTGCTTGGTAAAGATAGAAGGCAGCAGGAAAAGAGGAAGACTGCATTCCAAGTGGACAGACTTCATCAAGGAAGCCCCCATAGCTGCTCTGAGTCTGAGCTGCCTTGAGTCCCTATATTGGGGAAAGGGCTGGGTACAAGAAAATTGATGATGATGATGATGATGATGATGATACAAGACCTGAGCAGAACCGTTGAGATAGAGTAACTTGGAAGTCTCTCATCCATAGGGTCACTGTAAGTCAGGTCAACTTGTAGGAAGCTAACAACAACATTTTTTATAAAATAAAATAAAATAAGCACACACACCTCATAATAAAAGGCTCACTAACATCATTTTATCATTAAATGCCAGATTTTATTAAAAGGTTTTTGTCTGCCAGTTAAAGGAGAGCGGAAAAGACCAATCTACCCTGTTTCCCCAAAAATAAGACATCCCTAAAAAATAAGACCTAACAAAGGTTTTGCTGAATTGCTAAATGTAAGGCCTCCCCCAAAAGTAAGACCTAGCAAAGTTTTTGTGTGTATATACAGTATATAATAAATGTTCATTTTTTGTGCCCCAGCCACCTGGAGAATTTATTGGTGACAACTGCTTTGGGCAAGGGACTAACCACTATTAAGGGTGGGGCTCTTCCAAACCATGTCCCAAACCACTTCCATCTGACTGTATGAGCACCAAACTTTCTTCCTCTGCCTCCCTTCTGCCCTTACTCCTTGTGAGTCATGCCTTCAATATTGAACGTAAGCCTGAGGGCAGGCACTGACAACAGTCTACATCTGGTACAACATTTTACAAGGGTGGGATACACATGCTCTAAATCAACAAGAAAATAAACAAATGAAATCTGTCAGATTTGGTAAGGCATGTCTAGGATTTGGGCAGCAAGGAAGTCAGAGGGAACATGTGAGAAGACAAGCTGACAGACCAGTGACTGAAAGACTTCTTGAGTTCTTACCAAAGCATCTGACCATGAATGGTGCCTTAAGATCTCACACTACAGTGGTCCATCCACATTTGCTGGGGTTAGAGGTGAAGGACCCTTGTGAACATGGAAAAACCACAAGTAAGAAAACACTACGCTTTTTAACTAAGAGAAGACTTCTCTAGGAATCTCCAGGTCCTCCAGTGCCAGAAGTTGATCATAGAATCTTCCCGGAGGACCTACAAATGCCTAGAGAAGTGTTTTTTCTAGGAATCTTTGTCAGTTGTCCCCAAACTGTACCCTTTAAGAGATTTTGGACTTCAGTTCCCAGAAGCCTCAGCCTATAGTCTGGGATTCTGGGAGCTGAAGTCCAAAATCCCTTAAAGAGCACAGTTTGGGGACCACTGTTCTCGCTTCTCCAGCACAACTCTATGGTCAACTTCTGGCAGAACTGCGCCAAAGGACCTAGAGATTCCTAAACATATCAATCAAAACTGCAAATAATCAATACCGCAAGAGTCAAAGTTGCAAATGTGGAGAGCCAAATGTATTTAGAGGGGCTGCCCATTAGAACACAACAGAATGGAAACATACTTCTCTTTTGTTTTCTTTTTGAATTCCATTTCATTCTGACCTACATTTCCAAGGTTTTTCTTGAAAATGTGGCTCTACCAGTGAAATAAGCTTCTGCTTTGCTTCATGTTTCTCTACATCAAATGTCTGAGGGGGCAGAAGAAGATGGGAAAAGAGGGGGATTGCTTAATAGGATTTTCAAGTGTTTAAAAAAAAATAAAAACTTAAGCAGCCCCATTTACCCAGAGCCTTGGCACTCAGTGGACTTGAAAGCAAAGTCTGATGTGCAAAAGATGACAGTTTGCATGCTAAATAGATGTAGGAGACAGTGTCATTCCACTGTAAGACGTCGTTCATGCACATCCTTTCATCACTTGATATTTAACCCCTCAAGAGTGTCTGTTTGCTCCCTTGCCCCATGATCCAAGGGGATACCAAGGAAGATGCGCTTTGACTCGTGGAAAATAATCTACTTCAAAGAAAGCCACACACAAACATTTCCTTTATGAAGCAAACCTGGCCGCATCACAATAATCACTAAATTGGAAAGTATAATAGGCTTTCTACACTTGAAATTATATGATCCTTGGTTATATCCAAGGAGAGAAGGAGTTGTTTGTAACTCCACAACAGCAGCAAGGAGACCTCTGTGTGTTTTTGACATCCACCATCTACTGTTAAATGATCAGATTTTACTTAAGCATGAATGGGTATTTTGTAGATACCAACTTCAGGAAAATGTGTTTTTGAAAGTGTGTGTGTCCTTGTATCCTTTCAATTTGTCTGTCAAGCTATGGCAATGCACCCAGTTTATATTCTGCTCATGCTCTATGTTCTTGCAAAGCTGCTGTACTGATGCCTGGTTGGGTGAAGGCCAACAACCTGAAATTGGATCTTGACAAGATGGAGGCACCGTGGAGCAGTGGTTTTTAGAGTCATGAAAAGTGAACCTGGTTTGGATAGGACAGCACTCCTCCTGAAAGAGCAGGTTAATGGACACTCTTGAATCCGGTTCTGTCTTCAGGAGCCAACAGCAGCTTACTTGGTCTGCTATGTCCAGCTCCTGGCCTGGCCATGGTGGTCCACACTCCTTTCATTTCTGAGTTGAACTGCTACAAATGTCAGTGAAAACCTAGAAAATGAAGCAGCTCACTGTTTGGGGCTATCTTTGAAGACAAACTAGGAATTTCAACTGGTGCAGAATTCAGCAACAAGAACTCTGACTGGCACAGCCAGGCTCATATACATGCTATGTACCTTGGTTGGCCCAATAAATGTAAACTGTTTTGTGGATTTTGAATGTTACTGCCTGCTTATCTCTGGGGTACCTATGTGTAAAGATCTTGGGGTCCAAATACTTACTGCCTTGGGTGCTTTTTGTAGATGAAAAGGGGAGGGTAGAAATTAAACAGCAATAAAACATAACTCAACAACTAAGCAGTAGTCTGGATATTGGACAAGGATTGTGGGTGACCAAACCTCATCCAAAATCCTAAACTCACTCAGCCAGTCAAAGTCACACATGGGTTGAACATGAGTCAACAGTGCAATGCAGCAGCTAAAAAGGTCAATGTGATTTTAGGGTGCATCAATAGAAGTATAGTGTCTAGATCAAGGGAAGTAATAGCGCTGCTCTATTCTGCTTTGGTCAGGCCCCACCTGGAATACTGTGTCCAGTTCTGGGCACCACAATTCAAGAAACTGGAGTGTGTCCAAAGAAGGGCCACCAAAATGGTGAAGGGCCTGGAAACCATAAAGCCCTATGAGGAATGCTTTAGGGAGCTGGGGATGTTTAGCCTGAAGAAGAGAAGGTTAAGAGGTGATATGATAGCCCTGTTTAAATATATAAAGGGATGTCATATTGAGGAGGGAGAAAGCTTGTTTTCTGCTGCTCCAAAGACTAAAACACAGAACAATGGATGCAAGCTACAGAAAAACACATTCCACCTCAACATTAGGAGGAACTTCCTGACAGTAAGGGCTGTTCGACAGTGGAACATGTTCCCTCGAAGTGTAGTGGAGTCTCCCTCTTTGGAAGTCTTTAAACAGAGGTTGGATGGCTATCTGTTGGGAATGCTTAGATTGAGATTTCCTGCATGGCAGAATGGGGTTGGACTGGATGGCCCCTGGGGTCCCTTCCAACTCTATGATCCTCAGATTCTCAGCCATTGCCTTAGAGAATTGGCGAACCTCCTCTGAAGAGACCTGGTCAGGAAAACCCTAGGACATGGCTGCCTGTACTCTGAAATCAACTTGAAGGCACACACAAAAAAGATGCATTGCGCAACAAGTCGGGAAAAAAATCTTCATAAATACAGAACAATTTAATATACAAAACAGCCTGCTTTAAAGATCAGTCAATAGGGAATTAACAGACAAAAGTATGGCTACTAGTGAATACAGAAATCTGTCTTCTCCTGCCCAACCCTCACCAAATCATTTGAGACACATGTCATGCCCAAACCAGAAACTTTTCTAGTTTAATCCATTAATTGTTAAATCTGCAACTGCACTCTGAAATCTCTGTTCAGCGGAAAGGATGAGCATAACCTAATCAAATCTGAGCCGGAGATATAGTCCGTTCTGTCTTTGGTTTGAGGCTCTGCAGGGATGCCTAGGTGGTGCTATCACCTTATCTCCATCCCTTCAGACGCTTTTGCTGTGACAGGAGAAGAAACTTAGCATGCATGTCAACTGCCCTGCATCTGATACATTCGAATAACAGTGAACCTCAACGGTGCAGCTGCCTTGCTTCTAGCTTTTCAGTGATGCATACTTAAATATGGGGATGCGAAACAAAGGAGAAACTGTAAGGTTTCAGAAACGCTGGTCAGTGGCCTTCGTGAAGTCTCCTGTAAAATAAAGCTGACAAAATATCTGGTCGCCACTCGAGTGTCGCCCCCAAAATTAAATTTAAAAATTACGAGTCTTTTAACATTAGGTGATGGACAACACTTCACAGAAGCCTTGCTTCCTTTTACATCACTCTCAAAGTGTATTAAATTAGGGAAGAGAGTGACAGCTGGGCAGGAGGCTGGGAACAATGAAGACAAAGTTAGCTTTCAGCGATGTGACCCTCTCCAGGCGGTGTGCCAGAAGACTATAAATAATTGATAGGAGCAACCATCCTAGCCAACACACTAATGTACAGAGTGGCTCTCACAGCAACTGGAGTACGGACGCCCATTACATCATTACTTCTCTCTACTTTGTGCTCTCCTTATCTGCAATGTAATTTTACTGCTTTTAAATAATAAATTGCACTGGGACTTGAAAATACCCTTATGCCCACTCAGTGTCTAGCAGGGCGTGCAACTACACAAATGAATTTTACATATGGCAAAATAAATTTTGCATTAAGCTTTTTTTTTAAAAAAAGAAGAAGTCCTCGCTGAAGCACAAGCCGAAGCTATATAGACTTTTAAAAATATGTATCAACAACCATTTTATCAATACAGGCCTTTTCAAACAAAAGCTTCTCCCTGAATCCTACCTCTCAGCAACTTGTTTTGCATGCGATCTATCAATGCTGGCACAAATCCATTGACAAGTGTTAGAAGAAATGGTTAAAATCAAGTCTGTAGTAGTTTGGGGCTAATAGGATGAACAGATTATGCATTGCTCCACGCTTAAATCTTTCATTTATGCAGGGAAAAGTATGGAAAATATGTCAGCGTGGCTCAAAATGTTATGCCACTTTCTTGAATCCATTGGCAGACGTCTTTACCATGAGCTTTTTCATCTTTCAATAAAAGCTGACAAGGCAGTCAACAGCACGGATCAATTCCTGTTGTATTAGTGAACCTTCTGAGAAAGGACAAGTTCATTCAACATTTTCTTGGACAAAGTACTGAACGGTACATGCAGAGAGTAGTTTTCTTTTGTGATACTGATAATACCAAAATGAAAGGGAGTAATCCAAACTAATCTTACTAAGTGGGACAGTCAGGGGAGAGACAAGAAGCAACCATCAATAAAAACAGATTGCAAGAACTGTAGTGGTCAGTTTTGTGAAAAGGACAGAGAGAACGCATTGGTAAAAGACACCTACAAACTCCAGTCTAGCTCAAAGAAGAGAATCCAATAAATGTATCTGCATAGGGAGCATTCCCAAAATCACAGCTCGACTAGGAACTGCATTTATATTTTAACCACTGAAAATAGTTACCGTCTTAATCTGAAATGCTAACCGCACCTCTTTGATGCATGCAGCCCTGAAAATGGAAGCGTATGTGAGAAAGTCTTTTTAATCCCAACAGAT
Source organism: Urosaurus nigricauda (assembly GCA_034509955.1). Classification (NCBI taxonomy): domain Eukaryota; kingdom Metazoa; phylum Chordata; class Lepidosauria; order Squamata; family Phrynosomatidae; genus Urosaurus; species Urosaurus nigricauda. Next base: position 3,628,109 of record JAOEGL010000013.1, on the reverse strand, counting down.
TTAAGTGCATGGACTGCTTTTAAATAAATGACCTCTGGATGGAACTGAGCTATTTGTTTCTGAATAAAAGCACCATTTCATTCCTGGAACAGAGCCTGAATCTGATTTCAGACACAGGAAACACCTTCCACTGAGTTGGTTCATTCTTCCATAGATTTCAACATTGGCACCAGTGATTCATCATAGTTTCAGGTAGGATTCCTTCCTAGCATGTACCTGGAGACAAAAAGCTGCACATTTTCAATCCTCTTAATCCTTTATTGTTGTCTGTTGTTAACTGCCATCAGGTCAGCTTTGATGTACGGTGACCCCATGAATGAGAGACCTTCAAGTCATGCGCTGCTCAGGTCTTGCACATTCAGGGCAGTCTTTGAGGCCTCCTTGATGGAGTCCATTCATCTGAAATGTGCTCTTCCTCTCTTTCTACTGCCTTCCATCTTACCAAGCATTATTCTCTTTTCTCATGGGTCATGTCTTCTCACCATATGTCCAAAATACGACAGTCTCAGTTTGGTCATCTTGGCTTCCAGGGAGCTTTCAGGGTTGGTTTGCTCTAGGACTCATTTACAGTTGGTCCTCCACATTTGCGGCTTTGACTTTTGGAGATTCGATTATTTGCAGTTTTGTTTAATATGTTCTCTCTAAGAATCTCTAGGTCCTCCAGCGCTAGTCTGCCAGAAGTTAACCATAGAGTTGTGCTGGAGGATCCACATGTTCCTCGAGAAAACACATCTCTAGGCATTTGTAGGTCATCCAGCAAGATTCTGTGATCAACTTCTGGAAGATGTTGACCACAGAGTTGCACTGGAGGACCTGGAGATTCCTAGTTAAAAAGAAAAGTGTTCTTTTAGTTGCTGTTTTTCCACATTCATGGGGTCCTTCACCCCTAACCCAGGGAATGTGGAGGGACCGCTGTATTAAGTCTTTTTAGTAGCCCACAGTATCTGTAGTACTCTTCTCCATCATTTCTTAACATCTGCCTTAACATTATCACTATGTAGCATTCTGATAGTTCAAAGAGGATGATTTGTTGTTGTTTTTCTGCCACAGTTTAAAATCATCATCCACAGAGGAGCATTTGTGTTTTTTAAAAGCACGGAAACAAATTATCAGCCTCCTTCCCTCCCTCCGTCAGTGTATTACCAAACACAAATACCTCTGAAATAAATAGCAGAATAGCCTCCTCAAGGTTCCCCAGACAGCAGTCTGGAAAGAGGCAAGTGTACATTCTAGGAAACTACACTGGGCTTAGTGGAATCGTAATTAGTCATTTATAAAGCACTTTCAACACAAGAAAAAGTCATACAATTCCCCTTCTGCCAGCAACCAGCCAATTGTGCCACAATAAAGCAAGAATCTGATGCAACACCAAATCCATTGGAAGTCTCAATGATTTCATTAATAGGAAAATTTAACGTTCAGAGCTGTAATGTATTTGACTGTGCTTAAGTGGCTCCGTAGTTGCAATTCTTTTTGGGAGCCTGTCAGGCCTAGCTTACTGTTTTATGTTGCCGGGAGGAGTCACTGAACGTGGCATCAGAACCTGCTCTCTGGGACTCAAGCAATGTCTTGCCGCCAAATGGCATGCTGTGTGCAGGGACAGAGACCTTGGTTCCTCTTCCATGATTGCTTCAATTTTGGAAAGATTTGTTCAGATGAAGCTTGCTTTTCCTTTCCTGTGAGGCTTGAGAGAATGGGATTTGGCCAAGGTCACCCAGCAGTTTTCATGGCCGAGCTAGAAATCAAACCCTAGACTCCAGAGTCATAGTCCAACACTCAAACCTCTACATGATGCTGGTCAGTATGCCACAAAATCCTAGGAGACCCCAAGGGTCATCTAGTCCAACCTCATTCTGCCATGCTGGGAGATGCCATCAAAGCAGCCCCCTGACAGATGGCCATCCAGACTCTGTTTGAAGACCCCCAAAGGGGGAGACTCCACTGCTCTCCCAGGCAGCATCTTCCACCATTAAATAACTTTTACTGTCAGGATGTTCTTCCTAACGTTGAGGTGGATTCTCTTTTCCTGACGTTTGAATCCATTGCTCTGTCTCCTACTCTCTGGAGCAGCAGAAAACAAGCTTGCTCTATCCTCAATATGACACTTCTTCAAATCCTTAAACAGGGCTCTCAGGCTAAACACGTCCAATTCACAAAGCCATTCCTCATAGGGCTTGGTGGTTCCCAAACCTTTCACCATGTTGGTCACCTTTCTCTGGACACACTCCAGTTTCTCAAGACATCTTTCAATGACTCCTCCTTGCAGAAAATCTGTCTTCATTCACTATTTGCTATATGCGTTTTAAGGGGAAAAAATCTGCTAAAAAATAGGTAATTCAATTCAATTCAATAGCTTCGGCTTGTGCTTCAGCGAGCACCACAATTCAAAAAGGATGTGGAGAAACTGGAGCGTGTCCAAAGGAGGGCAACTAAGATGGTGAAGGGCCTGGAAACCATGCCCTATCTATGGGGAATGGCTTATGTAGCTGGGGGATGAGAAGGTTAAGAGGTGATATGATAGCCCTGTTTAAATATCTGAAGGGATGTCATGTTGAGGAGGGAGCAAGCTTGTTTTCTGCTGTTCCAGAGAACAGGACTAGGAACAATGGATGCAAACTGCAGGAAAAGAGATTGCACTTCAACATTAGGAGGAACTTCCTGACAGTGAGGGCTGTTCGACAGTGGAGCACACTCCTTCCTCGGAGGGTGGTGGAGTCTCCTTCCTTGGAGGTCTTTAAACAGAGGTTGGATGACCATCTGTTGGGGGATGCTTTGATGGAGAGTTCCTGCATGGCAGGGTGTTGGACTGGATGGCTCTTGTGGTCTCCTCCAACTCTATGATTCTATGCAGGATCTGGGCAAGACTGCAGTGGATGTTGGGGATTCTTGAAGATGTCTCATCCAAGGGGCTGCCATGAATCGGAACCGACTCAAAGGCAGCTAACAACAACAAGTGATTGCTGGGCAACAACACAGACAAATCCTCATCTATTTTTATGGCTTTAATGTTCATGGACTAATTCATTGTAACAGTGAGCGGATGCTACGTTTACTGAATTGACTTTCTCATTTTAATTTATCTAATTTTAATTTATTGTGTTTCACCACGAATTGGTGTTGTTGTTTTAATGCAATACTGCATTTTGAGAAGTGGCTACGGCTCACTCTGGGAAAGCTGCATGCAAATACAGGGAACTCCAGTCAAGAGGAAGAAGGTTGGCTGTTCATTGCATTTGCCAAAGGGCAGCTTCACTCCACACTCGCAGGCAGGAGTGGGTTTGTTGAAGTCAGATTTTTTAAAAATTCACATCCCTTGGGTTTTTTTTCCTTCTTCTTTCCTTGGACCAGTCTTCATTACACAAAACCTGTGCTCTCAATTCTGAGCTACTCTATTACCAAGGAATTATACCATATGCTTTTTTACAAACACTCTCTCCAAGGCTACACTTGGCAGATTTTCAGAAGCATTTCAGCTTGGGTTTGTGAACGTTAAAGATTTTAAAATACCAGGAGAAAAATGCAGACTGCTTAACTTCTTCAACATCAAGCTTGGATTTTTCAGTATTGTTGCTTCGATTTATGGCGACCCTTAGGCAAGCCTCTCATGGGGAAGGAGGAATTTTATTTTATTTTATTTTTTTTGCAAGTTTTGTTGGAGGGGGTTGCCTTTGCATTCTTCTGAGGCTGAGAGTATTTCTTTGATACTAATCATGATGCTTCTCTTTGACAAGCAAAGATCTGTCCTTCTGGCATCAACAGTAGGGGTCCCCTTCCCAAAATCCAAGACTGAGGAGCCAAAGACCCCCTCTATCCTTCTATTCCAAAGCATCATACAACTCTAGGGAAATGTCAATGAAATACCTAATCCTCCCAAGATTTACCGGCTAGTTGCAGTTTTTCTTCCAATCATCAGCTGGCTTTGGACTATATAGCATAGATACTATACTATATAGCAATAGCAATCACTGGAAACTTCATTTTTCCTAGATAGCCTGGAAGCATTTTAACCGACCCAGTTGCCTGTTTGAGGGAAGCTCTATGCAGGTTGCATTTTCATATTGCCATAATAATCAGATTATTCATACCGGTACATTCAGTATCAGGGCTCAGATCATTGGCAAATTCTATAACAATCCTGATTTTTTCCCTCTCTCCTTCTGTTTCTTTTTACATCCCTATCATATACAGTCGCCCCTCCTAACTGGGATCCGTGCCCTCGATTACCCGTAAAGGGGTGACCTCCAATGGCATGCACACCTGGATATGCCCCCTTCAATATTGAACCTATGAGGCTTGAATATACGCGAGCCTCTGCGAAAATGGGGGCCGACTGTATTTTTTTGAACCTGGCACAGATTCTGAAGATTTGAACACTGATCAAATAAACTTCTCAGCAATGTTGTGCCCTTCCTTTCTGGCCCCTACACAATTTCAGCCCCTACTTTCTGCATCCTAACTGTTATAAAATATGAAATGCCACTGATGTTTCAAATAAAAAGGAGGACAGTTATAACTGGTACGGCAGAGATTGCAGATTTGCAAACTGGGGCATGCCTGCCATTCTGTAATTAACATTTCTCTGACCCTTGGGTACTTGCAAACCTTTGTACGGCAATAGCAATCGCTGGAAAAGGTGCATTGCAAAGGTTAGTAAGTATAGGCGGGAGAGGTGGGACACTATGTAAGTGAAAGATACCCAAAATTCACAAACTGGACCAAGTGTGCTTTCATCATTCCATGAGTGATACATTGCCAGCCTTTGTAAAGCTTTGTGTCCATGCAGGGCAGTCTTATTGTTTTAAAAAAGGAAATTTAAAAGAAATAAGCCACAAATTGCCCAACAGCATTGCAAGAGCCAGCAAAAATTTGCTCTTTTATTACAAAAAGGAAGGCGAGCCCCAAGAATTCAAGGATGCAGAAGAAGGTCTGCAGTCAGCCAGAAGTCCAGGGTGAACTGATTTAAATCAATACGACTAGCACTGAACCAGGGCAGTTAAAACGTTCTCAAACTGCCATGTGTTTTGGACCGCAGTTACCTACTTCCCTGTTGTCGCTCTTGAGAGCTATCTTCCTACCTTGTTTTGCTATTTCTCCCTATTAATGTTTCCTTCCAAGTCTCTAAGAATGTGTGGCTCAACCAGCCACAGGCTTTTCACATCAGGGCCTCTTAGCCAGTCTTCCTGCTGGATCTTCCATTCTTGCCACCCTAGAAGCTATCCTTTGTAAATCCAAGCGGTTTTTATGGGGCCTGCTCAGCAATGCTGGTCGCAGTCCTTTACAAGATCAGGAAGCAGCTAGCCAGGTTATGAGACTGCACTCCCAGAACAGCTTTCTGACTTGCCAGTTCCTGCCTCTTTCAATATTTGCATACCTCGCCCTTCCAAGTGAATGACTCTTCCACCACCAAAACACACGAGGCATCTCCAAAACAGAGAGAAATGAAGGCTAGGCTGGAAAGCCAGGGCAATCCGAAACAGGTTTAACTAACATCTCGCCTAATGAAGAAGCCCATGGAGCTTTGAAAACTTGCAAGAAGTACATTGTGCATTTCGGTTGGCCAATAAAGGTATCACTGATGGATTTTTGTTTCTGTGACTACATATGAAATTACAGTTGTCCTTCCACATTCATTGGGGTAGGGATGAAAGACCCCCTGTGAATGTCGACAGAGACATTTTACTACACTTGTCCCTCCGTATTCGCTAGGGTTAGGGGCACAAGACTCCCATGAATATGGAAACACTGCAAATAACAAAAACTCAATGATTTTACCTGAGAGGACACCTCTCTACAAATCTCTAGGTCCTCCGGTGCTCTGTGATCAACGTCCAACAAACACTGACCATAGAACTGCGCTGGAGGAGCTACAAAGGCCTAGTAGAGTCTTCTCTCTAGGAATCCCTAGGTCTTTCAGTGCAACTTTTAGTTAAAGTTGACCACAGAGTTGCACTGGAGGACCTAGAGGTTCCTAGAGAGAACATATTAATCAAATCTGTGAATAATCAAATCCACAAATATCAAAGCCACAAATATGAAGGGATGAGTGTATTTAAAAACAACAGCAAACACTTCTTTTAACTTGAGAGAACAGCTCTCTAGGAATTGCCAGGTCCTCCAGTGCAACTCTGTGGTCAACATCTGCCAGAGGTTAATCAAAGAATCATGTTGGAGGACCTACAAATACCTAGAGAAGAGTTTTCTCTAGGAACTCTTAGGTTCTCTGGCACAACTCTATGGTTAATTTCTGGCAAGAGTTGCAATGGAAGACCTAGAGATTCCTAGAGAGGACATATTAATGAAAACCACAAATAATCAAATCCATCAAAGTCAAAGCTGCAAATGTGGAGGGCCAACTGTGCTCTTTCTTAAAAAGCTCATCCACTGTGAAGCCTTACTAGCCCAATGATGCACCACGTTCATCGGAAACTGAAAAGCATCTGATCAACACCTTCAATAAGTGGCTACAGTCAGTGTGTTAAAACACAGTGCGCTGAGATCAGTAAATCCCAGTTTCTGAATATTGTATTTAAGAGAGGTATAGCCGCTGGCTCAGTCACTTCAGCCTTCTCTGAGTTGTTAGGTAGCTCGCTCTCGCATTTAAAATGGAAAATATTTTCCAGTTGCCTCACTGAGAGATTTCACAAACCTGGCATGAACTGCCTGTGTGAGCCTCTGACCTGAAAGAAAGTATGGAAAATTTTAGACCCAAGGGAAAGTATTTCAGAGCCGCAGTAAAGAAACCAAACATGGGATTGCAGAAATGAAGTTTTATGCCCCTAACTCGCATCTTGTTACCATGAAGGAGGTCCACGTTGCTAATACAAACAGGGAAAATGCAGCCGTTTCAAAAGCCAAAGGGGAAGTACTACAAGTGTAGACATTTGCAGGTAGGGGAACAAATGAGTCCTTATATCTGACAAGGTACTATTCTGAATCATGTCTTTTACAGGGGTGCATTTAAAAAATACCCTAAAACACATGGAAATAGTCAGATTTTCTATACCTTGGCACAGTCATAAATCAAAATGGAGACCGCACTCAAGACATCAAGATGAATATTAAGACATAGAAGGGTAGCTATGAAGGAACCAGATAAGATCCTCAAGTGTAAAGATATATCATTAAATACTATTGCCACAGTATTTCCAGTTTCAAAGTATGGTTCTGAAAGCCGGACAGGGACGACAGCTGAAGCAACTTATTTGAGGAAGAAAACCAATTCGTTGGAAATGTGGTTCTGTACGAAAGTTCTACTGATACAATGGACTCCCAAAATGACCAATTGATCCTAGAGCCAATCAACCTTAAAGGCCAAAATCATGAAACTAAGGCTAATCATAGTTTGGCCATATCATGAGATGATATCATGCATTAGAAAATACTGTAATGCTTGGTAAATTGAGAAGCGGTAGGAAAAAAGGAAGACAACATTACTGATGAATAGACTCAATCCAGGAAAATGTAGCCCAGAGTTTGCAAGACCTGAGAAAAGGAGCAGATTACAAGCTGCCTCAGGTCCAATTAGATATGGATTCAAAGTATATCTTCTTGTGCCATAGTGAAGGCCTAGTTCTTAAGGTAAATGCTCAGCAAAACAGTACGATTGGATTGAGAAATTCTGTCTTCATCCTAGCCAGCAAGCTCCTTCAGCCTCTCTTCTCCACTAAATCACAGGCTGAGAGGGTAGAAACAGGGCCTTCCTGCCCTTGCCTTCCCTGCAAAAGGGAGAAGCTGGCAGCCATGGTGTCTCCTGAAGAAAACAAACATTTTCATGAACAGCATGCAAGAAATCCCAAAGGGTAAGCCCTCAGGCAATCCAAGGACCAGGCGAGGCCAACCTGGCAAAACGTGTCTCTTTTCTGTGCCACCACCCACAGCAGACTTTGGCAGGGGGTTGGGTTGTTACAGGGCAGGGTTGACTACACAAAGCCTAAAGCAAAGTGAAAATTCAGTGTCTTGTTCTGTTCCAGATAAAACACGCCGTCGCAAGTATGGGCAACCCTCACAACATTTGTGGCTCTGACACATCCTCTCGGCTTGTCCCTGAGGAGAGGCACAGGGCTTCCCCAGGCTATAGGTACAAAGGAGAAGAGCAGCACAGGAGAAGCAGACAAGCTTCTCTGGACAAGTCTGCACTATTCTGCCCACAGTATGTTGATATCCATGGAATAAGGAGACCCTGAGGAGGTGCGAGCAGCATCAGATCAGCAAACGGCTACCACAGACCACTCGGAGCAAGACCAACCAATCCCACACGGAAGAGAGGTGGGTCAGTAGGTATGGAAAAGCTGTCCTCCTGAGCCTTCCCCGGCTCCCAAAAGACCCAAGGCCACAAGGCTTCAGAGCACAAGCCACTGTGAAACTATTCAAAGAACGTTATCCGGCTGCTTTTTGGCCCAGAGACAAAGCTGCAGAGAATTCAGCATCTGAAATTAACCCAGCAACCCAGCCAGCTGCTGCTCATGCCTCCTCTCCTGCAGCAGACAAAGGGAGATCAAGTTCCTCTGAATTTGCAGTGCAACTATGAAACGGCCGAACCTCAAGAGACGAGACCATGCTGGAAGAACGTTTCCCACCCACTGCCCATTCCCACCGTTTTCCAGCCTGCCAGGGGAAGGTTAAAAACAGCAAGGCCCTGGGACTGGCTGCTGAAAAGGCAGAATGGCTCTCTCTCAGCCACTCCAATGCTGCAGCACTAGGTTCGCTGGCTTCTGCGCAGAGGAGAGGCGCTCCACGGAAATGTTTACGTGAGAGGGGGATGGGGAAAGGAAGAATTTCGGTAACAGAAAGAGCACAGCGGGTGTGCAACACAGAGCCCATACACCCCCCTCCAAAAAAATCCATGTTCGCTTCACTGCACTTATCCCAGAAACCTGAAATTTTTTTCTGCTTGTTTTGCTCTCGCTGCCAAGCAGATATGAAACACTTCTCTCTCACTTCGCAGGGATGGTGAAGCCTTAAACTCAGGTTTTCTAAAAAATGCAGCTAAGTAAAAACATCTTGGAAGGCTCTGGTACAATTTCTTCCTCCGTGAAATGCCAGGGTTGGTTTACAAGCCAGGAAAAGTGCTAAATACAGGGAATAAGTGAGTTGCTATGTTTGCTGCAATTTCACCAGAAAGGTGTTCTTAAGGGGCTTTCCACAGCGGTTGACTGTGCTGCTGCTGCTTCAAATCAGGAATATGGGGGCATAAAACTTTGTTTTCCTTTCAATCCGGAAAAGCAACTTCGCCACTTAAAACAACAGCCGCCTCCAAAAATTATTATTAATAGCAAACACTTCTCGTTGTTTCCAAGGTACACATCTTAAGTTTCACATAAACCTGCCACTCAATAAAAGTGCTTTCAGAGGCAGCTAGCACTCCCTCCACCAAAATGCAGATCCATTAACCTTTTCACAGCGCCATGCCATAGGAGCTGCTTGCATGCGGTTAATTTACAACTCTGCCAATCTGGCTGCCGGACTAAGATGTCTGCAATATTGGAACGAACCCCTGATTTGGGGTAATTTTTCACTGAGATCTCAAAAAGGAGAATGGGTTTGTAACAGCAGTGGAGAAGGATCACCTGCAGGCTGCACCTAGGCTGCATCAACAGAAGTATAGTGTCTAGATCAAGAGAAGATATAGTACCACTCTATTCTGTTTTCACAAGACCTCACCTTGAATAATACTGCATCCAGTTCTGGGCACCACAATTCAAAAAAGATGTTGAGAAGCTGGAGCATGTCGAGAGCTGGGCACCCAAAATGGTGAAGGGTCTGGAAACTCTAAAGTCCTATGAGGAGAGACTGGGTATGTTTAGCTTGGAGAAGACATGGTTATGTGGTGATACAACAGCCTTGCTTAAGTATTTGAAGGGATGTCATATTGAGAATGGACCCAACTTGATTTCTGTTGCTCCAGAGAATAGGGCACAGAACAATGGATGCAAGCCGCAAGAAAAGATATTCCGTGTAAACATTAGGAAGAACTTCATGATGGTAAGAGCTGTTCAACAGTGGAAGATGCTGCTTTGAAGTGTGAGAGAGCTTCTTTCTTTGGAGGCTTTTAAATGGAGGCTGGATAGTCATCTGTCACGGAGTGCTTTGGTGCATGGCAGAATGGGGTTGAACTGGATGACCCTTGAGGTCTCTTCCAACTCTATGATTCTAGGGTGAACTCAGGGACAAGGCAATAAACTGCCTTCAGCGTGGCACAGAAGGGTAGACTGTCCCCTGGCTGCTCCTCCAGCGCTCCATGTGAGGGCAAGTATGCCAGGCTCTATGGCATCCTGAAATCTTTTGGCTCACTTGATCCCTGGTTGGTTGCCATCGCAGCACGGGAGAAGAAAGCTACAGAGGTTACACAGCTATGGCAGGGAGAATGGGGTTGCGTGGCGATCTGTGCAAGTCATGGACATCCCTTTTCTGTTTTGCAAAACCAGTGTTAAACAGGAAGTGCAAGTCTTGTTTGTTTCAGTCTCAATCCCAATGCACTCCAAACACAAGGCCCCTTGTTGAGGGCCTACACAGGCAAACGCATCTAAATGTCTAACTTGTACTAGTAAAAATTATTCTGTGAAGCAAGTGTTTACAATTTTACCAAAAATCTACGACATAAAAAAATTAAAAATGAAAATACCATCATTTTAAAATTTAAAGAGCCATGTAGAATAAAGGCCATACACACTTCCACTAAAACCCATCAATGCACTTCAGACCAAAACAAAAGCATTAACTGCAATATTTAGACCTTCCCAAAGCCTTCAGGTTCGCCAGATGCTCTTATCAGCAGGCAGTTTCAAACGGTTTTTGCACTTTGGTCTACATTAAAACAGTTTGGCCGATGGCTCTGCTTTGGCTAAACTAGGAATGCAAACATACAAGCACAAGTTCTCTTCATTCTCCTGGAGTCCCCTGAAAATGCTGGGTTAAAACGGGTATTTTTAGCTGCCTCTTGCAACCAATAAATAAAGAATTAATAGGGAAAGCAATGAGAGTAATAATAATAAAACAAAAGGCTTTGCTGCAAACTGGAGCGGTTTTGTTTCACTTTTTTGTCGTGCACAATGGAGTCCGTCTATTCGGCTCACCCGCTTCAACTGGGGCATTCAAAGGCAGTCAGACAAAAGAATGCTGGAGAGTAAACTGCACTAGACGGGAATATTTTTAGCAAGCAGTAAGAGAGAGACTCTACTCTGGAATTTCTGCCCCCACATTTATAACCAGGGAGCACTGTCTGAAGATGATTATTTTTTTCAAGTCCAGAAGTACAAGATAATTTGTCTTCAAAACATTTGATACACTTTTGGGGGGGGGCATGCGGGATAACAAGCAAACAATGCATCTGCTCCCATCTGTTTCAGATAATGTAGTATGTCTGGAAGAACATTAAGAGCAGAAAACTCAACTGAAAAAGCATCTCTACGTACTTCCATGGAAGAAGGATCAGTAAAGCCTATTTCCTTAGAAAGCCCAGGACTCTGAACACTCTTGTCACAAAATTTTGTGATGACTATGTTCAAAATAATACCCTCATAATCCGGTCATGATGAGAGATTGCATTACACTAAAAAGAAAAAAGAAAAAGATAATAACACACGAGCAAATTATAAATCCTGTTCCAAGGCCAACAACCTTTGCTCCGAACAAAACATTAAAAGACTGAGTGTATGAGCCATGATGATATATGTTTGTAGTTGTTCCCTTGCTTTCAAGTCATTTCTGACTCACGGGGACCCTATTTTAGGGTTTTCTTGGCAAGATTGGTTCAAAGGTTTGCCACTGCCTTCCCCTGGGACTGAGAGAGTGTGACTTGCCCAAGGTCACCCAGTGGGTTTCCATGGCAGAGCTGGGATTTTAACCCTGGTCTCCAGGGTCCTAGTCCAATGCACAAAGTATTCTGTCATGCTGGCTCTCTAATGATATATATGCAATCAACTTGAAAAGACCAAATATTAGAAACAAGCTACAGTGGGCCCTTGTTATCCACTGCGGTTTGTTTCCAGGATCCCCAATGGATTCCAAAATCCATGGGTGATCAAGTCCCATTGAATACAATGGGCTGCTGCTGCTGCTGGTGGTGTTGTTGTTATGGGCCCTTGGTATTCATTGGGGTTTGGTTCCAGGATCCCCTGTGGATCTCAAATCCAGGGATGATTAAGTCCCATTAAATACAATGGTTTGCTGCTGCTGCTGCTGCTATTACTACTGTTATTATTATGGGCCCTTGGTATCCACTTAGGTTTGGTTCCAGGATCCCTGGTGGGTCCCAAAATCCACAGATGCACAGGTCCCATTAAATACCAAAGAATGAATACACAGTAAAATGGTGTCCCTTAAATAAAATAGCAAAATCAAGGCTTGCTGTTTAGAATTTATACTTTTTTTTAAAAAATGTTTTCAAGCTGTGGATGTTTGAATCCGTGGAGAATGCATCCGTGGATGCAGAGGGCCAAGGGTATTATTTGGCCACTTTACTTGGGCACACTTCCTTTTCCAAGGGTATGTTTGGTAGGCCTGTGGGAAGGATTTTAACCTGCAAGCAGCATGGTCACGCATGCATGTATGCATTCACATGCACATACTGGGCCCTCTCTCTGGAGCTCAGGCTGCTGAACCGAGAGCCAGGTCTGCAGGCTGCAGCTCCACGCCGACACGGCCACCGCACATTCCTCCTCCTCCTCTTTTTCTGCCCATCCCAGCCCCCATCTTTTTTCCGTCCCCCTCCCAGCAGCACTGCGGCAACAACAACGCAGATGGCAGCAGTGTGACCTGGCTGTTCCTGCCTCCTTGTTTTGATCCTGCAGTCTTGATTGTTCAGGCTAATCCCACACTCGGAGCCTTGGCCGCCGGCCAACACTGTTATTAATGGCACAAAAGCTGCTCATTCCAGCTACTTCGACATCCGCTAATGCTGCTGTGGTTGCCTCTCCTCTGCCTCCCTTCCTCCACTGGACACCACCAACGCTGCCACCAACGCCACTGAACCGGAGGAGGTGGAGCCCCTTGGACAGAACCTGGTCGTTTTTGAAAGAGAGAAGAGCTTTCGAGAACAAATCCCAGTTTAGCAAGTGAGACGAGAAATAAGAGCGGCTAGAAACAACAAGTGAGAAGCAGCTTGAGCCTGGGTTTTTATGACAATTCACGAACCCAGCGGTTGTGAAAGAGAGGAAATTCCAAAAAGCAAGTCAAAGAAGAAGGAAAATAATAATAATAACTTCAAGCCATGCCAAAACGTCCAGCCATACCTGGTAAAAAGTTAAACAGAACACTCAGCCCAGAGCCTTAGCAATACTGAGATTTTACCCTGTGCAGGTCTGAAGGCTGAGCACATGGCTATGCCAAAATAAAATAATCCAGTCTGAGACTGTTTTAGCTGCCGTGGCTCAATGCTATGGAATCCTGGGAACTATAGACAACCAATCCCAGACTCCTCCAGCCAGCGTGGTAAAGCTCAGGTTGGCTGCAGGGATTCTGGGAGCTGAACTCCACGGAGGGAAATGTTTTGAGTTCTGGTTTGTTGTGTCTTTCTTGCAGAAGCAACAAAGTGGCTTCCATGGCTGTGTTTGCACTGGAGAAATAATAATGTAGTTTGACACTGCTATAACTGCCATGGCTCAATGCTATGGAATACTGGGATTTATAGTCTGTTGTGACACCAGAGAGCTCTGTCAGAGAAGGCGAAATGTCTCACAAAACTACAGTTCCCAGAATTTCACAGCATTGAGCCAGAGCATTTAAAATGGAGTCAAAGTGGATTATTTCTGCAGTGCGGACACAGCCGTACCCATTCTGTGCACCCACTGCCCACCATGTTCCTCCTCAAACCATGAAGAAACTCAAGCACACGCTTCCTACTTCCCCTGTGAAAGGAAACACAATGTACAGAACAGCATTTAAATTCCGTCCAGAATTCTACAAGAAGTCAACCTTGGATTTTTATTTTTATTTTTTATTTTTTATTTTATTTTTTTGGTAACAACAAAGACTTGGTTTTCCCTCTATTTTTAAAAACTTGCTAAAAAAAACTAGGTTGAAGCTGTGAGTGTAGCATTCCTGCTAACCCAGTTTCAAAAGGGTTTTGCTATACTTTCTTTCACCTTCATTCTTTGGTCAGATCACCTACTGCAGTATTTTATTGTTTATTTATCTAAGGGATTTGTATACCGCCTTTCTCACAAAATGGAATTATAATGGGAGTGTAAGACTTATTACTACTATTATATTTGTATCCTGCTTTGCCGGGCAAAAAAAAAATTGGGTGTTCAAAATGGATTATTATTTAAAAGAACAATACAATTCAAAACATACAAAAAGTGGGCATTAAATTGTGGAGTCTAAGGTTTTAATGGCCAGCATCCATAGTTTTTTGTAGAGTTTTGGGCTCCTTTCTGACGTTTCGCCAGCATCCGTGGGTGGTATCTTCAGAGAATGAAGCACTAAATTCTCTGAAGCATTAAATTATTAGGAACAAATGATAACATCACCATCAGGATTTCTGATACTAAGAACAAAACTCAGGAAAAGTATACAGTGGTCCCCCGGTTTATGAATCCCCCGGCCTACGAAAACCCCGGTTTAAGAAAGAGCTGGGGCCGGAAAAACAGCCCTGGTTTACGGGAAAAAAAACCAGTTTAAGAAAAGAAAGCGGCGGAAAATTCAAATGGTGCAGGGGCTGGTTTAAGGGGCCCCAGTTTACGAACTTTTCGGGTTAAGAAAAGGGTGCTGGAACGAATTAATTTCGTAAACCGGGGGACCACTGTACAAGGGTTAAACCCTGTCTCTTTTTCTCTCACCTCTATATAGATTAGCCAAGAACAAGTATATTTGTAATCCTCCAGGCTAATGGTCTCTACACACATCCGCACCCCCTACTACAAATAGTACTTATTTCTCCTTTCCAATGGAGGAGCTACTTCTTTCTACAATGAGCTAAATACTTGCAGACTCTCCTTCCTTGACTCAGAACCACCAACAAGATTTGGGTGCCAATTTCCTTTGCAGACTCTATTATACCCAGGACTAGGAGCTTCTTGGGAAGACAATCAACAATGGCAGTGCTCTCTTATCAGGTTGTGAAGATGCCAAGGAGAATGGAAGGAACCAAGAACTATTGATTTTGGTCTACTATCTCCGAGGCAGAAGTTGCAATAGAATAAAATTGTTGAAGCACAAGCAACGAACATGGTTCCAAAGAAATCGCAATCGGGTTGAACAGGCCCCTTTCGATGAGTTACTAAGCATATCGCAAGTAAAATAACCCAATAGATAAGGACAAGATCGCATAAGCAAACAGTGTTGCTAGAGACTCAGGAATCCAGTGGTTTTGCTGAAGAACAACATTGTCCAGATCAGAATCAGTCAATGGAAATGAAACAAAGCTTTCACATCTCCAGGCAGGACAAGAGAGAAGTCTGTGTCATTTAAAAAGCCAGATTCAGTTTCTCTTGAGCTAATACCTCTTCGTCCACCTTTCCAACACTGAGGAAGGGAAGGAGAAAGTGCTTGACTAACTCCATCTTCTACCCTGAAGCATCTTCTGTAGCTGTGCTGAGGCTGCTGTCATGAACAATAAGTGAATTTGTTGCCATGAGAGACAGAAACCAGGGATTGGCCTAAATATGCGATTCCCAGGATCATACACAGAGTATATATCCACCCAAATCAGGGGCTTAGCAATGAGGTTTCCCAGTAAAAGTTTTCCTACGTTGAATATATTAATATATTGCATATAAAATTGTTAACAAACTCCTCTCTACAAAATTAGTAAGGAATAGATTCGCTTTTACGACAAAAGCTGAGTTCTCAATGCAACGTCAGCTTCTCAGATTATGAGGCCCACCAACAAGTGATCAAAAGGTGCCAACAACAAAACTGTTGCCTCTCTTTTCTTCTGAACAACTAAGAGTCCTGTGGCACCTAAAAAAACAACCTAGCAGATTATTATAGCATGAACTTTTGTGAACTGCAGCTCCACCCAAAAGAGAAATCAAAGCAACCCACAACCAGTTGATCCTCCAATTTACCTATATCTCCTACTACAAGTAGGAAGAGAAGTGTGTGTTCACAGGCGACAGCAATTCTGTGTTGCAAGTTGGGAGCTCTTCCTCAGCTTTCATTCTGAGAATCGTCAAGATTTTATAACTTCTGCATGTTCAATTGTCACATTTTTGGAGACCACCAAGTAGCAAGAAGGCTTTGCTATGGACAGATGCGACAGTATGGATGTAATCTCTCAATAGCAAAGCTTTTGCAGAAGCTAAATACTTAGCGCACAAAAATTGATCTGGAAAAAGCCACCAAAAATTCATACAGTTGGTTCTGCTATGAATTGCTAGATTCTTGGGTTTGTCTACAATGGAGGCTTTGCATCAGTATAAAGCCATTCTGCTCACAGAAGGTCCCCAGTCTTCACTGAAGCCCAAAACTCCCACAAAAAGCAGCATCGGATGTAGAAGACTGGTTATATAAACTATATGATATGTTGACCTTAGATAAATTAACTATGAGGCTTAGAAATACAAATTCATTAAGCTAGAAGAGGACTGGTCAGAAGTAATAAACTATTGGAAATTAAGATGGAGAGATTCTGTAATCCAATATTTAGATGGTATATAAACATGGGGGGAAAGAAAAGAAGGGAAAAGAAAATATAGATTCTAACAAATAGATATGGATATTTCAAAAATAGAGAAAATATTAAAAACAATGAAGGAAGAAATATATTAGTAATAAACTAGTTGAATAGAAAGAGGCAGTCACTCTCATGTCCATGTTTTATTTAATAGTCTAGATGTTATGTTGTATATGTTATGTTACTGAATGTTTGTTAGGTATAATTTAACATTTAAAACAACCAACAGCATAGGATACGGCCCACGAGAGGCTGGTGAATATCAGGTAGCCCTGCCTTCAAAAACAAATGAACTTTCTGCTAATCCTATGCACCATTGTTAGTGCACAGATGCCTGGTGTGTGCTCTGAGAAACAGGAACTGCCTGACCTAGATAACTCTTAACATGAAATAACAGCATGAAGACAAACATCCACGGTTTACTTCTCTAGAAATGAGCCAATTCAGACCCAGTTTTGGCGGTGGAGGATTGGGATGGGGCTTTTTAATAGATACAATGGGTGAATGGTAGCTGTAAACATAAGCAGAACACAGGTAAATCATTGGGGGGGGGGAAGAAAGGGACGAATTTGCCATGGTAACAGAAGCTTCTAAGTGGTTTGAGCTGTTCACAGTTGCGCTTCTGCATGAAATGTACGTGAAAAGAAAAGCCAGGCTGCATCAGATCAAAGGCCCATCGTCCAGCATTTGGTTTACACCACAGCCATCACTTCCCTATGGAGAGTCTGCATATAGGACATGAGTCCATCCGCACCTCCTCATGTTCCACAGAAACCGATCCAAAGGGGCACAGTGCTTCTGGGGCTGAAGGGGAAATATACAGGCATCAGGAGCAGCCTCCACCAAGTTTAACTGTGTGTTGTGTGAAGAAATGCATCAGTCCTTGCACCAGTCCCAAATCTCCCCCATACGTTTTCCTGGTGAGAATAGTGGAGGAAAAGCTGCTCCTCAGACCCTGTATGTGTATACCTGGAGGTTGCCTCTTGACCCATATATTGCAAGATTACATGTTCCAGACCCATGACTTTTCTGGATGCCTTATTTCCAGGAGGAAGGCAACCTCCTTTTCTTTACACTATCTATCTTTGCTGTTCTTGTGTGCCTTCAAGTCATTCCAACTTACGGTGAACCTAAGGCAACTTATCATGGGGTTTTCTTGGCAAGATTTGTTTTATTGTTTTATTTTCTTATATCCCACCGTTCTCCCAATATAGGCACTTAAGGCGGCAAACAAGTATGGGACTTTCCATACTTCCCAAGTGAGGCGGTCTGTACTCGCCCCTTTAAGCAGCGAGATGGGGCCAAGACTGCTGCACCGGCAGCCTCCGAGGCCCCATCCTGCCGCTTCCGGAGGCCGCAGGGAAGCAGCAAACTGCCGCTTCCCCGCGGCCTCAAAGCGGGGTGCAGCAGGCGTCCTGGGTGCCCGCTGCACCCCGCTTCCCTTGGGGCTGGTGAAGGGAAAAAGGGGCTGTCACTGCGGCCACCTTCTCCCCTGGATCCTCCCATGGCCGTTTAAAGGCTGTGGCAAGGACCCGGTGCAAAAAAGGAGCTCCATTTTGGAGCTCCTTTTTGCGCTGCAGGAAGGGTGAGCTTGGCGCCCTGCCATGGCGCCCTGCCGTCATGGCGCACACAGCATTTGCCATGACAGCATCATGGCACGTCCGTATGGCCTATAAAACAAAACAATTGAAAAACAATAAAAATATTAATACATGAATATTAAATTTTAAAAAAATTAAACAATTTTAAAGCTCAAAGCAGTTATAAATGAAAATATATCAAAATACAAACCATTAAAATTTGGGTAGCCCAGCCTTAAAACCCAGTCCTTCTCCACTTAATAGGCCAGACTGCACAGGAACGTCTTTACCTGGCAGCGGAAGGATAGTAAAGAAGTACAGTAAAGAAGGCGGGATATAGTAGTAGTAGTAGAAGAAGAAGAAGAAGAATTGTTCAGAGGAGGCTTGCCATTGCCTTGCCCTGAGGCTGAGAGAGTGTGACTTCTTGCCCAAGGTCACCCCAGTGGGTTTCATGACCAAGCTGGGAATCGAACCATGGTCTCCAGAGTTGGACTCCAACACTCAAACCACTATGCTATGGTGGCTCTCATACTGCTGAACTTAATTTGTGAGTATCATAAAATTTAGGGGATTCCAAGGCCCAGATATGCTGCCAATAGGCAGGTCCTGATATTTGGGCTGGGGGGGCTTTGAGGAATTTTGGGACAACCGGTATTTCTAGCCTAACTTTTGGCTGTCTCAGTATTGGTATTCCTACTATGCTAACCTATTAAGCTTGGATGTATTCGCGCCTGGTATTTTGTAACACTGCTGTGTATGTACTGTACAGGTTCAACATCCATTCGATTCTGATCAGAGACCTTTCCCAGAGAAAAATCCTTCTAAATGTTAACAACCTTGAAATAAGTACAGCTGGCCCTCCACATCTGTGGCTTTGCAGATTTGATATTATGGTTTTAATTAATATGTTCTCTCTAGGAATGTCTAGGTCCTCCAGCACAATTCTGCCAGAGGTGAACCACAGAGTTGTGCCAGAGAACCTAGAAGGCCCTAGAGAAAACACTCCTCTAGGCATTTTTAGGTCCTCCAGCATGATTCTATGATCAACTTCTGGCAGATGTTGACCATAAAGTTGCACTGGAGGACCTGGAGGTTCCTACATAGGTGTTCTCACAGGTAAAAAGGAATAGTTTCAGTTGTGGTTTTCCCACATTTATGGAGTCCTTCACCTCTAACACCAGAGAATGTATGAATACGCATGAGGTAAAAAATTTAATAGAACAACAACAACGTCTTCATAATCTTCATTTGCAATGCAACCCAAACATTTAAATGGTTCAAAACTCACGTCACAACGACCAAATGCCTGAAACTAGACGTTTCCCTCCCTGTAAAGAAAGGTGTGGTCTTCCTGTGTAGAACAGAAAGGTGTGCGAGATTAAACTGGAATCTGGAGATTTTGTTTTGTAGTTTGGCAGCTGGAACCCCTATCGCCCATCGAAAAAACAGGTCCCACCATCCCCATCCGTCAATTCACAGCCGTGGGTTGCTTGCTGAGTATCTGGCTCAGTGGGCAAGTGAGCGGAGCACCTGGGAAGGAGGCTGGTGCCTTTTTCTCTGCAGAGCAGACCTAATTAGCATCATTCATGCCTTCATTACACAAGAGATACAAAAATAAATTCTGGATAATCCCCTTGCCTCTCTCTAGTGCTTTCTGAGAAGGGTCTAAGAGTGTTCAGCAAACAATGGTTTAAGCCTCAGCACACCCTGGATGGATGGCAGAAAGGCTCGGCACACAGAGGGAAAGGGAAAATGAGTCAGGTGGGTAAAGAAAGAGGACTTCTCAATATCAGAAGAGTCTCAGCAGCAAGCACAGCCGCGCTCCATCACTCCCCCAAATGTATTTGTGGAGCCAATTTGTGTTACCTGGATGGCGCCGAGGGCGGCTGGGGCTGCTTCTCTATTTGGAGACCAAGGCACAAGAGTTCTTAACCTGGTCGCACAAGGCAGGTTGCAAAGGCAGGGAGTGAACTGGTTGTGTGGGAAATGTCAACATCATCCAGCCAAAAAAACCTCAGCATTAGCAGAAACATTACGATCAGACAAAAAAGCACCTTTGTCTAGACTTTACAAACGCTTGCTAAAATTCTATACTGAAAATGAAATAATTAAAAGATAACATGATAAAGTGGGCCCAAAACATTGGGTATAACCTTGATTTAGATCAATGGGAAAAAACTTGGAAAAATGATTAAAGTATACACGATGTCAGGACTTAAAAAAGAATTACTATAAAATATTTTATAGGTAGTATCTTTCCCCAGATAAGATTTGTAAGATGTATGGAAATTGTAAAAATAAATGTTGGAAATGTCACACACACAAAAAAGGAACTCTATATCACGCTTGGTAGACATGGGAGAAGGTAAAAAATACTGGCTAAACATAAAACAAACAATTAAAAAAATATTAGATATAAACTTAAAATTAAGACCAGAAATATTTTTATTAACTATGATAGACGAAGAAAACAAACAAACAAAAAAAACACAGATGTACTGTATTATATTTCAAATAATAGTAGCTGCAAGAATACTTCTAGCAAAATATTGCAAAAACAATAAAATTCCGGAATTAGAAGAATGGGAAATGAAATTATATGAAATAATGGAGATGGACAGTATATCCAAAGACCTTCAAGACATGGAAACTAACAAACACACAGAAGAATGGGAAAAAGTAATAACACATCTCTCTCAAAAATGGGGAGAAATAACATTAAAATTCAGTTTGAATTAAAATAAAATACTACCTAAAATGGACATCTAAAAGCATGAAACAAAACTAAGGCGTAGAAGGACAGAAGAGACATTACAGTTAAAATAATTGGTTAAAAGCTCATTAGTGTTTTGCAAGAAAAGACAGGAAAAGAAATATAAGAAAGATAATATATCACTCATCAGGTTTAAGTAAAGAGAGAAGAAGCTCAAAGCAAACTCCTCCCCACCTTACAAAGTTGTAAGGATGTACAGTGAGACATAAACATCTTTTCTCTTTACTTCCAAAAAAAGAAAACAAAGATACACCAATTAAGAGAAGAAATGGAAATCTTATTTAAAAGTTTATTTTTCGAAAGGCTCTTAATATCAATGAACGCTGACATTACAAGTAGAGTCTCAATTATCCGACATAAACTGGACTGGTTGATAGTTGGATAATCCGGAAGGTCCAAGAAAAGCCTTGAAATCAATATTAATTGCAAATATATTGAAGTCTTATTGGAATTAATAGTAAAAGTAAATGTAAAGAAATCACTGAGCAACACTGTGATGTACAGTATAAACTGTTCAGTCTTCTGAAAATTCAAAGAAATCACAGAAACTTTAAAGAAATCACAGCAGCCACAACGTTGGATAGTCATGTTGGATAACCGAAGGTTGGATAATAGAGACTCTACTGTATGTACAATTTGCAAATCCTGTGTTGCTCACTTTTCTGTTTCTTTGCCTTTTTTCTTTGTTTCCTTTTGTTTTTTTCTCATTTTTATACACATACCTTTTATGTATGTGCCTTTTGTATACTCCTTGTATCTAAGCTTTATAATAAAATAAAATAAAAAAACACCATCCAGCCATAATGTGTGGCTACGTAATTCAGACACTACCTCCGCAGAAGTAACTCTCTCTCAAACACACACACTCACACACATGTAAACAGGGCCCTTTGTCAAGAACCAGTATGGTGTGGTGGATAGAGCCCTGGCACTAGATGGGGAAGATTTCTTTCAGTTTCTTACCAGCCATGACATTTAGTGGGTAAACTTGAGACAAAGCACCTCAATGGGCCACTATAAGGGTTAGAAGGCTTCAGTTCAAGAACATGCTTCAATTCAAAGCAATGTGCATCACCAGAAATGCTCAGCTGGACTGGACCACAGGCTTACAGAGTCCAATATGGTGCTGCCCGAAGTCATCAACAAGCCATTCATAGGAAGTCAACAAGCAGTACATGAGGGGCAATTCAAAGATATAGCCGTGTTACTCTGTAGAATCAGTATGTAGAGAGGTCTTGAAGCTGTAGTACTTCATACTATGAGAATCTGTATTGCACTTCTGACATACATCACTAATGCTGCGCATTCAAGTGTTCAGACATGTTTGCATTCCTTTGAACTCCAAAATGAGAGAGAGATGTTTCTGCAGAAAAGTTTTGTATTTATTGTTCTTATATTTAGTTGCAACTACAGCTGGCCCTCCACATTTGTGGCCTTGACTTTTGCAGATTTATTTGCGGTTTTAATTAATACGTTCTCTCTAGGACCTCCAGTACAACTCTGCCAAAAATTGACCATAGAGTTCTGTTGGAGAACCTAGAAGTTCCTAGAGAAAACACTTCTCTAGGCACTTGTTGGTCCTCCAGCACGATTCTAGGGTCAACCTCTGGCAGATCTTGACCAGAGAGTTGCACTGGAGATTCCTAGAGAGGTGTTCTCTTAGGTGAACTTGTGTTTTACTTGTGGTTTTTCCACAATTCAGAGGAGACCTTCACCCCCTAAACCCAGTGAATGTGGAGGGACCACTGTATTTCTAATCTTACTACATTTTCATCTGCATACCCTATAACAGGCACACTCTGCCTACAGCCCTTGGTGTCCCATATTTTTTCTTAAGAAATTTACACTGACACTGTGTAGTACTCAGGCAGCAAAATGGCTCCCAATCACCCAAAAAGACTACACAGCATCTGCCTTTAGACAGAGTGCATGTGTCAGGGTCATAGGTTAGTATCTCCCTCCATATTACAGAAGGATGGTATCACAGAACGTCTGAGTAGGTTAAGGTTGACCCATTTCATTCCAGCACTTTGGACCTTGTTGCTGTCTCCATTTCCTGGGCTCCACTTTATCCATTCAGTTCACACGTGTGAAGCTTCTTTGGTCAATGGACTGATGAGTTGGAGAACTGAAACCCTGAGAGGCTGCTACTAATAGTTCTTTGTGTACTGCATGCTGAGCACTACATGCTTCTACATGCTCCATGTCAATAAGTATTGGGGAGGGGAGCGACAAAGGATGGGAGGAGGAGTCCTCCCTGAATAAAAAGGCGGCTCCGGCATTTATACGGCAGCAGCGAGCAAACTGTGAGGTCCCCTGTAAGGAAGATACTCACATCTGTGCCCTTTCATATTGCCCTGGCTTCCTTTTTAATTCATCTGTCTCCGCAGAGCAGCGTGCACTGCCTCCGTCTTGCATGAGCTGCATTCAGAGCAGGTACGGATGAGGCAGAAAGAGAAGCGCCTTGTGCTCCCTGTTGAAAAGGAGACAGGTGGCAAGTGGCTAGGAGGATAGGAGAGAAAATAAACAGAGGGAAGAGGAGGAGGAGGGAAAACTGCACGGTCCTAAATAAGACCACGGAGGACTGAGGAGTCACTTTCCTTCCATTCGGGAGAGAACAGTTGGGCTGTTGGAAGCACATGGTGCAGGACTGTGGGTGTGCTGTTCTTCTTCGCAGATGCCCTTTCTTTGAACTAAAAATCTGCTGGAATTAATAAAGCGCAGGGCAGGAGAATCCACTTTAACCAAATGTATGCGTGTGTCCCCCTCTGCTTCACAGAGCACGGCAGATCGCCTGACCAGCGGAAAAGAAAGACGGGGAGATATTGTGTGTGTGTGGCTATTCTTACCATCCTGAAATAGATAATGTTAAATATACATCTCCCCACAATCTACACTTCTGATCAACTAGACAATTGTTTTTTTCAATAGAAAAACAGTACCACTTGGGCCTCTTCCCACTTCGCCTCTGATAGGCAGATACCCTGAGCAACCAAAATGTTCCATATGTGAGTAAGCAATAAAGGCCATTCAAAACAAAGACTAGGTTTATTCTGCATCCCAGCTTCCTTTCTGAAGCATGCTGCCCTGCTGAGAGTTACAGTGACACAGACCCAGCACCACACGGTTCAAACCAAGTTACCTGGAGTACGGCATTCTTTTTGTCCTGATATTAAATTACTAATACGCAATGTATGGGTACAGCATGATCTTTTGGATGAGTTGGACTACATATTACACCTTCTTCGTCACTGGCTACACTAGCTAGGGCTGATGGGAGTGGCAGTCCAACACCACTGGAAGGGCCATGCAATTCCCCACCTTGGACTGAATGGCAAGATAATCTGTTTTTTAAAGGCCCTATCCCTGTTTTCTCAATTTTGTCAGTGCGATGATGCTTTATACAATTTCACTACTTGCTCTTTTAGCACTCCATATAGCAAAGTCCTTATGAAATATATCTGATTTCTGGAAGGATCCATCTGTAATCCTATTGTATTACTCATCCAATACCAAGGTGGTATTAAAAAAAAAAATTCCATTTTTCAAATTGCTTTGCCTGCCAGAACTGCCTTCTAACAGATTTAATATGGTTTACGCTGTAACTCTAACCATCCTGGTTCAAGTGTCTCTTAAGAGTAATAAGACTTTACAAATTTAAAGATGGCTGACTGACCTTTTACAACAAAATGCCACCAAGCCATTTGTCAGCAATCAATAGACCAGTCAGATTTCTGGAAATTAAGGCTGGTGAAGCATCTGGGGAAATCAGTCGAAGCCAGGTGTTTCTTAATGGACAAAAGAATGCAAAAATCCCAATTAGGTCACCCAACTTTATACTCCATGGATTGGCTACCATCTTAGAAAAGGGCCGCAAACTTCCCAGACGCTGTGGTTTTTATGAACAGCTAGCTGGTTGCCATTAAATTTCTCACTAAGGACCTCAAAAGCTTCTTCTGAGCTTCTAAGAATATCCTAAGAATTTGGGAGTGCCATTGCTAATGGGATGAAATGCATGACATTTGAGGAGGATCCTCAATTCAGGGTGCCACTAGCAGCTCTGCCAACATTGCAAGGGCCATCAGTTGCATTGCCAAGGAAAAAGAAAAGGCAAAGCTGAATTGGGAGGCTTTCTCCCATAGTACTGGGCTAACACAGGAGATGTAACCGAAGCCTTGTCAATGAGCACCTGGCTTGCCACCCCATCCCCATCCCTCTCTTTGCTGATGGAGACTATCAGAGAGGCTCTTTCTTTGGTCTGTGGCATGCAAAGAGAGAATTTCTTAATGACTCAATATGCAATCTCTTAGGATAAATCTCAGGTTATAACGTGATGAATGAATTTCCCTTCCCTTTCATCTCAAACCGCTTGGCTAATTTTTGATACACAGCAGCTTCTTTGGAAGAAGAGAGGTCTTGTATTGGAACTGGTGCATAAAGACTATACTCTTGGACAGACAGTTGCATATAGCAGAGAAATAACAAATGTAGAAAATGCCCTGCTGAGCAAATTTCTCTGGCCTGCAGGGCCCCACTTTCTGCTCCAACCTGCCTGAAGAGTGATGCTACAGTCAGACCCATGACAATATTTCTTCGCTGAGTATTTTCCTACCAACGTTTGGGCAAGAAATGTAAAAGGGAGAAGTCAGAACCTGAATTCAAGCCCCACACACACACACATACATACATTCAGGAAAAGGTTTTAAAAGGCATTTAAAGGATAGAATTTTGTAGAGAAAATAATTAAATGGTCCGGAAACTATTATACATTAAAAGTCACTGGAGCACTGAAAAACCTACCGACTGGCTGCTACTGTGGAAGCTCTTTAAAAGTTGCCATGGCAGCTCATGCTGCAATTTGCCCACTCAGCCTTTAAAATCAGGACATTTTTTAAAAAGTGTATCACAAGCACCAACAAGTAAATGTCACTGAAGGGGGGGGGGGGGAGAAGTTTTCCCACTACAAAAATGTGTCCTCAACATTCTATTAAAGAAGGGATACCAGGTAAGACAAACAGGCTGAACATGCCGCCTCCAGCCCTCTTGGGCTCCAGGGAGAGCAGGACATTTAAGGAGCAGGTTTAAAGCTCGGCTTCTTGTATTTATGGTCTCTGAAATAGACACCTGGCAGAGAAACAATTGCAGACCTGACATCATCTTTTGCAAACCCTGAACGTGCATTTTGCCTCAAAAATAGTTGACAGGTTATCTGGAATTCTGCTTCTTTTCAATAGGGATAGTATAACCTTACTTACAAGCACACATAGGTATCCCTCAGTTAACAAAGCAGATGAGACTTCCTGGACATTACTGTACTTCTTTAATTGAACATTTGGTACCAAGAGGCAGAAATAGCATGGGAAAACAGAAACAGGTTCCTACAAGTTCAACGTGTTTCAGCAAACATTTCGTTCAAAATTAACACTATGCATATATGAAAATCTCCCCTCTCCATCCCTTGCCTCTGTTGGAGTTAAGATCTATTTCAGAAACCTGAAAGAAGATTGGAGGTAAACCCTACTAGAAGGTGTCAAAGATCTCACAGGTATTTCATGTACTGGTCACTCTGCAGTACATAGGGGGCATGTTTGTTATTGATCAAGCCTCACCTGGAGTCCCGCATTCAGTTCGAGGCATCCCATTTTAACATTTCAGACAAGTTGGAGCAGGACCAGAGAAGGACAATGAGGATTATAAGAGCTATGGACAACAAAATATATGTGGAAAGATTGAAGGAGCTGGACATGTTCAACCTGGTGAAGACAAGACTGAGAGGGGACATGGTAAGTATCAAAAGGGCTATTACAGAGAGGAGGGTCCAGGCCTGTTCTCTGCTGCCCCAGAGGATAAGACCAGGTCTAATGGTTTTAAGTTACAGGAGGACAGGTTATAATTGAATGTGAGAAGGAACTTCTTGACAGTAAGAGTGGTTCCTAGAGGGGTGACGGGGGTCTCCTTCTCTGGACGTCTTTAAAAAGAGGCTGGACAGCTACCTACTGAGGATGCATTAGCTGGAGATCCCATCCAATTTTATTATTCTCTTAATGTCTAACTTTTTTCATGAAGGTTTGGCAAACTCAGCATAGGTTGATGCCTTGTTGAGAAATGATAACAACCACATAATGCGCTCCATAATGAATTTAGGACATTATAATGCCATTATTAGTCAAAAGGAGCAGTTGGGTAATTGCAATCATTGTAGTGATTACTGATGCTTTCTGTTTATGCATTGCAGAGTGTTATACAGTTATTATGAAAGAGAGGACAGTGACAATGAGAAGAGTCCTGAACCTGGGTCTGTCCACTCTGGGCAGATACGGGCTGCAATACAACATCTCTCACTGTAGCTTAAATATCCTGTCTTCAGATACTTCGATGCTACATGTCTGGATCTAAGCTAGGCACAGCTATATATACCATCTTCCAACTCGCCAAAAAAGCCCATGAAGCTGCCCCACACATCTGCCTATGTACTGATAGCCAGACCCTTAGAAAGTACAGCAGTACTCAGACCCCCAGAGCATCTCAGCAGTAATATCTCCATCTCAGGTCCAGCTATGGGGAAGGTAGCCAGATGCTTCCCTGATCCTGCCTACTTGTTGCAAAGCACTGCAGGGCCATGGAGAGCAACTATGGGGGCTTTTCAGTAAATGCACTGCAGAGGGAAGGCAGGGAATACCAACCCCTAAAATGACCGCAAAAGAAGATCTGTATGAGTAAGGAAAACTTCCACATGCATACATCCCTTGCAGCATGATGGACATCAGGCATCTGAGACCAGTCTCTGGCCTCTCTCAATGGAAGGGCGCATAAGAACTCAGGCCAACTGCAAACAAAGTCTTCTCCAAAAGCAAAAAGCTCAGCAAAATTGTCTTTGTTTCTCTGGCAAGACAGCACTGACACAGAAAGAGCAGAAAGAGGGAGAGCGGAGTGGGACAGTGAGTCAGCTGAAGGCTGCTGATGCCTCCTGACAAAGAAGCCATGGGCAAGAAAGGGCAAAAGGTCCCTGCTTGGTCTTGTTTTCTTGTGACACTACATGCTACCAGAAAGTAAGTTTCCACCCTTGATTTAGATTTCTGAAACACCTTCCTACACGCCAAAATCTAACAGTTGATTCAAAACAAGTGCGTACATGTTCCGTCCCTTTCCGGATCATCCGAATTGTCTCCATCCCTTTCCAGAGCAGCTGAATTGGTAACCGAAGGATTTCAGCACCTTAGAATTGTGTACAGAATTGATACAGAGAAGATTAGCATGGCCCCTGTGCAAGGATGACATGCAAATTCATGAAGCGTTCCATTTTTTTAAAAAAAAAGAATTGTGTACAAAAGCAGATGATATGACACAACAGCCTTGTGTGGCGGCTGGAGCAACATAAATACAGCACCGCAGCCATCCTCTCCCAAGGCGGACTCTCGCTCAACCAGTCCGACTCCACATACTGCACCACTCTGGTTGTTTCAGAGATTACCTGCCTTGGTATTACAAGAATCCAGGTGAGAAGCTAACCGGTCAGGATTGGTCCATTAAGACTAATAAAACAAATGCTTATAAGGAAACTACAAACCTGTTTTTCTCCAGGTACACAAGCTGGCCATTAACCAATTACACTCTATTTAATGGGACTCAAGGAAAGGAATCCTGGAGGAAATTTGGGTGGAGGGAGGAGGGGAACCTTGCTGGAATATAACCAAGATACTCAAAAACAATCGTGCCTTCTATATCCTCTTCAACGGGCTTTGTTTTTCATGAATCAAAGCCCTAGTTTTTTTAATTTCTCATGTGGTCTGGGGAAGAACTTGCAGTGGAAAAAAAAAGTATTATGGCTTTCATAAGGGCAAAATACTGTTTTGTTTCATCTGCAGATTGGGGAAACCTCTCGGTAAAGAATGCAATTCGTCTTCAAAGCCTTTTCAACCTGAGTGCATTGTTCAGCCTCAGAACTGTTCTACCTCCTACCCCTAATAAAAGTGGAAATGAGGAGTGGGGGAAGAAGGAACAGCAGAAAAGACAAGCAGGGAAGCCAAGATCAAAAGGACAAGCAGAAGGCACTCAAAGGGAGGCACAAAGAATCACAGCTGAGCACTCAAACGTGGGGGGGGGGGAGGGGGACTCCAAAACAGCCATCAGAAAAGACAGTGAAACAATGAGAGAGAGAGAGAGAGAGAGAGAGAGAGAGAGCATGCAACCCTTTCCTTTAAAAACTAGCTAGCATTCCTACAGTGAAGTGGCTCTCAGAGAAGAGATCACAAAATGGTTTGCCTCTAGCCAGGGCACAAGTCAGCCTTGCTTTAAAAACCCTCTAGAGCAGGCAAGTTGGCCTTCCACATTTGCAGCTTGGGCTTTTTTGCGGATTTAATTAATTGTGGTTTTGATTACAGTGGGCCTTGTGTGGGGAAGGACCCATTCCGGACCCCCCCCCACACACACACACATAAGGGGAATTCTGCGTATGCTCGAGCCCCGTTCAAAAAAATGGGGCTTGTGCTCGCGGCATGCTGTGGCGCGTGCACCGAGCCTTCTTCCAGCATATGTTGAAAGCCCATATATGATGCAAGTACATTGTACCTAGGAATCTCTAGGTCCTCCAGTGCAACTCTGCCAGATGTTGACCAGAGTTGTGCTGGACAACCTAGAAGTTCCTAGAGAAAACACTTCTTTAGGCAACAGTAGGTCCTCCAACAGTAGACCTATGACCAACCTCTGGCAGATGCTGACCACAGAGTTGCACTGGAGGACCTGGGGATTCCTAGAGAGGTGTTCTCTTAGGTAAAAAGAATGGTGTTTTCTATTTACGGTTTCCCCGCATTCACGGGGGTCCTTCGCCACTAGCCCCAGAGAATGTGGGGGGGACCACTGCATTTCCGGGCAGATCAACACACAGCGGCCACTCCGTCCTGAAGCCTGAACTGGAAGGAAATGCTTTGCATTTGAAAGAGGGGAGAAGCCTCCATCTGCCTCTTGAACCAACTGCGCTGTTCAAAAAGGAGAAGTGGAGGGAACACAAGGCCTCCATTCAGCCAGCTGAACATGGCTCTTCAATCAGCTGGAGGAGCGGCTGCCAGAGCTCATTCTCTGCTAGAGGCACATTCTCGCTGCAGCTTCCTGTTTCCAAAAGCTTTATCTCTGTATTCCCTTTCAAACAAAATAAGAAGTCTGAAAATTCTCTGAGAGCTAATTAATATGAGGCATGAGTAGCCTTTACGGTGTAAGAATAAAAAAAACGCAAGCATAACGTTAATGGAAATTTCTCCGCTTCGGCGACAAGGTGGCCTCCACAGCACAGAGATCTCGGGATGCTCAACTGTAAGCTGATTTGTGGAGCGCACAGATCTTCCCACTTCCCACATTAAAGCAGAAGGATATGACATCAGAAAGGGCAATATTTAGAAGCCTCTGGAAGACCATTTCAGGATGCTCTCCTGCTAATCTTAAAGTCTACTGCTGGAGTCAAGGGAGAGTCCAGAGTGAAATCACTAACTTGCGGTTGATCAAGGCATTCGGCCCCATTCACTATGGCCTGAACCAAGTTAACAGGATTCTGCCCCAAGACCTGGATTCATCAGAGCAAAAGCAGGCTGCCTGTGCCACCTACGCTGCTTTAACTGTCTACTTCAACCCTTTTGCATACTAGGCTTCTATAAAAATGGTCACAATTCGTATTTTCTGCATTTCATTTCCGCCGGTCATTCCTCATCACTGCACCTCGAAGAATACAAATGCCTCCCAACAGAAGCTAGCATTGTAAGGATTCAGATCCACAGAATCTTTTTGTTAGGATAAACTCGCTATTCTTCAAGGTGACATAAGGCTCTTTGGATTTTTCCTATATAGCGTATAAGACTTTGATGAACCCACAGGCATTTACAAAAGGAAAAAGGGGGTTATTTTCATTAGACCAACCAAAGACATGAAAGAATCAAGTAGTACCTCTGAAGACTAAGTGAGAAAAAAGATTTTCTAATATAAGTTTCTGTTGATCTCTAGTTCAGGTCACCATGTGATGAAGTGGAGCAGTCCAGGAAAGCTTACACTAGAAATTCTTTTTTCCCAGTTAGACTCAAAGGTACTACTGGGTTACTTTACATCTGTGTATGCTAACACAGAGTTAACAGACTTATTATCTCTCTGAACAGTCACATGAAGGAGGTTGCAAACTTTTAAACCTTATTGTCTAACCCAGAATTTGACAGATAAGGTTTGGAATTGCAAAAGGTTAGATGTAAAAACAGAACCTACTTCTGTCACCTGCACTTTTCCCCAGCCGCTGGAAAGAAACATGAATTCAAAACTATAGCTAAGAATTATTAATGAATGTATAATTTAAAGGAGGAAATGGAAATGTGTTGCAGATGCAGCACGAGGCAGTTTTTTATATCAGTTTTTAATATTTATACCCTGGGTCCTTGTTATCCACCGGGGTTTGGTTCCTGGACTCCCCATGGATAACAAAATTTGTGGATGTTCAAGTCCCATTAAATACAATGGCACAGTAAAACGGTGTCCCTTATATAAAATAGAAAATCAAGGTTTGTTATTTGAATATTTTCAAGCCATGGGCGCTTGAATCTGTGGATAAGGCAGCCAGACTATATAACGGTGATATCTTTTTATATTTTTTTCCTATCTAAATACCCCAAAGTTATGTAACACACACACACAAATAAATTCAAAAATCCACTATAAAGCGAGGCAAGAGGAAGGATCTCTGCATAGAAGGTACACAATGGCTCCCACTGAACAGTAGAGAGGACTGAAAGTGCTCTTTAGCGGTGAGCATTGACTCTTTTGTATTCCTGACCTCCCTGTTCAATTTCACTAAGAGTCAGGCTTCACTTTCCTAGGAGCCATTTCAGATTTTGGAGAGCAACGGTACTTCTGCTAACCGTTTAAGAACTCTCTTAATTTGTGCACTCGAAGCAAAAATAAAACCCAGACATTTCCAGAAACCTGCCTTTAAAACCATCCTAAGGAAGGGTACATGTACCCCACGTGAGGAGACTCTGAGTCAGGCAAAGCTGGTTTCAGTGCCGCTGCTGCTTCTGCTCAGGAGACCCAGCCAGATGAGAGAAGCTGACACTGACATCATAAACTGTTCTATTTTTACCAGCCAACGAGATCTAATCCTCGGCTGAGCAGGAGGTTTGCTTCTCCTCCTGACTGGAAGAGCCTCAATCCCAGAGCAGTAAACTAGGTTATGTAGATTAATGGTCCTCCGCTGTGCCTCTACCCCCTTCATTTCTCCCTCTGCTACAGCCCAAGCCGCCCAAAGGTCAGTGCTTTGCCACTGAGGATGGGGAGAAATGCAGATTACACAAAGGGGGGAAATGCAGCAGGAGAAAGAGAAAGAGCCTTTACCTTGGCCTCTAAGCACCAACCCTCTCTTCTTCCTGGCTCCACACAAGCAGCTTTCTGTTTCAAGTAGCTGCCCTTTTCTTGGAATAAATTCAACATGTGAGAGGAGCAGGCATGGAAGAGCCCCACACCCATTTCACAGAATCTTACAAGCAGAAGGGGCCTCCCGACCTTTAAGTACTGGACTAGGATTCTGGGAATAGTAGTAACAGTTGCTGTTGCTAATGTTGTTGTTGTGTGCCTCCAAGTAGTTTTTGACTTATGGTGACCCTAAGGCAAAACTATCTTGGCAAGTTTGGGGGTTTGCCAATGCCATCCTCTGAGGCTGAAATGATGCAACTTGCCCAAGGTCAACCCAGTCGGTTTTTACGCTCGAGTAAGAATCAAACCCTGATCTCCGGGGTCCTAGTCCAATGCTCAAACCACTCCACCGCACTGGCTCCAGAGCTGAAATCCATACTCAGCCATGCGAACTAACTGCCACCTTCTCGCGACCTAAGAGTAAGGCAATGGCAAGCCTCCCTGAATAAACCTCACCAAGAATCTCATGATAGGATTACTGTAAGGTGGAACTGACGTGGAGGCACAGAACGACAACACAATCCTGCTCCATTCCACAGTCCCACCTTATGCATTCTCCAAGTACAGTCTCTACTCATTCCTTTCAAGAAAAAGCAAACAGGGCCCATTCCCATCTTACCTTCTACCCACTTCTAGCTTGCAAAGTTGCAGGCAGGCAACTAGGTTTCCTGTTTAGGCAAACAAGAGGATTTGTTTTGGAAGTGCGGCAGCAAATTTGTTGATGGGAACTTGTTCTTGGCAACACATGGCTGAATCAGTGACTTCCAGACTGCTTCTGGGCCCAATTCAAACCATGGGCTTTGGACCAAGACACCTGAGAGGGCCATTTCATTTCATCCAATACAAAGTTGCTGACCAGTTTAAGAACTCTCAACCAATATGTGGAGGTGGAAGCTCCTCTTGGAGGGCTTGTAGCTCTATACCTAGGGAAGATCATCTTGATATCTCGACATGTCATCTTGACATTCACCGGCAGTCTACTAAGAGCTAAATTGGCCAACATGACTTTCACATGCACCCCTATGCCCACCCACACTTGCCTTACTCCCCCATCTTGCTTTGGCTTCCATTGTATGCAAACAAAACACCCCTTTACTAACTGGCAGAAAAAAATTGTACTGAAAATGATATTCAGTGAATGCTCATAAAGATTTACTACCTCAAAGGCAAGCTTGGAGAAAGAAAGAAAGAAAGAAAGAAAGAAAGAAAGAAAGAATCCTACCCAGCAATCACTAAACCGGTGCAGAATTATCTGCTGAGCAAATCTATTGCTCAATGCCTACCAATAAATCACTGAACAGTAACCTGACCAGAGTCCAAGCGCCGGGTTCCACTCACGGCCCATGCTTTGTGGGAAACTGCAGATATAAGGTGCTTTTATTTAACTGTTTGTACAAACTACATGGTTTAAAATATGATCTAGCCGAGATTTCAGAACATTACAAAGTTTACTTGGAAACATACATACTAATCGTCAACTAGCATTCTCCAAATTCCTTACCCTTGGAACAGCTTCCAAAGGGGTATTTTTCTAGTTACAGCAAAAAAATAAAAATGCATAAAATTAAATAAAATAAAAATTAAATAAAATATACTCTGGTAACAGAAAGAAAAAAAAGGGCAGATGGGTGAAAGAGAACCAGCACGGTGTAGTGGTCTGAGTGTTGGACTAGGGGGATAAAGGGGGGGTTTTATACTCTACAGCAGTTGATTCCCAAACTTTGGTTCTTCCAGATGTTTTGGGCTTCAGCTTCCAGAATTCCTGGCTACTGACCAAGCTGACTGGGGCTTCTGGGAATTGAAGTCTACAACACCTTGAGGAGAAAAATTAGGGGATCGCTGCTCTACAGTATGTGGCCAATATTTTACAATTTGCTTGGAGAAAGAAAGTTGAAACAAATTCTCAAGAGGAATTCTAGTAGCCTGCCTGCTAGTCTGCAGGGAAGAAGTTGAGAAGGTAAGGTGGCAATGGATCCAGTGTGCCTTAACTTGAAAGGGATGAGTAAAGACTCAACTTGGATTTCCTCCATCTTGTATGGGCTGTTCCTAGATGTGTAAAAGGGAAGCACTGTCCATTCCACTGGACATGGTCACATTTCTAGGAGCTTACTTTTATTCCCTTGAAATCCAATGAGGTGCAGTGGTCCAAGTGTTGGACTACGATACTGGGAGGTCTGGGTTCAAATCCCCGCTCAACCATGGAAACCACTGAGTGACCCTGGGCAAGTCACACTTGCTCAGTCTCAGAGGAAAGCAAAGGCAGATTCTGCCAAGAAAACCATAATTAGGAGGAGTAGCTAATACACCAGAGGACAGGGTCAAAATTCAAAATCACTTGAATAGACTAGAAAGCTGGACCAAAGCTAACAAAATGAAATTCAATATGGAGAAGGACAGGTTGCTTACCTGTAACGGTATTTCTTCGAGTGGCCATCTACGAATACATACAAATGGATTTGACTGTGCAGGCGCAGTAGAACCCATTTGTATGATTCACAGAGACCACAAAGAAGAAATGTAAGGAACTGCACTTAGGGCAGAAAAACAAAATGCATAGATATAGGATGGGGGACACCTGGCTGAACAAGACTTTTCCATGTGAAAGGGATCTAGGAGTCCAAGCAGGCCATAAGTTGAACATGAGTCAACAGTGCGATGTGGCAGCTAAAAAGGCCAATGCAATCTTAGGCTGCATCAATAGAAGTACAGTGTCTAGATCCAGGGAAGTAATAGTGCCGCTCTATTCTGCTTTGGTCAGGCCCCACCTGGAATACTGTGTCCAGTTCTGGGCACCACAATTCAAAAAGGATGTGGAGAAACTGGAGTGTGTCCAAAGGAGGGCGAATAAAATGCTGAGGGGTCTGGAAACCTTGCCCTATGAGGAACACCTTAGGGAACTGGGAATGTTTAGCCTGGAGAAGAGAAGGTTAAGAGGTGATATGATAGCCTTGTTTAAATATTTGAAGGGATGTTATATTGAGGAGGGAGCAAGCTTGTTGTCTGCTGCTCCAGAGACTAGAATGCAAAACAATGGATGCAAGCTGCAGGAAAAGAGATTCCACCTCAACATTAAGAGGAACTTCCTAACAGTAAGGGCAGTGGAACAAACTCCCTCGGAGAGTGGTGGAATCTCCCTCTTTGGAGGTCTCTAAGCAGAGGCTGGATGACCATCTGTCAGGGATGCTCTGATGGAGAGTTCCTGCATGGCAGAATGGGGTTGGACTGGATGGCCCTTGGGGTCTCTTCCAACTCTATGAGGTTTGCCTTAAGGTTGCCAGAAGTCAGAAATGACTTGAAGGCAAACAACAACAACAACAACAACATACATTTTCAATGAACTGCGAGTCCACTTTATCCTCACAACCATCCTATGAGAAGAGTTAAATGTAAGAAGACCACATTCCAGATGGCTAGATTAAATCAAGGAAGCCACAGTCCTCAGTCTTCAAAGACCTAAGCACAGATATTGAAGACAAGGTGTTTTGGAGGTCTCTCATTAACAGCGTCACCATGGGCTGGAGTCAATTTGATGGCAGTTAACAACAACAAAACTAACACAACTAGGTGGTATGGGGGAATCTGAATTCAAGCCTCCCCATAGGCTACAAATGCTTAACCACCACATATGCAAAATCAGTTTTTAACTTAAAACTGGGAAAGACAAAACAGCTAGCATTAATTAATATGTTATTCACTAAATTGACATAACATGTTTACAGGGGTGCGTGTCTGCAAACAATGGGGTTGAAGTGCCATAACGTTTGCACTATATATAGAAAGATAGATTACTGACCCAGTAACACATCTTCATGCATTGGACAAAGTGAACTCTGTACAGCAATAAGCTGCGAATACTTAAGGGTGTCACAAGGCACTTTTTCCCCATTTGAAATATCTAATTAGCACTTTTTGCTTAGAAAAATTCATAAGTATCATGTACATTTTTCAGCAGGGCTTATATAAGTCTGTAGTGATTCTCCCGGCTGATTCCGACTGAATGTTCGAAGGAACTTTCTGACAGTGTGAACGGTTCAGCAACAGAACCAATTGCCTGGAGAGGTGTTGTGGTTTCCTTCTCTGGACGTCTTTGAAAAGAGGCTGGACAGCTACCTGCTGGGGATGCTTTAGCTGGAAATCCTGCATTTAACAAGGTGTTGGACTCAATGGCCCAATGGGGTCCTTTCCAACTCTGTGGGTTTATGATTCTATTATCATTTCTAATCTTGGCCTAGATATCCTAAAAGCAACAGAGCCTGTCTGATCTTGAAAGCCAAGTTGTTGTTGTTGTTGTTGTTATAATTATTTATATCTCCCGCCTCTCCCTTCGGATTGAGGCGGGTTTACAGCATTATAAAATACAATACAATAAAATCACAATTAAAAGAGTATCACAATAAAACATATTACCTCACAAAACCTGTGACTTCAATACAGAGGAATTAAATAAGATCAGGTGGATATGCCCTCCGGAAGAGATCCGTCTTCAGCGCTTTTTTAAACGCCTCTAATGTAGGTATCAGACGGATCTCCTCCAGTAGGTCGTTCTACAACTTTGGAGCCACAGCTGAGAATGCAAGGCGAGACGTAGATGTTAGTCTCGTATGTTGATAGTTTAGCAACTTCTTGTCGGTAGTTCTTAGGGTGCGGGGTGGATTATGTAGGGAGAGGCGTTCTCTCAAGTAACCTGGGCCCGAGCCATATAGGGCTTTAAAGGTAATAACCAACACTTTGTATTGCGCCCGGAAGCTGATTGGCAGCCAGTGCAAGGATTTTAGAATGGGGGTGATGTGTTCCATCCTTGAAGCCCCAGTCACTACTCTGACTGCTGCATTTTGAATCAATTGGAGCTTCCGAACTTGATACAAAGGTAGCCCCATGTAGAGTGCGTTACAGAAATCTAAACAAGAGGTTATCAGTGCATGTACTACTGTTTCTAGGTCCTCCCTGCCCAGGTAGGGGCATAGTTGGCGTATCAGCCGAAGCTGATACCAGGAACTCCTGGCAGTCGCCTCCACCTGAGCTGTCAATTGTAGAGACGAGTCCAGGAGCACCCCCAAGCTACAAACCTTGTCCCTTAGGGGAAGTGTGACCCCGTCTAGGACAGGTTGATGAATCTCCATCCCCGGGCCTGGAGAGCCTATTGCAAGTACCTTCGTTTTCTCCGGATTCAGTCTGAGTTTATTTTTCCTCATCCAGCCCATTACCGAGTCAAGGCAGGCATTCAGAGGAGAGATGCCATCCTCAGTCACTGCATCAGTTGGAGACATAGAGAAGTAGATTTGGGTGTCATCAGCGTACTGATAACACCGCGCCCCATGTCTCCGGATGACCCCTCCCAGTAAATGTTAAATAGCATGGGAGACAGAATGGCGCCTTGAGGGACGCCAGATGTCAGCTCCCTTTTACGGGAGCAACTGTCTCCCAACTTCACCATCTGGAACCTACCTGAGAGGTAGGACCGGAACCACTGAAGCACAGTGCCTCCGAAACCTAACCCCCTCAGGTGTTCCAGAAGGATGCCATGGTCGATGGTATCGAAAGCCGCCGAGATGGCCAAGAGCACTAACAGGGTCACACTTCCCCTGTCCATGCCCAGACGGAGGTCATCGACTAAGGCGACCATGGCCATCTCAACTAAGGTCAGAGTGCGTTAGGAACTTAGGACTTGGGAGGAGAGACCACTAAGGAGTACTAGATGCTGGAGGCTCTGTTTCAGAGGAATAAAGTGGCAAAACCACCTCTGAGGATTCCTTGTCTAAGAAACCCTTATGAAATTCATGGGGACGCTGTAAGTGGACATATGATTTTTACAGAAGCACACACACTGCTTTCTACAGATATGTGGTTTATTAGGACAGAAGAGAGGTCCTTTCCTGCTGCAACACCCCAATAATGCCGCTCCCTCCCTATGAGGCTTGGCTAGCTCCATCTCTTTATGATGGTTGAGATGGGCTGTGAAAAACACATTGTTCACACTGTTTTACCCCAGGTTCAGTTTCTATCCATGTATGTTTCCCTTTTTCTTTTTGTTTAGCTTGCATATGACCTTTTCATGTTGTTGAAGTAACTATTCTCTGAAACACAACATTACTGGAAAGCACAACCTTACTATCAGCAAAATTTAGAAATCAATCTTTCTTTCTGGAAACAATCCGACCCACTTCAAAATAAACATTTATATACAAGGGGAAAATGATGACATAACTATAATTTTAAGATATTCTTTTTGTAAAAAAGCATTCAAATAGGGACAGATGAAATGGCTTTTGCCCCAACCAAAAACCCTTATTTTCTGTGAAACAGGCAAAGGAAAACAGTGCAGATAAATCTTCCTTGGTCTGGCAGCTCTGAATTTATTTTCTGAAGCTTCCAGCCTTTGACTTACAGCCACATTAGCTTGAATTACAGCACTGAAAAGGGGGCCCTTCCACTAGTCAGACCCGTTTTAATTAAATCTTGTTATTTAAGCAGGTATATAGGATCACACCATCCATAATAAGAATCCTCGTAATTTATGAGCTCCAGCCCCACGTAATTTTTAATCACACAGCCCTTCCTAAGTTTCGTCCTTACCTATAACCTTCAAAGGTTGCCAGACAATGATGCAATCCCACCTCTGCTCATCCTGAGTGGAAGGACTGTAGCCAAACACATTTGCTTCGTTCACCTTAAAAACACAGGAATGTCAACCTTCGGCTTAGGGGAAGCCATAAGTAGGCCAGACCCCCTTTCTGGAGAGTTAGCTCTCAAAATACAACCAGACCTAAGAGGAGCAGGCAAGGCCAGAATCCCATTAAAGAGAATAGTGCTGCGAAACACAACCTGGCTCACTAATAAAACTGACAAATATTGCTCAAGGAGGGAATATGCACTACCCAGATTTCAATGAATGCCCTCAACAGGAGTAGAGGGCAGGTTTGCCAAAATACCATACCAACTGCATCTCTGTCACAGTGGTCAAAATGAAATCAAATATCTTCCCCACTATTTATTCAAGTGGTTTCCTGTCATCTGAAATTAGGAATAAATTCCTTTCGAGACCCCTACAAGTGAAAGATTTCTAGCCAACAATTCTGACAAAATTACAATAACGGTCCCATTATACAGTGGTCCCCCGGATTATGAAAGTAATCCGGAACGGATTACCTTTCGTAACCCGGAAGTCTTTGCAACCCGGGGGACCGCTTTGTCTGCTGCACCGCGCGGCAAATTTAAAGGGACCGCACTTTTTTTTCATACCCCGGGGTTTTTTTTCGGGAACTGGGGCCGTTTTTGCAGCCCCGGCTCTTTCGTACCCTGGGGGATTCGTAACCCGGGGTACCACTGTATTTAGAAGAGCCGCAACTTTTCTACTGGCCATAGCTAAGACGAGGGTTAGTCACTGTCATTCAATCAAGTAGAATAGAAAGACCTAGAACCTGAGGTGAAGTACCCTGAAATGACACGGAATGATTTATTCATTCATTTACTCAAACTCAAGGTGGTTTTGGGATTTATTCTGAGTTTTAAAATCATGTTCATGTGATATGTTAATATTTTGTTTATGTTTGTATTATGCCTCCACTTTTTGTGACTTGTTGTACAATAAATGTTTTACCTATCTATCTAGAAAAGGACCTCTGCCAGGCCACCAGCGATGCATGTTAGCCAGACTCCTTGCCCTCCAACTACAAATAGCCCTAACCTTTTCCCAAGAGAGTCAACAATGACTTCTGGAAAAAGCCAGAAGAACCTACAGAAACAGCAAGAGCTCAGAAGGACTCAGAAGAAAGACTCAAATGCAGCAAGGAGTCAGAAGGGAAGAGACTGAATGAAGAAGTAATGAATACCCATGATCTTGGTTGCTTCACCCAAATAACCATACTCTTGCTTGCTGCTGAGTTCATTCACTCTGCTTGACAAACTGGTACTGCCGACCAATGAAGAACTATACAGCCACTCTCCCTTCCTATTTGTGGCAGCTGAGCGGGCATATGGACTCCTACACAAAATCGAGTATTCGATTAAGTAGCCGGCGGAACAGTGCCACTTTCAACATGCAACCATTCGCCAATAGATCCACCATCTTGACATGTAGAGAGGCAAGGTACCATATATCTGCCAACTCCCACTTTAATCCAGAAGGACATAGCTACTCCAAGGCCTAGCAAAAACCCAGGATCATAATTTTGAGATGAGAATAAAAGTTAAGTGCCTAGAAATGTGAGAACATCCAGCGCCAAAGGAATCAGCAACACTTCCTTCTGCACAGCATACGTGACGAAATGGGGGAGACCCAATATTCTGCAATACACTCGTTCCTCAACATTTACGGCTTTGATTTATTGGATTTGATTACTGACAGATTTTATTAATATGTTATCTCTAGGAATAACTCAATGCTCCAGCGCAACTGTATGGTCAACTTTAACCAAAACCCGCATGAAAGGACCTAGAGATTCATAGAGAGAATACTATACTAGGCCTTTGTAGCTCCTCCAGCACAATTTTGTGGACAATCACAGAGTTGCACTGGAGGACCTAGAGATTAGTAAAGAGGTGTTGTCTCAGGAAAAACAGTGTTTTTGTTATTTGTTGTATTTCCACATTCACAGGAGTCCTGTGAATGTGGACGGATGAGCGTACAAGTTTGTTTCAGCCATAGCAAATTTCCCTGGCTATATACTGTGTAGTATAAAAACATCAGTTTATCCTATTGCCTCTTTTGTCCTTAACAATCCCTTTGTTTTCCCCCGTAGAGATGCTCCCCTTTTTCTCCTGATGTCTTCTTTTCATAGGTACCTGAATCACGACATGAGTCTCGGACCACATAAAGCAAAGAATAAGTCTGTTACTTGTGTATATCTGTTTCCACCATCACAACACGGCAAATGCCGCTGTCCTTGAGGTGCCAAAACGAGAGCCTGAACACGTGAGGAACACGGACAATGTTTTGCTGATGCTGCAAGTGCTGCAAGAGAACCAATTTAACAGCAACCACAACTAGTACTTTGAAACAGGCTTGCAACTCCATTAGCTTCACCAATAAATGCTTTTCAGGAAACAAAAATGTCCCAGCTTTATTTGTGACGGTGAGGTAATCAAACGGAAAGTCTGCACAGCTTTTCAGATACTTTATTTTATTTTAAAGTATTGGTGTGTCGCTTCTCAGCACGCTAGGGCCCCCAAGGCAAAGTTGTTTATAGTGACGGAACAGATTTTCTTCTTCAACTAAAGGAAAACAGTTTTGAGAATAATTATTCCT
Source organism: Urosaurus nigricauda (assembly GCA_034509955.1). Classification (NCBI taxonomy): domain Eukaryota; kingdom Metazoa; phylum Chordata; class Lepidosauria; order Squamata; family Phrynosomatidae; genus Urosaurus; species Urosaurus nigricauda. Next base: position 3,586,461 of record JAOEGL010000013.1, on the reverse strand, counting down.
TTAATTATTTTTGGGTGATTTTAAACACATTATCCAACCAAAAAGGAAAAACAAAAGGCACCAGGAGCATCTTGTTAAAAATCCAGAATAAGTTGATTTCTGTCCTCAGGTGTACAATCGAAAAGACACAAAAGGAAAAAGACTGGAAAGAGAAGGAGGAGGAAAAGCAAAGCCAGGATATGGTTCCTGTAACAACTGCTTGGAACGCATACAGTTGAACAAGAAGAAAACATTCCTGGTCTCAGTGGAGCCCAAGCATGGTTTCCAAACTGGTGACAATTTAAGGAAAGAGATATTTCTTGTATTTACTCCCTCTGTTGTATAACACTCATCACATACATTACTGGGCAAATATACAAGAAAAATAACCAAAAGCCTGTTTAGAGCAACATAGTGGCCCCTGAAGATTCCCACCAGTCCCCCAAAGCCCCCCGATTCTGCAAAAATGTTTAAAAATCTTTCTTTGCATAGTTTTTTGTGGTTTTTTTGGGTTGTGTGGCCATGTTCTAGAAGAGTTCCTGACACTTCATTGGCATCTGTGGCTGGCATTTTCAGAGATTCATCTTCATTCTCTGAAGATGCCAGCCACAGATGCCAGTGAAATGTCAGGAATAAACTCTTCTAGAACACGGCCACACAGCCCGAAAAACCCTCAAGAAACTATGGATGACAGCCATGAACACCTTCGACTTCACATTTTTGCCCTGCAACCATTAAGAAAGCTCTCCAAAGGCATGAAACCATTTGAAAATCCATCCCCCCCCCCCGCCAAACACAGCAGAACCTTGTGTTACATTTAAATACATTTGTGGGTTTTTTCCCCGCTGGGATGCTCAACATGGCAAAAGGAATGTCATCATTTTTTAGAAAGCTGTCAGAGGAAAACAGAGGGCTTGGGGGTAAACTTGGGGGGCTGTGGGGGAATTGGCCCCTGACTATCATGCAGAATCCTATCTCTGGTTTAAAGGAATGACATGGAACACACTAAGGCTGCATCCACACTGGAGAAATAACACGGTTTGGCCCCGCTTTAACTGACCTGGCTCAAGGCTATGCAGTTAAAGCAGTGTCAAACTACGTTATTTCTCCAGCATGGATGCAGCCTAACATGGCAAATCTAACATCTCAAAGCTATATATTAGCTGCTTTAATTGAGCATTCAATTGTCACCTGGTTCATCTCTTCCTAGTACAAAATGTGCTGCTCAGATTATCTGTTACAAGCAAATACATATTAAATAAAGCAGACCATAGGAAGCCATTTCAACTCAGTGAACCTGCATCCATGAAACCCTTTCACAGCATTTGCTGTATCCCCATTTGAGAACACCTAAGCAATGTTTGGCTTAGCCAGCTGCTAAGCTATATTCTCTTCTACTTTCTCGCAGAACAAACTCTTACAAAAAGTTATGGAACTAAAAGAGATGGAAAAACTAACAGTTTGGATTAATAAAAATCAGTAAAAAAATCAAAAAAGGAATGGAATCCCATGGTAAAATATTCGATTAGACGTTTGGGACATAAAAGAAATGCTGCTATAGACTATTGCAAAATTAATAAAATATGAGATAATTAGGTCAAGGTGGAATAACTACAAGTGAAAGGTAAAAGGAAAAAGAAAAAAAAGATAATGGCAGATGATACAGTTATTTAAGGATTTTTTAAAAAGCTATTCTTATACTTTGGTTGGAAATTTGATTTATATGATGTAGATAAGGAATCTTATGAAGCAAACAGATTATGAATGGATTATTTTTGTTTTCTTTAAATTAATAAATATTCATATCACTATATAAAAAGGAGAAACGTAAACCTAGGTGAACCATATACACACACCCTACACTTTTCAGGATTACAAATGTTCAAGACTAAAAGCTGAAATCTGTATCCTGAGATCCTTCTGAACTTCTGTGGACATACGCAACTCCAAATAAACCCCATGAAGCAGCCGTAGACACTTGCATTTAGCCTGCAAGAGTTGGTTTAAAAGTCTTATGAAGAATCTGATTAAAACCCAAAGAGGTTTTCTGCAATGTATTTAGGAACAGAACACTCTGCCTACTCATAAGAAGGTAACCAACACCTAGGACCAAAACGTCTTCTCAATCAATGTCCACATCATATTGGGTATGCTGTCTCTGGAACGAACCAAACTATGCAGCATAAAAATGGGACGGCTTGCTTTTTGTTTGGTTTTTGCTTCTTCGGGGACAGAAAGCTGAAACACAATCATGGAAATTAGCTGAATAGGTGACAGTTGCAGAATACAGTGCCATTCACAAACAGATGGTCAAAGCAAGCGGCAACCTTCCCTACAGGCTCGCAGGCTGGTAACTCCACAGAGCTGGCTTATTCCTCTATGTTAGGGTTAATGACCAGAAATAACGCACAACGAGGCAGGACAATTTCAACCAAGGATTTTGTACGGCAAGCCACTGAAAAACTGAACAAAGTCTGAAACTTGGCTTGAATTGCACACAGTATATTATCTTTTTTGAGTTATGCCGCAGCTGTTAGTGCTGGCTGTTCTTGTTGACTTTTAAGAATTCAGAGTCTGCTCAGTTTTTTTTTCTCTTTTTTAAAAAAGGAAAAGCCTGTATCACCAGGCCAGATGTGGAAAAATTCCCCAACTCAGGCTTCCTGAGCAGAACAGGAAAAGAGGCCAGGGTTACCTTAACCCTTGTGCATGAAAAGCCCAGCCTTCTCAGCAACACAACCATTTTAATCTATTTTAACATTAAAACCTGACCTCCCGAAGAAGAACATAATCAGGAGCTTGCTGGTTAACTAGAAGAATATGCCTCAATATGACAGCACCAAAAAAACTGCATAGTTAATAAGGCTCTGCAAGGTTTTAGAAACATAAAAACAAACCCGAGCAATTCTTCTGACTGCGCCTCACTCAAACCATTTCACTGGAAGGAGCAGAACCTCAGCTGGCAAGCTGCCACCACATATGCCTTTCCTTCGACCTCCTCCAAGTTGTCCTCAAGGGAGTCTGTACAGATAATGCCTGCTAGAAACTGAAATATCCTACCAACCCGATACCCTTGCCTAGCTTTTGAAGTCTCGCATTTAAAAATCAGAATACGTGGTGCTATTTGCAACTCAGGTCACCCCAATGCATTTGTAAGCGTCCTTTTGTCCATACGAAGCACGCAGGGCTCACAAAACACCGCACTGCATGACTTACTTGCAGAGAAGTAATATGACTGCATATATTTTTAATGACAGTGTATTACCACCAACACTAAACCTTCCAACAAAGGATAATGCCAACTTGTACCAAATGCATATGAGAAAGTAGATTTAAGTCTAGGAAAGCTCATGTTGCCAACTTCCTTCTTTCAGTTAGTCTCAAAAGGTGCTGCAAGATCTTTCTACATACTGATCCTACAGACTAACATGACTATATCTGTGAATTCCACCAACTTACACCCTTGATATAGAAAAATAAGCTTTCTTTCCTTCGACTCAACTGTTAGCAATATATAGCTCCATTTTTAGCTGTTTGCATCAGCTTCCTACGTCATTACTGACATTCCCATCACCACAAACATATCTTCCTTGGGGTTCTATATTATTCCCTCAATATTCATTTCAGAAACACTAATGTAAGGATGCAGCCTGTCTCATTTAAATGGATATGTAAAACCACCTCTTGGACCCAAAGGTTGCTAAGAACTGTAAAATTATGCAAGACTGAAATGCTGAACTCTCCAACCTGGTGTCTTCAACTTCCAATTGCTCCAACCAATTTGGTATGGAAAACTGTCAAGGATGCTCAAATCTGCAGTCCATAACATCTGGAAGCAACAGATTAGGGAAGACTGGCTTGGCACAAGAGGAAAGGAATCATGAACCCCTCTGGATGCTGCTGGACTGCAACTCCCAGCATTCTTCCATACTCACTATGCTGCCTAGGAGAAGAAGTCCAACAATATCTAAACGATTCCTACTACTGGCCTAGAAGGAAAAGTTATTACTCCCCACTCAGTCATCTATGCAGAAATGCTTATATTACCACCCAACTAATGTTTGTTAATGACCATTATTTTGCCAATTTCCATGGGCTGCACTATTAGCATTTCTGGTTCTTCTGACCTCAATGATCCACACCACAAGAATTCATGAAGAGATTAAACTCTACATTTCTGTAACCAGGACAAGACAAGGGTTATAACCTAGACAGGCAAAATCACCATTATGTATTAATCTGCTTATCTGTGTCAGGGTGTCTGTGCTAGTTTCTGATAACTGTTTTCATGGCCACTCTTCTGATTATAATCAATCTTTGGGCTGTTTGTATTTCAATTCTTCAACCCCATCCTCCCACCATTCAGTAAACTGTATTCTAAATAAAATTACTTAGAGATTGCTGAAGTCACTAAAAACTGCTAAAGTTTGCCTTCAGTGTTAATTCCTGGACAATTTTTCATTACTCCTAAAGCTAAAGCTAAAGCTAAAGCAAAGCAGCATAATGTATGGACCAAAAAAACTAGCTTTGCATTGCCACGGTTTCTACTCCACAAACATGAAATCAACTTCCTGAATGCATAATCTATTGACTTTTCACGTCTTCACTCACCAACCTGCATAGGTTGCTTTTTCTCTCTCCATTCTCTAGTCTATAAAGTCTGTCTCTGAAAAATTAAGGAAGTACTACTGTGTGCAAAGGCAACCGCCTTCTACACAATTCCCGAATTGGCACTAAAGGTGTCCCAATTTTTAATCAACTGAGTGAAATCCTCAAAACTGAGATGGTACCTTTCACTGATAAATATCACTTACATCTTATGAGCCAGATAATAACGCATTCAGACGAAACACCTCCTTGGAGACCACTCTCAAGCAGAAATCTGTTGGTCTACTTGAAGAGCAAATATTTTATTTTCGTTGCTGGGGAGGGGGGGATGTAAAGTTTTTTCAAAGTTAGATTTGGTCTAACATTTTTATCAGAACTGATTATCCCACAAAATCAAAAGGAAAACCAATTACTACTGCAATATGACAATGCCATCAGTCATTCGCAAATGGTTTGTTAAATTTCCATTGATGAATACCTTTCTGATATCCATGTCACCCCTTTTCTACACTGTTCATTCAGTTCCTTATGCTGAAAGATACAATGATTTCATAACTGAGTTTCTTAATGAACTTTAGGGCAGATATTTTGAGGCTGGGGATAGTTACGGGATCAGATAGCATCTGGTGACTTTAGGGTATTTATGCCTTCGAGTTTAAGAGGAGCCCTCCTAGAATTGTGTGTCTATTCAGTTTCCCTTCTTTCAAGCTGGCACTTTGAATCATTCAAGGATAAGGAAAAGTGAGACCACCGGGGGTTGAGGGTCTCCACTCCCCCATATGCAGGATTTGTTTTCTTTGCTTTCTCGTAGCTCTTTTCCATAAATGTGTTTACAATAAGATGACTTATTCTTATTTTTATAAGCTCTACCAAACAGCACAGAATTGAAATGTCCGTTTGGTATTTCTGAAAGTTTTAGATGTTATCACATTTCTACTGAATGGGTGGCACCATAAAGTACCACACTCCCTAAATAACAGCTGAATTTTAGAAAGAAACAGATGCCATGAAATGAAATCTTCCCAAATGGACATTACAATACTCAAAGTCACACTGCGCAATACACCAGAAATTGGTCCAGAAATACACCAGGAATTGGTCCAGAAATGCGACTTTGATTACATAACATTTCACTTTATTTACTACAGCTGCTTTAACACCAAACTAAGGTGGATACACCGGGCTTTCTTTTCTCCAGTGGTTACCTCTCACTACTGATGCGGGATTCAGAAAGGTACCTTAACACAAGGGCACTATCAACTATTTCAAAAGAACTGTTTTCAGCAGCTCCAGCACAAAAGCAGCCTAGATCTCACATGTTAACAAAATAAAATAGGGACAGTTATGAATATAGGTTGAGTCTTCCTTAGCCAAAACTCCAAAATCCAAAATACTCTGAAATCCCAAACTGACCTCATGAGTGGCTGAGATAATGACCTCTTTGGTTTCTGATGGTTCAGTGTACACAAACTTGGTTTCATGCAGGAAATTATTTTTAAAATACTGCTTATAAAACTATCTTCAGGGTATGTGTGTTAGGTGCAAACAAAACATAAATGAAGTTCATGTTTAGACTTGGGCCTCATCTCCCAGGTATCTCCTTACATAACGTCAGCCCTCCATATCTACGGATTCCTTATCCAGGGACTCAACTATCTATGGCTTGTAAAATATTTCAAACATATATAAATTCCCAAAAGCAAACCAAGGGCCCGCTGTATATGCGAATATTTCAGAATCTGAAAAAAATCCCAAACACTTCTGGTCCCAAGCATTTCAGAGACTCAGCCTGCTCTGCAGCATTCAAAAGCATACTAAGTTTGATGACATCTCATTCTGAGAGCAGGGAAATATATATACACAGACACACACACACACACACACATATATATGTTCTCCTAGCATCTTTTTCTATTTATGTTCTGACCAAAGTTGTTTGTCATTACAGTTTGCATGTGGCCCTAATAGACCCTTGTAAACAGCCACACAACATCCCTAGAGCCAAACTCTATGAGATTCTTCTGAGCCATAACTGAATCCACACCCGACACACAACCCCAAAAACTTTTTATGTAAATAATTAAACAGATGTGGGCGCTGGGAAAGGGGCATAACTATCCCTCAATAGCTTTCCTCCCCCTACAGTCTTTCTAAAAGAACAATTACACAAGTAAAAGGAGTATTCAATTAATAGACAACAGAGCACAAAAAGTATTGTTTCTCAAGGCAAACCCAAAAGCTTTTCTGTGAACCATACTGTCAAGGCGCTTGTAACGCCGAGTTAACCAAAGCAATGTGTCTTCACAGTCACAAACATACACCCACAATCCAAATACCAAAAACACCTTGAGAGATTATTACTGGCTTCTTGGGGAATAATGTGGAAAAATTACAGAATTCTGACAGCCGAGGCACTGCATAACCTTTGAGATGAAGCCTGCATGTGAAGAAACCTCTCTTAAGAGTCACAACAGGAAGAGGTAAACCATTTCCATTTTCCCCAGCGAATTGATGTAACAAACAAGGCAAACCATTTTCTCATGCACTACTTTATAAGGATTTGTGTTTGTGTGTGAGTAGGGCCCTGACACACCTACATTACCTAACAATAGGGAACGGCACAGCCTGAGCTCACAGCCCTTTTATTCACAACCCTTCTCCTATGTTAAAAAATTAAAATACTGATTTCCTAAAAGGTTGATCAAAGGATTTTTTCATTACTATCATGCTTACAAGTGGCATCTGGAGACTATTCAATTGTGATCCAGTAAGTTGTGGTTGTTATAGAGACCAGTATCTATGCCTGCTGTATGAATTATAACACAAAATACAGCTAGCCCTCCACATTTTGTGGATTTTATTAAGATGTTCCCTCTAGGAATCTCTGAAGTCCTCCAGCACAATTCTGCCAGACTCTGACAATAGAGTTGTGATGGAAAACCTAGAAGTTCCTAGAGAAAACAGTTCTCTAGGCATTTGTAGGTCCTCCAGCATGACTCTATGATCAACTTTGGGCAGATGTTGACCACAGAGTTGCATTGGAGGAGATGGAGATTCTTAGAGGGGTGTTTTCTTAGGTAAAGAAGGATAGTGTTTTTATTTGTGGTTTTTACACATTCATGCTTCACCCCTAACCCCAACAAATGTGGACGGAATACTGTATTTTGTTTTAAAATCAACCCACTATAACTTTTTAAAATCATTTTTACAAGGCTGCAACTCTTTAATAATGAAAATTAAGCCTCTTGCTCTTACCACGCACTAGAAAGCAAGCAAAGGAAAGCTGACCAAGTTCCCAGCTTGCTATTAATTCCCCGAAAAGCTGCAGGTTCATTTAAAAACCATCAAGAGTAACAGGATTCTCGGAGTATACAACATTGTATTTCAGCAGTTTCCAAACTGTGCCTGAGTGCTCTCTGGAAGGGTTCCAAGCCTGGCTAAAGTGTAAGTTCAGCAACAGCAGACAAGCTTTCTGAACACGCCTGCTGCCTTTGCCCATCTTCTCCCGCAATCTGGAAAAAGGGCATTTGGGCATGTAAGACGAGACGCAGCAGAAAGCTGATCAAAGTCGACTAGTCAATCTCAGGCTGGTTTGCAGGAGACCAGCAAGAGAATCTGACTCTCCATTATTCAGCACAAGCAACAACAACACACCATTTCCAACCTAAATTAGGTGACTGAGATGAAGACAGGACTGCTGGAAATTATTCTTATGCAAAAGGTCTGTGAGCTGGGCTCATTTCTGGTTGTTGTACAGAGACGCTAGGTCAAACCTATCAAAGGGATTTCCTTGCAAGACTTGGCCAGAAGGGCTTTTGCCTTTGCCTTCCTCTGAGGCTGAGAGAGTATGACTCCATGGGTTTCCATGGCTGAGCAGGGTTTCAAAGCAGGGTCTCCAGAGTTGTGCTCCAACCCTCAAACCACACCACTGTTGTGCAGTGAAAACCCAGGCTCAGCCCATGCTCAAAGGAACTGTTTTCTTTCATTCTATGTTTGACCTCCACCTAGTTCCAACTAGTAGACCTTAAAGCTCTAGAAGAAAATATCCTGAGTACAGGTTGAGTCTCCTTTATCCAGATTTTCAAAATACTCCAAGAAACAAAACTTTTTTCACAGGTGGCTCAGATACTGACAACCTTTGCTGTCTGATGGTTCAACGCACACAAACTTTGTTTCAAGCACAACATTACTGCAAATATTTAATAAAACTACCTTCAAGCTATGTGCAGAAAATATACATGAAACATAAATAAATTTTGTGTTCAGACTTGGGTCTCATCTCCAAGATATCTCATTGTGTACATATATGCAAAAAAGGCATTCCAAAGTCCAAAAGAAAACCTCCAAAATCCAAAACACTTATGGACTGAAAGCATTTTGGATAAGGGAAACTCAACCTGTATTTCCAGCAATCCTGAATTCTCCAAATCTGTTTACTGATGCCAGCTGACAGCAATGCTCGCCAGGCCTATGCAATGTCCCAAATGAACCGAATGTGCACCCTACAACCTTCTTGCAACATGCAGAGGTCCAACGTAAATGACAAACAGACACATCCACATGGAAAGGATTTCTGGAGGCAGAAAGTATTTTTTTAAAAATACTGTTGTGTCCCATCTGGCTTTAACTATTCCACAATTGTCACTGCAAAATAAAAATTCTTGGGTTAGGGAGACTCCATGTATGTCAAAACGGCAAGTCTAAAGGGAACAGAAGCCTCTTTTAAGACCCTGGCACAAAGAACATTTGTCCCACTGGGACTCATGTTACATTCCTGTGCTCCAAAACAAGAATCCCAAGTAATCGGAGATGCCAGGATTGTTCCAAACAACTTGCAGAACCATGTTAAGGGGATGAGGTCACAAAGCCTAAACTCTCCCCTCTTACAAGTGGCAAACAAGGCAGACAACCTGTATACACTAGTGTTACCAACTCCAAGGATAAAGCAACCGCTTTCCAAAGTTTAGAGATTCAGATAAAACCGACAGAAGAATTCTTCGCCAGCACAAGGTGTAAGAAACAATGAACAAAACCAAAATGAGCTTAAGCCCTTTTTAGAGACTTTCCATCCAAATGTTAGTGTCCTCTGAGGAGATGAATTAAGTTCACGTTTCCTAAGTAATCTAACTGGCTGTGCCTTAAAAGTGTCTCAACAAGATTAGGAGATAATGAATAGGCTTTAAACAGTAAAATATGTAGGCTGATGCTACAGTCAAGTTGCAGAGGCAGATGTCAGTGACAGCTAGGCAAGCCTGTGCAACTTCCATTTCATCCATGGAATGGACTCATTTGCACCTTCGGCTAAAAGCAACACTATTAGCCACTGTACATGGAGAAAATCAGGCAGACACCCATGCCTCTGCTAGAGAGGGAATTACAGTACAATTAAAGTTTATAGATGCTGGTAAATTTTGGTTATGTTTCCTACCCTCTGCTGGGTTTTTCAACACCTAGAAAGTTTTATAAAATGCTTAGTGGAAGACATCTTTTACAGCTGCGTGCTTGAAAGGAAAGAACATAATTACAATTCTGAGCATGAAATGAGCTACCACCCTACAAGCCTAGACCGAATCCTGCTTTCACCAGCTGTAGTGAATCAAAGTAGTCTGAATTAGACGACAAAAAGGGCCTCAAAGCGGCCTTCTTGGTGCCTTTAACCCAATAATTGTGCAGCACCTGGATCCGGAAGGGCTGCGGAGGATTGTAACAGCTTCAGATGTTTGGTGGATGTGGCCCAGTGACTCTTTGATCTCGGAGGAATGCAGGCCCTCGAACAATGCATCTGTGTATTGGCTGCATTACAGATCCGGGTGTGGACCTGAGGGGATTTATAAAAGCTAGCATTACACTGCAGCTGGAAAGGAAAAGGACCCAGCCTGTTCAAATCGCAGGCACACAAACACAAGGAGGCATGTGCTGCAATCCTTCCTCACTCCCACTCACCCTTCCTAAGGCCCAAAACCTTATTTCCAAGAGGTTTATGGAAAAGATCAATTCCCAGGCAGCTCCAGAATTTTCAAAGTCGCCGGATAACTTATAATATTGTTAAGAACGGCCATCAACCCAGTCTAATTTAATCTGTTATGTTCTCCACAATCGCACATGCTCTAATACATCTTACCTATCAATAGATCTTCCATCTATCTAAAGGACTTATAGCTTGCTCTTCACCCTAAAGGACTCCCTGAGCCTAAGATCAATAACAAAGAAGACGGCCGCTGCCTGCAGCCTTACAACCTCAGAGATGCAACACAAAAGGAAAAAGCGATGGGGACGGAAGGAAGGGCAAACACAGGCAACTCTTCTTAGGGGTCAGTCACGTTTTTTGCACAGAGAGATTCGCATCTGTGAACTGTTTCAAAATCAATTCACTCTTCCTACTATGTTTTAAGGCTTCGAATCTCCCCGTGGTGATTAAATCCGGGTTGGAATTCCCAATCACCACCGTTCTGGATCAAAATGGAGGCACCTCAATTTCTGGAGCAATAGCTGTGCAATCCAAATCGATCCAGTAACGCATTCACACTCTCAGAGATACAGATCATTGCAGTTCTTTTAAAACAAACCGCTAAGGAATCTGTTGCCAAATGCACCGGTTTAAATGGGTTTTTTGGCAGCCCCCCGAAAGGGCTGTAGGAACTATGAGAACTCAAGCAAGGAACCAAGGATGCAAGGTGTGGTTCTTACCCTTTCGATCAGACAAGGACCAAAGACCAAGTCCTTAGTAAAACAACCAACTGAACAGTCTCATTGCCACAATTTGCACTTGCTGTAGCTTTCGCACACTTTTCAAGGGCAGTCCTACTGCAAAGAACACATCACGGCAATCTGATCAAGAGATACTTAAGGTGTGAACCACTGTGGTCAGATCTGCCCTTCCTTGAAAAAGATGCAACTGGTGCACCAATTGAACCTGGCACAGCAGTCACCTGGCCTTCTAAGTAAGAGCAGTACCGAACTCACAAACACACATATCTACAAACGTAACCTTTCAGAAAGAGCACAAACTCATCCAGAACATGCTGTGATCCCAATTCTGAGTTAGCTTTCCTAGTGACAAACAGGATTCCCATCTTGCCCAATCTGAGATGCAATTTGTTCATCCATATCCAATCCTTCATTGGATCCAGACAACAATTCAAGACTTCCTAAACCAAAGGAGAAAGGCATGATTAGGTTTAAGCCTCCTAAGCCTAGCCTCCTAAATAGTGACAAATACTGTACTGTGTTTTCAGAGAAAACACAGCCATGCAGTTGTAAATGCTGATGCAAGAAACCACAATGACCAGACATAATGCACAGAGGAAGCACAATGTATCTTGCTGTACTAGAACTCAAGTTCCAAGTAGGAAAGCCCCCAAAACACATAAATCACATCCAAATTGAGTTTAGAGGATATATTCATTGAATCCCATTAATGTTTCACTTGCTTAGATTGATATTAATGAATGCTGAAGTATTTCAAATGTTATTTTTAAAAACGTACACTGAAACCCTGTACCTAAATATACTAGCTCCCAAGAACTAAAAGTAAATAAAAATTCTAAAAATAAATTTGGTTTGAGTAGGCTTGGTTCTCTGAACATATAGAAACCAACGGAAATATGTGCCGCATCGAAACAATTTAAAATTGCTGAATTCCAAACTGTGATTCAGGGAGCCTGAGAGTATATCAATGAAGCTGCTATTGCTATTTGAGGCTCTCAGGGATTCTTCAGGCAAGAGATCAGAACCGGCAGGCAGGCAGGCATCTCTTCAAATGATGGTCTTTTTCCCATAATGGACCATCTTGGCAGAGTAGTCTCATCTTCTGGGATGCACTCTTTCTTCATGCTGAGCAATGCCTCTGGTCTGGTTCAGGAAAAGGGAAAAGCAACAATTCTTCTAACTTGAAAAACGGCTTTAAAACATTTCTGAACGCCTTTGTCCAATGTTACAAATTCAAGACATTAAAACACAATTACAACTCAACTTTTTACATTAAGAAAAACTTAAAAGCTTTCCTGTGAAAAACAAATACAGGATATTGGCAAGACTGCAAGATGGGGGTTGGGGGAAAGGCTGCTATGTACAACAAATGCAATTTTTTTTCTGTTTGTACAACTGAAAAGGGAAGTCCATTTCTTACAAAACTGCAGCAATAAGTATAGCGCTGCCAAGAGAAATAACTAGAATGATTAAGGAACTCGCAGCAATTATGATGTTAACCTAACCATCTAGGTTCAAGCATTCTGAGAATTAACACAGCTATGCTGGCTAAGAATGATGGACGTGGTAGTACAAAACATTTGGAAGGTACCTTCTTGAGGAAAGCTGGTTCAGGACACTGGAAATGAGCTTCTTCTCTCACTTTCTACCTTTACAAAAAGTAAAGCTATCAGAAAATGACCTGTCTGATCTTGGAAGATAAGGAGGGTCATCCCTAGTTAGTACTTGGATGGGAAGATGACAATGGAGAGGAAAGAACTGGCAGAACAACCTCTGAGTATTCCTAAGAAAACTGCATGAAATTCATGGGGATGACATAAGTCAACAAGGCGACACAAACCTAGATGACCTAAAGATGACAAGAAGGGACAAAAAAGTGCAAACCATCATGCACCTCCTCTCCAAGTCTTTTTCCCCCTTCTCTGCATAAGAAAGGAGACTGAAGGTTTCTTATCTTGCTTTGAGGCAGTGGCCTCACTAGGGCTAGCGGTAACTCCTTGTGTCCCCACCCCAATGACCACCTCCTCCTCCCATACCACACCATACAAAGTCTTACTCATGATTTTTGGTACTAACATTATTCATAAATCGTAATTCCCATGTATCATTGAATGTAATGGCAATAGCTGAGACATAAACAATGAGCAAAAGCAAAATTATACCTTTACATTAGAATAGCAAGAGCATGTACATTTCTGTACCGCTTAGTAGTGAACTCAGCACTCTCTAAGCAGTCTGCAGTCTGTAAGCCAATTGAGTCCTGGTGGCGCAGTGGTTAAACGCCTATACTGCAGCCACTCACTCAAAACCATAAGGTTGCGAGTTCAAGACCAGCAAAAGGGCTCAAGCTCAATTCAGGCTTGCATCCTTCCGAGGTCGCTAAAATGAGTACCCAGATTGTTGGGGGCAAATAGCTTACAGTTGTAAACCGCTTAGACACTGCTTAGGTGGTATGAAGTGGTATATAAATGAAGCTGTTTGTATATAAATGAAGCTGTTTATTGCCCCCAACAAGCCAGGTACTCATTTTACCAAACTATGAAAGGATGGAAAGCTGAGTGGACCTTGAAGCCCTGCAGGGATCGAACTCACAACCTTGTGGCTACAGGACTGGCATTTAAAATTGAAATTTTAATTTTTTTAGAAAAAAACTGAGGCCTCTGTCTTTCTCCACCCACCTCACCCCATTCACATCTTCTCTTCAGCATTTTAAAGGGACGCAGGTGAATGCCACAGCCTGTTTCTGCCAAAAGGCAGGTGTTTGTGAAATTGGGGAGTCACCCCGTCTTGGGTATCACCTGGTGTGATCAACACCCGCCAACTTCCCCTCAGTAATGCTCCTGCTTTGAGAAGGAGGGAATGCAAACAAAGCAAACAGAGCACAGCAGCTTTTAATCTTCTCTTCTTCTACTGAAAGAAAGGAGGCGAGAAAGAGTCAGGCTCTTGAGGGGCCATCTCTTGCTCCTAAATATGATTGTTCACGTTTCATTTCAGGAAACCTATTCCGAAAGGAGATGTTTGAATATCAAGAGCAGCATTATCAACAACAACAATACAGAGACAACTAGCATCTCCAGTTCGCCAAGCTCCCCTCCACATTGAGCTTTGGGGACCCACAGAGAACAGTCTCATCCATAATTCTGCATTTGAAATGGAACAAGGAAGAAAAAATACTAATGGGGGAAAGAGCGATTCTGTCCCGGTACCGAGAATTGGGAAGAGTGGCCCCAAATGACTCTTCCGCTTCCCAGCTCTGCCTCTGGAGAGAGGGACTAAAATTAGCTCATCCACTCCCAAGATCCATAGCAGCATTAGTCATTAAAATGTTAACTTGTCACATACGATTTTAATCAAGTCACCCTCTGTGTTGTGCTCAGCTTCGAAAGCACAGGACACAAGGTTTACCCCTTTTCATCATCGCAGGAAAATGGCATGCAAGAGACAAGCCAACAGTGGTATACAAGGGATCGTGTTTTTAAATTTTTTATTTCACTTCCTTTATCAGTTTGCTTCTTCCCTAGACATTAACAAACACTGAGACTGTCGCACTGAAGGTTTAAAGGGAATCAAAACTATGACCATCACCCTCTATGCATTCTAGAACTGGTAGTTTTAGATTTGTAACAATCCAGTTACAAGAATGACTTTATACACTGAGCATATAATGAACAAAGAACAATGGCGCACAATATACCACAATTAACACATGCATGGTAGATATTTACTTCGATTTCATTGGTTTTCAGCAAACAAAATTACAAGAGCAGTTCTCATTTCTAGACTTATACATGAGCATATACAATAACTATACCGGAACCACATTTACCCAGCCAATGAGAGAGCATAACTACTGTGTATATTCATGTATAAGTCTAGAAATTTAGGTCAAAAATTGACCCCAAAAAACTGAGTCAACTTATCCATGGGTCAATGTAAATACTTATCTTAACTCTTATTTAAAAGAAGCAACCATCCCCTGGTGAAAAGCAAGAATATAATATATCCTGGAAATACTGAGCTCCCCTCTACTCTGTCATCCATCCAGCCTTAAAAATAAGCACATAGAGTTATGTCTGCTGGAATTTTGTAAGCTCTTTGACATTGTTTTACTTTTCTTCATTCTTCAGAGCCTTTGCTATGTGGCCTAAGTTTTATCCTTGACTTATCCATGAGTCATAGCAAAATCCACACCTTGGGCCCCAAAATTTGTCCTCGACTTATACATGAGGTTGGCTTATAGTCGAGTATATATAGTATATGTGCAATTACTTTTTCATTAGCACTGGCCCCCAACACAATTCTGGACCAAAATATCTCAAAAAAAAAAAAAAAAAAACCTCCGCCCGTCCAGCTCAAACCCTACAAGGAGAGGAGAAATCCATTTAAAGGAGGAAGTAAAGAATAATCTTCTTGTGAGGTTCAATGCCAGGAACGTTTCTCTCCCTTTCCTTTTTGAAATATCTTCCTACTGCAAATATGCATTCCTCCAAGAGAGAAACACCACTTTACTTACAGCACCTCCAGAAATTTGCAAGTTGGGTATTCTGAAGAGTTGGGCTCAAGAACATGGATTGTAACTGTACAAGCAAACGGTAATATTGAGACTGCAAATGTTCGTTCCTTGTTTGAAACTGGTAGCCTGGATTAACTAGGTGCCATTGTTATCTTGAACTACATCAGAAAACGTATCAAAAGAAAGCTGGGAAAAACTCAACCCCAGGCTTTGCCAAATTCTTGACCTTACAAATATTTTCCTAGTAAAGTAACAATACCACTACTCTATCCATTCAAGAATCTGTAAATATTTAAATGCTACCGTAGCCAAGCTGAAGTGTTGCTAATGGAAAAGGCCTGTGTTAAATGGAAACCAAGATTTGGCCCCATTTTCTCTAAGCGATTCTATCTGCATTGTAGCATGTGGCTTTTCAAAAAAAGAAAGAAAGAAAAAACAATTTAATTCCTGAAGCGTGGGTTGAAAATGCTTTTCGCTATCCACCTCAGATTCACAATTGTACTCTGCTTGGGAGGTCAGAACAAGGCAAGGCTTGAGCGCGGAAAAACAATACTGTTTAGCTACATCACCATATTGGTTCTTTTCATCCTAACACCTACGTGTTCATCGGGAACTCTGTGAAAGATGACTGCCAAAACCGCCATCTCCATCTCACTCCTGCTCAGAGGAAGCCTTGACCCAGTCAGATTCTCTAATGAAAATTGTGAGCAGTGAGAATTATGCCGGCTGTCAGCTTCCGCTGAAATCTGCTGCAACAGAAAGCCACCAAATCGAGAATATGAGCTCTGCCGGGTGATAATAAAAAGGGGGCTTTGTCAAGGAAGTTAAGAACCTGCTAACTCCGCAACCAAATGCCAAAGCCTGGGGCATCAATGTCTTGTGGCATTTCAAAAATCCAGCAACTGCCACTTTTTGTATTTTGCTTTCCATTAATTTAGAGGGGAAATAACTTTTATTACAGCAAAGAGTGCCAAACATGGTCTTGCACACAGTGGTCCTTCCCCGTTCGCTGGAGTTAGGGGCATAGGACCCCTGTGAAAGTGGGGAAACCACAGATAAAAAACACTATTTTTCTACCTGAATACCTCTCTAGGAATCTTTAGGTCCTCCAGGGAAACACTCTGTGATTAACGTCTGCCAGACATTGACCATAGAATTGCACTGGAAGAGCTATAAATGCCTAGTGGAGAGTTCTCTCTAAGAATGTCTAGGCCAACAGTTCTCAGCCTGTGGGTCACAACCCCTTTGGGGTCAAACAACCCTTTCACGGGGTCACCTAAGACCATTGGAAAACACAGATTTCATATCATATAAAACAAATAATTTTATGGTTGGGGGTCACCACAACATGAGGAACTGTATTAAAGGGTCACGGCATAAGAAAGGTTGAGATCCACTACTCTAGGTCCTCCAGTGCAACTCTGTTGTCAATATCTGCCAGCCACTGACCACAGAATTGTGCTGGAGGAGCTACTAATGCCTAGCGGAGTGGTCTCTCTAGGAATCTCTAGGTCCTTCAGTGAGACATTTGGTTAAAGTTGACCACAGAGTTGCGCTGGAGGACCTAGCTATTCCTAGAGAGAACACAGTAATAAAATCCGTGAATAATCAAATCCGCAAAAGTCAAATCTTCAAGTGTGGAGGAACAACTGGATAGCTCAGGTGATAATGCAGCACAGAACAAGGAATGAAACACAGTGTAAACCTACTACAACCCCAGCTTCATGGGGACCCTATCTTCCCATAACAATTTCACCACTCACTGTTATGAGGCTGAGATTCTCCAACAGAAAGCCCATGAAAGATCCTCTAATTTGCTGGTCAGCCAATGTGCCCTGTCAAAGTAGCCACAGGCTGACCAAAACCATTTGGAAACATGCTCTAATATTCCCAAGCGTCATCATTCCAGGTAACCAAGTACTTATGACTCAATAGTGACTGGCAGAACTTCAATGCTGTTGCAGCTGGGGCATTTGGTGGAAGGAGGCACACCCAGTATTTCAACAACAAAACAAATGTGCATTGCAATCGTTCATGTCTGCTTTACCCTCAGTACATTAAGGATCTAGGCCACAAAAGAGATCACAGCAGTGACACGGGTGCCAAAACTGTACTATCACACCTTTCGGTTCTTGTAGCTGCAACAGTGTTCTGCTCTAGGTTCTGTGAGCTGAGATTTTTTTCCCATAGAAAATGCCCTAGTTTTAAAGAAATGTGAACAAAGAATTCTGCTTTCAACCAACCCCACTCAAAGGTTTTAAAGTATACTGGCACTAAGAATGTTAAAGTTGCACCCACAGTGAATGTGAAGTCCAAGGTATATAAATACAATTTATCATATGGATTAGAAACAATACAACATATTAGAAACAGTTGGCCCTCTGTATCCACGAATTCAATTATCCATGGTCTGAAAGAATGTATTTTTTTAAAAATCCAAAAACCAAACCTTGATTTTGCCAATCTCTTCAAGGAACATCATTTTCCTATGCTATTGTATATAATGGGATTTGAGCCCCCACATTCTGGTATCCCTGTGGGTTCCTGAAATCAAACCCCAGCAAATACCAAGGGCCCCACTGTACAATCCATTGGAGTTTTATTTCAATGTTATTGAAACCTACTGGTGAATTATTTAAGGAAAAAACAGATTCAAAAAGCACAATATAGAAGCTAAGGATGCTATTTTTTAAAAAACTGCTTTCGTTCACTTTGAGGCCATGGGGATGGGAAGGTAAAAATCTAAATTATGGCCTCTTTGCCATCTGTCATAGTCATCTATAATTGTCACAGTCATCTAGAATCGTCATAAATAAACAGTAAATGGACTTTATGCGCCATGACGAGCATTCCTAACGGAATTCCTACTGTCTGCTGCACGCTGCCATAGCTTCTCCTTTACACAATGTTCAATCTAATCCTTAGGAAATCAATATACAAACCTAAAACCAAGCAAGACATTAAAAAATAATAATCCAAGTAATCAAAACAGGCAAAAAGGCAGAGCAATACATCAGTGGATGCTTCCAAAGGTCCTCGCCCTCCTGGTACTCCGGAATGAGCATGTTGTACACTGGCATGCTGAGGATGATGTACACCAAGATGTACTCACACTGTCATCTTGCCAATCCTCTCCAATAAGGAATCTCTAGCAAAACCTCATCCACAGGTACATTACAACAAGTTAGGAAGTTACCGTTACTGATGCCTGGCTAAAAATTATACTTCACTTGAGAGTCTGGTGTTTGTCAGAGCAAGAACTCACCCAGTTATTTCCCCCCCCTTTTTTTTTTTTTGTTCAAAGTGACACACAGACATCAGCAAATGCACCCCAATCCCACGGCTAAGACATTGTTGTGAATAGTGGTAACAATCTATAGTGCGTCTTCCTAAGTACACTCCTATAGACATGCTAAAAACTAAAGGATATGCCTCAAAAATTGCAATTCTTTTTTGAAATCACAGTCCAAACTAGTTATTTAACAACCAGCAATTTAATCAGAACATTCATCTACTTGGGCAAATCATTTACTGCTTTTGGGCTAATTACATTTCTCACACTGATATGACAATAAGGCTAGACCACATTCACTAATAATTTCTTGAAACTGTCAGTTACTTCAGTAAAAGCCCTTGGGAGAGAATATTCTTCAATACGAATTCGGGAAACAATCCCTGATGTACTTAAAGTGTGGAAATATTAGCATTTTTCCTGTTGAAAATCGGATGAAAGCGTGGTGTTTTACTCTGCCTGAACCTCAAGCGCTGTTACTCCCCGGCCCCAAAATGCACAAACCAGGAGTAATCTGTGGCAAGGGAACTGGCTGAGCTGCTTCTAAAGGATGCGAAATCCTACTCTCCTTTCTTCCAGCAGCAGAAAGAAAGGCAACCCCATCCTTTCATTAACAAGAAACTCAACTTGCCTTTCACTGGTAGGCCTCATTCAGCAATAAAAGACTGGTTGAAGTGGATCCCCTTGAATTCAGGGAAAGATTTTGTGTGCACATGGCGTCGAGTCCAATCTCAGTTTACCACTATATCACATAACTGGAAGAACATTCTTTACATTTGTTCACAGTACTGTGAAAGGTTTTTAAAAACAGTGGAATTGCTGCAGAATTTTAATTTCCAAATACACTCTGAAACGCTGCACCAACCATTTCCTTGAAAGGTGGTGATCCCACAGCAGTAATTCATATTATCTTTGCAAAATTATGACCAACACAGACTTTTGCACTCTATAACTTTCATTTTGCTGTCTCCGAAACACATGGATACGCCAGTTCGCATCTCTGTGAAATCCCCTGGTTTAGGTGCTTGTGTGAAACTAAGTCTACAATATTCTTCTCTACAAAGGCTGTTGATTCAGTAGGCAAACACATTTAACTCCCCATAAAACTTGCCTTGCAGCTAGGTGAGTGATTGCTCACCTGTAGCAAACAACAACCGCAAATTGACAGAGGACACACACGTGTCCAAGCTCTCTTTGGGGCAAGGCTGGAGATTTCAGTTGTATATGGCAAAGGACAGAGACAAGAGAAGGGCAGCTGCATCGTCAACCTTTTATTTACAAACTTGTTTCACATTACACCGCAATTAAATCAGAAATTGACAAGAGGAAAAAAAACTTTGAGGCAAAAGCAACTTGCTGCATGTGCTTCCAAAAGAAATGACACTTTCTTGATAAGTGGAAAACAGTTTTCCTGCACCACCAAGACAACTTGAGTTGAGGTATTCTATCAAAATTTAACCTTTCAGATGGTTAAATGAAAAATTCTCACAAGACATTACTATATTTTGTTTCTGAAATAATTTTTAAGTCATAGAAAAGTGCTTAGGAAAAAAGGAGTATTTACCGATTCCATAGCTGAAAGTCGCAGTTAGCAGGATACAGATAAAATCCAACAAAGCGGTGTCCCCAAAGAAACTCTGTATTCTGAAAGACAAAAATTAGCTTGCATAAATATTCATTACCTAGCTTCAGACAAAACATTCGCAAGCTAGCCTTCTGACAAAAAAGGCATGTTCAAATTACACCTGATAAACCGTCTTTTGAGTTTTATTCCCGTGATGCTTTGATGCTACAATACTCCCATTATGTGGACTGGTTCAAACACACATAAAGGACTTTGAAGGGATGGCATTAATGAAATTTCATAAATATCGATTGTGCGAAATTGTGGCTGGCACTATGTGGGTCCATCTCTGCATGTTTATCTCTATGTTGTTTTCCCTCTCCATCCTTCACACCTACCAGGAACATCCATGGCTGTCTCTGGAGATTTAGATTCACACACAGCAAAGAAAATTAGTTCAATAAAATGTGACAAATACCAGTTAGAAAGGGAAAGTTAAAAAAAGGGGGGGGAGAATCTGTTCCCTTGCTATCAAGGACTAGCATATGCGCATATATATGTGTATATCTATATATATACATACAGATATGCCATTTAATTTGTTCTCACCCTCAGAGCCAAGTGAGGATCATTATAACTTGAGATTCACCAATTTATGCAACTTATTTACTCATCATTCTTGCCAGTCTCAAGAATTACCATATCACAACAAGCGATAAGTGCTTTCTGTCTCTCATATATACACACACACACTCATCGATAGAAAAGCACCACTTTAAAATTCAAGTTATTTATTTATTATCTAACTTTAGATACAGAAGCATTAACGGTAGACTATAAATACAGGTAAGTTCTCATAAATATTGTTCCCTTGCAATGATTCCACACTAGAATTTGGCAAACATTAGCAGAAAAGATCATATTTCCAAATAAAAACAACCCCCCTCGCTTTTAAAAACACTCTTCTTGTTGGTTTTACAGCTAATACATCCAGAAGAGTATCTGGTGTCTCCTATTAGCATTCTAGAACAAGCAAGTTGTGACTCATAATTGCGGAGAAGCCAGCTGTTCTTAAGTCAACGGAGCCAAGGCTAACCTATAAAAGGGAAAAAAGTAATGCAGTCAGCCCTCAGCAGCTACATACACAACAATATCTAGCAAGGGGGGAAAACACATGAGAATTTAAATGTGAGAAGTGAAGTGCAACAATAAGCAAATAACAGTCCACGATAATGTGGCCCTATTTCTGAACCTAAACATGCCCCTTGGATGAAGACCTCTTGGGAACAAGACATAAGCCTCACCAAGAAGGGTATATAGGAAACGAATGTGAAAGCACTAGGCATAACAATGGTGACAGAAAGCCACCAACTCATTCAAGAACACGAGACTCAAAGCCTGCCGACAAACCAATTTGTCTATTTAGACACATAAGTGTCTGCAGTCTTAAAGACAGCAGCATTCTACATTAATTTTTTTAAAATTATTTTGCTCTGCTCAGCTTTGAAATCTAGGCAGTTTTCAAAGATGGCATTTCTCACTTTTAATATATTTTTAATTTTATATTGCAGTCCACGCTGGAAAAGCCTGAAAGGCAACCCATTCTTGATTTTTACAAACAAAAAGATGGTAGACTGAAGTGCCTGCATAATTCAATGCCTCTGCATCCCTGCTTGGTTCAAACGACTCCACAAAATGTGGACACAACAGCAGGAACCGTTCCTGAACTAGAAAAATGAACTAATGTGCTACAATGCATAACAAACCATTCCAGACAGCAGGAGGCCATGCCAAGTACAGAATATTCCATTTGGAGAGAACCTCTGACATGCTTTAAAACGTTGAAGCAGATGGTGAGTAGTCCTTACTAGTTGCATCCCATTTTATTACGCCATTAATATTGGCTAAAATTTAGCCCTACATCAGCTTCAGTGGTTGAAGTAAAGATTGAAATGCATACATTATTTGAAACGTTAAAGCACCAAAGAAATGCAAACTGTTCCAAGAGTCATGAAGGCAAGTTCATGCTTCTTCAATGGAAATTATCTGTCTCTATACCTAAGTCAGCTTTCTTTCAGATACTTTCAAGGAGGCTACAGCTAAGAAAAAGGAAAACAGTTATTGCTGCTAAACAAGAGGCAAGCAAGCCCACTGTCTTTTAGGAAGTCGTATCATATGGACACGTCTAAATGGGGTTATTTGTACTTGTACAAATGATCACAACAATTGTATATTCTTGTTTTGTAAATCATTGCTTTAATTATTAATAAAGACTTATATAAAAATAAAAAAGCCTAAGCCCTGGGAGTAGGTTTTTTTTTTTTTGTCTGAATACAGAAACATTCAAATATTTCATTGCTATCGTACTCTTTACCTTTCAGCTTTTAAAGCTCTTTTTTTCACTGAGCTTTTTAATGCGTATGCATCTTGTTTAAATTATTTGGCGCTTTAGTTTGAACTTGTTGAAATGGTTCATATATTTTCTGTTCATCTCCTAACAAAAATTTAAATAAAATATTTAAATAAATACATAAACAAACCAGGGAGGGGGATGGGGAGAGAGCCTGATGGCCACAGAGGCACCTTAACCAAAAAGGCAAGGCAAAAATGTTGTGCTTTCAAACACAACACACAATCTAGACAGGCGAGTCGAGGCAAAGGCTGGACAGGTGGCAGACGAACTTCCAGGGCAATGGATAAAGTAAGGAACAGATGGGGAGGAGTGCTGCAAGGAAAAGCAAAGAGGGGCCGATTGGTTTTCAGGAAAGCACTTTAAAAAAAGACAAAGCCAAATGCCTTTCTAATGTTACACTTCTATTTTTGCTGGTCGCCACAGGGCTCTTTTGCAATTCTAAACAGAAAGGAGGCTGCGCGTGATACAGAGGAGAAACAAAGCATGTCAAGCGGTATGTTTTATTGGGCCTATTTTTATGGCCAAGACTGTAAAAGCTGGCAAACTTCACAGAACTCCCAAGACTGGGGAAAAAAACACACAAGTATCCTTCATTATTAGCATACATCCCACCCCCCTTCCTCCAAGGAGTTCAAGGGGTTGTTTCTATTTATCCTCACAACAATCCAATGAAGCAAGTTGGAGAGAGAGAGAGAGATACAGCCTAAAGCAATCTAGCAAACTTCATGGTTGAGTAGGAATTGTAATCCTGGTGCCCACGTTCAACATTTTAATCATAACAGTATAGCGATTCTTTCTATGCATCCATGTTGAAATGTGTAATTTCAGCCAAGAGTGTAATTTAAATACAAACCAAAATTCAGAAGCTCTCTCTCACCAGTTAAAGGAAACAGAATTCGAATTTGCCTTTCCCATTATTAAAAGTACAGTCTCTAGCAATTGCCCCTATTGTATCAGTCATGGAAAATGCACCAGGCTTTTTCAAAAATAAAGAAATATAAATTCTGAAAAGGGGCCGTTTTAAGTTGTCTGGACAACCTAAGCATGTAACAATCAGCACTGCTGCAACTGGTCTAGTGTTTGAAGTTACAGGAGAGTCGATTTCAATTGAGAAGTAGTAGGAACTATTTGTACTTCAATGCAGCCTATGCTAAGAAAGGTAGGATATCATCAGCTTCATCCAACTGAATTAAAGGCTCTTCCAGCCATATCTGCCTCCCGGATTGATACTGCAGCACAACAGAAGCTTCTGCTCACCTTTTATACAAAAGCCTAGACATATACCATATATATTCAACTATAAATCAAATTCTTGTTTAAATTGAGGACAGGTTTTAGGGGCAAAATTATGGATTTTGATAATATGACCCATGGATATGTCGAGGGTAAAACTCAGGGCATACAAAAAAGATCTAAAATATAAAGCAAAGCAACACAATGACAAAAAAACTTACAACAGTCCAGCTGACATAACCCTTGGTGCTCACTCTTAAGGCCGGATGAGAAAGTAGTGGGGATTGGTGCTTCAAGAATAGATTATACTCTTGCCTTTCACCGGGGCATAGTTCCTTCTTTTAAATAGAAGTCCAGATACAGTACTTAAATTGACCCGTGCGTGGATAAGTTGACTTGGGATTTTTGGGTCAATTTTTGGACCTAAATTTCTAGACTTATATATGAGTATATACAGTAGGATTCAAGGTGTAATGGCATAGTAATGTATACAAGGTCAAAGAATCCCAACTCTATATATATTCTGATGGAACCAGAGCTGGTAAGGGACTGAGAAGAAAGAGACCTTTCTGTTGCGGTAGACAACTCCATGAAACCGTTAACCCAGTGTGGCACTGGTGCCCCCAAAAATAAAACAACACACACAAACATCAAAATAATACACAGCCTGGAGATATTTGCCTAGGGATATCTGGTAAAGGTACTGTTCGTATCTGTAGCTTCCAACAAGTGTAACCCAAAGAAAAGATTGTATTTTAACAGTATCAGCAACAAAAATTCACTTTAAAAATGTATTTAGACTAAAAAGTAATATTGCTTAATTTTGCATATTGAGTTCTTAAATCAATACTACCTATGCTTTTTGTGGGGGTTTTCGGCTCTGAGGCCATGTTCTAAGGGTTTATTTGTGACATTTCAACCAGAATCTGTGGCTGGCACCTTCAGAGAATTTCTCTGCATATTTCCAGAACACAGTCGCATAGCCCAAAAAAACCCCACATAAAACTAAGGATGCCAGCCATGAAGGCCTTCTAATTCACATAGCAGCTGTGCTACCTCTCAAGCGTTAAAGATGTAGATATTGGGATCTAGCTCATACAAGCCACTTGGCAACCTATTCCTTTCCACACACACAGAAAGAAGCAGCATGTTTATACTCAGTTTGTTCTAACAAAAACTCCAAAGTGAAAAGCACAACGAAAATAGCACACACTCCCCCAATTCTGTACAGCAAATCGAGTCTACTGCAATGCTTTTTTTGCCTTCTACTCATGCACTTCATGTTTGACCCAATTCTCTATGCACTCCTAAACAAAAAGTCTCCTTCACAGGAACAGGCTCTGCAACAGCACGGTCTATTCAGAACGAAGCCCTGAACCTTTTGACTTCACAACCAGGGAAGGAAAGAATATTCAGCAGGGAGCTATTTTGGTCAAAGGCATAAAATTTTCTACACTTTGGGCTTGCAGCAAATGTGCAAAGGCAGAGAGCAGTGGAAAGGTTTCCTTCCCTATGTGCACAGGAATTTGCACCCACCTCTTTATAGTAGAAGGCTCTCCTCCTCCTTCCCAATCCAGCTTCTATTTACCTTTAAAAAGCACTGCCAGAAGAACTGGAAGAATGTTAGTGGCACTGAAAAGGGAGAAAGCCAGACTATTCCACTGGGTTGCATGGATGGATATGAAACTCACTTCTTGAATCTTGGCCAATATATGTTCAGTCGATTATTTTTTAGCAAGGGGAAGAGGGGGAAAACACACAGAATTCTGAAAATATACACAGGGACGTGATTTTTCCAGGAACACCTTAGAGTCTCACCTGTAATGCTCTGTTTTATAGACTTACCAGGCTGCCACTCACCCACTCTCTATTGGCATTTGCCTGGCAAGCAGATGCTTTTTTTTTCTTTCTTCTGAGACACCTTTGGCATTTTAGCCAGGTTTTTGTTGAAGAGGAGTCTTTACTCCTCTTTAATTACAGTACAATGCAGCAGCTAAAAAGGCCAATTCAATTCTAGGTTGCATCAACGAAAGTATAGTGTCTAGATCAAGGAAAATCACAGTACCAGTCTATTCTGCTTTGGTCAGGCCTCAGCTGGAATAATCCTGTGTCCGGTTCTGGGCACCACAATTTAAAAAGGATGTTGAGAAGCTGGAGCCATGTGTTCAGAAGAGGGAAAATGAAATGGTGAAGGGTCTGGAAACCAAGTCCTAGGAGGAGCAATTTAGGGAGCTGGGGAAGTTCAGCCTGAAGAAGAGACGGTTAAGAGGTGATATGATAGCCCTGTTTAAATATTTGAAAGGATGTCAGAATGAGGATGGAGCAAGCTTGTTTTCTGCTGCTCTAGATACTAGGACCCAGAGAAATGAATGGAAGCTACAGGAAAAGAGCTTCCACCTAAACATTAGGAGGAACTTTCAGACAGTAAAAGCTGTTTGAAGATTATATCTCCCTGCATGGCTAAAGGGGACTGGACTAGATGGCCCTTGGGGTCTCTTCCAACTCTATATTTCTATGATCAAAAATAAGATTGCAATCTCAAGTGCTGAGGTTGGCCAGTCGCAAGGAATCCTGGTCACTTCCAGCCAGATGGAAGAAGCTAAGACTGATCCATTTGTTATCAAAAGCCCACATCACTGCCATGTGACACCATGCCAGCAAAATATCCACCACGTGAAGCCGTCCACCACCAAATACATCTTCCAAAGCGTCCTGTGGCGTACAGCGGTCTCCCTGCCTGCACCACGTATTTCCTCCAGCGAACGGCATAGTATAGGCCACGATTTGCCCTTCTGTGCTAACAAGCAGAGACAAGATCTGTTCTGTCAGTCTATGAGAACATGCAGTTTTCATTTTGATTTAGTTTGCATAAGAACTCCACTGCTGCAAGAGAGACTCCGCAGCCCTAAGGTTAAATATATTCCAAATTTGACAGGGTTTTTTTTAAAAAAGGAGAACCCAGAAAAGCTGCATGAAGTCTGTGAACTTGAGGAATATCCATTTTCCTTTAGCAGCAATATACCAAGAGGGCACCACTTTCTCCACAGAACAAAAAAGGTGGAGTTTTTAAGGACAAAACAATGATCTAACAGAGCACATTATCACTAATGATATTTTTCCCCCTTAAAAGAAAATATTCTTTCTTTCACACATTCAACTCATCTCCTGTACTTCTAAGCATTATAATCTTGCAACCCATGACCTGGGAAGAAAATGAAATGAAGCTCCTTCATGACATCTGATGCAAAATGCAAAATTTCAAACCCTGATTTGAACAGATGCTGTATAGATTTCAGAAACGAGCTGCGACAAAAAAAACTACTTAGAAAATATATTTCATATTTGCATTTCTGAAACGCTCTAAATTCTGCGACAGTGATATAATTTTACGAAACGCATCTCTAAAACAACCGGGGTTCCATCGCTGGAAAAACTGCAGCATGACTAACATAGCTCCAATATAAAAAAGCAATGTAACCTAGCACTTGTTAGCACTCAGCGCCACACTGGACCGAGTTTCCATGACAACGGGGGGAAAAATATATAAAGCAAACTACAGTTAAGCGAAAATTATACTCCGTGACAATACATGCAAAACGCGGGGACGTTTGCAGTATGGCCGAAGATAAAATGCCTTCAATATATACAGCCTGCTGCATGTTGGGAAAAAGAAGGGGGAAATAATGACTAATCACAACCACAAACCCAAGAGGGGTTTACAATTGTTGTTTATTCTCCATTTTGTGTAAACACCACTAAAATGGCGAAAAAACAAAAAATAAATAAAAACACGTAACCTGCAATACGCCAAGATACGGCTACCGTTCCTTTTAATCTCAGTTTAAAAGGTATTTACTTGGAGGATTCAGAAGCTACAGTTTTCATTGCTGTAGACAATGAGCAGCAAGGGTTTGTAATTTGCATCCTAGAACTGCAATGGTTCTGAACTAGATACTGAAGAGATTGAATTCTGAAGCCATTTTTGAATAGAACTGAAAGGTTTCACTGTACCTTGAGCACTATCTCCTTCTACAGTGGCAGCAGCTATTTTAAAAATTAAGTATGCCACAGAATATTTGGATCCTAGTTTGGGGAGAAAGGTAGCATATAAAAAAAGATTATCATCATCATTATCATTGTGGACCTGTCCTGCCAACTACACTATTATGATGGAAAGCTGGAAAATTTAGAAACTAAGGTCCAAAACATACTGGAGAGATAATCCAGTTTAAGACCGCTTTAAAAGCCCTGGCTCAGTGCTAGAGAAACCTGGGAGTTGTAGTTTATTGTGCCACCACAGCTCTCTGATAGAGAAGGCTTAATGCCTCACAGAACTACAATTCCCAGGATTCCCTAACACTGAGCCAGGGCAGTTAAAGCAGTCTCAAAAGGGATTATTTCTGTACTGTGTTTTGGACCTAAGTCAAAGTCAAAATCTACCCATTGACCAGTTTTCTCTGACCAGCAGATGAGAGAAGTGTTAATAGTCCACATTTATTCCTTACAAACTCTCCCTCCCTCTTAAAGAAAAGAACTCCCATGACTCTTAAAAATAATTAAACCAACCAAAGCAAGAATTCACAAGAACACTGAAAAGCGGCAGAACAAAACAGATATTAAAAATAATAAAACTAGATCTAAAACAGAATGAATAGCACCAGAGATTAACCCCACTCCCACGTCAGAGGATCCATGTTCCATTCTGCACATTACTGTCCCCAGATGGGAGCTTCAGCATTTCTATACCTAAAAATATGTCATGTGGGTTATCTTACCCACCAGTTCTTACACATTAAAATGAAACTGCTGTTGCCTGCCACTATAAATGGAAACTTCACACAAAGGTAATTTATGCAACTCTCTCCCAAACAGTGTTTTTCACATAAAAATACTGATTTATGCAAGCATGGAATTGCTCACAAGCATTTGTTCCTTCCTTCAAGTATTCCTCAGCCACAATTCAGAGCTGTGTCCTTGCAAAAGGGCACATACGGCGGTAAATAAGACACACAGTCAATTTCACAACACAGCCTCTGAGTCACGAGGAAGAATTACACTTCCACAAGAAGACTTCAAACTTTCACGTTGCCAGCTGCAAATAGTTCAGCCATTTTGGAGAGACAGAGAGAGAGAGAGCGGCAGGGAGGGCAAAGCCATTCCTGCCAAACAAGTCCAGGAAACTAGTAGCGTCTTGAACCCGCATGGCGCACACTCCTCCCCGCATGAGTCACAGGACTGTAAACATCTATTACAGAGCAAGCACTTCATCGCCTCGCCAAATCCTCTCCACCCCATCTATAAAGCTGTTTGCAGGACGGCACGAAGAGCAGCATATTATCTTCCACGCAGCTTAGGGTTTAAATACAGCCAATTTCAGGATCCCCCCCCCCTCAGGAGATAGATGTCCGTTGCATTATTTCAGTAATCTAAAGATAAGAGGACAGACTTGGATTTAAAAAGAAAAAGCTGAGGAGGAGCTGCAGCTTTGCAGTACAGTTCACTCTGAAAAAATGAACCTTACGTAATAAAAAGTGTATGAAGGCTTCCTCCACAGCATTTCTCCCAAGCCCTGTTCCCTACATAGCAATGTCTAAGATTTCCCCTGATTTCTCCAAGTGGAGGACGCAGGGTGGTTTATGAGAAAATACGGCTAGAACCCAACAAGGTCTAACATTAAAGTGGTCAAGAAAGAAAGATATTGAAAGATAACACCAAGGAGGAAAGTAGAGCACACACCCTGCAGCACATGGTGAATGGCCAAAAGTCTGTCTGAATAACAAGGCCTTTTTTGCCTGCTAGCAGAAAGAGAAAGAGTCTAGGCTCCCACAGAAAGGAGTCGTACAGCTTGGGAGCAACCAGACAAGGTCCTCACTTATGTCCTTATCAAACGTGACCAAGAGAGTGGTAAGAGGCAGAGAAAGCCTTCCCCAACCAGCCCAAACGCAAATGGACACACCATCTTTCTGAAACTCTGGGCCCAAGGGCTCCATAAATCATAAGCAGGGTTTTCAATTGTGCATCTAGCTGCTCAGAAAACATTTGTGTTCTCTCTCAAATATTATACACTTGGCTCTCCACATCTGCGGATTTGATTATTTGCGGTTTTTATTAATATGTTCCCTCCAGGGATCTCTAGGTCCTCCAGCGCAATTCTGCCAGAAATTGACCATAGAGTTGTGCTGGAGGACCTAGAAGTTTCTGGAGAAAAAACTTCTCTAGGCATCTGTAGGTCCTCCAGTATGACTCTGTGGTCAATTTCTGGCAGATGGTAACCACAGAGTTGCCTTAAATAAAATAAAAAGATTAGTGGTGTGTTTTTTTTAATTTGTGGCTTTTCCACATTCATAAGGGTTCTTCACCCCTAACCCCCCAATAAAAGTGGAGAAACCATTGTATTTAAAACTGTCATAAGTACAATCCAATCATACATGAGCTCAACAACACCAATATAAATTTTGTATCAGAGCTCTGAAAAACTCCTAGGCTTATCTGATTTTCTCTTAACTACCAAATTAAAAAATACATCATTTCTAGTTTTTTGTGGGGGTTTTGGGCTATGTGGCCATGTTCAAAAAGAGTTTATTCCTGATGTTTTGCCAGCAACTGTGGCTGGCAAAACATCAGGAATAAACTCTTCTAGAACACAGCCACATATAGCCCGAAAAACCCACAAAAAACTATGGATGCTGGCTATGAAAGCCTTCAACTTCACATACTTCATTTCTACCTTGCATAGACTAGAGTTCAGAATCTGACTATATTCTCGATACAGTTAAAGCCACTCCTTGTTTTTCTTCCCAGAGCAAATGGTTCAATTCCTAATGTAGGTCAGTAAGGAGACACAGCTTCACATGGCAACAGAAAACTCCTCAGATGTATTATAGGCTGCTAGACTGAATATTGGTTGTGTACGCATGCGTGAGCATCACACACACACACACACACACATATATATATATATATATATATATATACTTTTAAGGATCCGGTCACAATGCAAGAGTGTTCAGGATCCCAAGGCCAGTAGCACAGAAGGAACAAATCAGGAAAGGACAAGCAAAAATCTGTGTCCGTTCCTTCATACATATCCTGCCTCAGTACAGTAAGAGCAGCTTGGCTGGACATGAAGCCGAGATTCTCCACTCAGAGAGAAGACTGCTCCAATTGTTGCGATTCAATTGCTGTGATTCAACAAGAAAAGGCTCCTCGCACTATGTAAAAAAAACAACCTAGAACACAGTATTTTAAGCTGCAGATCCCCATTTATACAATACATTTATATAAAACAATAGCCTCCACATTGGACTTTTGCGAATTTGATTAATATGTTGTCTCTAGGAATCTCCTGGTCCTCCAGCATGACTCTATGGCCAACTTCCATCAAGGATCGTACTGGAGGAGCTAGAGATTCCTAGAGAGAACGCTTTCTAGGCATCTGTAGGCTCTCCAGCACAATTTTGTGGTCAACTTCCAGTGGATGTTGACCACAGAGTTGCTCCGGAGGTCCTAGAGATTCCTAGAGAGGCATTTCTCAAGTTTAAAAAAAGATTTTTTATTTGCGTTTGTCCCCACTTTCACAGGGGACTTGTGTCCCTAATCCCAGTGAATGTGGAGGGCCTACTGTACAGTTGTTTGCCTTAAAAAGTACGTTTCAGTGTGCCACGGCGGCTGTGTAAATGTACACAATCTAAGAAGCTTTCTTAAAGAGAGAGGCCAGGCAGGGCATTTTTAGCTGAGGTCACCACTCTGTCAATAACAGCCCTTCGGAAACCACTGCTCTATTCTATTGCTTCAACTGAAAACATCTGATGTAAGCCTGAGTGAGTGAAAACCCGGTCTTATCATGCCTTACTAAGTATTCCTTCAGTAACTTCAGTATATAAAAAAGAGAACAGAAACACTAACATCAGCACAATGTACAAAGCAATGCCCACCAATTAAATCTTACAGCAACATTTAGGGTGGCAGCCTCATCTCTATCTGGGAGGTCAGCTTGGAAGCCTTTAAATGCAAAGGAAGCTTCCAGTTAAGGACTGAAGCCCTTCCATTAGCTTACATGCGTGCCATGGACTGTGAAAAGAAGGGGTGAGACAACAGATTAGGCACCTGGCTTCTTCCAGTAATACATACAAGCCACATAAAAAGGCATGTGTCTGAGATCAGGATTTCTTTACTTCTCACCAGTTACAAGGCCACAAGAGAAAGAGAAATTTAGAAGCAGACAACCAGTTACATTGCCCATTGAGATACCATTAAATTGTATACCTGCCTCAAAGAGCTTAAGTACAGATAATCTATTTGGTTCTTACAGAAATAAAATTAGGTAGATTAAGTTGAGGAGGAGGAGCCCAGTTACTTACAAAGTGGTTATCAGTTTCACGGCCGAGGATGAATCCCAGTCTCTACAGTTGACCAAGCAGCCATACAGAACGCTAATGAAATAAGCCATTTCCTTCCCTGGACTGCCCAGATTCAAAATGTGATGGCAGTCCATATTATATGCAGTGATCACAGCCAGAGCAAGACCACGTACAATGAAAGAGACTGTTTCTAGTTACAGAACCTTTCCAAATCTGTAATGCACAGAACAATCCTTAGGTCCGATTTCATACCAAATTCATGCAACTAATTTCAAGAAAACTTTCAAAGGCCTATTAAAAGAAGACTTGCAAACAGAATACTGAGTTATCTTTGAACTGTTTAGCACACACAAAGATATCATATCTTGCAAGTAGTGCTCACAGAGCTACAAAAAGAAAGTATAGTTCAGTCTAAGTGAAGATGAAAACTAGAGCAGAACACAGCACATCCATTAAGTCAACCAGCCTTCCAAAGGATTTTCCACTCATCCAACGTGTGTGTGTGTGTGTGCGCGCCGCCTTCAAGTCGACAGTCACTTGTGGGCACCCCATGAATTTCACAGGGTTTTCTTAGGCAACAAATACTCAGAGGCGGTTTTGCAAATACCTTCCTCTGACACACAGTCTCCAGCACCTGGCATTCATTGGTGGCCTCCCCTCCAAGTAGTAGCCAGGCTCCATTCGCCTGTATTATAGTGGATTTTATGTAACAGATGCCTATGATAACTGATTATGATATATGCTACTTGCAGAGTCACAAGCATACCTCTGAATAGTATCAGTTCATGAGAACAGCAGAGTTATAATGCCCTCATGTCCTTCTGGTGCGCTTTCGATAGGCTACTGGGTAGCCATTATGGCAAAATGGAAGCTGGACTAAATCATACTTGGGTTTGATCCAGCCAGCTCTTCTAGTATACTTACAGTTCCAGGCATACACAAGATCCACAGAGCAAACTCTAAGGCCGTTGCTACTATTCCCTTACTATTCCCATGGTGATTCCTTCCTCCCCAAACAAGTTGGTTTCATATGTTTCCTTCAAAGCTATTTTTATATCCGCAGACGTTACACTGCCAAGAAATGCCCTGTATGGATTGTTATTCCAAATAACTATGGAATATACATACCCACACACTGAATGGTAGGAAAGGGGCCCTTAATGGCATGCGTGTATCTGTCATGTAAAATATATATCTTCCAGCAAAGGCAGTCACCAAGCAATGTAGTGATTTCTTTTCTTCCACCCTTCCTGCTGACTGTATCAGCCTTAAACACTTTTTAAAATGGTGTATGATATTCCCAGCTAGGTTCTGGCGCATATCCAGTTGACAAACAGTAACTCAGGAATGTCCTCTAGATCCGCATGTATGAACTCCAGCTAGAATACACAGTGTGCCTAGCAACTGGGTTTTAACAGCCGCACTTTGGCCTAAATGAAAAACCATTTCGTTCTATTTCCTAGATACAGGCCAACTGTTCGGAGGAGGAAAGGCAACAACACTCTTTGTGAAGTACAGAAAACAGTCAGCTTTCCACCCCACAACACAGGGTTCTCCTTTATCCAGTTCATCAGTATATGGAAATGTTGTATGATGGCTTCCACCAGGCCCTAACGTTACGGTTTTTCCACACCTGAAAAGAGGCGCATACAAAAATCACCTACAGTCCTTGATACTGTTAAGGATATTCCAAGAATATCATCAGCCTCAAAATGTTGCTTTTCTCACCTCCTCAATGGGAAAAGCCCCATCCATTATTTTTTTTTCTTTTTTCCAACAAAACCTTCTAGGGTTGGATATTGCTATCTACTGATACAAAAACCTTCCTTTAACAAGCAGAAGAGATCAAAAGCATCAGCTTGATAGCCCTTTGAAGAAATTGACAGTCTGATTGTTTTATAAAAATCCAGCATGCTAAAGCCATTGAGAAAGAGCTGCATTTAAAACTAGTACACAGCCCTGTTCTATATAAAAAGAATGTTTTTGCTTCTTGAATTTCTTCAAAGCGGCAAAGATACTGCCAACAGATTCCTTCAGGATAAATAATTCAGAGCATAAATGCCAAGGGCAGTGCAGCAAAGTGATGGCAGATGGCAGGGACAACACAGACAGCAGTGTGTGCCTCACAACTGCACCTGAAAGTGAAGGCAAACCTGACCTGGAAGGAGGAGTGGAAGATAAAACCAAGCTAAAAATGTTCTGTTTCAGCTCACTCCCCAATAGCCAAGGCTATGGGAACTGGTTACATGTTCACGGGCTTTGGTTGTTGTTGTGTGCCTTCAAGTCACTCATGACTTCTTGTGACATTAAGGTGAACCTATCATAGCATTTTTTTGGCAAAATTTGTTGGGGGGGACTGCTCTTGAGTCTTGACCTTCCCTAAAGCTGAGAGAGTGCGACTTGGCTAAGGTTACCCAATAGGTTTCCATGGTCAAGTGGGGATTCATGGATCAACACCTTCTAAGTTTAGTTAATAATCAATTGTTGTTTCTATATTCCCACATTACTTTGGTGACCATAAGTGGATCATGTACACAATAAACTAAAAAAAAGGAAAAGAGTGTACTGGAAAATTTGTAATTTATGATCACTACAGTTGCAAGCTTGATCAAAGAGGGAACCCATTTCTGCTACACCAAAAGTAGGGCACCTGGGGCCCTCCAAATGTGTTTGAACTCCCACTATCCAAAACATTGGCCATTCTCACTGGAGTTCATGTCAGTGTGAGTTCAACAACATCTAGAAGTTCATAGGTCCCCCACCCCTTTCTATTATCTGTATAACACCAAGGCAAAAGTCAGAAGCCCCCCCATAACGGAAAACTACAGTCAGAATTCTGCTATCTTGTGCGAACATAAGTCCCCCTATGAAAGTTGTTGTCTAATGCAAACATCTGCATTCAATTCACATTTGCAGAAAAGGAAGTGGTTTATGCAGTGTCATTATGTGCACAGATGCATATATGTATACGCCTTCATTTGTGCATTCAACAGTACTTCTGGGTGTGCATTCGGTTACATGTTCAACTGCCATTCAACACAAGCCCTGCGTAGAGCAATTAATGTATAAAACCCCAGGCCAAGATTTGCACTATGCCTCTGTCAAATGAAAACCTACCTATACTGCTGGACCTTTTCCTGATGCTTAACAGTCCCTGTTACACTTGATTTCTAAATTAATTCTTTAAAAGATCTTAGCATTCTAACTGCTGTAGTATTTTTACCTGTTGTTTTTACTATGCCTTTTATAAACTAATTTGAGATTTCTAATGAGAAGTAACATAGAAATATTCACAATAAATAAATAATATTTCACAACTCTGTAAGGAAGCGTCGACATAATTTAAATGCTGACATAAGACATACAACGGGAGTCTTTTCTCTTTGAGGAAAGTCATTAGGTTTGTTCAAAGGTCATAACAAAACCTTTGAGGAAGAACATAAAAGGGATATAAAATGGTGCCACAGATCCAGGAAGGGAATAAATAGGTTTTACCTTGCTCTTTGAATTTCAGTGGTTATTTGCCATTGTATAATCTAATGTTTTTTTAATATGAAGTCGAAGGCTTTCACAGCCAACATCCAGAGATTTTTGTGCGATTTCTGCGCTATGTGCAC
The DNA here is from genome assembly GCA_034509955.1 of Urosaurus nigricauda. Taxonomy (NCBI): domain Eukaryota; kingdom Metazoa; phylum Chordata; class Lepidosauria; order Squamata; family Phrynosomatidae; genus Urosaurus; species Urosaurus nigricauda. The sequence continues at coordinate 3,550,177 of JAOEGL010000013.1, read as the reverse complement.
AGAACCCCCAAAAAACTATTTTTGGATACTTTCAAACAAATAATAATTGCTTGGTCAATATGAAAATAGGAATAAGCAAGCCCTATTAACATATCTACCAAGTATTGTTTATCCTTTTCAAAAGTACATCCAAAAAACGTAGGATTACATGATGCCAAATGGGCTACTGGAATGCTTTTTCTACACTTGGAACACCATTCTATGCCCATTTAAAATTTCTGAGAAAATTCTCAGGAGAATTAAAACAGCAAGTGTCTATAAACACACAATACCTTGTTCATAACAGACTACCATTATTTGTGATACCTCCCTTTGCAAATAACAAAGAAAGCCACTATTTGTGCTGTGTGCCTTCAAGTCTTTTCTGACTTATGATGACCCTGAAGCAAACCTTTTCAAGGGGGTTTCCTACTAAAGGAAAATCTGACAGCTATATCTCCAATACCTCACTATGAAGTTTTGCCAGAGTACCAGTAAGAATCCTAGTGGCCTGCAGATGTTTTTAAACTACAACTTCCATAGCCCTTGCCCACTGTCTTATGAGCTTTATTGACCAAAACATTGCGAATGCACCAGAAGCAGGTCTTCAGAATTGTCTGACACTTCCTGGCCACGTTTTTCCCTTGTACAAGACACTCTGTTCTCATCAATCCTAGGAATTATTATGTGGAGGAAACCGGTTTGAATACAACAGAACGTACTTTGGCCTAGCCACAAAGATCACAAAATGACAGCAAGAGGATGCAATTCACATCTGGCTGGCAATCATGAAATATGAATGTCTCTTGAGTAAAGAGCACCATCCACTACAAGTCGCCGTTTTTAAGAGCGCACCCAAATTCCACCGAAATCCATTCTGAATTTTGCTCTAGGGAATTTATGGCATGGGCCATGGATTATTTTTATCAATATATTATATGCTCCAGTGCTCAATGTAAAATGTATGTGTAATAACTTGTTGTGTCTCATGATCCAGGCAACAGCCCTTTGGAGCTGCCTCAACTTGCCAACTGCCCTGGCAGAGAACTTGATACTTTGGTAAAGTCTCTCATTCAGCTCCACCATAAAGTCTGTAAACAGCTCTCTGGAGCATTAATAGAAGGCCATTCTTCTGGCATAACCACCTGGAGGAGTAAAGTATGGTGGGAAAACACCTCAGTCCCCTATTATTATCCACAACCCTTTCACATCTAGGTTGACAACTAAGCAGTATCTCTTAGAGAGCAGGTTTAAGCCATGAAATTCCAGTTGTTGACTATTCATATTAATAACTTCAGGATCTCCTTTAACCCCAGTAATCTTTTACTATGTTTACATAGCTCCTGTCAGTCCAAAGTGCACCTGTCCTGCCTATCCAATCTTGCTCTCCAACTGTGCCTGCTGTGGCTTATAGGAATCGCTTCCAATACCTCGCTCCCCTTGGAACGGATTTCAAGCTCCATCTTGATAGAAACCAAGAACTTGGTGTGGGAGTCATCCAAACCTTCAAATGCTTATGGACTGCAACCTCCAGCAGCCACAGCCAGCTTAGCCAACACTGAGTAATGCTAAAATTTAAAGTTCAATAATATCTGGAGGGCCACACAATTCCACCTCTGCTTTTCAGTCTAACCCTAAGAACAATAAGGAAAACAATGCCTTTCAGTTTGCAAAATGGCTTTAGCCATTTTAGCATCAATAAAGACTGGCTTTAAAAATTAAGCTCAAATGTTCCAGTTCAAATATCTTTAGATCTGGATGTATGCTTCTATTCTGGACTGGGTGCTCAGAAGTACTTGTTACACAAACTTTTAGCACACTTCCCCCAAATGTTATCGTAATCTTGAAGGAAACTGACTCACTACAAAGCAGAGTAGGAAGTAAGACATTTATAAAAAGATTTATTTGGTGCCTTGGGTGCCTGCTTCAAGCAACAACGTTTACCAAAATCATCAAGGCACACCATTTTTGTTTTAGATTTAACTAAACAAAGGTAGAGAAGGATTTCCAATAAAATGCTGCAGGTATCATGTTTAACTAAAAGGGCATTGCAGGCTTTCCAGCCCACTCCCAGCTCAGTAGCCACAGACATCCATACCATATTTGTCCCTGCAGATGGCTGTTAAACATATGCAACGGCTTGCTTTCTTTTCTATTACTGCTGCCTGTTCCCTTTAACATAAAAAGGACATGCCTAAAATGAGTAGGGTTACCTAAAGCAGAACACACACACACCCCAAAAAACACCTCACATTTTAAATCTGGCAAACTACATCTGGAACAGAATTACAGGAAATAAGCAAAATAATATCCAACCTAGACATATTTTCAGCCTATTTGCAGACACATTCTAATTATACCGTTCAAACAAATACAACTGGTTATATAAACTCTGGTTTACTGAAAAAGGAAAGGCTGCTGGTACAGAACGATTAACTCAGCTCCACTAAGCAGAGGAACGTTTGCTTCCTCGACTAAACAGAATCCTATCACAATATCAGAGACATTTGGTTTTGGAAAATGAATCTGTTCATTTTATGTTCCAAGTAGCAAACACACTAAAATTCTCCAAATTATATTTTTCGAAACAGAATGAAAAACAAAAGGTCTGGGGGTTTTTTCTGCATGCTCATTTTTGTCTGTGCTTCCGTAGCAAAAAAGAGGAAGGAAGGAAGATACTTAGGCTTACAAGATTCAGTGTAAAACAATACCATATATATATCTTTTATTCTTAACAGTTTGGGGTTTTTTTAATGATTTCAAGATCAGCAAACAGATATACTTGCATCAATTCTGAAAGCCCCAATCCTGGCCAAATTATAGGACTGCAATTTAGCATCTGCCTAAAATAGATAAATCACCTTTATGTGTCTTTACACACAGCTCTCTCATTCTCCCTCCTAGTCTTAAACAGCAAATAGCATATCTTGTCCTTGCCTCTGCCAGAAACTGATATAAAATGCAGTGTCAACCTCAGTCTCAAGAGAAATCTCACATCTGCACAGCCTGGCCTTGACAATTCTCTATATTTAATACTCAAGCAAGTAACAGCTTTACATGAGAAACAAAGTTGCACACCAAAATAATTATTTTAGCCAATATGTGGCTGAATAATCTCATCTGACTGTGGGAAAGACGTCCAAGAACGTCTGCAGCACAACCGCCAGCGTGTCATGGGGACATTTTATTGTTGCTGTGTGCCTTCAAGTCATTTCTGATTTATGGCAACCCTAAAGCAAACCTGACACAGGGCTTCCTTAGCAAGGTCTGTTCTGATGGGGTTTTGCCATTGCCTTCTTCTGAGGTTGAGAGAGTGTGACTCACCCAAGGTCAATTAGTGGGTTTCCATAAAGATTTGAACCCTGGTTTCTTGGAGTGCTAGGCCAACACCCTGTGAAGCTGGTGAGGAAACACCATCTCCAAATGGTTTACAAACTGACCAAGAAAATCCAGCAAATGCTGCGCTCAGCGAAGGACAGGAAAGACCTTCTCACAGCTGAGTTTCCCGCATATCATGCAGCCGCGCACAAGTCTACGTAGGGACCACCAAACGCAGCATCCAAACACGAATCAAAGAACAGAAGAGATGCTGCAGACTGAGTCAGCCAATAAAATCAGCAGTAGCAGAAAACATTATAAACCGTCCCGGGCATAAAATGGTGTTTGAAAACACCAACATTCTGGACCAGGCCAACAACCATCAAGTCAGAATGCACATGAAAGCCATTGAAATCCACAAACATCTAGACAACTTTGACAGGAAAGAAGAAAAGTGAATAAAGTTTGGCTCCCAGTCATGAAAAAGACCAAATTCAAAACCCAAAAAAGGCCAATGAAAACCAACCAGGGTCATGGGTTTTCCCAACAGACAATGGATCTCTAATTAAAGAGACAAAATCCTCTTTGCATATCCTCCCACCCTGAGACCTTGCCATCCAACAACAGAACAACACACAGATTAATACTGAAATCACTCCTCCCAACTTAGAGTCACAGAGTTTATATATACCCCACTCACTTCCATGCCAGCATTATCTGAAGATGCCTGCCACAGATGATGGCAAAACATTAACAACTAACTCTTCTAGAGTATGGTGGCCTGAAAACCCCACAAAAAACTATGTTTCTAGGAGACTGGGTTTGTCTCCCCGGTTATAGGGACAGGGCTATAAGTGCAGCCGCCATTAAGCTGCCCATCCAGGACAATGGCACGGGTCACGCTTTCATCCACCCTTCTTCTTTTCTGGTGCCTTCCAGTCAGAAAGACAAGGCATCCCAAACTCAGCCTGTAGACACTCCTTAAGGGTATGAAGCGGTATATAAAGGAAGCTGTTTGTTTTGTTTTTGTTTGCATAAATGTACCAGGTCCATTAAGGCCAAGCTTTCCAACCTGGTGTTTGGGACTACAAGTTTCCAAATTCCTGACCATTGGTTAGATTGCTCAGGTTTATGAAGTCCAAAGTGTCTGAAGGTCACAAGGTAGAACACAGCTACTCCAAGAACAAAGGGAAACATGCCTACTCTCTGGGAGTAGTAAAATAATATTGGGCTGCACCAGAAAAGTGCCTATCAAACTATAATGTGAGACCTCTTGCAATATTCACAAAATGAAATAATGTCTCTATAATGGGAGAAACCCAAGGTTGGTAAGCGGAGGGGAAAGGAAAGGCCCTGCACTTTTTCTCACTCTTGACCATACAATAAAGGGACACAAAGAGATCCCCCTCTCTGTCAAAGATTTAACCTGGTTTTCTTTTTCCAACCACTGTTACTCATTAAAAGCAGACAAAAGGCTCCTAGTTAAGGCATATATGTTCACCAGAACAATGGAAACTCTATTCCCCCCACAAGTTTGCAGGTTTTGAATCAAAATAGCCTTTTCTGTGAGGATTTACAATCCATCAAAAATCAACACTGATGTTTTCAGAGGGGTGTGTGTGTGGTTCCCCCCCCCCTCTCCAGGAAATGGAACAACTGACAACATCAGGTCCAGAGTTAAACCTTAGCAACAGCTAAGGGGAAAACTAAGAAGCAAAAACACCCTCTTTTGTGTCGCAGCCGAACGACTTCTAGGAATTACAACTACAACGTTTTCAACGTCATAATCTTGTGGGCTGGTCTTGCTCCCAACTTTTCCTGACTAGGCTATTCCGCTGCTCATGTTCCCTTTCTAGAACAATCCCCCTAGAGATGCCTTTAGCCACAGAAGACAGCGAGGAACAGCGATGGGGAGAGAAGGCCACTTTCCTCGTGACAAGGGAGATCCGTGTCCAAAAGCGGAGGAGGGCAAAGGGAGGGGAGCCGGGTTCCTTCCTGGGACTGAATATCAAAACAGAGGCCCAACTTTTCTGAGGCGGAGAAGCGGCCCTGAACACACACCGGCCCTTGTGCCTCCATGAAGGGGCCGGTTTTTCAATCTGCAGGCACACATCCCTCGCAAGACAGCTGCTTTCTCTGGGAAAAGGGCAGAGGGCATTAGAGGGCTCAGCTCCTCCAGGCTTCTGCGGAGGGAAGAGAGAGACGATTTGCCTTTCTAAACATGTAATCAATCTGGAAGAGAGAGAGAGAGGGGGGGAAGGGGGAGGCGGGGAGGTTTTAAATTCTGTGGCGACATACAGCTGCTTTTTATTTCTTGTTTCAGGGGAAAGAAAGGAGGGCAAGCCCAAGGAAAGGGCTAGAAGGCATTGTCGAGATTGAGGAAGAAAACAGATGCAGCTCAGCCACCCTTGTGGGCTGATCAGCTACACAAATATATAATATATATAGTATACACACATATGTACACATAGGGCAAATAATGACCTAGAGATGATGAAATGGCCATTCCCAGGGAAAACCAATTTTCACTGCAACAAATATCCTGTCCTCCTCCTCCCCACCCCCAATTTCAATCCTGGACAAACAAACTCTGAGTCCCAGTCCTGGGAAATGAGCGGGATATAAATAAATATAACATAATAAATAATAAATTAACTCTGCTTTTGCAATGCTCCCAGCCCCTTGGCTCTTTCTGCAGTCACTGAAGCCAGGCAATGATGACCCACCATCCATCAGATCCTGCACCATCTTTGCCACTGCAGCCCTGCCACTCAGTTTTCGCAGCTGGCTTCCAACTGCAAATCTTTCTCCCCACGTTTTCAGCCACATTCCCACATCTCCACCCCCTAAAATAAAAAAGACTAGGGCCCAACCACATCCCTTTGTGCACAAAGAGGCCATAATTGCCTGACGCTGGCGTCCCCACAGCCTCCTCCTTGGAAGGATGTCAAACCCTCCACCCCCCAAGCGCCCCATTCGACTCTTTTTCACCCATTTGACACAGCTGCCTCCTTGGGTCCCATCCTACTCTACACTTACGTCTTTTAACTTCTGTATATTTTTATGAAATCTTACTATGTTTCCAATCACTTTAATTGTTTCTGGTTTTATTGTGTTGTTTTCAACATGGTTTTTTTTTAATCTGTGAACCGCCTTGGGTTAACAAATAAAACAAATAGATACAGTTCTCGTGGTTTCACTGAACAATTCTTATTATGTTTATTTTTATCCCTACATTGAGCATGTGTACTTATCATGCCTTTTTACCTCTGTATATTTTAATGTAATTTTGTATTGTTTTAAGATGATTTTAACTCGTTTTAAATTTTATTGTAATGTTTTTGAAATCTTGTATTTATTGTAATGTTTCTGAAATCTGTGAGCGACTGACCTCTGGTCCCTTTGGAGAGAAAGGCGGCATAGAAACAGATACAATTCTCATGGTTTTACTGAACAATTCATATTTGAATTGTTCATGCCTTTCTACTTCTGTATATTTTTAATGTAATTATATAGCGTTTAGTTTTTAACCATTTAAAACTTTATTGTAATGCTTCTGAAATCTGTAAGCTGCCTTGGGTCCCTTTGGGGGAGAAAGGTGGCACAGAAATAAATAAATAAAATGTTTATTTTTATCCCACTTTTCTCCCAGGACTGGGACTCAAAGCAGCTAAACAACACAATTCCCAATATTTTGCCTCCCATATTTCTACTATACGTAACCAACTGTGCTCCCTACCCACATGTCGTGAGTAGACACAACAGAGAGTAGAGGGCTACTCTTGGGCTGAAGAAACAGGTCAGTAGCCAATGGCCCCAGGTTTGTACCCCAACGTTGCCCCAAAGCACCTGCTTTTCTTCATGCACAGAAGTCACACTCCAAATGGCACTTCCTGGGCCTAAAACCACCATCACTTCCTCTCTCTCTCTCTCTCTGTCCAGCTGGTTGCAAAACCTTACATTAAACCAACACTAAACGATGGGGGGGGGGTCATTTGCAAAGCCCCTCCTCACTCACCATCAACCACAAATACATAAAAGCCAGCTCCCAGAAACCTGACTCTAATTCTCTGTTCAGCACCAACTTTTTCACAACAACATGATCTGAACTCAACCCAAAAACCTTGTGTTTTCTGGTTTAATTTTCAAAATGCTTCCCTGGATAGGCCTCTCACCGAGGTCCCCAGGCCCACAACTCAGGCTGCCTTCTCTCCCCTCCTTCCTTCCCATGTTTCCCACCTTTTCCCCAAAACACCAGAAATCCTTCCCAAAGAGTGTGGCACCCCAGAAGCCTCACAAACACAGCCTCACAAACATATCCACAAGCATATACATGAGCACAAGAGAAGGGGTGTCCTGAAAATCTCACCCACACCCACATACATATATATAAACACACACACACACATATCCATATACACACCAATAAATAATAAACTTTATTTTTGTATCCTGCCTTTCTGCCTGGGCAATCAAGGCAGCTTACATGAAATAAAATAGATTTAGATAAAACGTTGCCTGAACAAAAAGATAGGAACCCCCCCCCTTTAAAAGAAGGGGTGCCCCAAATGTCTCTCTCATACACACACACACACTCATATATTCCCAAACATACATATAGGCACAAGGGGAGAGGTGCCCTGAAAATCACACCCACATTCACATACACACACACACATAAGGCATGGGGTGCCCCAAAAATCTCACACACACACACATATACCTGTTTCCCTGAAAATAAGACAGTGTCTTATATTAATTTTTACTTCCAAAGATGTGGTAGATCTTATTTTCAGGGGATGTTTTATTTTTCCATGAAGAAGAATTCACATTTATTGTTGAACAAAAAAAATGAACATTTATTATGTACTCTATATATATATATACACACACACACATATATACAAAAACTTTGCTAGGTCTTACTTTTGGGGGAGGCCTTATATTTAGCAATTCAGCAAAACCTCTACTAAGTCTTATTTTCTGAGGATGTCTTATTTTGGGGGAAACAGGGTATAAATACTGTGTTTCCTCAAAAATAAGACAGTGTCTTATATTAATTTTTGGTCCCAAAGATGCACTAGGTCTTATTTTCAGGGGACATTTTATTTTTTCCATGAAGAACAATTCTCATTTATTGTTGAACAAAAAAATGAACATTTATTATGTACTATATATATATTTATATACAAAACCTTTGCTAGGTCTTACTTTTGGGGGAGGCCTTACATTTAGCAATTCAGCAAAACCTCTACTAGGTCTTCTTTTTGTGGAATCAGGGCACATACACATGGACACACACAATGGAGGCTGAACCCCAAAAAGTCACACCTCTGTTGTGTACCAGGAGAAAAACTCACCCTCACACAATGAAGAGAAGGCTCCCCAAAAGTCCCTCAGATACAGATCTCTTGGGAAGGAAGGGGTCTCCCCCAAAAGGAAACCCCAAATTCCCTCACACACAGACACACACACACATAAACACACACTAATAAGGCCCTCCTGGATACTAATTGCAATATAAAACACACAGAGAGAAAGAAAAAGGTGCCCCAAAAGCCCCACACAGAGACACACCAATTCCTCACAAAATGTGGGTTCAGCCTCATATTAAAGGCCACTTACAGTCACACATACAGGAACCCCAAAATATGCACACAAACACAAACATAGGCACACAAGAGATGGGGCAGCCCCAAAAGTCACACACATACACACAATCCTCAGGAAACGCAGCCCTGAACCCATATTAAAACCCACCCACTTTAGGGCCCTCATGACCACATACACACACACACAAGCACACAAGAGGCACCCTAGGAAGAGCTCCACAAAAAATACATAACACAAAAACCACACACATATACACACTCATTGCTGGGGGAATGTGTGCTAGCCCCAAAATTAAACTAAACCCCCTCTTATAACCACAAACAAAAAGACACACACAAACACAACACAAAATCTCCCTCTCACACAAACACACACACAGAGGCTCCCTCCCCCCTCACACACACACAAATCCCCTCCCCCACTTTCTCCTCACGATGGACCCCCCCCCCCCCAAAACACACACACATACACACAAAGGGACACACAAAAGCCTCACACACACACAAATATATACAGGTTGACAAAAACGCAATCTCGAATTTATATTAAATATCCAGCCACTTCGGAAGCCCTCAGAACCCCACACGCTTAAAGGGACTCCAGGAAGACCACACACAAACACACAACACAACACAATAAACACACACACATCCACGGGAAAAGTGGCCTCGCCCCAAAACTAAACTAAGATCCCCCTCCTCATGACCAGAGACACACAAGGGGCACCCAGGGAGACACACACACACACACACACACACACACACAATACACACACACAACCCGAAATAAACCTCACAACCACAAATACACACGTTCGTCCGTCCGTCCCCCAAATTCCCTTCTTGGCGGGGCTTCAAGGGCCTTGTTAGACACCCCCCAAAACAAACATACACTTACACAAACACACTCTTACACAAACACAAATCCCTGCTGAAACGTAACCTCGAATCCTATTCAACAACCCCCCAATTAGGAAGCCCTCATGACCCCAAGAAGATACACACACACACACACAACCCAAAATAAACCTCACAACCAAACACACACAGTGTGTCTTTGTGTTGTTAAGGTTTATTTTGAGTTGTATGTGTGTGTGTGTTTTGTGTGGCTATGAGGTTTATTTTGAGTTGTGTTTATTTTGAGTTGTGTGTGTCTGTTTTGTGTAGCTGTGAGGTTTATTTTAGGTTGTGTGTGTCTGTTTTGTGCAGTTGCGGGGTTCATTTCGGCTTGTATGTGCGTGTTTTGTGCTTGCGAGGTTCATTCTGTGTTGCGTGCGTGCGTGTTCGTGAGATTTATTTTGGGTTGTGTGTGTGCGTTTTCTGTGTGTCTGTGTAGCTGTGAGGCTGAATTTGGCCTGTGCGCGCGTTTCGTGTGGCTGTGAGCCTTATTTCGTGTTGTCTGTGTGGTCTTGAGCCTTATTTCGTGTTGTGCGTGCGTTTTGTGCGTTTGTGAGATTTACTTCGCGTTGTGTGCGCTTTGTGTGTGTGGATCATGGGGCCCTCCTAAGTCCGTATTATTATTATTATCATTATTATCATTATCATTCCCTCCACGAGGGGCCTTGGGGCAGACACCCCCAAAACAAAACCCACACAAAAACCCCACACAAGACCCACAACGGGGTCGGCCTTCCTTACCTTTCCCAATCCCTTCCTTCCTTCCTTCGTGGTCTGCTGCCTGCCGCCCGCCGGCCCCTCGAGGGCGGGCCGGCGAGGCCTCCTCTTCTTGGGCCTCCCTTCCTCCTCTCAGCAGCGCCGGCGTCGCCTCCTCCGCTCCATCCCGCCTCGAACAGAGCAAGCCCCGCTGCTTAGGGCCTCCCCTTCTCCTTCCTCCGCTTCTCCTTCTTCTTCTCTGGGCCTTTATTTCCAGCAAAAGCAGCAGCAGCAGCAGCAGCAGCAGCGACGGCGATCCGCGTCCGCTTCCTCCTCCTCTCTCGCTCCTTTGCCTCCTCTGTCTCTCTCTCTGCCTCTTTCCCACTCGCGTCCTCAAGGAACGAGCCTCCCCATTGGCCCCCGATGAGACGAGGCCCCTCATTGGATGGGCCCGCGCCGGAAAGGGAGGGGCCTGCTGCTGCGACTGCCGCAGTCGGGGATGATGATGATGATGATGACGCAACCACCGCGCATGCGCGGCGACAAAACGGGAGGAGGAGCGAAGGAGGGGGCTGGGATTGGGCGAGGGAGGAGCGCGTGGCCGACGCTCACGTGACGCGGAGGGATTAAAGCTCCGCCCCCTTTTTTCATCCTCCTCCTCCTCCTCCTCCTCGTCAGCCCCCGCCTCTTCTTGTTGCCATGGGCAACCGGTTTGAGGCCTAGTCTTCTCCTGATGTTTAATAATAATAATAATAATACACACAACCCACTTTTAGATACAGAATATCTTTGGAATAATAATAATAATAACACAACCCGCTTTTACACAGAATAACACATCCCACTTCTACACACAGAATATCTTTGTAATAATAATAACAACAACACAACGCGCTTTCACACAATATCTTTGTAATAACAGTAACACAATCCGCTTTTACACAGAATTTCTGTGTAATAATAATAATAATAACAAAACCCACTTTTACACAGAATGTCCTTGTAGTAATAATGATACTGCACTTTTACACACAGAATATCTTTATAATAATAATAATAATAACACAACCCACTTTTACACACAGAATATCTTTGGAATAATAATAACACAACCGGCTTTTACACAGAATAACACAACCCGTTCTTCATGCTACACAATATACTTTCTCAAAGCAAGGGACGGAAACCATATCCTGGGAGTTACAGTACTTCATTTCTCTCTGCAATGTTTGATTCATGTTCCTTCTGTTCCCAAATCTAAAATTATTAGGCAGCATTATAATTGCTTTCTAGTGGTCTTTCTGAAGAAATATGCATGCCTTTTCAGAACAGCGGACATAAATACAATGAAATTTAAAGCCTCACCTGTACAGAAAGAGGCTTCCTATTTCAAGAGGCCATGCAATAGTGTCTCATTTTATGTTCTGTAGAAGAGTTTCTGTAGTTTAAAATTACATCCACACAGCTTTATTGTTCTAGTACAGGGTTGTTTGTGGAAATGGCTAATATGTGAAGCAAAGAGTCTTGTGGGTTTTGTTATGGCAAAAGGTTTTACAAGTTAGAAAACCCACTTCACCAGGCACTACTTTCTTGTGTGTTAACAAATATGCATGTATTGTACATAGACTGCGGGGCAAATGTAAAGGCGGGACCAAAAAAGCATGAAATACAAGAAATATGCTCTTGACAACTCTCTGTTAAGCAGAGATTTGTTCAGAATAAGGATTGTGATAATTTACAGCTGAAGTAATAGGTGACACCACAATTTGCCTAGCCTCACTGTGCCAGTTTAGCACCTGCCATGTAACTCTAATTATCTGTTTGGTTTCAACAGTAGGTATTTGGATATAGGATGAGAGCATCCAGGAAAGGAAAACATATTACAGGCTATATTTTATTCACAGTGACATGCTGTTCTAAAATAAAACTGGTTTTTGCTTGAGGACATACTATCTTGATAATGAGGCAAGATAATTACAAATCCTGAAAGAAAGCAGGATGGAATAGTGCTAATGTCTTATGCTCCAGTCGGCAACTAGTGCCCAAGGAAACAGGTGGTTGGCCAACAAGAGCTGTTGGGTCATTAATCTAGTTCAGGCCATTCACAGTTTATCCAAACACGATTAAGGGAGAAACTGGCCATCCAGCTGGTCCGGCAACGGTTACAGCAAGTGAGTAGTCCAGAAAGGCAAAGCCAGCAAGGAGTAAAACAGAATCTTAATCATAGCCAGTCCACAGTCGAGAAACACAAATGGTGAAGAATATTGCCAGTCACCCATTTGCAAATGGTTGCAAACAATAATAACACCAGGGAGGTGCCAGAAGATTGCTAGGCAGTTGTCTCAAAACACCAGGTGTTTACTTAGTCAGCAATTCCTGTTTAACAGACATTGGGATCAATGTAATCTCATTTAATTCCTTTCGTGGTTTGCAAAGGATGGCAGCATCACTTCACAGGACCCCTCCATGGCATCAGCCATCTTTGGACTTGGAGAGGCCACAAAATCAGAAGCTACACATTCCTGGACATCTGAGTCTGAGTCCTCCAACTCGAAAAAGTAAATTACGACAGCTCATGTTATTGAAAAGCAGGCTACCTGTTATTCAAGCAAAAACAACAACGACAAAAGACGCACAAAGTCGACCCTATCCGTGTCGCTTGGTAATAGATCCTGCTGTTTTCAGCAGGACATGCTTTCAAGTGAGGAGGCAGACTTACTTTAAATAGTTGGTTAATGCTGACAATGGACCCACCTTGGAGTTACGTATAGCTGTAGGATTCAGTTGAGTGCATGGTTACCTCTCACACAGTTTTGTCACTCTGCTTGTCACCTGCTGCATACCTGTAGGCGCACAAAGTGGAGTAATGCACAAAAACACCATTGCAATACATTATTATCACAGATAAACAGTTTCCTTTGGATAGCTAAGTGTCTTGCTGTTTATTTTTAAATCAGGAAGCATTGATTGTCTGACAATCTCCCATGTCAATTGGTTTGGACACAGTACACTGGCTGTCTTTCTCTTTCTCTCTTTTTTACTTGATTTTTAAAAATCTCTTTAGTCTCCAGGGCCCTTACTTTGCAGTACTGGCGAGATCACTGATGTCAGCAGGAAGTCTAGCCATAGCAAACAATTAGGTTTCTTGTTATTCTGAAGGTACTTCCCCACCTCAGATCCTAAAACATCTACTTTTGGGGAGATGAATTGTGGTATAATTGTAGCAACTGTACTCTGCCCTGCTTGTATTGATTTGGGTCAGATTTTAAACCCATAAGCTGCCTGGAGCGCATTGGTCTAACAAACCAGGAGGTGAAGAGGGTGAACTTTTGAATTAAGATAGAAAGCCTTTCCAACTAGAGTTTAGGACTCTGTGTGAATTGGTTCTTATTGCAAGACTGTCGCAGTTCATTGTTCCTCTTCACTAGCTCCCTCCAACAGCATCAAAATCTCTTTCAAAACCCTGCCCTCTGCTATTCTTTGGTGATGTCATACCTGGAGTCTGTCCCAGTAAAGCAAGCCTTGTTCGGGCTGTATCTGTGTTTGCTGAATGCTGGATGTGTTCCCAAAGGAAACCTGATTACCAGTCAAAGGGCAGTGAGTGAAGTCCTCTTTCGTTCAAGGTGACATGCAAAGAGTGGGCAGAAACACTTGCAATTATGAAATCCAGATGAAACATATAGTTGTTGCTGTGTGCCTTCAGGTTTCCGACTTATGGCAAACCCGTCATGGCGTTTTCTTGGCAAGTTCCTTCAGAGGGCTTTTGCCATTCCCTTCCTCTGAGGCTGAGAGAGTGTGACTTGCGCAAGGTAACCCAGTTGGTTTCTGTGGCCGAGCTGGGATTCAAACTCTGGTTCTCGCAGAGTCAGGGTCCAACATTCAAACCACTACACCACATTGGCTCTTAGTATGTGTATAAAATATATTCATATATAATATATACATATGTGTGTGTGTGTGTGTGTATACACACACGACAGCCAACATAGGAGTTTATCATACGACGGAATTTGGGGGTATAATGCAATGGCAATCCGAACGCAATCACGGGGTTTCACATTATTGTGAATGAGTGTATCTCACGCAATTTCAGGCAATTGGGAAGTCATTCCGAATGCAATCATGGGGTTTCACGTAATTGCGTATTAGAGTATCTCATGCAATTTCGGGCAATGTGGGAGGTCATTTTCAAGAAATGGAATGCATTCTGAATGCATTCCAAACACAATCAGATGTCACGTAAATTCACTAAACTAAACTAGTGAATTAACGTAATTGCGGATTGGCTCCATTCGCAATTGAGATAAATTCCTCCCATGTGATAAACTCCATACTATAGTGGTTTGATGCTGAACCACAAGTCTGGAGACCAGGATTTGATTCCATGCTCAGTCTTGGAAACCCACACTCTCAGACCCAGAAAATCTTGTGATAGATCCACCATAAAGTTGACTTGAAGAAGACACAAAACAACAAATACATACAGAACAATCTGAAGAGAAGCCAGAGTATATACACACACATATGAGATACACGTATACACACACATACACAATATGAAATATATACAAAGCAGGCTCGTTGCTTGCTTGGAAAGTTAACTCTGAGAAGTGCCAGAGGAAAAGCAGTTAACATCCTGGGTGTGTCTCCCACGAAGATGGCTGTTGAGATGCATTGCTAGCAGAAGGAAGAGTTTTGCAACGCTATTGTTGTTTTGTGCGGCTGTTGCTATGTATGTTGCCTCCAGAGAAAGGAACAATTTAGTCAGGGAAGAAACAACACCGGCCTGATTTCTGACAGCGAAACTGAGAAAGCCTCGGAGCATGACAGGCCTGTTCTGGGAGCAGAACTGAGTGAGTGGCTTTAAAACTCCTCTGAATAGAAATACATAACTCCAAGGTGACACTAGTGATCTTCTAACCGTAGCTCATTCATCAACAAGAGTTTCCCCCCCACTCCTCTCTGTTGCACAACTATTAAGAAGTGTACCTCGCATATCCACCCTGAGTCTGTTTTTCTGCAATTTGAATCCCATGTTTTTTCTTCTCTTGTTTGGAGAAGCCTGGAAGGGATCAAAGGTAGGTAGGCGTGTGCACCTATGTGCGTGTCTTGTGTACAGGTTCAAAAAGAGTTTCTGAATGAAGCTAACACCCTTTTAATGAGGCTGGAAAGTCCCGCATGCAAATATGAAACCTACTACTACGCCCAGATTTGGAGGCAGATTGAATATATATACACCTATTACCAGGCTGAACTCTGC
This sequence comes from Urosaurus nigricauda, assembly GCA_034509955.1. NCBI lineage: Eukaryota > Metazoa > Chordata > Lepidosauria > Squamata > Phrynosomatidae > Urosaurus > Urosaurus nigricauda. The sequence continues at coordinate 3,534,415 of JAOEGL010000013.1, read as the reverse complement.
ACCTTCCTGCACAGCTTTTTGGGACTGTGCTCCGGTCGTCTCTCAGCGTCGTCTTTTATTTCTATAAAGCTAATTAGTTGCTTTCAGAATTTTCTGGGACTGTTTGCTATTGTGTACTTGTAAGTATCTTCTAAGAGTTCAGAGCTAAAATTGTATTACAATAATACAATAATAATGGTAGAATTAACAGACACGGCTGTGTTGATCTGGAATTTCAGTATGCAAAAGGAACTTGTAGCACCTCTAAATCATCATCATCAGCAGCAGCAGCATCTTTATTTATATCCCACCTCTCTGTCAATGACAATGGAGCAGTTTACAAGTTAAAATTACATATAATCCCATGTCCCAATACCCACCCTCCCCTAAAACATCAATTAAACAATTATATTTTAAAATGTAAATACCCTACGCAACAGATCCTGCCTGACCTTGGCAGCTAAGCAGGGTCAGCCCTGGTTAGGACTTGGGTGGAAGCCACCAACCAATGCCAAGTGATGTAGGCTGTGTTTCAGAGGAAGGAACTGGCAAAACTGCCTCTGAGGATTCCTTGCCTAAGAAAATCCAACTAAATTAATGGGCTCCCCGTAAGTTGAAGGCACATATGTACACATCAGTAGCTGGGCTCAGGCAGAGTCGACACCATTTTAACAGCTGTGGTGTGATGCTATGGAATCCTGGGATTTGTAGTTTACTGCGGCACTAAAAATCTCAGGTTCCTCTCGTATTGAGCTGTGGCAATTAAAGCAGTGTTAAATTGTATTAATTTGGAAGTGCAGATGTAGCCCTAGTCGTCTTCCGATTTCTTGAGTGCAGTCTCTCCATTCTGATTAATGACTGAAGGCCTATCTACACTGGTGAAAAATTGCATACTCACCCCGAAGCCGGTGCTAGCAGTCCTGAAGATGTGTGGTTACTTCCATGGAGGACTCTGGAGACCAGGGTTCGAATTCCTTATTGGTCATGAAAACCCACTAGGTGACCTTAGATGAGTTGCACTCTCTCAGCTTCAGAAGATGGCAAAGGCAATCCCCCCCAAAGAGAACCAAGAGAACTGTGTAATAGGGTCCCCATAAGTCAGAAATGACTTAAAGGCACAAACAACATAGAAAGTCCCTCTGTTAGGGCTTTCTTCTTGCCTTACCTTTGCCTTTAAAAATATACATGGGAATCCATAATCATGGTCTCAAGCCAGCTGGCTTTCTGTTTAATGGGTTTACAAGTAATCTGCGGCTGATGAAATAGTTGCAGACCATTGGCTAGCTATCTGCAGCATCTTGCATACCAGCAGCACATTTATGGTTGACGAGGTTATGAAAACTAACAGTGACTTGCTTTTAAATCTGTTTAAAGTCCAGAATAGCACCTTAACCGGTTTCTGTGTGTTTCATCAGCTGCTGTGTCAAGTTCTCCAAGTCACTGGGGAGCCGGCTGAACCTTTTTGCAAATGGACCTGTGGAAAAACCCTCCACCTCTTCACTTGAATGGGAGCATTTATTTAGCTACAGTAAGATGATTATTACAGGGAGACCGCTTCCAGCAGGGCTGTCTGCACTGCAGAAATAATCCAGTTTGACACCACTTTAACTGCCTTCTCTGTCTCTTCCCAGGATTCCCTAGCACTGAGCCAGGGCAGTTGAAGTGGTCTCAAACTTTGTGCAGTGTGTTTTGGACCAATGAGAGAAAACTGATAAAACACTCTTTCTCTCTCTCTCTAGTTTATCCATTTTCTCTCGTAACATTGGAAGAATTGCTCTCATATTTTTAATTTCTCCAAATCTTGCGACATCAGTATATTATATATATATCGCACACACGTGTAGTTTATCAGTTTTCTGATTAGAATAATTAGAAGAATAACTTCTGAAACCATTCAAATGAACTAATTATATATATATATATGTATGTATGTATATACACACACACAGTATATCATATATATATATTACACACATAGTGTTGTATTGATTTTATATATATATATGTAAATTGATAAACACCGTATAGATGTGATATACGTCAGAAAGTTTGTTTTGTTGTTAATTTATCCTTATCAGATGTCGGAAATTGGAAGTATAATCCAATGGCAATCCGAACACAATCATGGGGTTTCACGTTATTACGAATTAAAGTATCTCGCGCAATTTCGGCCAAAAGGAAGTAATTCCAAACGCAATCATGGGTTTTACGTTATTGCGAATTAAAGATCTCATGCAATTTCGGGCAATGAGGGACATTTTTGGGTAATGGGAAATCATTCTGAATGCATTCTGAACACAATTGGAATTCACGTGAATTCGCTAAACTAGCGAATTAATGTGAATTTGAATTGGCTCTATTCGCAATAAAGAGAAATGCCTCCTGTTTGATAAGGTCCTACGTAGTCACTATCTAGATTTATAAATTTTTCCCAGCGTATCTTGACGCTCCGAATACCTGAAACTGTAGAAGTTTGCAGATTGCGCCTGATGAGGATTTTACACTTTAGTCACTTCTGGGAGAGCCAGAAGGATGCAAAGAGCTGATTTTCTCAGCAACGTGTCCTCAGGGACCAATGAGGACACTGACAAAATTTCATCAATATGCCATAATAACTTCCAGGTGATAATTATTACTTTACAATCCCCTTTCGTAAGGCACAATCTGCAGACTTCTACAATATCAGGTATTTGGAGAGTCAAGATACGCTGGGAAAAATGTGTAAATCTAGATAGTAACTACACAGAGATAAGTTAACAACTACAAATCAAAACAAACTTTCTGTCAATTTTTTAAAACAAGGTGATCATTAAAACTTTTGGATACTCCCTCGTATATATGTATAGTGTGTGTGTGTATATATACATATATATATAGTGAATATATATATATATAGTGTGTGTATATATAGTGCATACACTTATTTATACACATACACACACGTGCGTGTGTGTGTGTGTGTATATATATATATATGTTTGTTTTAAAGGTTTCAGAAGGGATTCTTGTAAAGAAGGGCCCAGCGAGGGTCCCTGAGTGTTTCTCAGTTTTCTTCTTTTATATTTATTTATCTATATATAAAAGAATAGCTTCTGAAATCTTCAAAATAATGATGAACGAAACAACACAATGCAATGTAATTGTTTGAAACTTGTAATATGTTGTTTATGTATTTGTGAAACTTGTAATATGTTGTTTATGTATTTGTGAAACTTGTAATATGTTGTTTGCATATTTGCATTGCAAGAGACGCATCTCTTCCGGCAGGCCTTTCCCGAAAATTCCTGAAACTTCTTACATTCCGGCTCCAAAAAATTGATCTATTACAGTAATCTGGATCCGTTCCCTTGTTTGGTTGTGATCTCGTCCTCGTTTAAGAACTATGTTGAGGATGCCTATGTTTTTAATTTTGTTCTTGCTTTTAATCATTGTTAATTTAATTTATTTTTAACGTGTGGGTGGACGGGAATGGGTTGTCGAATTATTTTAACCTGTAGGTTTTAATCTTGTTGTACCCTGCTCCGATTGTGTCCCACAGAGGACACAATATTAAAGATTATTATTATTATTGTAAATAATAATAAAAAATAAACTCTCTCTTTCTATACACACACACATATATATATATATATATATATTTCAGTGCTATGGGATATAAATAATTTATTTTACGGGCATGCAGTTTATTTTGAAGGTTTCAGAAGGGATTAATCCTGTCAGGGATGATGGAAAGGCCTCTCAAGGGCCCCTGAGGGAGAAGAAGGGACTGTTGTTGTTGTTATTATTGTTGAGAACTTGGCGGCCATCTTGGTTGAGGGAGAGGAGGAGGCGGGGCCTAAGGAGGAGGCGGAGGAAGGCGGCCATCTTGAGACCGGGCAAGGGAGAGCGGGCGGCGTTGATTGGGTGCCAGCAACCAAGATGGCGGCGCGGGCTTCACTTTCCCTCTTCTTGCCTTAATCTTTCTCCTTCTCCTTCTTCTTCGTTCTGAGGGCGAGGCCTGCTGCTCCTCCTGGCGCCATGACCGGGGCCGCTTCGCTCCTGGCCTTCCTCCGACTCCGGGGCGGCCGCTTCTTCCTCCGGAGGCTGCCAGGAGGAGGCCTCGGGGTCAGGGGGGCCCTCGCGCTCCGCAAAGGAGGCCTTCCCCCCCGACTAGGCCCAGAAGGAGGGCTTCAGGTAGGGCCAGTATCCCCCAAGGGTTCCCTATGGGCAAGAATGGTTTCCCTATGGGGCAAATGTCCCCCAATGGTTCTCTATGGGACAAGTATGGTTTCACTATGGGCAAATGTTCCCCAATGGTTCTCTATGGGGCAAATATCCCCAATGATTCTCTATGGGACAAGTATGGTTTCCCTATGGGGCAAATATCCCCCAGTGATTCTCTATGGGGCAGGTGTTCCCCAATGGTTCTCTATGGGCAAGTATGGTTTCCCTATGGGCAATATTCCCAAATGCTTCCCCATGGGACAAGTGTTCCCCAGTGATTCTCCATGGGGCAAATATCCCCCAATGGTTCTCTGTGGGGCAAGTGTTCCCCAATGATTATCTATGGGCAAATATCCCCCAATTATTCTCTGTGGGGCAGGTGTTCCCCAGTGATTCTCTATGGACAAGTATGGTTTCCCTATGGCCAAATATCCCCCAATGATTCTCTATGGGGCAAGTGTTCCCCAATGATTCTCCATGGGACAAGTATGGTTTCCCTATGGGCAAATATCCCCCAATGTTTCTCTATGGGGCAGGTGTTCCCTAATGGTTCTCCCCCAATGGTTCTCTATGGGGCAGGTGTTCCCCAGTCATTCTCTATTGACAGGTATGGTTTCCCTATGGGCAAATATTCCCAAATGCTTCCCCATGGGACAAGTGTTCCCCAATGATTCTCTATGGGCAAGTATGGTTTCCCTATGGGCAGATATCCCCCAATGGTTCTCTATGGGGCAGGTGTTCCCCAACGATTCCTTATCGGCAAATATATCCCTATGATTTTCCCTATGGGCAAGTATGGTTTCCCTATGGACAGGTGTTCCCCAATGATTCTCTATGGTCAAGTATGGTTTCTCTTTGGGCAAATATTCCCAAATGCTTCCCCATGGGACAAGTGTTCCCCAATGATTCTCTATGGGCAAATATGGTTTCTCTATGGGCAAATGTTCCCCAGTGGTTCTCTATGGGGCAAATATCCCCTAATGATTCTCTATGGGACAAGTATGGTTTCCCTATGGACAAATATCCCCCCATGATTCTCTACGGGACAAGTGTTCCCCAATGATTCTCTATGGGACAAGTATGGTTTCCTATGGGCAAATATCCCTCAATGATTCTCTATGGGACAAGTGTTTCCCAATGATTCTCTATGGGGCAGGTGTTCCCCAATGATTCCCTATGGGCAAGTATAATTTCCCTATGGCCAAATATTCCCCAATGATTCTTTATGGGTCAAGTGTTCCCCAATGATTCCCTATGGGCAAGTATTCCCCAGTGATTCTCTATGGGCAAGTATTGTTTCTCTATGGGCAAGTATCCTCTAATGTTTCCCAATGGGCAAATATTCCCAAACGATTCTCTATGGGCAAATATTCCCCAGTGATTCTCTATGGGGCAAGTATGGTTTCCCTATGGGCAAGTGTTCCCCGATGATCCTCTATGGGCAAATATTCTCCGAGGAGGAGGAGACCTCAGGGCCCCACGCTCCACAAAGGCCAAGGAGGAGGCCTTCAGGTATTAGGGTTAGGAGGAGGCGGGCTGGGAACACTTGGAATAATAATAATAATAATAATAATAAGGGATGGAGGTTAAGAGGCAGTATCAGGTAAAACAAAGGACAGTACTTGTGCCTAGGTAAACATTGGGTACTACTTGCCTATAGAGATACATTGGGGAATACTTGCCCATAGGGAAACATCTCCAGTATTTCCCTATGGGCAAGTATTCTCCAATGTGTTTCTATAGGCAAGTATTCCCCAATGATTCCCTATGGGCAAGTTCATCCTGTTTATTTCCACACGTCTCTAACCAGTTTCAAAACCGAGTTAAAGACCATATTGTTTAGGGAAGCGTTCCCAGGAAGTTTGTGACTGTGACCTGGTTGTTTTGATGCTTGATTTAATCTTTGATATCTGCTGTTGTAACTTGTTTCTTATGATGTTTTTAACTTGTTGTTTTGATCTCTAGATTGTACGCCATAGGCAGGATTTTTACATATTCTTGATTTTATTTGGTTTTTGTACAGCGCTGTGTACACTTATGGCACTTTATAAATAAAGCTAATAATAATAATAATAATAATAATAATAATAATAATTCTCTGTGCATTAGTGTAGAGACCATTAAGACCATGGGTCCCCTTTGCTTGCTGCCTGTGGAAGCCTTTTTTTGGCTTCCACTGTTGGGTCATCCAGGCCTTTAGGAAAAACAGTTGCAGTAGTGGAAATTTAATTGGAAGAAATGCCTTGTTGTAAACTTTTTGACTATATGGTACTTCGTGAAAATGCTCTGAGTGGCTGGGTATTGCTTCTTTTGAGGATCTACTTAACCTTTGACCACTCATATTAATATATGCATATACTGGGGGACTAGACCTCGTTTCCTTTCAAGCTCTCTGGTAATAAATAGCTTGGAATAGAGTTGTCTCCTTTCCAGGTTTCTCTCTTTTAATTATTCCCTGTGACTCTTGCCTCAAGCTAAAAGCTTCTGTTTTCTCTCCTCAGAGCCTTCTATCGCAAATGCTTTCCCCCACATCTGGACAACTTGCTCAGTCTGTAGCAAAAAGGCAGTTTACTCCCATCTACCTCTGGAAACTTCTGGGTGAGTAAAGGAAATTTTCTGTCTTGACAACAATAGTGTCTTTCCTGTGTAGCTCATTTTTGCCACACCAGTGACCAAAATATTGGTCATAATTTCTCTTCCGTCTGCCCCCTTCCTTGTTCAATATTATTGTATTTTCAAGTGTGTCACCTCCACTATTACTCACAGCACAAATCCTTAACTCAGTGGGAAAATTAATCCCTGTTTCCAAAGGCATCCAGATGGAATGGCTCCTGTCAGGGGACAGAGGAGTCTGATGGAGCTGGTCTTCTTCAACATTGTTGTTAGATTGTGCCAGTTCCACCTCTCTGCCAGGCAGTCCAGCAATTATAAACCACAAGTTGTATAATGAAACCATGAGAACTAGGAACCTTGTTCATTTCAAAACTAGAGCGGAGATACCCGAAGACTCTAGCCTCTGCCCTGGCAGCGTACATGAGAGAGTCCCAACCTAACTGTATGTTGTTGTTTTTATAGAGAATACTTGCTATTTTTCTACATCTGGTTCTCGTCACAATGGTGGCAGCAGTGGAGGATCCAAAGGGAAATCCCCAGAGGAAGATGAGGGTAAGTACGAATTATATTTCTGCTGTTCTCTGCTCTGCCAGGATTGACTCTGCAACCAACCAGTCCCCCAAATTGTATAGACTCCTGTTGGTGTTCACTAACATCATAGTGCAGTTGTTACATGGAGTAGAGTGACTTGGCAAAACTTCATACGTGACAGGCTCCATATACTACCTAATTCAGTTGGGAGGAAGTTGGGGAATAATAATAATAATAATAATAATAATAATAATATTATTTATTTCTTACCCGCCCCTCTGAGCGAGCAATCGGGGCTGGGTACAACATATTAAAAACATATACAGTTAAAATCCTCCAAACATACCCACCTCCCTCCCCTTAAAACAGTATTAAACTAATCATAATTAAAAGAATCAAGATTTAAAATACATTCAGTCAAAGTCCCCTGTAGGCAGCCGGATGGGGGCGGGGGGTGGTGGTCATCAGGCGATGGGAAATTAGTTACCATCTGGGAAGGCCTGCCGGAAGAGATGCGTATTGGTCACTTTTAAAAAGCTTTCCAAGGTTGTTATAAGACGCATCTCATCTGGCAGGTCGTTCCACAAATGGGGAGCAATAGCAGAAAAGGCCCTCTGGGAGATCTGGGACAACCTAGTTTTTATAGGTTGAAGCAGATTCCTCCCAGATGACCAAAGTGTACGCGGGGGCTCATACGGGAGGACCCAAGCCATGTAGGACTTTAAAAGTCAAAGTCAGCACCTTGTACTGTGCCCGGAAACTGATCGGCAGCCAGTGGAGAGATTTCAGCACTGGTGTTATATGTTCTCTCCTCGATGTTCCAATGACTAGCCTGGCTGCCATGTTTTGAACCAGTTGAAGTTTCCGGGTTAGGCACAAAGGTAGCCCCATGTAGAGTGTGTTACAGAAATCCAGACGTGAGGTGACCAGCGCATGTACCACAGCCTCCAGGTCCTTCATCTCCAGGAAAGGGCGCAGCTGGCGGATCAGCCGAAGCTGATAACAGGCACTTCTGACCACCGCATTCACCTGACACGTCATGTGAAGCAATGAGTCTAGAAGTACCCCCAGCCTGCGAACAGAGTCCTGTGAGGAGAGTGTGACTCCATCCAGGACAGGAAGGTGTATTCCCAGACCTGGTTTCAGGCTGGTGACTGACAGGGAAACTATTTAATATAATCATAGAACTGAAAGGGACTGCAAGGGCCACCTAGTTCAACCCCCTGCCATGCAGGGATACTCATCTAAAGCACTGCAGAGAGAAAAAGCCATTCAACTCCTCTTGAAAGATATCCAAAGAAAGAGTTCACCATCCTCTGAGGAAGGCTAATCTGCTATTGAAATGTTCTTACCATCAAGAAGTTCACTATGTTCAACAAGCTTCAACAGGCTTGCTCCATCTTCCACCTGATGGCCCTTTACCTATTTGAAGATGATTGTCATATCACCTTTCAAGTTTTCTCTTCTCCAAGCTAAACATACCATCTCTCTAAGCTATTCCTCATAGGATTTGGTGCTTTCCAGACCTTTGGTAATCTTGGCGACCCTTCTCTTCACATGTTCCAACTTGAAACACTGGATGAAGCTCAGTTATCTTTACCCTGAAACAAGTGTGTTATTTCTTGCTTTGCTGAGTTCATCTGAATGTACAAATGTTTATGTATTTCATAGACTAGAATGATGCAAAAGCAAGTATTAGATTGGTGCTATGTTTTGGGGTCAAACCTTTGACTGGAGAATGCTTTATTGATTCAGGTTAAGCTTCTAAAGGCCATCACATAGATAATATTCTTGGGGAGTTTCTCTTTTTTTAGAACCTAACATTTTGGGATTATTTTATGCCTTGCTGCCACAAGGGCTCCTGCTCTGGTAGTTTTGGATAACCATGGGAATGTGATGATGGATTGGGAGGCCTGGCTGGGATTAGAGAGGCCTGTGCTGCTGGAGATAGTTAAACATGAGTTTTAAATACCAGTAGATGTTAGCTCAGTAACTGGTGTGTATGGAGGAAGAACTTGCTGTTTACAAACTGATTTAAATATATTAGAAAAATAGCTTAAACTAGTGATTGGGATAGAGATTTTAGTTTTGTTTTAAGAGTCATGTGCATATCTTTAATTATCTGTCCTTCTATTATCTTACTAAAACACTTCATCTCTCATGCACTAGGACAAATTATTTAGGTTATTTTAGTCCTTCAGCCTGAGACTGTGGTCAGAAGATGCCTCACAACTACCACAATACACGGTTGTTTCTTTTAAACCTGGTACATGAGAGTTTAAGCCCTTTTCTTTAATTGTAAAACTACTCTGAATTGATGGAAAAGAGTGGATTTTGGCCTGATCTATGTAGGCAGCATAGCGAGGCAGCAGAATGAATTATACCACTTCAGCCTCTGGGTAGGATCTCACACTGAGAGTGGGGGGATCTTTCTTACTTTAAAAATTCTCTGTAGATAGCAAACCAGCACAGTAGACAGTAGGCTGGATTAGAAACCTGGTTCCAGAGCTGTTAGTCTTCTGTTTGCAATGAGTTTTTTGGATAAAGAACATTCAAAACTAATTTCTCCTATCCATGGTACACAGTGTTTCAGTCTGTTCTTCTGCTCCACTTTCCTGCATCCATATAACTTCCCAGTAGATACTAGCAAGTCACACAGTGAGAGAGAGAGAGAGAGAGAGAGAGCAGCCAGAAGCACCTAAGCATTCTATTGAGAGGCCCTTGGCACTTTCTGGACATGCAGAAAGCAGGCCGAACGTCCCTGTGCCAGTTTGGACTCTGTTGCAAAACTGAAAAAACTGTGTGCGTGTACGACTGCGTTTTCCACTGGGACAAGGCTCCTTTAAAATTTGCTCTGCTGAACTATAAAAAGATCACAAAGGCCTCCTACACAGATGCTTGGTTTCAGAGTTGCTTGTTTTTTTCACACAGCCTGCATTTTGAGTCTGAGCTGACCTGACAGTGGCCCCGAGTTTAACATGTCTCCCTTGGAGCTTTCAGCAAGTTCTCATGGATGAAGCTAAGCAGCCGCAGTGGCTCGCTTCCCCTTCCCCCACATTTTTCTTCCACTTCCCTTGCTGTAATTTGACTCTGAGTTTTAAAGGAGAGGCTTGTCCTTCCATCAGAGATGCCTGTGCTTGGATCCTAGTGCTGAGTGACTAGAGGAGAGCTTCTGACCCAGCAGTAGCAGCAGGTTTGCACTTCTGCTGTCTTGTGACTGCAAACTCCTAATGGTGCTCCTGTGACCTATATTGATAAAGGTGTTAGAAACACCTCAAGTGGGATACCTCCTGTTCTTTCAGCTGCAAGAAACAGCAAGAACTCAGCTGCTGTAGATGCCCAGCTCTTCACTTCTGTGCCCAAAGGACAGTTCGGACAAGATTTGTGTGACCAGGAACATAGAATAAACAAGCCACATCCGGGTGATTCCGATTTTCCCTCCAATAAGCACCTAGCCTGTAGGTTGCCAAGCAGGGTATATTAATTTCCAGAATAAACAGGGGACAACTTTAAAAAATTAAATTCAGTAGATACAAATGCTAAATTCTACATTTAGGCTACAAAAACCAAATCCATAGGTATAGGATGGAGAATACATCAATCAGTACTGCATGTGAAAAGGACCTCAGGCATATTATTGATCATAAATTAAACATGAGCCAGCAGTGTAATGCTGCTGCAAAAAAGGTGGAGGCTGTTTTCCTGCACTGAGTAGAGGTTTGGACTCGATGGCCCATGAGGCCCCTTCCAGTTCTACCATTCTAGGAAATGGACGTGGCAGTGGCACTTAGCAAAGAGGGATCTTGGCTTTGTAATCTGTGCACACTAAGCAAGAGGCATTTTAGCTGACCATCACAATATAGACTCCAGTTCATATGTTCAGCAGTCACTGGCCCAAATCCTACTTGTAGTCCTAACTGAAGTAGACCAGTTGACTCAGTATGATTTACATAATCGTGTTGGCTCACCTCTTAACAGTTAATTCAGTGAGTCGATACTAGTTAATACTACCAGAAAGATTCAGGACTCTCTCTGCCTTAACCAAAGACTTCTGTGATGGAAAAAAAATCATCTCATTTGCCAGGGAGAGCTGTACAAACAAGACAAGATCTTTCCCAGGAGCTCCTCCTCAAAGCCCATGCTTTTGGTGTTTGAAAAGACACACAAACTATCTGCATGGAGCCTCCTGGCTGGAGGTGGGGGGGGGGGTCTCAGCCTGTGTCAGCCTTGGCCCTCTCTCTCTCTGGGTGATGGATGGGTAAGTTGACTTTGGAAGGTGGAAGCCTCCTCTGTATCTTGGGGGAAAGATCATCCCAGCAGTAATTATTTACGAAGAGTTCTGCAGCCTGTCATTGCAGCCCTTGCAAGCTTTTAATCACAGAGTTCAGGTTTGGGGTTAATGGCAAATCATTTCTTCATGAAGGCTTCCTGAGGCTGGAAAGGGTCCCACAGCTGCTGCCTGCGAGTGGCTCTTCCAGCGAGTGCATGACTTATTTATGGGATGTTTAGTGTGGCAGCTTCTGCAGCATTGAAGAGGCACGCAGCCCCTTGGCAAAAATGGCTGCCTTTGCTGGTAACCCAGTGGAGCTTGGTGACAGAGGCCCTAAGCAACCAGCAAGGGCAGACAGCAGAGCTGAGCAAAAGGGGAAGTGGCAGAAGACCTCTTCTGCCATCTTTGCCAAGATCAGGTGTGTTGCCAGCCAGCTTCAATGTGCCAGCCTCAGAATTTTGACTTCTGCAGGAGGCCCAGGTGAAGTGGGCAGCCCTTTATAATAATAATAATAATTAATTTTATTTCTAGCCCACCCGTCTGAACGGGCAGTCGGTACAAGCAAAGTTAAAACCTCACAATTAAAATAGCCAATCGCATTCCCAACTCTCCTCCTTAAAAAAGAATTAAACCAAAGGCAAGTTAAAAACAATTAAAAATAAGTAAAAACAATATCACAGCAAAAGACTTCCTGAGCAGCTTAGCAGGATGAAGACTAGAAACGAGTAGAAGATGGAGCCAGGAAATGTTAAACAGTCTCCGGGAAGGCCTGCCGGAAGAGATGCGTCTTCAAGGCTTTCTTGAAGCTATCGATAGATGGAATAAGACGCATCTCGTCTGGCAGATCATTCCAAAGCTTAGGGGCAACTGCTAAAAAGGCCCTTTGGGAGGTCTGCACCAACCTGGTCTTTCTGGGCTGTAACAAATTCCTCCCAGGTGAACGAAGTGTGCGGGAGGGGGGTGGTCATACGGGAAGAGGCGGTCCCTTAGGTAGGATGGACCCGAGCCATGTAGGGCTTTATAGGTTAAAACCAACACCTTGTAGTGTGCCTGTACTGTACTGTACTTTACGCAGATCACAGGATGCATGGAGCACACCTGTTTGATAAGTGGGGTTTTGAACCCTGTTCTCCACAGCCCTAGTCAGACTACTACTTCACGTTGGCTCAGCCAGCTAGGGCTAGACTAAAAAATAGTGTAGTCTCTTAAACTTGCTGGTAGTGAAGTTAATAAACCTGCTCAGGAAGAATTTGATCTTGACGTATGGGACGTACTTCATGGAAATTCAAAACCATAGTATGTTACTGGTGATGCTTTCTAAGTACTTGACTAAAGATGGTTAAGGTGTTCAAGTTTCACAGAACTCCTCATCAGACAGGATGAACATTGGGATCCAGAAAATGTTGAGATTTTGTTTGGGATTATAATCCTGGTGGTTTCTAAAACAAGTGAGTAGTCTACTGTGGACCAAAAGGAAGCAGTCAGTTCCTGATGTGAAATATCAGGCTTGGTTCTGTTATAGTCTGCCTCTTGCCAAACAGAAATTTGCTGGAGAACAGTAATGTAAGTGGATGCCTGAACTATATCTTAGAGGTCATCTCTTCCCACATGGTTGAGTGAGAAGGGCAGAGGTTTGCTTGCATTTGGGATGTATTTTCACCTATATATTGTAGGACTCCCCCCCCCCTCACATTCTATTTATTTTTTCAGCAACACTGTTTTCTCTCATCTAAAGACTATAGGCTGCTTGCTTGTAGCTGTGTGATGGATTTGCTCATTGTTCCATCACTGAGCCTTTCTGATAACACACAACTGTGACATGGTAGCAGTGAACAAAAGAGGAGGAGGGAAGGCACAGTTCCTAATTTGCTCTTGTTTGGGAAATGGTGGCTTTATCTGAAAGATCCATTTTTCCTCCTCAAGGGGCTTTTGGAAACTCAAGACAGAGCAAGCTTTGAGTGAAATATGATACCAGACATCTGATCAACAGCCTTCTCTCAGGACTATGAATGCAGCTTCTCTGCACCCCAGTGTGTGTATGCGCAGACATGTGCATGTATCAGGTTCAACTGGTGGTGCTGTCTGATAAATGCTTTTGTTAACCAATTTGTGAATAAATCTAATCTGGGCTGCAACAGATAGTTTTTCCTTAACAAAACAGCTGTAATTTATTTGGGAGCTCAAATTAATAACACTGATAGCAGGGTGTGCTGCTTGCAGGTTTGGGCAGTATTTGCAAAAAAAATTAGGTATGATGAGTTTGTGTCATGAAATAAGAGCTACAGTCTAAAACTACTGTGGACATTTTAATCCTTCACACTTCTAGCAAAGTGAACTTTCTGGGTCTTCTAGCATATGGTGAGCATGTGCTGATGGATAGTGTCCTACAGCTGTAGCAATACATTTTCCAGGCCTTAAAACCCAGGGAAGGGAGACAGAATGCTGGAAAGAAGGACTCCAGGCAGCCCAGTGTGGAGGAAGGGGACAGAAGATGCAAACAGTTAAGGGATGCCATTCAAAGGAATGTAGGAGTTCTGTCTTTTCCTGCCCCCAAAATAAATGCAAGTTGTCATGCTCAAGAAAGTGTCTTCTGCCCATGATTTAGCAGAGGCTTGTAGGGTATGCGGGAGATACAAAGCTGATTGTATTCATGGTGATGATGTTACTGAAGACATAGGCCTATTCTAGATTGGCAAAAAGAAGTGTGTTCATGGCTGCATGAAAGTCTAGCCTTTAGATGAGAAAAAGGAAAAGTGTGCCATGAAAACACTTTTTTTTTTTTTTTGCATTTCAGGGGAGAAGAAGCGCCTTTTAAAAGGTGCTGGTTTTCCCAGCTTCTTTTTTAAAAACTGCGGAACAGCGCAGCTCCATCTAAAGGCTGCAAGCCTTTAAGGAAAAGGCAACTTCATGTCACACTTTCCTGCCAATCTAGAAAGCCCCATAATGTCCTTTTCTAGTTTCTCTGCTGTTTCTTCGAGATACATTTAGAGAAAAGAGGCATTATTTCTCTTGTGAAATGTGAGTTGCATTTTATGGTTGTCTTCCTCCCTCAAATGTGAAAAGCTGGAGTTGGGTAGAACAAATATTTGCTGGCTAATAGAAAGCAAATTTCTCCATTTCCCCATGGATGGATGTTACTGCTGGGACTCCAGGTAGGCTGCTGTGATCCTGAGCGGTTGGCTCCATTTGTAATCAGGCTTTCTTTCCATTCAGCTCCTGGCCTTTCCTTGTTCAGTCCCTGGAAGAGGGGCTGTAATGTGATACCATCACACTGCAAACCAGATGCCACCCCTTCTAACCCAGCCTGGCTTTCCTAGAGAAATTGAAATGTAGAATGAAAAACAGACTGTTTTGTGGGGGTCTGTGGCTTGAGGTATAATCAATCTGCTCTCCAGCTGATATGGCTAATCTTGATGGGCTCTTGTGTTTCTGTTCTCTCAAGAGGAAAAGAGACGCCGGGAGAGGGAAGACCAGATGTATAGGGAGCGCTTAAGGACCCTTTTCCTCATTGCTGTTATCATGAGCCTGCTGAACTCCTTGAGCACCAGTGGGGGCAACATATCCTGGAATGACTTTGTGAATGAGATGCTGGCAAAAGGGGAAGTGCAACGAGTTCAGGTGGTGCCGGAAAGTGATATTGTGGAAATCTACTTGCATCCCGGCGCAGTTGTCTTTGGACGGCCCGTGAGTATCTTTTCCAGCAAGCAACAAATCTGGGGCCAGCTGTGGTTGATGGAGGAGAAAGCAGGCCTTGGAGCATAAGGATTGGTGTCAGAAATTCTGCAACTGCTGAGAGTTTCATAGGTCTTTGTCAGTGTTCTACTTGATGAACAGTTCTGTGAAACTAACAATTCTTCATCAAAGGGTGGGCATGTTGCAGCCATGGGGCTGCGTGAGGCTCCTAGTCTATTTTTGCAATTCTCAGCCCCTCCAGATTACGCAAAGTATTTTTTTTACCAGAAAGGAGGATGCATCGCCTCTTGTGGAAGCCTCCAGAGTCAGAAGCTTACTTTTTAAATATGTTGCAGGCTAGCATCTCAAGATAAAACATCAAAAATACAATTTTTTCGGACCAGACGTAGACTTGGTTTTTGTGCTCTGGCTATTTTTTGGCAGTCTTTGTGAAACCAAAGGGTCCCAGGGAAAGAAGGTCCTCCAAGCCTGCTGCTATTGCCTACCCCTCTTCTACACTAACCAAATTTGGTATTTTGTACAAAGTTTTACGGGTGAACTTATAGCTCACTTTTTCACTTATCAGTGTATAATAAGGATAATAACATTTTTGAAAAACATAAAGAATACTGGTAAGTATAGCGCTAAAACATACAGATAGATAGATAGATAGACCAGTAATTAAAACATCAGCCTCAGCTTTAAATTATCATGCCAAAAATAATAATTAAAATAGGTTTACCTGGATCTAGAAAGAAAAAAAAGACAGCATTTCTGGAGAGAGAGTTTTAAAAGGATTGTGACCATGGCAAAGATTCTCTTTTGAATCCTACCTGAGGTCATATCTGTCCATGATGGGATGTAAAGATGAATTGGTCCTTCAGCACTTAGGGTACAAGGCAAGATGAAGTGGGAAGAGGCAGTCCTTGAGGTATGCCATTTGAAATCATAGACCTCTATAATGTTAATTTGTAAGCAGGAGACCTTGTATGGCCTTCTCCCTCTTTTTCTCTCTTTCTGTCTCTGACACACACCCTGCAAGACTCAGAAGGCAATGAATTTTTGTGCAAATGTGCTTTCTCCTGGTTACTTAAGCTTCCCTTCTGACTCACAGGAAAACACACTTTTGTCTGTGCTTCAAGTAACCTGAGATCTTGGCAAGCTGAGAAGGTTGGACAACTTTCTGTGCTTTCAATTCCTGGCCCATTTTTCACCCTGCCCCACCCCCGGGAATTCCCCTGTCTCCTTGCATCAATTTCCCCCCTGCTTTTGCTATTCTGTCTGGTTATATATCCTATCTCCGGCTCTGACATCTGCTCACTTCTCTTTTGTTCACAGAGGCTTGCTCTGATGTACAGAATGCAGGTAGCCAACATTGATAAGTTTGAGGAGAAGTTGCGAGCAGCCGAAGACGAGCTGAACATTGATCTGAAGGACAGGATCCCCGTTTCCTACAAGCGCACCGGCTTCTTTGGGAAGTAAGATCAATTGAGGAGAATTATTTCTCCAGGAATATGGTGCATGTTACCACTAATGTCACAAAGTAGTCCTTTTGTTGTCCTCTCTTCTCCTCTCCCACCTCCCTTTACCTCTGTACTTTTTTTACACACTATTGCTGTGGGCACACTGTGAGCCCAAATGATGCACCAGATCTCCATATATATGCAACCTGTGACAGCCCATGGGAGTTGGCTACCCATTGAGGATGGCTGTACCTGCCCCTTAACTTAATAGTGTAACTCCATACTGACTTGTTCAAATTTCCATGAGATGAGCAGGGAGGGCTGCCAATTCCAGGAGCTACAATCCTGCGTCAAGTATTGTATGTACATTGCTTCCTGAGGAAAAGTTATCCATCATTGTCCCCAATAGGTACTGTGGGAACCATGGTGAAAATGATGGCAGTGTGGTAGGCCCAGTGGAGAGAATTAATTGGAGCCTGAGCAAGCCTCCCCCACAGTATTATCTTTGTCTTATAAAAAGTAACCTCCACAGCTTTCTCTCCATTAAAACAAGAACAGCCGTACTTTGGGCGGACACTGACTCACAGCCCCACGCTGAGCAAAAACCATTTTAATAATAAAACCCCAAATGTCACTGAGAAGCAAGCGCTCCCATTAAATGCCTCAACTTTGTTATGCAGAACCCGGAATCCTTTGTTAGAAAGATTCCACAAAGGCTAAAGCTTTTAATGTGAACGTTAGGTTGAAGTGAGGATTGAAGGGAAGATAAGAGGAGGGCAGAAAGCAGCCCTGAAAGGATGGAGGAATGCTGGCTTGTAACTTCGTTTATGCTTTTCTTCTGAACAATAGTAAGAGCCAACTCTAGTTCTTTGGCCTTCTTTCTGCTGCAGTAGCAGTGTGTTTGTTCTTCTGTTAAAGCTGGCAGCACGTATTGGCAAAAACTGCCTTTTTTTCCTCCTGTATCCTCATGGTGGAATCTTGTCCTCTCTAGCTGACAAGGTTTCTTACTAATAAGAATGGAAGGAAGCATTGGAAGGGGCTGGAAAACGTCTCATGGACCAAGAATGGACAGGCAGATGGTTCTTATGAACCAGGACCAGTTAGGGTTACCGTCAGAGCTGATAGGCCAATTATTTCTAGGAAATAAACATTTATGGTCCATGGGCAGAAACATGATGCCGGCCCTTGGCAAATTGGGAAAAATGCATTTGCCAATCCTCCACATTAAATACAGTAGCTTGGGTCAATTCTGTCCTGGTTAGAGAAATAAGAACTGACATGTAGGCCAGGTGGAGAGCGGTTACCAGGTTCCCCAGCAACCTCTTGGTTTCTTAGCAGCTGACCAGTAAGCCTTACCTGCTTTCTGGCATCACCCTCAAGGTTGTGCATAAAGCCAGCTACTACTAGGGGTGGCTTGGAGTTCCTCCTGATTTCACAGCAAGCTTTGCTCCTCAGAGTCTTGGCCAGGTCCTGCTGAGGAACAGCAGCAACACCCATCTTCCATTAACTGCATTCAGGCTGTTTTTGGAATTCACAGAAGCTACACATTAACACAGAGTGTTGAATTGCTCCCTTCAGTGTTTAAAATGAGCATTAAAAAAGCCCCCTGGGCCAATAAAAGTGCTAGGGCTGACTCCAAAACGTGCTGTATTCACGAACCTTTTCTCCATGCCCTTTGATTTAAAGACATTTCATGTGTGCATGTGTTAAAACTGTATCTTTGAAGTCTTCACATAGCTGCACTTATCTCCTGCAACCGCAAGATGCACTGCACTGTCCAGTGGCCTGACTGCATAGGCCTGACCCTTTTCTGCTGTTCTTGTTGCAGTGCCCTCTATGCCTTGGGGATGGCTGCTGTGGGTGTCGGCATCCTATGGTACATTTTTCGCCTGGCTGGGATGGCAGGAAGAGAAGGAGGCTTCAGCGCCTTTGTAAGTCTCATTGGTTACCTGTGGGGCTCCTTTTTGGGTGGGCCTGACTTCCTCCTAGCCTGGCCTGCACTCCTTCCCCTGCCAGCAGAGTCAGCAGTAAATGAGAATGAAGCTGCTCCAGAGATGGTCCTATGTCTTGTTCCTTTTCCCTACCAGCTGCTGGATATGTACAGTATTTGGTCTGGCTGCAGGGGCGGAGGTGGCGGGGTCCTCGTCTTTCCCTCTTGGCTGGGCAGCCTGAGCTCAGGGAATCTGCAGGGCAGTTCCCCTCTGCTGTTTTCAAGACGCCCTAATGACTTGCAGCTGGGAATGGCATTCCTTTCACCTTTGTCTTGCCAGCAAATCTCACATGCAGCAGTGAACCCAAATGCCTTGCTTTTAGCAAAATAACTTTTTTGGTCTTTAAAGCTGCCTAAGCTTTTGGACTGTGCTGTGAGCTGGCCTCCATGCCTCCTGTCACATGCCCTCCTCTCAGTGTTAGCCAAACCCCTGCCGGTCAGTCAGCTGAGGAAAGGAGGATGATCTTGGCCTGCCTGGAAAGTGCTGGGGGAGGCCTCGTGGGTGGGCTGGAACATTTGCCAGGAAAGAGAGTTCTGTAGGACAGTAGCCCAGTTGGCTTAATCCTCCCCCCTTGACTTTGTGGAAGCCCCCATAGCTCACTCTTCCCCCATAAGACTCACAGGGCAACCCTGACTTTTCTGTTGATACACATTCCAAGCATGTGATTTGCTGTAAGCTCACTTGACAAACCAACATTAGGAACTCTTCTCTGGAGGATAATGAGCGGTTATGTGAAGGCTGTGGAGTTAAATTGTTGTTTTGTCTGTCGCTGTGGTTGAATGGAGGCTAGCAGGCAGTGTCTTTTTTTGGCGGTCCTTTTGGAGGTCCCTTTTCTGTTCTTTTCCTCTTTCTCCCCCAGCCCCCTCCCCAGTATGTTTCTCATTGGGAAAACCTCCTGAGAGCCGGGATGATGTCCCTACATGATTGGATCATACTGCCACTTTTAGTGGAGTGGCTATTAGGAGAGAATGGGATTCTAGAGAACTCTTTATATGTAACCACTATGTAAGGTTTGGCCAGTGCATGAAGAATCATCAAAGCCTTCACTCCAGCTTCTGCTCACGAATCAGGCAGATCGCAACAGCTGCTGAGTCATCCAAGGCCCAGCCTTTGTTGCATAGAAGAGGAAGGAGAGTGGAAGCATGAAAAAAAGGCTTGTGGGGAATCATATATGGGCCTGGGCACAGCCATATGCCATGCAGGCAAGAGCAGTATGGGTCACAATCTGAACCATCCTTCTTCTAAGTTCACAAGATCAAGGGCTTTTTACCTTGGCCTTTTTTGCCCAGGATGACAGAACTTTCTTCCCCTTACCTCATCCTGACAGAACCAGCTGAAAATGGCTCGCTTCACTATTGTGGACGGCAAATCTGGGAAAGGGATCAGTTTCAAGGATGTGGCAGGAATGCACGAGGCCAAAATGGAAGTCAAAGAGTTTGTGGATTATTTGAAGGTAAGAACAGCACATGCTCTTGGGAACTAGGCGCTTGGGGGCTGAGAATCAGTTGGGTAACAGTTTGCTCCCAGCGGTGGAAGTTCTCATCTTCTTTAGAATCATTGTGGTACTTTCAAGTAGGTTTTCAATCGCTCAGTGACCACTTGCCCCAAGATGCTTGGTCTGGTGTATCTAAGAGAGGCCATGGAGGGCATTCTCTGTATTTTCACACAAGTAGGAGACAGCATCAGTTGAAATTGTAATGAACTTTAAAAAATACCCCATATATTCATTTCTGATTCCAGAGCCCAGATCGCTACTTGCAGCTTGGTGCTAAAGTGCCCAAGGGTGCCCTCTTGCTTGGACCACCAGGCTGTGGCAAGACCTTATTGGCAAAGGCCGTGGCTACCGAGGCCCAAGTGCCATTTCTGGCAATGGCTGGCTCTGAATTTGTGGAGGTAATTGGAGGTAAGTCCTGAGGAACAAAGCCAGTCTCCTTAAGTGGTGGAGTGGAGTGGCTTCAACTACGTGACAGCGAATTGGAGGGAGACATTATGCAAGAGGGCTGTGGTCCTTCACAATTGCATTCCTGTAGAGCAGAATGTGACCTGAGTTTCTCAACCGAAAGGAAGCCAGATTCCATCTGTCCACTAAGGGGGAAACATAGCGCCTCTGTCAGGGCTAACAGACCTCTGTAAATCCTTTCCTTTTCCTATCCTGCCACAGTCTTCTCTCCTTGATTGATCAAAAGCCTTAGGAACTCTTGTCTGGAAGAGAGACTGTGTGGGAGCCTATTCAGTTTTTCCCCTGAAATAAAGAAACAATTTTTTCAAAAAAACGTTCCATCTGCTTTGTTAGTATATCACTTACCAGGAAAGGAGCTTTGTTCTTAACTGGATTGTCTTTAGGAGCCCTTCAGGCTCTGTGAGACAGCTCCTTGTATACTGAATTTTTATTTTTTAATGTTTGATCTCATACATAATTAGACACCACCATTTCTCTTCCTCTTCCTTTTTTCCTTTCCTCTATTCTGTTATATTTTTGACCACAGAACATTCTTATTGTTTTCCTGCCACCTCCAGCTTTGCATGGAGAGGGGTAATAGTTCTATAGGGAAAATAACTTGGGGAGAAGCAGTTCAGCCCAGTAGAAACTGCCTAGGGTTTTGTTTTGTTTTGTTTTGTTTTTTAAAAAGAGTTTAGGACTTCTGTCCCATAATCTGCCAATAAGCACCTATGTTCTGTAATAGTTCAGCTTGCTTCACATTGCCACTTTTGGTCTCTCCTGGCAGAGGGCAGCTCTGTGATGATTGTTAGTCTGTTGCAGAACCAGAATCTTGGTGTACTTTGAAGACCCCTATAATTGTAGCAGAAACTCTTGAGAGTCAAAGCCAAAGATGCACAAGACATAAAAGGAAGTCTCTTTATTCTACTGGGTGTGTTCCCCCCTTTGTTTTTCTTTAGGTCTCGGAGCAGCTCGTGTGCGGAGTCTCTTCAAAGAAGCCAGAGCACGTGCGCCATGCATTGTTTACATTGATGAAATAGACGCTGTTGGGAAGAAGCGCTCCACCAACATGTCAGGCTTCTCCAACACAGAGGAAGAGCAGACCTTAAACCAGCTGCTAGTAGAAATGGACGGTCAGTTTTTCACTACAAGTGGTTCAGTGTTGAGTCTCTCAGTGTGCCTTTCCTAACTGACTTGGGATCAAAATGCATTTTTCCACTTTCCTTCAATGAAGAAACTTCAACTCGCTCCTGTAGAACAGGAGGGGAAGCTGTGCACAATGCTCTGTATCTCATGGTGGCCAGGAATGGTGGGAGTTGTAGTCTGACATGTATGGAATGTGCCTGGTTGGGGAAGCCTTTCTTAAAGAATCAGTGGTTTGGGGGGCATCACATCTTGAGGAGATGTGGGGGCTGGTAATGGGCCACAACTAGGAGGGAGCCAATGTTTTGTCTGGCCTGAGTAGAACGACAGATTGGCAACTGGTGTTCTTCCCCCAAAGTGGTTTCAACAGCCAGGTGAAAGATGGCTGCAAATCTCCTTGCTTCAGGTTAGCATTAGCAGACAGGTAATAGCCTCTGCCCCTGTAGAGAACGATGTCTACTTTGGATGGAAATAGGCTAATATGGGTATAAATATCCCAAATAAAGGAACACATAGGCTGAGAGAGAGAGAGATGGACTCCTTTTTAACTACTTGGAAATGTCTTGAAGGGAGGTGCAGTGCAGGAGGGCGGTGGCCCTTCACAGTCTGCATTCCTATGGAGCCAAACCTGACCAGAGGCTCTTGACCGATTCTGAGTTGCTTTCCTTTGCTTGGCCCTTTGTGGTTTGGAGGTCAGAGAGGCAGCTCCTTCCTCAGCTGGTCTCCTGCTGCTTTAATTGCAACTCTTCCCCAACCCCCAACCAAAAAAATTAATTTGCCCGAGCCCTGCTGGTGGCTGTGCCTTTTATGCTGAAACTAAAAAGTGTTGTGGCAGCACAAGAAATTGACCAGGGCCCACAGGATTAGAAAGGATCAGCAGCTTTGTGCTCCCAGGGCTTCTTCCCCACAGTGTCACCATGGTGAATGTAAGGAGGCATGTTGTGTTCAAGGATGGATCTGCTGGTGGTTGGATCTATTTTTGGGAGCGCGGCATCTTCCCACAAGCAAAGCAGCTAATGTTCAGCTTGCGCTAATCTTGCCATAGCAGCCGCTTAGCCCGTGTGACTGCTTCCCAGCTCCTCTCTTGCCTTATTCCTCTCTCCCTCCCTGCAAAGCGCAGGGACAAAACTGACGCACAGTTGGACTTCCTCTTCCTTCTCCTGGTCTCAGCAGCTTCCCAGGAAGAGGAAAAAGGGGCCCCATAAGTAGCACAGCTGTGGGCAAGCAGTGGGATTCAGAGGGCTTTTTTCAGCACTGGCAGGCTGTGCTCTGCCTCCACAACCATGGTTTTCCACACACGCAAGTGATGCTTTCAGACAGTCTGGACCTAAACCTTTATAGAACCATAACTTTGAATTCTGTCCAGAAATGCATATAATTCAGTAAAATGTTCAGTAAACTAAAAAAAAAAAAGGGGTGGGGTGGGGAAGAGTCCATGTGAGGTGATGTTGCTGCCTCTTTCGTCTTCTGGACTACCCAGAATATCTGACTGCATTAAACTCCTAGAATATTTGCCTTGCAGCTTTGGCCATTTGGCCATCTTGCACAGAAGGTGTGAAGTTCCCTTTGTTTCTTCTTTTTGCCTCCATTGCAGGTATGGGGACCACTGATCACGTCATAGTGCTGGCATCCACTAACCGGGCAGATATTTTGGATAATGCCCTTATGAGACCTGGGAGGCTTGACCGTCACATTTTTATTGATCTACCCACTCTGCAGGTACGGTCTGGGTCTGCTTCTGTTCCACATTTCAGATCATGCAGTCAAGGCATGATGAAGACTTTAAAGCATTTAGAAAGGACTCAGGCTCTGAGCACTGTCCACTTATTGCCAGTGCCTTGTTTGCCTCGGTAACATGGTGGTGTTTCTGTTGGGACTTTGGGGACTGGGTCAGCACGTGCCCAAATAGTAGGGCAGCGCAAGCTGTGGGCAAAAAGCCAGGCTGCTGAGCTTATGATTATTTTATTATTTAGCTTTATTTATAAAGAGCTGTAAATTTGCACATGACCTTCCACTGGAATAGCATAATGAACAATAGTGCTGTCTGTCAGGATCAAGGAAGATCTCCACACACCAAGCTAAGAACTAATGGGCTGAGAGCATTTTTTTTGGTGAATACTGCAGGGAAGGTTTTTAGGAATGCGTCTGTGGTGATTGCAGGCACCAGATCAGATGCTCTCATTCTGTTTTGCACATGGTATAGATTATCAAGTAGCCTGAAGTCATGACTTCAGATTTATGAATGCAGCTTGGATTCTTGAATGTAGACCCTACCCCAAGTCTGGGCAGACTTCAGTCTTACAAAGCCACCTTCTTGTGGTTTTTTAATATTAAAATATCTGTGGTCTAAGCTTGTTTGAAAAAAAAAAAACCAACTAAATGCAGCTTACTCTAGGAAACCAGAGATCCAGTCCCTGCTCAATCACAAAAAACCCCTGGGTGACGGGGAAGACACACAATCTCAGCCTCAGAGAAAAGCAATGGAAAAGCCCCTCTGAGCAAATCTTGCCAAGAAGACCCTGTGATAAAATCATCTTAGGGTTTCCATAACAACTTGATAGGAGACAGCAGTGCTGAGGAGGTTGTTTATTAGCCATGCAAAAAGATTCAAGCATTTCTTCCCTGAAGATACTCAGGGCTTTCTGTGCACACAGTGGAAACTAGGGCCAAAGAAAAGAGGTATTTCTTTCCCACCCACAGTCAGGGCTCTGTTTTGGTTTCTTTCTCTGGAATGGCTCAGAAGTGCTTCCATCTGTTTGGGTAGTAAGCAGACCCTGGACTGAGGTGAGGGTTTTCTCTCTCTCTCATTTTAACTTCCATTGTCATCTCTTCCTCCTCTTCCTCTTTCCTTCTTGGGCTTCACAGTCTTCCTCCTCCGGTTGCTCCAGGTTTTTGCTTAAAATACCTCAAATGCCTGATACGATCTGGCACCGGAAAAGTGAACTGTGCAGCTGCCCTGAAGGAGGAAGGAAAAGGAAATCCTGGCAGCTGAGCCCTCCGCTTTAATCAGGAAAACGCCTGCACCAGCTGCGTGAGTCACTGGCTGGCCCACAGCCAGCCTGATGTAGCCCACCGCCCTCCCCATGCCTCCCTCTTCATTCGGTCTGGCGACGGGGAGGGGGAAGCATCTGTGAGACCCTATTCTTCTTCCTCCCTCTCCCCCATGAAAAAAGCACTCTGATGATAGAAATGTTAAGGAATAAATCAGAATTAATAGGAATGGAGGATAGCAGTAGAATTGACCTTTGGAGGGAAGAGCCAATGGCTTCCTTGTAATCTTCTTTACATCTGCCCTGCATTTGGATTGTATTTGGAAGCTCTGGATGTATCTTTGGAAGAACAGGCAAGTCAAATAGACTTTGCCCTCTGGTGGTTTGTTGTTAGTTACCATCGACTTCAGTTTATGTTGAGGGTCTAAATACCCTAAAGGTATTTTGGAAGCCAAGCCAGGTCAGCCCTGTTTAGTGCTTGGATGGGAGGCCACCAATGAATATACATCCTTATGGTAGGAACCTATGAGGGAAGACCACACTGTTGGTTGTTATGTCCTCAGCAGCTCTCAAACCCCGTCCACTATGTCATTTTTCTAGATTGTTTATTTGGATTAGATTTAGGAGGAACGATGTTACA
Organism: Urosaurus nigricauda; assembly: GCA_034509955.1. NCBI lineage: Eukaryota > Metazoa > Chordata > Lepidosauria > Squamata > Phrynosomatidae > Urosaurus > Urosaurus nigricauda. The sequence continues at coordinate 3,508,981 of JAOEGL010000013.1, read as the reverse complement.
GTGGTTCTGATTCTGCTTGCAGGAACAGTGTAGAAAATGTTCCGGGAAATGTCCTCTCACGCACCCTTTACTGGGAGCAGTTGACTAGGAAGGATGAGGGAGAGTCCCTTTTCTGCAGTGGCCCCATGTTTGTCCAGCTAGAACTTCTCAGATTTCATCATTACAGGCTTCTTGGAAAGATGTAAAGCCCAGCTCCTTTGGTGTCTTCCTCATGAGATGCGGCTTATTAGGCTGCTGATTACATCTAGCTGTAACTGGATTTCTTTTTATAATTATATTACCACTGTATTCATGATTTAAAATTTGTTTGTATTTTCTTTTATCTTGGACCTCACATTGAGGAAGTTTTTATAAACTTAAAAGGTGGCCTAAAATAGCATAAGCAATGAAAAATCCTTTCTCCTCTCCACATTGGCCTGTTATGTTTAGCAACAGTTTAGGATTTAGGGCATCATTTTTTGCAAGAATCTCACCAGGTTAGATGCTCTAATAGAAGGGAATCACATTCTGCTCTACTTCTGCTTTTAGAGCAAGATGACACAAACACCTTCATTTCTTCAAGTGTCATCCATCTCTACCCTTCAGTAGTAACTCCAATAAGTGTTGTTGTTGTTGTGTGTGTTCAAGTGCTTTCCAGTTTATTGTGACCTTAATGGGAACTTGTCACAGGGTTTTCTTGGCAAGCTTTGTTCAGAGGAGGTTTGCCTTTTGTCTTCTTCTGAGGCTGTGAGAGTGTGACCTGTCAGAATTCACCCAGTGGAGTGGCTGAGCAGGGATTCGAACCCTTGTCTCCAGAGTCCCAAACCACTGCATCATGCTGGCTCTCAAACCCCAATATATGACCTCACCAATGTTGCTTTTCAGGAGAGGCGAGAGATCTTTGAGCAGCATCTCAAAGGCCTGAAACTGTCCCAGGCCGGCAGCTTTTATTCCCAGCGCTTGGCTGAACTCACACCAGGATTCAGTGGTACGTGCCTGGAGCAACAGCATGCCTTACTCCCCCATCTTCTCCTAACATGTCTCTTGATGTGGCCACATACTTTGTCATACATGGCTTGGCTGCCTTCCCCCGGCTGCTTCCATCCAGTGGCATGGCTGCGTTCTGCCAGCAGCACTCACTGAGATCAGGGAGGGTTGTGGGCATGCTGCATGGATGTGACATACAAACAACATAATTCCAGTCTTTTTTTGTTCTCCCTGGATATCTTATGGAGGGGGGAGGGAGAACTAATTGTGCATAGTGTGTGTGACCCAGATTTCGGTGGGCTTGTTGTTGCTCCTGCTGCTGGCAGTTCTGGTTGTTTGTGCTGGGAAATTAGATAACTGAAAACCAGTGTGGTGATTTAGGGAAGTTTTTTTTCTGGTCATTCCCCCTCCCCGTAACTGACCAGTTCCGTTTTGGATGAATGAAGAGAAAGAGGATGGTTCTGCCTGCTTTCTGAGGCCCCCTGGCTGTCTTCAAGCAACACTGGAAGCACAGAATGGAACTATTGGGCCCCCGGCTCTGTGTTTCCTGTTTGTGCAAAGACCATGGAGTATCCCACATGCTCTTCCTTCCTTCCCTCCCTCCCTCCATTGGGCCTCTCTGTGCCGCTTCCACAGCTCCTTTGAGCAGCCCCCACACCACCCACGCACACAAATGTGAAACAGATGTTCCTTCTCCTCCCCACAAAAACTTGTGTGGTTATGGTCAAAGAGCCCAGTAGGCCGGGCCTAGCCCAGCCCAACCCAGGTGACCCTCACCCTCCTGGTCAGCCACAGCCTTGAAGCTGTGCCTGGTTAACCCATCACTCTCCATTCTGATGCATCTTGGCCAGGGCAGCCAGTCCCAACTCAGGGCTGGAATCCAGAGTACAGAGAGCAAAAGAATAACAGTCCTTCTAAAGTAGCCATATATCCTGCTTTACTCGGGGGGAATCCTCTGTTCAAAGGGCCATCCAGCCCAGGCCAGTGGATCTTGGGACTGTAGTTTAAAAAGAGCAAAGGAAAAGTCCCAGGTCTGAAGCCTGCTCACCTCTGATGTAATTCATCCTAACAATACTGCTAAGAGGATTAAAGAGGGTGGGTAAAATGGGTGTTGTGGGTTTTATGTAGGTCCCTTATTTTTAATTTTTTAGACTCTCTTTTCATGCCCACTGGCCCAAAAAGTTGTGAAAAATTGTTATTGTTCACTCCTGGAAGCCTCCCAAGACTGGAAATTTTGCTGTAAAACAGGACACAGCCCATCCTCTACCCCCAAATGGAACCCAGAAGTAGATTTCTGGAAGTTGCTGGGGTTTTTTCACATTTTTAGGGTTGATGCAGCCTGTGGTGAGTCTCCAGTTTGGAGAACCGGCCCTTGGAACGTTCCCTGGCAGCTTAAAAGAATAATCACAGCCTGTGCTTGGTTGTATAAATAACAAAATCCTGGCCCAAAACAGGTAGATCTTCAAGGCATTGCCACTAGCATGGAAAAAATGATCCTTTGGCCTCACTAGCAAAGTTAAAAGTCAAGGAGTGTAGAATATCAGGCAATAAGATGCCACTTAGCTATTCCCTTCCATATTTTTTGTCTTCTTGCAACAAGGAAGTAACTAGGTGCTAAAGACAAGGGTGTTTTTGGTGGAATTGATCCATTTGGGAGACTAAGTGGATGGTGCATACTTCATCTCAGGATCTGGGTGGTTGTATTTTGGCCAGTACACCCCCACCCTCTGCTCCAGCCAGACTGCCAAGTGATGGTCATGGATGAGATGGTTTGCCTTCTAGTGGTGTAGTGGGCCTACCTGCCAATGTCACCTGGAATCACTCCCAGCTATAGAGGTCCCTCACCCCCTGAACAGTCCTAAAGTGTTCCTTTTCCAGTGTTCTGTTTTGAACTTTGTGAGCTGATCCACAAAGGAGTGTGTCTTGGTCTTAGTGATGTCCTGCTGCTTTCCACCCCCCGATTCTAAGGAAATTCAAGTCAATGTGTGTCTGTTGTTCCACCTGCAGGAGCTGACATAGCCAACATCTGTAATGAGGCAGCCCTCCATGCTGCAAGGGAGGGCCATAAATCCATACATACCTTCAATTTTGAGTATGCTGTGGAGAGAGTCATTGCAGGTAAGGCTTCTTTCAGGTCGTTTTGTTGGGTTTCAGTTCTTGTATCTGATAGCATGGCAATAGTTCTATCATGTTAGGAAGCCGCTAGTAGATGGCCATTGAGCCCTGCATAGAGGCCATTATCAGAGCAAAATGATTTGGGTTTAGTCTGTTTAGTTACAGACCAGGAACGAACTTCTATCTCCTGGTGTAGTATCTGTTGTAATAATTGCAGATGGAATTCTTTGTCAAGAAGGCCATTTAAACACCTTTGCTTTGTTGAACTTAATGGGAACGCACTCTGTGCCCTAGTTGCTCTGTATTAAAGGGATGCATTGTGGAAGCTCACCGATGCAAAAATTAAAAAGTCACTTTTAAAATGAGGTTATTATCATTGTATTTATTTTGCTTCCCTCTGACCTCACTGTCTACATTTCTCCCATCTCCTGGCTTTCTCTCTCTCTCTCTCGTTTGTGGGGTGAGGGACAGTGAAGGACACACAGTTAAAACAACTGTCTTAGTGGAACGTTAAAGATTTCCATTTTATTTGGCTTGAACTTTTGCGGCCCACTTCATCAGTTGCAGAGGCACAGGCCTGTAACTTGCAACTCAGGATACACTTGGATACACTGTGCTTGGAATGAAAGGAACCATAGTCTACAAAAGTTGATGCCATCATAACAAATGTGTCAGTGCTCATGATGCCACAAGACTCTTTTCTCATGGTGATGGTAGTAGACCTTTGTCTCTCTAAAGGCAATGGCTCTATTAGGAAGGATGTATTTAGTAATATCACCTGGATATCTCCTTTCCTCATAGGAACTGCCAAAAAGAGCAAAATCCTGTCGCAGGAGGAGCGAAGGGTGGTGGCATTTCATGAGTCAGGTCATGCGCTTGTGGGCTGGCTCCTAGAGCACACCGAGGCAGTGATGAAGGTAAGTCTGCTGCCTGCCCTGAACCTGGGGTTAGCAGACCCCATCAGTGGTGCTACCAGAAGGGTTACTGAAATCCCTATTCTCCAGCAGTACAGTGGTACCTCTCCTTTATGCCACAGGTTTCCATAGCTCCACGCACCAATGCTGCCTTGGGCTTTGCTCAGATCCTGCCAAGGGACCAGTACCTCTTTACCAAGGACCAGCTTTTTGAGCGGATGTGCATGGCCCTGGGAGGGAGAGTTTCGGAAGCCATTACTTTTAACAAAGTCACAACAGGTGAGGGGAAGTGTAAGGTCTTTAAACAGAGAGGGGTATTGCTTAATCTCTGTGGCCTCTTGCATTCCATGTATGCTGCAGGCTGTCAGTCTCTCTTTTTAACTGTGCAGTGAAGTCTGTTAAAGTCTCCAGCTGCCAAAGTTATTCTCCTTTTCCCTAGAGGAGAGAGAAACTTTGACACTCAATTTTCTTCCTCCATTAGACATTCTCCTCCTTCCCCCCACTCCTTGCTTTCCCCAGGAGCCCAGGATGACCTGAGGAAAGTAACCAAGATAGCCTACTCAATGGTGAAGCAATACGGGATGGTGCCCAACGTCGGGCAGCTCTCCTTTCCAGATCAAGAAAGTGCTCCAGGGATTGGGCGGCGTCCGTTCAGCCACGGACTTCAGCAGATCATGGACCATGTAAGTTGTCATATGGGCTGTAAGACTGCACAGAAATTAAACATCTGAGTGGGAAAAAAATGCCCTGTAAGGCTGTAATCATTGACTCAAAACACATCTGCCGTGAGATTGCCCTTCTTCAAATGGGCCTTTGTTGGCTTGTGTTGAACCTTGTCAGCAAGAAGCGAATGAGATTAGTGGGGAGGGGATGTTGCAAAGAGTCCAGGAGGTGTGGAATCAAATGAGGCAAATGGCCGGTTCCTGGAGCCTAGCTGGAGACCATCCCATGATTTCCTGTATATTTTTGTTGCTCATCTGCTGCCTGTGTCTGTAGTGTGTTTCTTGGCCGCTTTCTTGGCTGCTGGTCTTAGATGTTTCCTGGACCTAGGATTGAACACATCTATGTGTTTGCTCCATGGAGTGACTCCACGCAAGAAACAACAACAACAGCAACAGCAAATTTACTTGTCTCTTCCCAAAAGTCAGGACTCACAACGGCTTACAAATTAAAACAAGAATACTACAGTTATAACATAAGAAAGAGCAACATTAAAATGGAATTAAAGTATTAACAATTCTGAAAAAAAGTTTTATTATTGCTAATATTAAGACAGCATGTTCCTTGCCTCTCTTGGGCAGCAGCTAGAGAAAGCCAGCGCTGATCACTTTCAGGAACTGTAGCATGCGACCAGCACAAGAGGGACTACTTGGACTTAATGCTATCTAGCCCTTTTTTAAACATAATGTGCCATTTTGCCATATAATCAGCCAATTTTTGGGGGGTGAGAAATCTCTGTAAACCTTTTTATTTTTTCAAGGTCATACAGGGTCCCAAGCCTGAGTTTAGAGGTGAAATTCTGTATTTTCATCTGAATAAAACCGATAAACCAGGCTTTATTGCCCTCATTATTTCCCATGATGATTTTTGGCCTTCATTTCCCTTGTAGGAAGCAAAGATGCTGGTGGCCCAAGCCTACAGGCGTACAGAGAAATTGCTGCTGGACAATCGGGACAAACTGAAGGCGGTAAGGCTTCCTTTTCTCTTAACACAAGATAGCAAGAAAGTAAAGGGTGAAAGAAGTCAGGGGCTTAATGGATGGAAAGAGGAATCCAGATTCTCATCCAGATCCCTGCCTAGTTGAGGAAGCTCAGTGGCTGGCTGTGTGTGTATGTTGCTTGTCTTTACCCCAACACACCTCATATGGTGCCTGTGAGACTAAAAGGGCAACTCTGGAAGGAAATGTGTTGCTTAAAAGAAATGTTGGGATAACTTCTCCCAGAAGCTAAAGAGGAGAAGTTGGAGCATTGCAAGAATGATTTCTTTGCAGAACCCCAGGCTCAGTTTGGGGAAGACTAGTGGCCCTTTCGCTTAGCTTTTGGTGGCAAGGTGCGTTGCATTGCATTTCACAGCATGGCGACAAAGAAGCAACTAGGGCTGTCAAGTAAGCAAACAACTGTAACACTACCTGTAGCACTGTGTGCACATGTTGACATCCCTTGAGGATAAATATCTGTACATACATATAGGGATGTGTGTATGTGTGTGTACAGATCTGCCTGCCTTCCTGTACACATACACACACATGGTTCTCTCTCCCTCGCCTTCTCCAGCACACCCTTGCCTTAGGATTTTGGGTAGGTGTGGCATGATTGGAAGGTGGCAAAGAGGCTGGAATATTTCACCAAAAATCATGTAGTTGCTTGCTCCAGCCAATAGGAGCCTGGACTGCCTCCTCTCCTGTGTCCTACTTTCCTTTTTCATCCCCCTGGCTTTGGCGTGTGTCTCCGCTCACGCATGTGTCGAAGCGTATCCCCTCACTTTTTGCCAACTTTCCCCATATCTAGCTGGCTGACGCCCTCCTGGAGAAGGAAGTAATCAACTACGACGACATTGAAGCCCTGCTCGGGCCTCCTCCGCACGGGCCCAAGAAAATGATCAGCCCTCAGAGCTGGATCGAAGCTGAGAAGGATAAACAGGATGTGGGAGAGGAGGAGCCGTCCCAGCAGCCCCAGGGACAGGAGGAGGAGGAGGAGGCCAACCTGAGACTGGTTTGAAACTAGTTCATGGTGTAGAAGGAACTAAAGGCAACTCAAGGTGCAAGAAGAGCGCCTCCTTCCCTGGGTGTTGGCTGTCCTGCTCAGATTCCTGAACGATGGATGGGGTTCAGCTTGTCTCAGTCTGAGAACCAAGGAGGCCAGAGTGTGATATATGAGCTGGGGTTTCTTCCTCGGCTTCATGCCACATTGCCCTTTCTCTGGAGGGTTCCCAAAATCTCTGGATCAGCAGGTGAGGCTCCTGAGAGAGAGTGCTCAGCCATTGCAGGCAGGACAAGCCTTTGGTTGATGGGCCTCCCACAGCTGCTGGTCTCTGTTTTGTGTTACTTCTTGCCAGCAGCACACAGGAAAATCCTCAGTTACCACCAGAGCTGCGAAGATGGGAATACCTCCCGCAGCTGTGTATCTGTGCCTTTGGTACCAGGGCCCAGTCTTTCTCTCTCAGTTTCTTTTTTTCTTTTTAATACATCTCTTGAGGATTGGGGAATCTATTGGTGGCTGTGAAGGATGAAAGCTCCTATTAGCTGTATTACCAGGTCTGTCCGTAAACTGAAGGGCAGGCACCAACCCTGGTGAAGTTTGGCTCCCAGGGGTAACTTTGCAAGGGAAGAGCCTGCAAGCCTTTGTGAGAATCTGCTTATAGAGACCTGTGTGTCCAAAGCAATTGCGGCTGGAGATATAGTGGGGTGAGAGAAGGGATTGGCTCTTCCCCGCTGTGGAGTAAACAGCTCTGTGTGTGTGTCTCGGAGAGCGCACGAGAGAGAGAACACGCTTATGTGCATGATCTCCCTCATTCCCTTCCCCTGCCCCCCTCCTTAATGTGGATTATTTCCATGAGGATTATTGTCTGTATCCCTGAACAACCCTTGTCCAGATTTCCCTGCTGCCAACATGCAATTTGTAATTCTCAGGCTTCCTCTTCCAAATCCCTCCCTTGCGCTTGGACGTATGCTCACTCCTTTACGATTGCGTGCGCTTCACTTGTATGTTCTCTCTCCCCCCGCACCCACCCTGAGAGTAAGCCCAGTGTGGATGGAAGGAGTTAGTCTTCAGAAGGGTTGAAGGCGTAATCCTCCTGACTCATTTCAGAGCGCTCCATAGAGCAGCCAGGGTCTCCCCCTTTCTCCGTCTCCCCCAGCGGGTCCTGGCAAAAGAGTTCCCAGCAGCCTATGTCTACCACCTAGCGGACTCTTCATAAACCTGCAACCAACAATTGCTGGTTAAATATCTAGTTCCCCGTTGTTGAATTGGGTTGGTGGCTATAATTTTCATGGGGAAGCCAACCCTACTCTTCACCTACCTCCCAGACACACTGGCAGTAGCTCCACTTCAGCACAAGAACGGTGAATGCTGATCCTGAAAGAAATTTAGGATCATGGAAGCGCTTGAACCGATTGTCTTGCTTAGATGGGAGAGGCTTCTGTGACTTTTTGTCAAGAAAATAAAGCTTGAAAATGGCTGGTGTCAGCTCAGATTCTCTTCAAGGGGTTGTTTATTGCTCCCGTTGTTGTTGTGTGCCTTCAAGTTATTCCTGACTTACGGTGACCGTAAGGTGAACCTATCACTGGATATTCTTGGCAAGTATTTTTCAGAGGAGGTTTGCCCAGTGGGTTTCCATGGCTGAGAAGAGATTTGACCACTCTACCGTGCTGCCCCTCATTCCTCCCATGCATACTTACAAAGTCTAGGACAGGGAGCTACCACCATAAGGGTGGGATAGATAGTTTTGAAAAACATGCTTATACTGCTTTTCATTGAGAATCTCAAATCATTTTTACATTGGAAACAGACAACAAAACCAGTAGTTTGAAACAACAAGACAGTGAAAGCCATTCATTAGAACCAGATGTAGCTGATAATACAACAGACTCTTGATATCTGCAGGCTTGCCGTCGGCGGATTTAAGTATCCACAGATAGCAAGCCCCATTGCTTTCAATTATTATTATCATCTGATTTTCTTATAGTCTGTCTTTCTCCCAATATAGGGACTCAAGGTGGCGAAAAAGGCGGCCAATGAGGGGCTGTGTGTACATCATGCCCATTATTGAGGAGAGCAGGAGTTGAGATCCTGCATTTTTTCTTATCCACGAGGATCCCCTGCTGATATGAAGGACGAACTGTATTAATAATTGGGAAAAAAGCTTGGCAGACAAGTGTTAGCTGATGCCAGCAGTCAGACCTCATCTGATCCCCTCCTTTTCCCATTCTTCCCAGTCTGTGCTTCTAAAGCCAGAGTTGCAGCATACTGTGTTTATGAAAGCACAAACACTCAACACATTTTGAAATAATCCCAGTCATTACAATGCCAACGGCCTCCCCTGCTGGAAACATAAAAGTGTTGCCACAACATTCATGTAGTAACCGATAATCTACTATTCAGTGCCTCCTTTAGTAACTACCGTGTTTCCCCAAAAATAAGACAGTGTCTTATATTAATTTTTGCTCCCAAAGATGCGCTAGGTCTTATTTTCAGGGGATGTCTTATTTTTCCATGAAGAAGAATTCACATTTATTGTTGAACAGAAAAAATGAACATTTATTATATAGTGTATAGATATGTATATACAAAAACTTTGCTAGGTCTTACATTCAGGGGAGTCCTTATATTTAGCAATTCAGCAAAACCTCTGCTAGGTTTTGTTTTTACGGGGATGTCTTATTTTCAGGGAAACAGGGTAGCATGGCCCCTTGTTCCAGCCCGTAATGATCTGTGACACTCATTACGCAGTGTGTCTTTCCCCCTCTCATTCCAATAGCAATGTTAAGACTATAGCGGTGTGATCGAAAATGTCATTTTACAAAACTTTGCGCTTCTAGTGTTCCAATTCCAGGTGCTGAATGAGCTCCGTCTGATCCGTCAGAACTGTTTCCTTGTTTTATTAAGTTCATCATGCTGTTGGTAAGCCTGTGTACAACTAGTTTCGTGTAAACTTTGATTCCAGCGACACTTTGGTATTAAGTTTCTGAGGACAGAAGAGCAGTTCTTCTGTGGATGCGTATCGGATGTAAGCAGCCAGTCAGTAAATCCTTTTCTTCAAACAGGGGTGATGGTTGAAGTCGAAGGCTTTCATGGACGGCATCCGTATTTCTTTGTGGGTTTTTCAGGCTCTGTGGCCATGTCCTAGAAGAGTTTACTCCTGACGTTTCGCCAGAATCCGTGGCTGGCATCTTCAGAGGATTCTCTACATTTCACCACAGATGCCAGCGAAACGTCAGGAATAAACTCTTCTGGAACATGGCCGCAGAGCCTGAAAAACCCACAGAAAACTAGGGGTGATTGTTGTTCTCAACGTAGAGGGATATTTGGTACTGAAAGACAAAAGTATATTGTAGTCCAGGAAATTTAAATTCTATAAGCCAAACAAAAAAGTATTTCCTATGGGATCCAGGAGGTCACCAACAACACCAGCTTGACAAAATGCAGGCTTGTGACGAACATTTGTCAATTTTATTTTCCTCCTCTGTTATTTTTAACCCTTTTCCCTGATGAAGAAGCCAGTGGAGCTTTGAAACCTTGTGACATACATATTTTATGCATTTTGGTTGGTCCCCATTTTGTGGTTTTTGGATATTATTGTACTTTGGCTACATGGCCAACAAGGGCTACCCCTGGTTAGGTTTCTTGCGAAATTGTGACCCTTTTAAATGGCCAAAAAGGAACCTTCATTTATTTATTTTTTGTATTTACACTTTTTTATTAGTTTTCCCAAACTACCTTCTGATTACAAATACATTTCGATAATATAATACAACATTATTACTATTACTGGTGTATATTTTAATACCAAATATACACCAGCATTACTTCCTTTGTGTTTATCTCCAACTCTGTATTGTATAACACTTGATTTAGCTTCCATTCATACCTATATTTTTCTCTCTTTAGTCACAAGTGTATCATTCATTGTTAAGAAGGAAGCTTCATGTTATAATAGTAATAAAATAATAACATTTTATTTCTATAAAATTTTATTCTATTATTATTATTAAAAGGAAACTTCATGTTATAATAATACAATAATATTTTTTTCTTATTGGAAGGGCAGCAGAGAAATAAAATATTATTTTATTATTATAAAAAGGAATCTTTGTGTAATAATAATAATATAACATTTTATTTCTATAAATTTTATATTATTATTGTTAAAAGGAAACTTCATGTTATAATAATACAATTTTTTTCTTATTAGAGAGGCAGCATAGAAATAATATTTTATTATGATAACATGAACCTTTCTTTTCATAATAGTAATAATAAAATAATAAAATTTTATGGAAACAAAATTTTATTATGTTATTATTATTATAAAAATAAAAATTATAATTATATTATATTATTATAAAAATAAAATTTTATTATTATTATTAAAAATATAATAATTATATTATAAAAATAAAATTTTATTATTATTATTAAAAATTATAATATTTATATTATTATAAAAATAAATTTTTATTTATTATTATTATTATAAAAAGGAACCTTCATGTAATAATAATAATAATAATAATAAAATAATATTTTATTTGCTATCCCGCCTCTCCAATAAGATCGAGGCGGCTTACATCATTAAAACCATATACACAATAAAACAATCCCAAACCTGAAATCATCTGCAGGGTTCCAACTTTAAAATATAAACCCATCTGAGACCTTAAAACGTGCGCGGCTCCTTTAAATAAAAACAGGGGCGCCATCTTTGCTGCTGGCAAGGCGACGCATTTCCCTTCCCAGCTGACTCCTGGCAGGGCGGCCCTCCTGATTGGCCAGGCGACGTGGGTTACGCACGGCACGTAGATATTCCCAGGGTGCTTGGCGGCGGCTCTTTCTTTTTCCGGCCGGCCATTTTCTCTCCCGGGAGGTGAGTCCTGGGGCTTCGGGCGCAATCCGGTGCCATCCTCCGCCTGGGCCCGGGAAGGAGGCTCCGAAGGCGGGCGAGGGGGAACCAGGGACCCTGGCGGCTCCGGAGGGAAGGGTCTTGGGGGCCGGGAAGAGGCTGGGGCCGAGAGGGAGAGCCTGGAACCCGGCTGGGCTGGGATGCATTGACCGGGCCTGGTTGGAACAGGCCCGTGAAGGCCGTCGGTTTTGGGAACCATGGGATTTGTAGTTCGGGGAAGGCTTCAGCCTGTTTTTTTTAATTAGGCTACAAACTACAGTTCCCAGACTTCTCTAGGAAAGAGCCCCAGCAACAAGTGCCTTTAGTTTCTTCACTCCTAAGAAATAATGGACTTTGGCTGCCATGGCTCCCTGCAGTTGGATCATGGGATTTGTAGTTCGGGGAAGGGTTCAGCCTGGTTTTTTCAGAAGCCTCTGATGCTTCACTATAGGAAAACCCTATAGGAAAGAACCAAGGCAGTTAAATGCAGGTCAAAGTGCCTTAGTTCCTGCAGCGTTGGATGCATCCACACTGCAGGAATAACCCAGCTTGACAGTGCATTGGTTTGCTATGGCTCCATGCTGTGGGATCATGGGATTTGTAGTTCGTGTTTTTATTTTTTTGGAAGACACCAAACTACAGATCCCAGAACCCTATAGGAAAGGACCGTGGCAGTTAAAGCCTGTCAGAGTGCCTTGGTTTTTGCAGAATGGATGCACTCTTGGGTCTGCAGGAAGAACCCAGTTTGAAACCGGCTCAGTGCCGTGGGATCATGGGATTTGTAGTTCGGGGAAGGGTTCGGCCTGGTTTTTCAGAAGGCGCTGATGCTTCACTACAAATCCCAGAACTCTGCAGGGAAGAGCCGTAGCAATTAAAGCGATGACATTATGGCTCAGCGCTGTGCAATTCTGGGGGGATTGTAGTTTTCTCTTAAGGCATTTAGTCTTCCCTGTCAGAAAGGCTTGGAGACACAGCGGACTACAAATCCCAGGATTCCACAGCACGGGGCTGGGGTACTCAAAGCGGTGTCAAACCGGATTATTTCTGTTGTTCAGATTGGGATTTGTGCGTCGGGACTTTGCTGTGCGTTGTTGTTGTTCTTCTTCTTGTTTGCTTTCAAGCCGTATCCGACTTAAGGGCGACCCTAAAGCATTTTCTTGGTAAGGTTTGTTCAGTTTGCCATTGCCTTCCCCTCAGAGGGCTGAGAGAGTGTGACTTGTCCATGGCCAAGCTGGGATTCGAACCCAGAGCCTCAGCCCGACGTTCAAATCCCAATTGTTTGAATCCTGAACGGTAAAGGTAAATAAGTAAATGAGCAAATAAATCTGATTGCGATCCGGAATTATATGACTGTGGACGCTCAGATCCAAAAGCACTGCAGAAACAATCCAGTTTGAGAGTGCTTTAACTGTCCTCGCTCAGCAGTGGTAGGGAATTCTGGGAACGGTAGTTTCGGGGAGACGTTCAGCCTTCTCTGCCAGAGAGCTCTGGAGCCACAATAAACTGCATTTCCCAGGATTCCCTGGCACTGCCATCTCAAACCAGATTATTTCTGGAGTGTGTTCTGGACCATAGCTGTGTTAGTTTTGAGACTCACTGAAAGAAAGAAGTTGGCAGCATGAGCTTTCCTAGACTTAAGCCTACTTCCTCAGATGCATTTAGGTGCAACAATAACAGTAACAATACGTAGATCTTGCCGCCCCTTTGAGACTCACTGGAAGGAAGAAGTTGGCAGCAGGAGCTTTTGGAGACTTCAGTCCACTTCCTCAGATGGATCTTTTCCATCTGAAGAAGACTATAAAAGTTTAAACGTGCCAGAAAGTCCTTTTGCGTCTTCATTCGGCGCTTGTGCCCCTTGTATTTCCAGGGACGTCGTAAGCAGTCATGGCGCCCAGCCGGAATGGCATGATATTGAAGCCTCACTTCCACAAAGACTGGCAGAGACGGGTGGCCACCTGGTTCAACCAGCCTGCGAGGAAGATCCGCAGGTGAGGGGGCTTGTATTCGGCTGAGTGTGTGTGTGATTCACAGCAAACAATAAGTTCTGTCTGCACAACACAAAAGGAAAGCAACTATGAAACCTTACAATTTAGGACTTCTTTTGGGGGGCCGGTTTACTTGTGCCTGCTTCAGCCAGATGATGAAAATTCTCCGGAATCGCTGTACTCTGTTGATGATTCCCTTGAACCCATATAAGCTGATGGCTGTAGTGCTTTATGTTGCTGTCAATGGGGCGGGAGGTAATTTACAGTTCACAAATTGGAGCTTGTCCAGAGGAGGGTGACCAAAATGGTGAAGGGTCTGGAAACCATGCCTTATGAGGAAAGACCTAGGGAGCTGGGGATGTTTAGCCTGGAGAAGAGAAGATTAAGAGGAGATATGACAGCCCTGTTTAAGTATTTGAAGGGGTGCCTCATAGAAGCCAGGCATAATCTGGAATCTTGTGTCCAGTTCTAGTCATCACAATTCAAAAAGGATGTTGTGAAGCTGGAACTGTATCCAGAGGAGGGTAACCAAAATGATGAAGGACCAGGAAGCCATTAAGCCCTATGAGGAGAGACTTAGGGAGATGCTGGGTCTGTTTAGTCTGGAAAAGAGAAGGTTAAAAGGTGATAAGATAGCCCTATTCAAGCATTTTGAAGGAGTTTCACATTGAGGATGGAGGAAGCAAGTTTTCTTCTGCTCCAGAGAATAGGATCTGAAACAAGGAATGCAAGCTACAATAAAAGAGTTTCCACCTCAACATTAGGAGGAACCTCCTGACAGTAAGGGCTGTTCGACGGTGGAACAAACTCTCTCGAAGTGTAGTGGAGTCTCCTTTCTTAGAGGTCTTTAAGCAGAGGCTGGATGGCCATCTCTTGGGGATGCTTTGATTGTGAGTTCTGCATGGCAGGGGGTTGGACTGGATGCCCCTGAGGTCTCTCCCAACTCTATAATTTTATACAGTTAAGGGGGGGGGGGTTCTTGGCTGTTCCTCTGAGCTTGTCTGTAAGGGAGCCCAAAGTTTGTCTCTGTAGAGAAGGGAAGGGTTTGACATGTTTCTGTCTTCTCAACTCAGGAGGAAGGCCCGTCAGGCAAAGGCACGTCGGATCGCTCCCCGTCCAGTATCTGGACCAATCAGACCAATTGTGAGATGTCCTACCGTCCGATACCACACAAAAGTCCGTGCAGGTAGAGGATTCAGCTTGGAGGAGCTGAGGGTGAGTAAAAAGGGCAGGAGTCCCTCAAGAACACAGGGGCCCACAAGGGATGGGATGGTGGTTCTGGCTTGTGACAGTGCTATGGTACTCTGTTGTGTGTTTTGCTGTGACTAGTTAGAATCCTAGAATCATAAAGATTGGGAAGAGACCCCAAGGGCCATCCAGTCCAACCCCTTGCTATGCAGAGACACACAATCAAAGCGCCCCATCCAGCCTCTGTTTAAAAATCTCCAAACAAGGATACTCCTTTGGAAGTTTTCCAAATAAAGTCTAGGCTGGCTGCCGTCGCCCAGAGGGCCTTTTCATCTGCCGCTCCCAAACTATGGAATGGCCTGTCGGAAGAGATCTGAAACATTACCAATCTTGACGGCTTTAGAAAGGCTGTCAAGACTGATCTCTTCCGACAGGCCTTCCCGGTGTAACCCACTCGATCACCTATGTATTGATATGGACCACTACACAGATATCATCTCTCTGCCACTGACTACCCCAATGATCTAATTGATGTTTTATTATTGATATTGAAATGTGTATTTTAGGAGGGAGGAATAATGGGATGTGTTTTTAATGTATTTTATTGTATGAATTTTACCAGCGTTGTGAGCTGCCTCGATCCCACTGGAAAGACGGGATATAAATAAATTATTAGATTAAATTCACACTTCATTATCAAATGATACACACAGACAGCAGTAGGCATCATCTTCAGGGTGACATTATTATATCTTTCATGTAGGTTAGTATTGGCTTTAAAAAAACCCTTAAGTGTTTCAACTCCTATGTGTAGGTAGTTGACTTGGTTGAAAACAAATTGATTTCTTGAATGGCAGGCTTTTCTGAACAGATAATAGAACTTCAAAATATTTTGGCCTTCAGAAGAGACAGCCCCACATAGAGTGCATTACAGTAATCCAAATGGAGGCATGTGTCACCATAGCCGGATCCGACTTGTCCAGGGATGAGTGCAGCTGGCGCACAAGTGTTAACTATGCAAATGCACTCCTATCCATGAGCATCAAGGCTCAGGGTTGAGTCCAAGAGTTGGCCCAAGTAGCAAACTCTGAGGTTACAGTGGGAGTGTATCTTCATCCAGCACAGCAGTGTGATGTGTTTCTGTGAGGTCCCTGCAGTCAGATGATGACACCGTCTCTGGACTCTCTGTAGTTTCCATGATGACTGTGTTTTGAACCCTTTTCCAGCTGATGACTGTTGTGGCTGCCTAGGAAAGGTTGGGTGGGTGTGCATGACTATTCCGTGAAGCTCATGTTGTTAACACCCTCTCTGTAGATGGCCGGCATCAACAAGAAGTTTGCTCGGACAATTGGCATTGCAGTGGATCCCAGGCGCCGCAACAAGTCTACAGAAGCCCTGCAGGCCAATGTCCAGCGGCTGAAGGAGTACCGTTCCAAGCTCATCCTTTTCCCCAGGAAGCCTTCTGCTCCCAAGAAAGGAGACAGCCCAGTAAGTACCAGGGAAAGTTACAAATGGTGGGGTATGGAATTTTTAAAAAAATAAATGGCAGCTCTGTTGGTCTGAAAGCTGTGATGCAAGAAATCCAAGACTGAATAACTTGGAAGCCTGGACTCTTGTGTCTAATATGACTTGTTTCTAACAGTTCCTGTGGATATATTCTGGAAAGTGGCCCCAGCACTCCCATGATGTAACTCAAGCTGAGATTTGTTTTTGGCGAAAGGTGGAGTGGAATAACTTGTCCATTATTCATCTTCGTTTCTTATTCCTTTCTTTTCAACACAGGCAGAAGAACTCAAGATGGCCACACAGCTCTCTGGACCCGTTATGCCCATCAAGAATGTAAGTGACTCACCATCTCTTGGCATCTTTAGCATTTGCCCCTGGAGTCTAAAGTTTAGCAAGACTCTTGGTTTTAGAGAATTTGATGTCCTGCGTAGTAAAATCCAGACTGGGTTTCTGTGGTATGAGTTAACATCAGCATACCATTCTGAACTCACCTAATCTTGTTCTGATTTCAGAAGTACGTAGGGTTGGATAGGTCTAGTATTTGGATGTGAGGGATGGGTAATATAACAGGTCACTATGTGGGACCAGGAAAGAAAGTGCCATGGCTGCTGCTAGTCAAGAGCTGAGTGTACTAGGATGCCTGGGCTCCCAAGGAGGTCTGACTTGGTGTAAGGTACCTTCCTCTGTTCCTGTTGTTTGAAATTCCAATGGACTGGATGTTGTTCTATTAATCTTAAAACAAAAAGAGGAATTTTCCTGATGTGTTTGGTTTCTTGCCACTTGGTAAAACATAATGAATGATACCTTCAGCTGTGCAAAACACAGATTATCAGACCATATTTAAAACTTAAACAGCCTCTTGGCTGTTGTGAAGTAAGTTGTGCTTAAACAGCTGGGGCATGGAGGCAAGGTGACACAACTGAAAAACTCTTCCAGTGGCAATGCAGTAATAAATGCATGGGTCCCTGGAGTTAGGTGACTCTTGAGAAGATGGTGTCTGCTAAAGCAGTGATGTCCAAACTCTGGCCCTCCAGGTGTTTTGGATTTCAGCTCCCAGAATCCTAGACCATTTGCCGAGGTGGCTGGGACTTCTGGGAGCTGAAGCCCAAACACTTGGAGGGCCAGAGTTTGGACATCACTGGTCTAAAGGAAGTCACAAAATTGCATGAAAATGGTAAAAGCATACACTTGTGGACGTTTAGAGAAATAGTTTGGCCATTTGAGACAGGAGATACTGGAGGAAAGGAGAATTACTTCAAGGTCTGGTAGGAGCCAGAAATGGCTCCCGGAGCATTTTGTGTTGTGCACCCCTGCACTGGCACATAGAAAGAACCTCTGGTAAGAGGTTAGCTCTCTTTGGGTTTTCTTACTATTTCTGGGGTTTTGCTCCCTTTTGAAAGGGGTGTGACTCGGAGCTGTTGCACAAGGTAGCTCTTCTTTTGGGAACAGGCTCTTGGCCAGCTTGTTGCTACTATGTCTGGTGCCAACAAATTACTCACCAAGATGTAAGAAGAGAGCAGCGGCTTTTCAATGAGTGTAACTGTGTTGTTCTTGCCTTTCCTAGGTGTACAAAAAAGAGAAGGCCCGAGTTATCTCCGAGGAGGAGAAGAACTTCAAGGCCTTCGCTAGCCTGCGCATGGCCCGGGCAAACGCTCGGCTCTTCGGCATCCGGGCTAAGCGCGCCAAAGAAGCGGCTGAGCAGGAGGTCGAGAAAAAGAAATAGACTCTTGGCTCAGGGCCTCTCAATAAAGGAGGATAGTTCTGAAACTGTGTGGTGCCGTCTTAATGTCAAAACATGGAAGAGGGAGATGTGGGCTGGGAAGTCTACTACAGAGGTGCAAGAGATCTGTTGTGGACATGTGCTGGTCTATGACTAATAAAGATGGACTTGAACTGTTGTGGATGAGGGGGCCCTTCTAAAGTACTGGTAGTAATTTTACAAATTGGGGAGAGAAAAGTACACTCCACCAGAGGTTTTCCTCTTGTTCTAAGTTAAAGAAGATGGTTCTCTTTGGTGTTTGCAGAGCTGATTATTTGGACTGAATAGCCATTTATAGAGAAGATAATGGGGTTAGCTTGCCTTGTGCAAAGCCAGGACTTTAGGGATATGTGAGAAATGTATGTGGCTTCCTTGGTCTTCCCATGACTATTTCAGTGTGCCATGTCTCTTCACTGGCTTAGGTTTTTCCTTCAGAATAACCCCTGCTCTGACAGACTGCACTCTCTCAGCAGAAAAAATGAGCTGTTTGTCCTCGCTGTGTCTTGCCTTCCAGTCCATGCAGCCATCAAGGAAGGAAGGCAGGCAGGCTTGGGATTATGGGAATTCATGTGTGATTTGGTGTGTTTTACTACCTTTCCACCTCTCCTGCTTCACGGTAGGGCAGTACATAATAGGGCCCAGTGGATCAAGGAGGCTGGGCTTGGTTCATCACTCTTGGGATGTATCTTGGGGTGTAGTTGAGGGGAGTGACTGTTTATTGGCAAGCACAGTCACTCCCCTCAACTACACCCCAAGATACATCCCAAGAGTGTATTGGCGGGAAGGATTGTGTGTATACAGAGGGAGAAAACCAAGGTGTGCCTGCATCCCATCGGGGAATGTTTAACAATGAAGAGGAGAAACAAGAAAAGGCAGACAAAAGGAACATTGGGAGTGCTGGTGTCTGTGGGAGCGGATGGACATTTGGCTTAAAGGGTCCAGCTGAACCACATTGCGAGTTTGCCCAAACCTATATCTACTGTCCCAATACCCACATTCTTGTGGGAAGGAGGAAGAGGATTTTTAGGTCACACTATTGAGATACAGTAGGAGCTGTAAATCTTCCCTCACCTTCAAATGCTGCAGTTCATCCATCAGAATGACCCTACAGAGGTCTGTGTTTACAGTATATACTTGACTGTTGCCTTCATTTCTGACTTAAGGTGAATCTGTTAGGTGGTTTTCTTGGCAAGATTTGTTCAGAGGGGTTTTTCCTTTGGCTTCCCCTGAGGCTGAGAGAGTGTGGTTTGCCTAAGGTCACCCAGTGCCAACAGCAGGGATTCAAATCCTGCTCTCCAAAGTTGTAGTCCAACCCTCAAAACTACTACACGCTTCTGCCATACATTACAGAAGTTGTTAAGCAAGGAATACAGCCAGTATTCCAAGATTTCAGAAGCTTTAAAGAGTTCAGATGGATGTCAGTCTTGCATCTAAACCAGATTGAAATATGCTTTTTGTTCAATAACAGTGGAATAATGGTGGGGCTGAAAGTGGTCCTGTGGTCAGAAATCTTGGCAGAATCCATCTTGCGATGTTGCAGTCAGTGCCAGTAGTCCCATTAGAAGGAGATTTTATTGGGCTGCCCATTTTCCTGAATGGGAAAAGCAGAAGAATCTAAAATAAATAAAATTAAACCTGATTTCCTTGGTCCAGATATCTCATGATGAAAAATTGACTCTAATATCTGCAACTTTTCCTTGGGTGAAAAGGGAAATCCTCCCCATTTTGAAAAACAAACAGCTTGATGAAGAGATCCAATGACCTTGAAAGTTTGCAGAATTTTGTACATTTTTTGGTGAATCCAATAAAAATATTAAAGATTTTGAACCTCCTGAGGTCCTTTCAGATTTGGGTTGCAGAGATCAGTAATCTCCACATGGTGGCAGCACTCCCTCAGTAGAAGAGATTTCTATAGGAAAGTTATATAGAGTTCCTGAAAGGAGCAAAATTAAATTCCAGGGCTAATTTGCCATCCTATTTTGGAGGCTTGGTTGGCTTTGTGATCTTTGGCATCCTCCCAACTTATCTATGTTGTTTTTTCAGTGCAGGAATGAGAAGTTAGAGAACTGTTTAAAGGACAAGTTTTGCCATTGCCAATATTGTTTCTATGCTGCAAATATGAGAGTCTGAGAAAATGTGACAACTCTTTTCTAAATGTGTGTCTAAATGCGGAAAAGGCTGCTACCATTAATGCATCTCCAAAATGTTTACTTTCAAAGTTGCAAAGGGCATCTAATCTAGCCACCTTCCATGAAGGAATCTATAATGAGACTATAACTTGAGACATCCAATCTGGATTTAAAAACCATCCACAAAAGAGAGTCCGCCATCTTCTCAGGTCATCTATTCCATTATCAAATAATTGTTTGCATCAGAGTTCTTCCTAACACTTGATCAAATTGTTATTTCTTGTCATTTGTATTCCCTGGTGGCACTCCTTCAGTGTAGATCACAACCTTCATATTCCAGATAAACAGTTTCAGTAGCACAAAGGCTAGGCCAAAGCTTTTAGTGTCTGTGCGTAATGTACCCAAATTATCCCATCAATGTTGAAACGCCTCACTGTCCCTTGCCAGCCTGCCCTTGGCATGCCTTTTACACCTGGCCATGGTTTCTTCTGCCGTTTCCCTTCTATTCTTGGGTTTTGGGCGACTGGATCCCTTTACACTAAAAGTAGTGGAATTGTGTTGGAAAGTGCGTAGGACATAAGGTCCTTCTGGACGATGTGCTTCTTTTAGTCTGGAAATGGCAAGGGAGACACTCCGTTCTCCAGGAACCCAGCCAGTGTTGCAAAGTGTTCTCATTAGAGAGCGGAAACGCTGCCCCTTCCAAGCGGCTGGTTGCTGGGCTCTGGGCATCCGAGGCAGATGGCTGGGGACTGCTAGGCTGTTCATGTTCCTGGCTTGCAGAAACTGGTCCCTCTGAATACATTCACTGCTGGGTTTGGCCTATATAATGCATAAGGCCAACGTGATTTTAGGCTGCATCAATAGCAGTATAGCATCAAGATCAAGGGGAGTAATAGTCCCTCTCCATTCTGCTTTGGTCAGTCCTCGCCTGGAATAATCCTGGGCACCACAATCCCAAAAAGATGTGGACAAACTGGAGTGTATCCAGAGGAGGGCGACCAAAATGGTGAAGGGTCTGGAAGCCAAGCCCTCTGAGGAGAGACTTAGGAAGCTGCTGGGTGTTTTTATCCAGGAAAAGAGATGGTTAAGAGGTGATATGATAGCCCTGTTTAACTATTTGAAAGGATGGAGCAAGCTTGTTTTCTGCTGCACCAAACAATAGGACCTGGAGATGCAAGCTACAGGAAAAGAGATTCCATCTAAACATTAGAAAGAACTTCTACATCTGGAAACCATGCCTTATGAAGAGAGACTTAGGGAGCTGGGTATGTTTAGCCTGGAGAAGAGAAGGTTAAAAGGTGATATGATAGTCCTGTGTAAGTATTTGAAGGGATGTCATGTTGAGGATGGAGCAAGCTTGTTTTCTGAAGTACCAGAGAATAGGATACGAAGCAATGGATACAAGCAACAGGAAAAGAGATTCCAGCTCAACATTAGGAACTTCCTGATAGTAAGAACTGTTTGACAGTGAAATATGCTGCCTTGGAGGATAGTGTCTCCTCTTCTGGAGGTTTTTAATGGATGGCCATCTGTCGGGAATGCTTTGATTGTGAGTTTGTGCATGGCAGAATTGGGTTGGACTGGATGGCCCTTGGGGTCTCTTCCAGTTCTATGATTCTGTATGGTGCATCCAGACAAAGGGGCAAAGATGGCACATGCCTGTCCATGAGAGCCGAGGAAGAGACTCTGCTCCTAGTTCAAGAGAAAACGTTTGGTGGAAGACGGGGCTTTCTCTGCCAGCGGTACAAATTCCAGGCGGGCTTTTTCAATTCATTCCTATGGGTTCCCCTCTTCACCTTCCTCTCTGACCCAGAAGCAGTGGTCTCTTTCCCCATCCCTGCCAACCTTCCCCTTAAAGTCTGGACTGAAACCCAGCACGTGTTTGCCACTCCACTGTCATGGGCCACATGTGTTGGGAATACTCAGCTGCCCCGAGGGCTGCTCTTTGCTTTGCAGATCCCATGCGCTGCCTCCCCTTTGGCTCCCAGGCCCTTGTTGAAACACTCATTTAATTAGCAAGACGCCTGCCTTTTGATTGAACGGATTAATTAGAGTGACTGCTTGGCAGTGGCTTGGCTCAGGCCTTCGGAGGAGGCACCGCTGCTCTGAGATGGAGGAACAAGGCCAAAGTGGGGAAGGATTTGGGGCTGTCTTTCTCCCCACATTGGCATCCCACTCTCCAAAACCATTGAGCATAGGCCAGAGGGAGAAGGGGTCCTGGCATCTCCGAAAGACAGGGCTGGAGACCACAGGGTCGTGCAAGCCAAGCTGCAAATGCATAGGTGCCCAATGCTAGTTTTTGCTTTCCAGGGATTTTGGACAGATTGAGACACAGCACTTCGAATGTTGTGTGTGAGAGAAATAGATTTGAATCAAACACATGGGGTTTGATGGAGGAGACAAACAAATGGAGTAGAGATCACACAAAACCATATAGTTGTATGCTTAATTAGATAATACATATAGATAGAAAGGAGCATGTATAGTATTCTAATCAATATATAGAAGTATTATAGGTCAAAGGCTAAGGCCCTTTAACTAAAAAGGGATTTTATAGAATTAGTAAAAAGGGTTTTGAGATAAACTTTTGATACCATGCTAACTTTATAGACATATACAGTATTAGACTTCAATATTGTTTTGTAGGAATAAAGGGAGGGGTTATACTTTTGATGATTTTATAAAGCATAAACTAAATATCTTTTTCAGGCTATATTAAGACAACTAGAATATTTCTTTGAAATTATAAACTTTATAAAAATCTCTTGATCCACACCTGGGATTCAAGGACGAAAGGGAGTCAAACTAGTATCTAAAAAGTAAGATAAGAGAGTGCCATCCTCGTTAAATGCCAAGAACACCATTTTGTTACATGGGTTACAAAAGTTCAAGCGATTTTCTTTTCTGCGCATGCCTAATAGGGAGTTATGAATATTAGAACACACCTAGGAATGTATAATGACTAATTTGCATGGTCATGCATTGTATGAAGTAGGTGGGGAAAACACACATGGAATGGGAGTTTCTAGGGTTAGTACATTATCCAATGAGAATTCAGATAAAATATTGTAATGGAAAATGGTCTATAAATATTGTGTGAAATTTTTATTAAATACAATCTTGCAAGAAGGGGTGTCCCAAGCACTACTTGCTTGGGACACCCCTTCTTGCAAGATTGTATTTAATAAAATTGGAAATAGCCGCTTCACTTGTTTTGTCCTGATTAATTTGATTTGGTACTTTGGTACTTAAGAAAACTATATCTCACAGTGTGCACCCAGGCAGCACAACTCTTGGTATAGCCTGTGAAAGACTTCAAAAGTGGCTTTTTCTGTGCACAAAATGATCTCCTTCAGAGCTGACTGTAGGCAACGCAGCTCATTGAATAGGGCTGCCAGATCACCTAAGTGACCCCAGTTTTGGTGGCAAGAAGGGACTCACTTTCCTAGATTTTGCTTCAGGTGAGAAACAAGGCTCCATGCAAACCTCGGCTCAGGTAAAGCATCATCTTAGCCAGCAGCGCTGATTGCTCTGCTTTGCTAACAAGAATTGACACAAATCGACTGTTTTGCAGTTTGCAAAGACAATAGGTTCTGCGTGTGTGTTTGGATGAGAAGTTGCGAGCGACTTTGAATGCTGCTTAACACATAATGCCTAATGACATTGTGTGATGTGGCAACTAAAAAAGCCAATGTGGTTATAGGCTGCATCAGTAGAAGTCTAGTGTCTAGACGGAGGGAAGTCCGAGTGCAACTCTATTCTGTTTTGGTCAGGCCTCACTTGGAATAATCCTGTGTCCAGTTCTGGGCACAATAATCCCAAAAAGGATGCTGAGGAGCTGGAGTGTGTCCGGAGCAGGGTGACCAAAATCATAGAATCATAGAATCATAGAAATTTAGAGTTGGAAGAGACCCCAAGGGCCATCCAGTCCAACCCCATTCTGCCATGCAGGAACTCCCAATCAAAGCATCTCCGACAGATGGCCATCCAGCCTCTGCTTAAAGACCTCCAAAGAAGGAGACTCCACCACCCTCCGAGGGAGTGTGTTCCACTGTCGAACAGCCCTTACTTTCAGGAAGTTCCTTCTGATGTTGAGCTGGAATCTTTTTTCCTGCAGTTTGCATCCATTGTTCCGAGTCCTAGTCTCTGGAGCAGCAGAAAACAAGCTTGCTCCCTCCTCAATGTGACATCCCTTCAAATATTTGAACAGGGCTATCATATCACCTCTTAACCTTCTCTTCTCCAGGCTAAACATCCCCAGTTCCCTAAGTCACTCCTCATAGGGCATGGTTTGATGAAGGGACAATGGGGAGGAATGCTGGGGGAGTTCCAGTCCAACAACATGTGGATGGCCTCAAAATTCCCACAAGCACAAAGACCCCAGCGGCAAAACAAAAGGGGCAGCGGTGGGATGAGCCGGCTTTCCAGGCCATTGTTGTTGTTGTTGCTGCTGCCTTGGAAGTAACTGCACCCTCCATCTCTCCCGGGAAAGGTTGCCATTTATTTTGCCAGCCTCTTCTGAGCAATTGTCTGCCACCTTTCCCAACCTGCGGAGCCACGCAATTGTATTTTGGAGCCCAGGCCACGGACTTCCACTTGTGGAGAAGCTTACTGTATATACTCGACTATAAATCGACCTCTCGTATAAGTCGAGGGCAGGTTTTGGGGCCAAAATTATGGATTTTAATCTGTCCTATGGGTAAATCAAGAGTAAAACTTAGGGGCATGTAACAAAGGATGAAGTAAAGATAAATAATGCCAAAAAACTTACAAAATTCCAGCAGCGTAGTGGTATGTGTTTATAAAGGATGGATGGATGAAATAACAGAGGGGTCAGTGTTCCCAGGACAGATTATGCTCTTGTCCTTTACCAGGGACTGGCTCATTTTAAAATAAGAGTGAAAGTACAGTACTTATATTGACCCTTGAATAAGTCGACTCAGGTTTTTGGGGGTCAATTTTTAACTTAAATTTCTAGACTTATACATGAGTATATACAGTAGGTGGGTGTCATGCAGAGGCACTTTGGAGGACACCGTTTTTGCATCCACAAATAACCTTGACATGCCGGGAACAGCAAACGTGGAATTGCAGACCGGCCCACTTTCACATCATGTCTCTTCTTTTATTATAATATTTACCTCCGCTCCCTTTCCACCTTTTTAAAAATAAAAAATGCATTTAAAAACAACAACGCTTAGCCTGGATGTACAATCAACACAAAAGTGGAGGAGAATTAGTGAAGCAAGGAAGCGGAGTGAGTCATCCGTGATTTGTTGCTGCTCAACAGATAAATACTCAGGGATGAGCAGCTGACATTTGCGAGATCGGTCTGTCAATTCAAAAGCGGGTTCCAAAAATTAACAGAATTGGATGTTGTTGTTTTGAAAAAAATGAATCTACCCAGCGTTCAGTCAGTGCCAAAGCCACACACGCCTTTGGGAGCATCGAGATGGTTATGATCAATATTTATTACGGTAACCAACCGGCATAAGAGCAAAGAGCATAAGAGCAAAATGCAGCATACAAAATACTATATGCAATATATAAACTGCTGCAAAGAAACATGACAAAAAATCCACCGTAGACTTAGCACAAACTTAGCCTAACAAGGCTCCTTTCACCATTTCCAAATCTAAAAATGTTATCATTATGTATACCGAAGTTATCATTAAGATAGCAGTTAACAGAAATGGATATAATTTTTAAAAAATCAATCACAAGAGGAAATGTTACCGAGTAAGGTCACTGGGTAACCTTGGGCAAGTCACACTCTCTCAGCCTCAGAGGGAAGCAGAGACAGACCCTGTCTTGACAAAATTTGCCAAGAAAACCCCACGATTTATCATCCGCCTTAGGCTTGCCATTAGTTGGAAATGACCTGAAGGCACATAGCAACAACAACAACAATGTGCTGCTGTGTAAACCAAGCCAGCCTTCTCCAAAGTGCTGAAAAATAAGAAGCCAAGGGGAAGGTGATCAATCCTCCATTGATTTTCCTTCTGCTAATTGCTGCCATTTGTTACAATTAACCTCCTGATATGGCTCTCTGGGGACAAAGGGATGCAGCCACTGCCTTGGCCTGGCAAGAGAAAACTGGCTTTGGAGGGCTATGCGTTGTTGTTGTTGTGCGTATGTGCAAATTGTGTCATCGTGTGTTGTGCGTATGTGCAAATTGTGTAGCCCCCTCCACACATACCCCCAGTATATGTAGAGAGATCTTGTAGCACCTTGGAGACTCACTGAAAGAAAGAAGTTGGCAACAGGAGCTTTCCTAGACTTCAGTCTACTTCCTCAGATGCTATTATTTTATATTATTATTATTATTATTATTATTTATTAGAGAGATCTTACAGCACCTTTGGAACTAACTGAAAAATAGAAGTTGGCAGCAGGAGCTTTCATAAAGTCCACTTCTTCGGATGCAATAATAATAATAATAATAATAATATGTAGAGAGATCGTGCAGCACATTTGAGACTCACTGGAAGAAAGAAGTTGGCAGCAGGAGCTTTCCTAGGCTTCAGTCTACTTCCTCAGATGCATTTAGATGCAATAACAATAATAATATAGAGAGATCTTTTAGCAGCATGTGCTTGAATAGGCTTCTGTTTAATTCCTTAGATGCATTTTGATGCAATAATAATGGGGATAATATTATTAATAATAGAGATCTTGTAGTACCTTTGGGACTTACTGAAAGAAAGAAGTTGGCGGCATGAGCTCTTGTAGACTTTAGATACATTTAGATGCAATAATTAATAATATGGAGAGAGATCTGAAAGAAAAAAGTTGGCAGCATGAGTTTTCCTAGATGTCAGTCTACTTCCTCAGATGCAAACCTGAAGTCTACGAAATCTCATGCTGCCAACTTCTCTCTTTCAGTGAGTCTCAAAGGTGCTACAAGATCTCTCTACATACTAATCCCACAGATGAACACAGCTATATATTTGAATTCTGCCCCCAATGTATGTGCAACCTCATGCCCCATGGATAATATGGGGGAAAAGGAGGCTGGGATCAAAAAGGTGGAGGGAAACTCGGCTTAACAAATGACTCCGCGTCTCTGGTTCATTTCCCTCTCTTTGTTGATGATGTTGTTGGGTACCTTCAAGTCGTTTCCAACATATGGCAACCCTACGGCAAACCTATCCTGGGGTTTTCTTGGCACGGTTTGTTCAGAGGAGGTTTGCCATTGCCATCCGCTGAGGCTGAGAGAGCATGACTTGCCCGAGATCCCCCAGTGGGCTTACATGGCCAAGCCAGGATTCGAACCCTGGTCTCTAGAGTTGTAGTCCAACACTCGAACCACTACACCATGCTACCTTCCTATCTACCCAGGTGTTAATAATGACTGTAGGGCTCAGTGGGAAGAGCTCCTGCTTTCCAGGAGGAATCCCAAAGCATCCTCCATTTGGAGCAGGACTCAGAAGCATGCATTTATATCTCTATGAGGGTTTTTAGCTTTTATTTGGTCTTGTCCTCCATTTTTCTTCTCCACTTTGCAGCCTGGGTGCATCAACCTGAGCTTGGATAAATTATTTTTCAAGACAGCCTCTCCCAGTGGCTCGATTCTGGGAATTATCATCAAAAATGTGCATTTTCCTTGAACTCTGAATGTGGCCGCTGTTGTTGGTAATGCTATAGAACTGTTGTCGGGTGGGGTTTTTTCCCCCTTTGGAAGCAGCAGCCTTGAATTTTGAAAAAGAAAAGCCTTGAAATGCTATTTTATAACACAAAATAAATGCACCTTTCCGAAGACCGCAACACTTCAACATGGTAAGGAGCAAGTCAAGCACAGATTGTACGGATGTGGCAGAAGACTTAGAGCAACTACTGAGCAAGGTCAAGGAAGAAAGTGCAAAGGCAGGCTTACCGTTGAATGTAAAGAAAAGAAAAATAATCACCTTGGAGGACCTTCGCAAGACAATGAGGACATAGAAATAGTAAAAGAGTCCCTATCCCTTGGATCAAACATTGGTCAGAGTTGGGACTGCAGTCAAGAAATCGGAAGAAGGCTAAGAATGGGAAGGGCAGCTATGAAAGAACTAAAAACGCTCCTAAAGAGCAAAGATACACAACTAAGCACGAAAATCGGAATCGTACAAACCATTATATTCCCTATCATCGTGTACTGGATGCGAGAGCTGGACAGTTAAGAAAATGGACAAAAAGAGAATAAATTCATTGGGGATGTGGTTCTGGAGAAGAGAGCTGAGGATACTGTGGATAGTCAAGAAGAACAAATAAATGGGTCCTAGAACAGATCGAGCCTGAAATTTCCCCGGAGGCCAAGATGATGAAATTGTGGTTGTCATACTTTGGCCACATCATGGGAATGCACATTTCGTTGTAAAAGACTATAACGCTTGGAAGGATGGAGGGAAGCAGAAAGAAAGGAAGAACAAATGCCAGATGGATGGATTCTATTAAGGAGGTCACAGGTATGGATTTGCAAGGATTTAGAAGAATAGTGGAGAATAGGGAGGATCTTGGAGACGCCTCAACCACAGGGTCGCTATGAGTCGAGATTGACTTGAGGGTGAATAACAACAACAACAAGACAGTAGACTCTTTCAAACGGGGAGGAATTTCTTCCAACTCTGAATGGAGCCAATACGGATTTATGTAAATTCGCTTGTTTAGCGAATTTACATGAACCCCTGCTCCGTTCGGAATTACTTCCCATTACCCGAAAATAACCCCCTCCTGCCCGAATTTGCATGCAAAGCTTTAATTCGCAATAAGGTAAAACCCATGATTGCATTCGAATTGGCTTCCCTCTTGCCCGAATTTGCGTGCGAAGAGTTAATTTGCAATAACATAAAACCCATGATTGCATTTGAATTGACCTTAAATTATACTTCCAATTTAGCCTTGTATGAAAGAGTCCAGTTTTAAGAGGGTGGTAGTCCTCTTTTAGGTGGATACATGGCTTTCTTTCTGATCAGCAGCCTTGGCCCTTCTTCCATTGACTGTGGTCTAGAAGAGGGTCAGCTAACCTCCGTCTTTCAATGCTCCGTGGCATAGTGTAGCTGCAACGTGTGAGAAATATTGGCAAGAACCGCCGTAGCAAATGCGCAGAGACGGTTGTGTTACATTAAAAGCGCTTGCAAGGGCTCTTGCAAACGCATTGCCCACCTGCCTGGTCATCACGACCATTCCCGTGCATACTCTTGCGCATGAACAATGAATGGGAGCAAAGCAGAAGCAAAGAGAATCAGATCCAAAGCACAAAAGTAGTTTGCACTCAGTTAATTCAATGGGAGGAACAGAGGAACAGGAGGCAGAATCCTGCCTTTCCCAGCAGACTCAAGCAAAAGCAAATTGCTGCAGAGTCTTCAAGTTTGTGTGTTGATTCTCATTCATAACTTTTGCCACCTTGACCCCACTCTGATGTTGCTTGGCCACTTGTGTCTTGTCTTTCATCTGTGAAACGTGGGATCATAGCAAAAACGAGTGCGCACAACCCCAGCTATATTATTTAACTCTGGCTGTGAGCATCAAGACCAAGAGCTAGTGGCCCTTAATGCCCTTTGGAGATGCAATAAGATTTATTCTGCTTAGGGCAGATGGTGTTGCGATGATACTTTATCAGAAGGATGGCGGGGGGGGGGGGGGAGGAGATGCTTCTTCCATCCCATCGACTTGGACCTTGTTGTGCGAACATCAACACAGATGCACAAAGACAGAGCCAAGGCGGAGCTGACTAATCCCGAGCCTTGCGCATGAATGCAATTTGGAAGGGAGAAAGGTTTTTGCAGAGATGCAAATACACATATGCAAAGGCATAAAGAGATTTTTCAAGATGGGGAGAGTTCTGGAATAATGTGGCTCCATCTGGGATTGAGGGTGTTGTTGCTTGGATTAAAGGGAAGGGAGTCAGTCAGAAAGTGTTTTGCAGGAAAAGAGTCTCAGATTTAAATAGCAGGGTCAAAATAAATTTTTCCTCCATCTTAAGACCTCAAACTATTGGTTTCAGGTTTGCTTGGTGCAGATCCTGCAAATGTTAAATGTATCTTTGAGTAAAAAATGTGTTATTTGAAGCCTTTGGACTTATAATCAGCTTTTTCTATATCCATATTCCTAAGCTATTTTGTTAAGATATAACTATAAGACCTAACAATATGATATAGATATTTTATCTGGGAGATCAGAAAGAAGTCCTAGGAAGCCAAAATATCCTTTTGTATCTCACTCCTTTTACATTTTGTTCCTTTGTATTTGTATTTTTTGTATTTGTCTTTAAGCATATGATGTCCAAGGATGTATTATTTGGTAATTTGTTTGTAACACATGAATGTTGTTGTTGTTGTTGTTGTCCTCCCCCCCCCCCTTTTAATAATAATAAAGAGAAATTTTTTAAAAAAAATGCCTTTTGCAGTAGGGGGCTTTGCAAAGATTAACTTTTCTTGGCCGCTGAAAAAGCAAAACATAATGAAGAAGATACAGAGAGCCAGCATGGCATAGAGGTTTGAACGCTGGACTACGACTCTGGAGACCAGGGTTGAAATCCCAGCTCGGCCATGACCTTGGGCTAGTCACATTCTCTCAGCCTCAGAGGATGGCAATGGCAAACCCCCTTGGAAGGAAACTCCAGGCCTTAGGGTCGCCATAGGTCAGAAATGACTTTAAGGCGCACGACAGAGCGCTCCTGTGCTTCACCAAACTACAACTCCCAGGATTCTGACTCTTGGAGTCCCTTCCAAAGCTAGGATACTATGAGAGTCTCAGCCTCCTGAAGCTGTGGAGGCTGAGAGAAAGCGTACATCAGAGATCCTTCCTTCCCTGTCCAGCTTTGCTGGCCAAGGATGGATTGAGGCAATAAGAGAGAAAGAAGGCTAATGAAAAGCATCCATCTGCTGGCAGCTGCCCCCGGGGTTGGATGCGGAGGGGTGCCACTGGCCACTGGCCAGACTGTCCTGGCGTCCAGCCTCAACATCCCCAAAGCATTTATCTTGATGCCGCTTGTGCCGCTGCCTCTTCTCAGCTCCAACAAGACTCAACACAACCCAGAAAGTGAAGGGAGTGATGTAGTGCCATGGTTCTCAAACTACGGACCTTATCAGAAGGTCGGAAATTGGAAGTATAATCCAATGGCAATCTGAACGCAATCATGGGGTTTCACGTTATTACGGATTAAAGTATCTCACGCAATTCCGGGCAAAAGGGAAGTCATTCTGAACGCAATCATGGGGTTTTACGTTACTGCGAATTAAAGCATCTCACGCAATTTCGGGCAATGGGGAGTCATTTTGGGGTAATGGGAAGTCATTCTGAATGCATTCTGAATGCAATGGGAATTCACATGAACTCTCTAAACTAGCGAATTCACGTGAATTCGAATTGGCTCCATTCACAATAAAGAGAAATTCCTCCCGTCTGATAAGGTCCTATGCTCCTCCAGATGTTGTGGCTGTGGTTGTTAACTGCCATCAGGTCAACTTTGACTTAAGGTGACCCCATGAATGAGAGACCTTCAAGTCATGCATTGCTCAGGTCTATATATCCACAGAACTCTTCTCCAGCACTTTATTTCAAATGATTTTCTTCCTATTCACTTTCTTCACTGTCCACCTTTCACAGCCATAAGTAGAAATGTGGACTCTGCTACCATGGAACATCCTAGCTTTAGTATTCAATTATTGAAATTGCATCAATTTATTACTTACATAATAAATGGTAAGTAACACCCTAAAAGGCAACAGATCCCATCTGATCTTGGAAGCTAAGCAGGGTCAGTCCTGGTTAGTATTAGGATGGGAGACTGCCAAGGGATCCCAGGTGCAGTAGGCTGTATTTTAGAGGAAGGAACTGGCAAAAGCACCTCTGAGTATCTCTTGCCTAAGAAAACCCTGTGAAATTCATAGGGTGGCCATAAGTCAATGGGCAATATAAGGGTACATAATAACACAACACAGGTATTATCACCATTATACACATTTCCTTAGAGATCCCCTCTGATCTTGGATGCTAAGCAGAGTCAGCAGTGGTTAGGATTTGGGTGGGAGACTGCCAAAGAATGCCAGGTGGTGTTGGCAGTGTTTCAGAGGAAGGAACTGGCAAAACCACCTCTGTTTATTCCTTGCCTAAGAAAACCTTAAAACCCTAAAAAAATCCATGGGGTCACCAGAAGTTGACAGGTGACTTGAAGGCACCTTGTTATTCAGTCTGCTGGCACGGCTACATCTTTTTGCAGGTGTCCAGGCTTGTTTTATTTACTCCTACACTTACTACTCTTTCATACGAGGCTAAATTAGAAGTATAATTTAAGGTCAATTCGAATGCAATCATGGGTTTTATGTTATTGCAAATTAATTCTTCGCACGCAAATTCGGGCAAGAGGGAAGCCAATTCGAATGCAATCATGGGTTTTACGTTATTGCAAATTAAAGCTTCGCATGCAAATTCGGGCAGGAGGGGGTTATTTTCGGGTAATGGGAAGTAATTCCAAATGGAGCAGGGGTTCTTCCGAATGGAGCAGGGGTTCATGTAAATTCGCTAAACTAGCGAATTAACATGAATCCGCATTGGCTCCATTCGGAGTTGGGAGAAATTCCTCCCGTTTGAAAGAGTTCTTAGAGGTAGAAGGGGCAGAGGACCCAGTCCAGTGGCTGTGGGCGTCTTGCATCTCAGTGGGGCAGCGGATCCATTTTGGATTTCCAGTCCGAACTTTAGAAGAGTCTTGCACCATGCTGAACCTATTTAGTGAGGATAGGACCCAGTTCCTTCAAAGTTTAGTCTAAAACTCAGAGTGGACTCCCTTCCCTACTGACATGGAAGCACTTGCAGCCTCTCCTAGCCCTGTCCCTGGAACATAACCACCCGACGTAGCTTCAGCCTTGCTGGAGGCCTTTTTTCCTGAAATCCGGTGGTGAAATCCGGATTCCTGTGGACTAACAAAAATTAGTAGAGTCTCGTCATTGCGATGCCAGATGTTTGGGGACTAAAGGAAAACTTCACGTGGAGAGACAGAATTTTTATTAGTGGGCAATGCTCTAATTTATTCCCCCGTAAAAGCTATACTTTGGTAGGCAGGCAGGTTGCCCACTTGGATAGAAGAGACCGGCTGCCCATGGATGCCCAAGAAGATTGCGGACACGAAGGGTCATGGGCTTGGTGCCAGGGTCTCTCTAGGAAGATGTTCCTTCTCTGCACACCTTCTGCTTCTCCCCTGCTCTCTCTTTCTCTTTCTCTCCCCACTGCCCACTGTGGCATATGCTGTGTGCATCCTTCTGGAAATGCACAACAAGATGTCTATGTCGCCTCCGCTCTCTCTAGCAATCTCTCTCTCTCTTCCCCGCTTTCCCTTCATAGGTTTTGCATTCAGAGGTTGACTCAGCGAATGAATGAACCAAGAGGGAAGGGTTCCTTCTTTCCAAAGCTTGGGTTATCAATGGAGCAAGTGGAGAAAATGCTCCTGGGACCTCAGGGGTTAGGGTCCCCATGCCACAACTGGCGCTCCACATATACTCCTGGTATTCTTGGGCTTGTATTATTGGGCTGCCAAAAACAGAAATGCGGATGAGGAGAAGGGAGGCAGTAGATGTGCCTTTTCCACAGGTTGGTAGCATTTTCCACCAACCTTGGATGTATTTCTCAGCTGCGGTGCAGAGGAAGAGGAAGGAGGCACGTGCGTGTTTTTGTTTCCTTGGTCGTGGCATTTGGGACACAGGTCAGGGGCATTACAGTAGGGTCAACTACAACAGAATCCCATTTCCCCCCATTTCAACCTTTATTGCATTATTTACTGCAGATATGCCGCCGCAACCCAACTCCAAAAGTCTGTGTTTCTCCAACCTTCCTTCACCATCCTCCTAAAGCCAATTTCTGCTAGACAGAGAATGGGGAGGACCTATAAAAAGACTTTGCAAAAAGGGAGTTTCAGCATCAGAGGCTTTGTTAACTGGAGTATGCTTGTATTGCAGTATTAGAACCCAAAAAATGCTGTCAAAACATTTCATGCAGTGAAAGAAGCCATTCTTTTAAAGGAGTAAAGAAAGTAACTTGGGACATTCATAACAGGCTGGCAAAGAGCTGTGCTCCAAATGTGGGTGAACTAGAACTCCTAGTTTTCTTCACCATTGGCTATGCAGCCTGAAGTCTACAAATCTGCACTGTGGGAATAATGCACTTTGATACCTAAATGCCACTATGGAAGCCAATGGACATTTTTTCCCCCAATGCCGGACATCTAGAATCAGTTCAAAGTAGCAGGAAAGGAGTTGCACATGTGTCGCCATTGTGGATGGATGCACCTGTGCATTGCGTACAGTTGCACATGGGTGCTTGCCAATTAACATTGCGCATTGATGTGCGCCTGCATTTGGTTGCATGATGTCGCGGTTCACCAAGGAAGCAGAGGCACATGGTCGCTGTTAAACTCAGTGGCCCAGATCCTGCATCGCTTCAGCTTTGCGTCAATATCCAGCAGCGGAGGTACACTGCGCAAGCCCTTTGCCAGCACAGTGCAACGTTTGCGGAGCAGCGGTTAATGTGCCTGGTTGACAACCATGGCAATTGCAACACACAAAGTCAAAGTGCATTCACATGCTACATGGTGTGTTACTGCATGTGTCACATGCGCAACTCCACTTATGCAACCATCAGCTGACTATGGCCATGGCACATTGTAAAAAAAAAATTCGTTCTGCACCCATAGTATAATGTATGCCTCGTGTACATCATTAATGCGTGATGCTGATCAGTGAGTATGAATGTGAAGTTGAAGGCTTTCATGGCCGGCATCCATAGTTTTTTTGTGTTTTTGGGGGGCTATGTGGCCATAAACTCTTCTAGAACATGGCCACATAGCTACACAAAACTATAGTGAGTATAAAGTTATGCTCGCTTTTTTTCTCATGTGGGATCTCAAATCCTTCTCCTGCGCATCATCCCGAGTCCTCTTTCTGGTGCATTTATCCAAAGCCTTTTGGAAAACGTGAGCCGAACGGAAGAGCACACACTTTCTCTCTTGGCCTTTTCCCCATCCCTTACCTACGCCACTAAGTAACCTATTTATTATATTATATTATATTCACTTTATTTATATGCCGCCTTTCTCATCTTCCGCCCCAAACCTTCTATCCGCTCCCAGCTTTGTGCAAAGAGAGCAATGAACCCGATGGAAAAAGTGCCCCCCTCTGCAAAAGTCATGCCACTCTTTGGGGGCCAGATGCAAAGAAGAAGAAGAAGACACCGCTGTCCTATTTCTGCCAGCGAGGAGGGATTAGCTCCCACCGTGCCCTACATTAAATATGCTCATCCGGCACATTTGCATTGCAAATACCTTGGAAATATTGGCTAATTCTGTCGTTTCACAGATCCAACAAATCGGGGGTTTGTGCCCTTCCGAGAAACAGGGCCGATAGTGACACATGTTGGAATATGTGTACTGTATATATTTGTGTGTTTGTGAAAGTGAATGCAGGATTGGCATGTCCACTGAGAGGCAGCAGGTTGCAACAGTGCGCTGGTTTGTGTTGCTGTTGCCGTGTGCCTTCAAGTCATTTCCAACTTATGGCGACCCTAAGGTGAACCTATCATGGGGTTTTCTTGGCGAGATTGGGTTGCCTTCCCCTGAAGCTGAGAGAGTGTGACTCAGCCAAGGTCACCCAGTGGGTTTCCATGACCGAGTCAGGAATCGAACCCTGGTCTCCAGAGTCATACTTCGAGACTCAAACCACTACACCGCCTGTTTCGTTATTGTTGTATGCCTTCAAGTTGTTTCTGACTATTGGAGATGCTAAAGCAAACCTATCCTTGGGTTTTCTTGGCAAGATTGGTTCAGAGGAGGTTTGCTATTGCCAACCCCTGAAGCTGAGAGAGTGTGACTTGCCCCCAGCAAGTCACCTAGAAATTGCTGCCAACTTCTTTCTTCCATCAAGTCTCAAATGGGTTGCGAGATCTCTTCTTCAGATGGAAAACATGGATCTGAGGAAGTAGCCTGAAGTCTAGGAAAGCTCTTGCTGCCAATGTCTTTCTTCCAGTGAGTCTCAAAGGTACTGCAAGGTCTCTGTACTTATTTTTATTATTATTGCATCTAAATGCATCTGAGGAAGCAGACTTTATTCTAGGAAAGCTCCTGCTGCCAACTTCTTCCTTTTAGTCTCAAAGGGGCTGCATGATCTCTCCACATATCATCATCATTATTGTTGCATCTAAATTCACCTGAGGAAGTAGACTTTATTCTATGGCTATGTTCACGCTCCGCTCTGGGCCCCACAACAAACTACAATTCCCAGAATTTCACAGCATTGAGCCATGGCACTTAAACCGGTTTATTTCTCCAGTGTGAACACAGCCCAAGAGAGCTCATGCTTCCAATTTCTTTCTTCCAGTGAGTCTCAAAGGTGCTGCAAGATTTCTCTACATATTATTATTATTATTATTATTATTACATCTAAAAGGATCTGAGGAAGTAGCCTGGAGTCTAGGAAAGCTCCTCTTTCTTCGAGTCTTACAGGGGTTGTAGGATCTCTCAACATATTTATTATTATTATTATTATTATTACTATTATTATTATTATTATTATTGCATCTAAAAGGATCTGGGGAAGTAGCCTGAAGTCTAGGAAAGCTCCTCTTTGAGTCTTACAGGGGCTGCAGGATCTCTCAACATATTATTATTATTAATAATAATAATAATAATAATAATAAAATTTATTTTTATACCGCCCTTCCAGAGATCAGGGCGGTGTACAAGATTAAAACAACGAGTTACAACCAAGGTAAAATAAAACAAAATACAATAATACAATAAAACATTAAAAGATTATCCCTTATATAAAGGGCGGCAACAATGGGGAAGCGGGTGATTGGCAGGCACTTTACATAAAACGGTCCGATCAGGGATATGCCAGCCTGAATAAATAGGTCTTCATATCTTTCTTGAATTGGCTGAGGGTGGGGGACAAGCGGAGCTCGGAAGGTAATGAGTTCCAGAGGCGAGGGGCGGAGATAGAGAACGCCCTCCTTGTTGTGTTCACTAATCTTGCCTCTGGAACTCTCAATAAACATTGTCCGGTTGATCTAAGTGTGCGGGGCGGATTATATGGGGAGAGACGGTCCTTAAGGTACTCTGGGCCCAGGCCATATAGGGCTTTATAGGTGATAACCAGCACTTTGTACTGAGCCCGGAAGCGGATCGGCAGCCAATGAAGGTCTTTCAGAATAGGTGTTATATGGGCGGTCCTGGGAGCACCAGTGACCACCCGGGCTGCCATATTTTGTATTAATTGCAGCTTCCGAGTGTGATACA
Organism: Urosaurus nigricauda; assembly: GCA_034509955.1. Lineage (NCBI taxonomy): Eukaryota > Metazoa > Chordata > Lepidosauria > Squamata > Phrynosomatidae > Urosaurus > Urosaurus nigricauda. Next base: position 3,471,563 of record JAOEGL010000013.1, on the reverse strand, counting down.
AAGGCTGCCCCATGTAGAGCGCGTTACAGAAATCCAACCGAGAGGTTACCAGAGCGTGTACTACAGTTTCAAGATCCCCCTGGCCCAGGTAGGGGCGCAGCTGGCGTATCAGCCGAAGCTGATAGCAGGTGCTCCTGACTGTCGCATCCACCTGAGAAGTTAGATGGAGCGACGAGTCAAGGAGCACCCCCAGACTGCGTACAGTGTCCTTAACGGGGAGCGTGACCCCGTCCAGGACAGGTGGAACCACCTCCATACCCGGACCCGGGGAACCTATCACGAGTACTTCCGTTTTCTCTGGATTCAGGCTGAGTCTATTTTCCCTCATCCAGTCCATTACCGATTCCAGACAGGCCACGAGAGGAGCGACGCCATCCCTGGTCACTGCATCAGTCGGAGACATAGAGAAGACTATTTGGGTGTCATCAGCGTACTGATAACACCGCGCCCCATGCCTCCGGATGATCTCTCCCAGCGGTTTCATGTAAATGTTGAAGAGCATGGGGGACAGAATAGCTCCTTGAGGGACCCCAGATTTAAGGGCCCTCTTATCGGAGCAGACGTCCCCCAGCTGCACCATCTGGAACCTCCCAGAGAGGTAGGACCGGAACCACTGGAGCGCAGTGCCCCCGATTCCCACCTCTGCCAGGCGTTCCAGAAGGATACCATGGTCGATGGTATCGAAAGCCGCTGAGATGTCCAAGAGCACCAACAGGGACACGCTACCCCTGTCGATGCCCAGACGGAGATCATCGACCAGGGCGACCATGGCAGTCTCAACCCCATAGCCAGCCCGGAAACCGGTTTGAAATGGATCTAGAAAATCCGTTTCATCCAAGATCGATTGAAGTTGGAGTGCAACCGCCCTCTCGATCACCTTCCCCAGAAATGGCAGCAGCGAGACTGGCCGATAATTATTATGAACCAGGGGGTCGAGGGAGGGCTTTTTCAACAACGGTCTTACAGTGGCCAATTTAAGATGGTCAGGAAATTGACCCTCCCTCAGAGATGTATTGATAATTTGGCGTAGCAACGCAGTTACTGCTAATCCCCCCTGGGCCACCAACCATGAGGGGCAGGGATCGAGAGAGCAGGTTGTCTTCCGAACACTTCTAAGGATCTTGTCCACATCCTCGGTACCGACAGACTCAAACTGATCCAGTATAACAGAGTCCACGGAAGCTCTGGACGCCTCTATTCTGGTTTCTGTTTCAATCCTGGCATCCAGACCTTCGTTTATCCGAGAGATTTTATCCGCGAAGAAGTTGTTAAATTGGTCACAGCAGGCCTTAGTAGGTTCAAGGATCTGGTTCAGGGCAGGAGGGAGCTGAGTTAGCTCCCTCACTACCCTGAACAGCTCTGCTGGACGCGACTCCGCGGACGCGACACGAGCAGCAACGAACGAGTTCCTAGCTGCTCGTATCGCCTCTCCATAGTCCTCCAAATGAAGGTCTAGGAGAGCCTTGTCGGATAAACGCTGGTGTTTCCGCCAGGCGTGCTCTAGCCGTCGCAGAACCCGCTTCTTGGCCCGGAGATCTTCCGTATACCAGGGCTTCTTTTTGGAAGCAGGCCTGAGAGGGCGCTTGGGAGCGATACTGTATATAGCCCTGGAGAGATCAGTATCCCAGATGTTAACTAGGGCATCAACAGTGTCGCCGTCACTTCCAACCATATACCCCTCTAGGGCTTCTTGGAACCTAACAGGTTCCATCAGCCTTCGAGGGTGGACCATTCTAATAGGTCCGCCACCCCCGGAGGGGATCTGGGTAGATGCCTTGATGCTTGCCTCCACCAGGAAATGATCCGTCCATGACAGGGCGGAGATGTTGGTAATTTCCGCCCACGGAGTTTCCATGTCCGTACAGAAAACCAAATCGAGTGTATTCCCCGCCGAATGCGTAGGACCCATAATTAGCTGAGACAGGCCCATGGCTGTCATGGTGTCCATGAATTCCCGAGCTGCACCAGATGGAACTGAGTTGGCCACGAGGGGGATGTTGAAGTCTCCCAGGACTAAAAGCCTGGGGGACTCCAACACCAACTCCGAGACCAACTGTGTCAGCTCGTTAAGGGAATCTGTTAGCGCACGGGGTGGCCGGTACACCAACAGAATCCCTAGACTGTCTCTAGCCTTCAGGGTCAGGTAAATACACTCGATATAGGTAGTCTGACGGACATGGTTCCTGGTTAGAGACAAGGTGTTTTTATGCACCAAAGCAACACCCCCCCCCCCCCGCCCACCTAACCTGCTCTGGTCCTTCACCGAGTACCCAGAAGGGAGGGCCTGAGCCCACACAGCATCCCCTTCAGGCCCAAGCCAGGTCTCGGTTATGCAAGCCAGGTCACAATTGCTGTCCTCGATTAGATCGTATACAATGTGGGATTTTTTCTTGATGGACCTGGCATTGCACAGGAGGAGAGACAGGGTTTGTGGTACGGTTGGAGTAACCCTCAGGTCCCGTTGGTTAGGAGAAGGACAGGAAGGAGAGATAGATATTAAACATCGATCTCGCCTTCCCCTGCAACGCCAATCCTTCCTCCTACCGTCATACCTCCCCTTGCCCCACACAACTTGAATGGGAGCTCCGCTTGCATCAGAAAGGTTATCCTCTCCCTCCCCCGATTGTCCACTCCCTCTTCCCAAACAGTCCAGCCCAGATGGAGAGAGGGCAGGAGACAGCTTCTGGGCCCAACAGTAGCTGGCTGGTGTTTAAGGAGGGGAAAAGGCAGGCTTTAAGACCTTGCAGCCTCTTTGCCCCACCTCCTGTCCAGGTGCTGAGTCCTTCTGCTGCAAACAGTCCAGCCCAGATGGAGAGAGGGCAGGAGACAGCTTCTGGGCCCAACAGTAACTGGCTGGTGTTAAAGGAGGGGAAAAGGCAGGCTTTAAGACCTTGCAGCCTCTTTGCCCCACCTCCTGTCCAGGTGCTGAGTCCTTCTGCTGCAAACAGTCCAGCCCAGATGGAGAGAGGGCAGGAGACAGCTTCTGGGCCCAACAGTAACTGGCTGGTGTTAAAGGAGGGGAAAAGGCAGGCTTTAAGACCTTGCAGCCTCTTTGCCCCACCTCCTGTCCAGGTGCTGAGTCCTTCTGCTGCAAACAGTCCAGCCCAGATGGAGAGAGGGCAGGAGACAGCTTCTGGGCCCAACAGTAGCTGGCTGGTGTTTAAGGAGGGGAAAAGGCAGGCTTTAAGACCTTGCAGCCTCTTTGCCCCACCTCCTGTCCAGGTGCTGAGTCCTTCTGCTGCAAACAGTCCAGCCCAGATGGAGAGAGGGCAGGAGACAGCTTCTGGGCCCAACAGTAACTGGCTGGTGTTAAAGGAGGGGAAAAGGCAGGCTTTAAGACCTTGCAGCCTCTTTGCCCCACCTCCTGTCCAGGTGCTGAGTCCTTCTGCTGCAAACAGTCCAGCCCAGATGGAGAGAGGGCAGGAGACAGCTTCTGGGCCCAACAGTAACTGGCTGGTGTTAAAGGAGGGGAAAAGGCAGGCTTTAAGACCTTGCAGCCTCTTTGCCCCACCTCCTGTCCAGGTGCTGAGTCCTTCTGCTGCAAACAGTCCAGCCCAGATGGAGAGAGGGCAGGAGACAGCTTCTGGGCCCAACAGTAACTGGCTGGTGTTTAAGGAGGGGAAAAGGCAGGCTTTAAGACCTTGCAGCCTCTTTGCCCCACCTCCTGTCCAGGTGCTGAGTCCTTCTGCTGCAAACAGTCCAGCCCAGATGGAGAGAGGGCAGGAGACAGCTTCTGGGCCCAACAGTAGCTGGCTGGTGTTTAAGGAGGGGAAAAGGCAGGCTTTAAGACCTTGCAGCCTCTTTGCCCCACCTCCTGTCCAGGTGCTGAGTCCTTCTGCTGCAAACAGTCCAGCCCAGATGGAGAGAGGGCAGGAGACAGCTTCTGGGCCCAACAGTAACTGGCTGGTGTTAAAGGAGGGGAAAAGGCAGGCTTTAAGACCTTGCAGCCTCTTTGCCCCACCTCCTGTCCAGGTGCTGAGTCCTTCTGCTGCAAACAGTCCAGCCCAGATGGAGAGAGGGCAGGAGACAGCTTCTGGGCCCAACAGTAACTGGCTGGTGTTTAAGGAGGGGAAAAGGCAGGCTTTAAGACCTTGCAGCCTCTTTGCCCCACCTCCTGTCCAGGTGCTGAGTCCTTCTGCTGCAAACAGTCCAGCCCAGATGGAGAGAGGGCAGGAGACAGCTTCTGGGCCCAACAGTAGCTGGCTGGTGTTAAAGGAGGGGAAAAGGCAGGCTTTAAGACCTTGCAGCCTCTTTGCCCCACCTCCTGTCCAGGTGCTGAGTCCTTCTGCTGCAAACAGTCCAGCCCAGATGGAGAGAGGGCAGGAGACAGCTTCTGGGCCCAACAGTAACTGGCTGGTGTTAAAGGAGGGGAAAAGGCAGGCTTTAAGACCTTGCAGCCTCTTTGCCCCACCTCCTGTCCAGGTGCTGAGTCCTTCTGCTGCAAACAGTCCAGCCCAGATGGAGAGAGGGCAGGAGACAGCTTCTGGGCCCAACAGTAGCTGGCTGGTGTTAAAGGAGGGGAAAAGGCAGGCTTTAAGACCTTGCAGCCTCTTTGCCCCACCTCCTGTCCAGGTGCTGAGTCCTTCTGCTGCAAACAGTCCAGCCCAGATGGAGAGAGGGCAGGAGACAGCTTCTGGGCCCAACAGTAACTGGCTGGTGTTTAAGGAGGGGAAAAGGCAGGCTTTAAGACCTTGCAGCCTCTTTGCCCCACCTCCTGTCCAGGTGCTGAGTCCTTCTGCTGCAAACAGTCCAGCCCAGATGGAGAGAGGGCAGGAGACAGCTTCTGGGCCCAACAGTAACTGGCTGGTGTTTAAGGAGGGGAAAAGGCAGGCTTTAAGACCTTGCAGCCTCTTTGCCCCACCTCCTGTCCAGGTGCTGAGTCCTTCTGCTGCAAACAGTCCAGCCCAGATGGAGAGAGGGCAGGAGACAGCTTCTGGGCCCAACAGTAGCTGGCTGGTGTTAAAGGAGGGGAAAAGGCAGGCTTTAAGACCTTGCAGCCTCTTTGCCCCACCTCCTGTCCAGGTGCTGAGTCCTTCTGCTGCAAACAGTCCAGCCCAGATGGAGAGAGGGCAGGAGACAGCTTCTGGGCCCAACAGTAACTGGCTGGTGTTAAAGGAGGGGAAAAGGCAGGCTTTAAGACCTTGCAGCCTCTTTGCCCCACCTCCTGTCCAGGTGCTGAGTCCTTCTGCTGCAAACAGTCCAGCCCAGATGGAGAGAGGGCAGGAGACAGCTTCTGGGCCCAACAGTAACTGGCTGGTGTTAAAGGAGGGGAAAAGGCAGGCTTTAAGACCTTGCAGCCTCTTTGCCCCACCTCCTGTCCAGGTGCTGAGTCCTTCTGCTGCAAACAGTCCAGCCCAGATGGAGAGAGGGCAGGAGACAGCTTCTGGGCCCAACAGTTAATTATTATTATTATTATTGCATCTAAATGGATCTGAGGAAGTAGCCTGAAGTCTAGGAAAGCTCCTCTTTCTTCGAGTCTTACAGGGGCTGCAGCATCTCTCAACATATTTTTTATTATTATTATTATTATTATTGCATCTAAATGGATCTGAGGAAGTAGCCTGAAGTCTAGGAAAGCTCCTGCTGCCAACTTCTTCCTTCCAGTGTGAGTCTCCAAGAGGCTGCAAGATCTCTCCATGGACTGATGCTACAGACAAAACCACCTGTTTTTCTTTGCCAAGTGCTTTGCAGCAGGGGTGAAAGCCAAGGTGGGGGAAGCCTTGGGGGTCTCCAGGTGTGGGGGGGTTCTTTTGCAAGGAGCCTGCCCCCCAATTGCCTCCTGGACCAGGCTGGCACTGAAGCAGTTAAGCCTTCCTCCTCCTCCTCCTCCTCCATCTCCATCTGCTGGGAGTCTGATGCTGCTCTTCTGTTGCCTTTCTCTCCAGCCTTCTTTGCAGAGGCAGCAGCAGCAGCAAAGGCAGAAGCACCTGCAGAGCAGGTAAGACCCTGGGCATCCACTGGGGGGCGCCCTTCTGCCCTCCATCAACAAGGATGGGCTGCCAGGGTCTCTGCAGAGGGATGCCAAGGAGGTCCCTTGAACCTGGGGAAGGGGCTCAGGGTGGGGGGATCTGCCCCTGGGAAGACACGTGTCAGGGCTCCAGGGTCCCTTTGCACGTGGGGATGGGTGCCCTGGACCCTAGGAAGGAAAAAAGGCAGCAAGGCAGAGCAGGCAGAGCAGGCAGAGCAAGCCCCTCTTGGAGTATGAATGGGGCTGGACTCTTGGGAAAGTCCCCTTTGGGTCCCTAGGCTCTGCTTGGTGGTCCTCTAATGAGCATCTCAGACTAGAGGCTTCAGAACCTGGGCTGGGTCTGGAAGCTAAGTAGGGTCCACCTTGGTTGGGACTTGGAGGGGAGACCGCCAAGGGATAGAAAGTGGGGGTGTTGCAGAGGGAAGGTGCAAAAGCATCTCTGGGGGTCCCTTGCCCAAGAGAAAAATCTAAGCAATTGATGGGGTCTCCATAGGTTGACAGCAGACTTGAAGGCACATCCTCACTGGCTTGATTTTGGAAGCTAAGCAGGGTCCACCCTGGTTTGGACTTGGAGGGGAGACCACCAAAGGATAGAGAGAGGGGATATTGCAGAGCAAGTTGCAAAAGCATTCTGAGGGTCCCTTGCCCAAGAAAAAATAATAATAAATTCATGGGGTCCCCATAGGTTGATAGGCATCTTGAAGGCACATCCTCACTGGTTTGATCTTGGTTGCTAAGCAGGGTCTGCCATGGTTAGGACATGGAGGGGAGACCGCCAAGAGACACAGAGAGAGAGGTGCTGTGAGACAATATTGCAAAGTTGCTAGCAAAAGCATCTGAGGGTACCTTGCCTCTGAAAAAAACCCCTAAGAAATGTATAGGGTTGCCATAAGTTGACATGCGGCTTGAAGGCACATGCAAATGCATCCAAAAGCATGGTTTGGTCTTGGAAACTAAGCAGGGTTAGTGCTGGTTAGAACTTGGAGGGGAGACTGCCAAGGCGCTGTAAGTGACATTTCGGAGGAAGGAGACGGCCAAAGCATCTCTGAGTGTTCCTTGGCTAAGAAAACCCTAGGAAATTGCCATAAATTGATAGGAGACTGGAAGGCACGTACACACATACACACACACACAATTATATTGGCCTAAATTGTGAATTTTAAATGTGGACCTTTTAAACACGTCTATCTCTTATCTATCTTTCTAAACTATCTATCTTTTTTTAAACTGATGTTGTTTATCTGTTCGTTGTTGTTGTTCCCTGCCTTGATCCATAGGGAGACACGGGTAAGAAATAAATATCAGTAGTAGTACTGTAGTTGTAGTGGTAGTAGTAGTAAATAGCCTTAAGGGACCAGATCCTATCTGACCTTGGATGTTAAGCAGGGTCGAGCCTAGCTAGCACTTGGATGGGAGTCCGCCAATGGATCCCAGGCACTGGAGGCTCTATTTCAGAGGAAGAAACTGGCCAAACCTTCCCAAAGAAAACCTGTGAAATTCACAGGCAGCTTGAAAGCAGATACACACATTAGTTGAGATGCCAAGGGAAAAATTCAGGCCGGGGCATCCAAAAACTACAGGGACCCATGTTTTTGGATGCCAGAGGACCACCAATAACCCACAAACTTCAGGTATGTGCTAGCGTTGCAGGCGACCATCTCCGTGCATTTGCACCGAGTGCGAACATCAAAACGCAGGTCACTGTTTTTCGTTCTTTGTGTGTTGGCCATTGAGTAAATAAACCCTCATCTAGATGATGCTTGCGGTGTGACTCCTGTTTAAAGGTGGCACCAAGGAAGTTGCAACCCGTGTGTGAACGAGCGGCAGTGTGCAAGAAAGCATGCGCCGCGATCCTTGTTTGCTCTCTGAAATGTTTGTACAGAGCACAAGGAAACACACAAGCGGTTGGCGCATCATTTTGGATGGACCCGTGTGCGAGAGAGAAAGAGAGAATGGGGGAAGACATTTGGAAAAGAGATGTGCAACTATGAAGAGCCAGAAATGTGTGTGTATGTCTTGTGCGCTTTCAGGTCATTTCCTACTTGGTTATTCATGGGGCAAGATTTGTTCCGAGGAGGTTTGCCATTGCCTTCCCCTGAGGCTGAGAGAGTGTGCCTTGCCTTAGGTCACCCATTGGGTTTATGGTGCACCATTCCCTACAAATTGTTTCCCATCAACTCCGGTGACGAACGGCGCCATCCACGGCCTGCTTGATGCTTATTTGACCTCACAAGTCACTTTTCTTTTAATACCCATAATCTCATAAATATATTCTCTCTTTCTTTCCATCCCAGATCCACAGCTAACAAGCAGAATAACGAAGGAAATGTGGGGAGGCGGGCCCCACCGCGCATGCACGTTCTAGGCTTTGCACAGGTGCTACATGGGGGGCTGTACCACTGGCGCATGCATGCGCATGGATGGGTCTGGATGCTGTGGACACATGTGTATCTTTGTGTGCGGTCAGATGTGTCCCTTGCGTGTCGGAGAGAGAGAGATGTGGAAACCCAAAGCGCTCCTGTCAATCTGGAGGCACTGCCAAAGCCAGGCAGCATCAGCATCAGCAGCTGTGGGCAATTAATGACTTGACGGAGAAGATGCCCGCCTTCGCCCACGCGGGCACTGCCACCCCAAGGGAGACCCCCTCTTGCTCCCCAAATTCTTCCCAACAGTTGAAACTCTAGGATCTGAAACTAAATCAGTGGGTTTGGTCATGTAGGATCGTTAAATCCAAGTAAGTTCTGAACGGTTCTGCGCAAAAGAAAGCAAAGGAACCCAGAGCCTTAAGAGCTTTAAGTTCATGTTGATCCAGCAGGAATCTTTCTTGTGATTTTAACCCTCCTCCAAAGTGAGTGTTTTTTTTGTGGGGGGGGGGGGATCATGTTGCCATTCCCCACCATTTGTTCCCCTTAATTTTGTGATGAGGCACTTGAAACTGTCTTCCTTTCCTGTTGCCTTCCTTCCTTCCTCCTTCCTTCCTTCCTTCCTTCCTTCCTCCCTCTGTCCCTCTTCCCTTTTTCTCTTTTCCCCTTCCTTCCTTCCTTTTTTCTTTCCTCTTCCCTTTTTTCCTTTTCCCTCCCCCCTTCCTTTCCTCCTCCACTCCCTTTCTACCTCCTTCCTTCCTTCCTTCCTTCCTTCCTTCCTTTCCTTCCACTGTCCTTGTTTTACCTCTTCCCTTCTTTTTCTCTTTTCCCTCTTCTCCTTTTCCTTCTTTTCCCTTCCTCCCTTCTTCTGGCACCAGAGGATACCCCCCCCAACTCTTCTTTTTCCTGCAAGAGTGGAAATTCCCCTTTGAAACCCACCTTAACCTTATGTCCATCAAGTGGCAGTGAGTTCTGTAGGTCAGTTGTTCATTTTGTGAAGAACAAAGCTTGGAAACAGAACTCAGAGACATATAGCCATGTTAGCCTGGAAAATTAGTATGCAAAGGGATCTTGTTACCCCTTTTGAGCAAACGAAGTTGTAGTAGCATAAGCTTACAAAGGTTTGGTCTTCTTCCTCAGATGCATGGAGTGAGCCCCTGGAAATATTAAAATTAATCCCCCTCCCTATTTTATTAAAAAAAAACGGAGATGGGTTTTAAATTCAATGCTTTAATAGTCAAACACCAACGGCATTATTTCAGCATTTCTTCACACCTCAGCTCATCACCCTTCATTTCTAGCAAGCTTTAATTTTTTAAAATTTAACAGTTAACCTATTAGTGGTGGCACTAACATTTCCAAGCTCTAGAAGGGCTCACTTTTGTTATGCACAGACTCCTAGTTTTAACTGGTTTTCCATTAGCAGCCATTGCCAACTAAGCCAGTTGGATGAGTCAAAACTGGTCTGTCTCACCCACCAACATGAGATTAAGTAGAGGGTTAGGTCCAGAGTTCGAGATCCGGCTGTTCTGATGGTCTTAGCCAAAGAGCCAGACCCACACACGGCCTCCCCAGTGTGATGTCCCATTGCAATATTTGAACGAATTGCAGGGGAGCACTTGGGTTGCAATGAATCACAACAGTCACAACTTTCACATGCAATGGTTGCATCATCTTTGACGCAACCTCGGCTCTTGGACACAAAATCTGAGCATAGAAAAGTTCCCTTTTTGGACTACATCTCTCCAAATCCCCATTTGATAAGGTCTGGAAAGGGGTGTAGCCTCCCAAAACTGACCTTCCCAACACAATCTGTGGGATTTCAGTGGATTTTGTCACATAGAAGATGGAGCGAGCTTGTTTTCTGCTGTTCTAGGGACTAGGACAAAAAGCCATGGGTTCAAACTACAAGAAAAGAGATTTCAGTAAATATTAGAAAGAGCCTCCTGATAGTAAGAGCTGTTCAGTTGTGGAATAGACTGCGGTGGGCTCTTGTTCTTTGGAGATCTTTAAATGGAGGTTTTGATGGGCTTCTTTCAGGAGTGGTTTAGCTGTGAATTCTTCCATGGCAAGGGGTTAGGACTAAATGGTCTCTTCTAACTCTATGTTCTTATGATGGTATAACACATTTATGATTTATACACGTACGCATGCACACTTATCCTTTAAATGGACTTCTCTTAGACAGAGAGGTGCCATGATCTCTCCGTGAGTGTATTTGCCTTCAGGTCGCTTGTCGACGTATGGTGACCCCTTGAATTTCAGAGGGTTTTCTGGGTTTTCCTAGGCAAGGAAGAGTCAGAGATGGTTTTGCCACTGGTATTCTTTGGTGGTCTCCCATCCAAGCCCTAAGTACCAGTAGGTCTGACCCTGTTTAGCTTCCATGAATCTGGCGACTTTAGGGCATTTACGTCCGGTGCCATGGTAGTCATCTTTAAATATCTGAAGAGACGTGACGTGGAGGATGGAGCAAGCATGTTTTCTGCTGCTCCAGAGACTAGAACCACCACCAATTGACTCAAATGACCATTAGGAAGACCTTCTTCAACAGTAGAATGGACTGCCTTGGGTGTAGTCTATTCCTTGTTTCTAAGCAGAGGATGGGTAGCCATCTCTTGGGAGTGAATTACCTGCTTGGCATTAGGATAGATCGGTAGGCACAATCCATGGGTTTAGATTGGGCAACTCCTCCTCATCTTAATCTCGTAGCATATTTTTGCCCGTTCCTGAACAGTGAGGATGCAAAGCTGTCCATTTACTTGTGTTCCTTTTTCTGACCCGCAGGAAAAAGGTGACCTGAACGACCTGGCTACCTCTCCATGGCGAGGTAGCCCTCTCAATCCTATTCCATGCACCTTGCACCAAGTGACCAGCTGATGCCTTGCGGCTGTGTGTTCACCTTTCTTCTTCCATCCAAGCAAAGAACCAAGGCTTCCCAAGGAAGAGATGGCACTGTCTGAAATCTGAAATCAGCTCTTCCAAGCCAGAATCCAGGAATCTAGGAAACGGCTGTGATTTCATTTCCAAAAAAGACTCAGATCTCTTCCTGCCTTCCCTGACAACGCTCCCCCCACCCCAAGCAGTTTTGTCCCTGAATTGCTTGAAGAGATTGGAAGAAGCCAGGAGACAGGCGAGCCCCCTCTCTGCCTTTCCTCTCCGCTTCTTCCAGCGAGAGCCAGGAGACATCTGCACCCGGGTTCAGTCTGTGCCAAGTGCCAAGGGAGACGGAGCAGGATCTGGCATCCAGGAGGAGAACATCCACAGACTGCCGCCTCTTTTTAATTTGCAAGCAGGAAAAAAAAAGCACAAACTCCTCTTAATTAGCTTCCCTTGGCAACTCACAAAACAAGTGGTGGCACTTCCAACAAGGCTGGCACAAGGGCACTTCAATGGGGGATCGTGGCCAGGAGCTAGCTGAAGCCTAACCACACTCTCCAAACGGTCACCTGCACCTGCCTTTATTGCCAGCCAATGCCCACCGGTCTCAGCGTCCATCTCCAGTGAGTGCTTCCCTGCCTCTGCCACCTGCTCAGGCCCTTCAGTTTGGACCTTCCTCGCCGGCGAGGATGAATGACCTCTTGGACCCGGGCTCCCAGGCCAACCTCGGGGTGGTCTCGGCCACCTGCGTCTCCAAGGTGGAGCTCCGGGTCAGCTGCAAGCACCTCCTTGACCGCGACACCCTCAACAAGTCGGACCCATGCGTGGTGCTCCTCATGCAGTCCCAAGGGCAATGGGTGGAGGTAGGTAAGAGGCGCCGGGCAGGAAAGCGGCCATCGCTGGGTATCACTTTTGGCAATGGGATAGGGAGGAAGGGATGGAGGACGCATTGCTCCGGTGTCACCTACTGCCCTGCCGTTGTGGTCAGCAGGTGCAAGAAATGCTCTTGAGGAGGGGAAATGGTCCACTAGGATCACTGAGTATTGGTGCTGGGTCTTCCACGTTGTTACTCCAACGTTGTAACAAGCTTGCTCCCTCCTCCGTATGATATCCCTTCAAGCAGAATCCCAAGACCTAGCCATGTTAGTCTGGCAAATCAATACACAAAGGGCTCTTGTAACACCTTGGAGACTTCAAAGATATAGCCGTATCAGTATGTAAAGAGATCTTGTAGCTCCTTTGAAACTAACTGAAAGAAAGAAGTTGGTAGCATGAGCTTTCATAGACTTAAGTCTACTTCCTCAGATGCATTTGGAAACGGGTAAAACTTGGTAGCCCGAGCTTTTGTAGACTTTAGCCTACGTTTTCAGATGCATTTGGAAATTGGTGAGACGTTAGTAGCATGAGCTTCTGAAGAATTAAGTCTACTTCCTCAGATGCATTTGGAAATTGGTGAGACGTTGGTAACATGAGCTTTTGTAGACTTAATCTTCAGATGCATTTGGAAATTGGTGAGATGTGGGTAGCATGATCTTTTGTAGACTTGAGCCTACATTTTCGGATGCATGGGTGGTACAGATCTATATAGGCAGGCTGTGTGCAAGAATGTCCATTGAAATGCAAAACTTGGTGGATCTGGAGATGAAGTGACCAGCTCAGTTGTAATGATGGTCATTGGGGGACAAAGGCAGGAGGAAGGATCTTGCCTAAAGCTTTATTGAGTCCCTTCCTTCCTCCCCTTTCAAGGTGTTGATCCTGACATTTGCAAAATATTCTTCTCTTTTAAGTATGGCTGTGACCAAAGGCATGTCCATGTCAGTTCTGGGTGCTGAACCTGCTCTGTATTTTAGAGTCAGCTTTCAAGGATTTAGAAGACAGATTTCACTTTACCTTGGCTAACTGGCTTAAAGTTCAAGATAAAACCAGGAGCAGATTTGCTACCCCACTGACATGGGACTCTTTCACACTGGAGGAATTTCTCCCAACTTCGAATGCAGCCAATGCAAATTCACGTGAATTCGCTTGTTTAGCGAATTTACGTGAATCCCCATTGCGTTCGGAAGGCGTTCAGAATTACCTCCCATTACCCGAAAATGACCCCTCCTTGCCCGAAATTGCGTGAGATGCTTTAATTTGCAATAACGTGAAACCTATGATTGCATTCAGAATGACTTCCCTTTTGCCTGAAATTGCGTGAGAAGCTCTAATTCGCAATAACGTGAAACCTATGATTGCATTCGGAGTGGCTTCCCTTTTGCCCGAAATTGCGTGAGAAGATTTAATTTGCAATAACGTGAAACCCCAGGATTGCGTTTGGATTGCCCTTGCATTATACTTCCAATTTCCCACGTCTGAAAGAGTCCATGGACTCACTCTCCACCACTGTTTTAGCGCAGCATCGACGGAGGTGGCCCAGCACTAACCATTAGGCAGAGTGAGTGAGGCAGTTCCCTTAGAGAACAGATTGCGAATGTCAAGCAAAGCCAGCAAACTGTTAGGAGTAATTATTTGGCTGCCATTGCATTTTTTACTGCCAGGGATGGAAGAGAAGGGTGTGAGAAAATTTCCTACCTTCAGAGCCAGAGTAAGGTCTCCGTTGTTGTTGTTGAACGCCTTCCAGTTGACTTATGGCCACTCCAGCGTAGTGTATTGGTTTGAGCATTGGACGACAACTCTGGAGAGCCGGGTTCAAGTCCTTGCTCAACCATGGAAACCCAATGTGTGACATTGGGCAAGTCACACTCTCTCAGCCTCAGAGGATAGCCATGTCAACCCCCCTCGGAAGAAGCTTGCCAAGAAGACCCTGTGATAGGGTCGCCTTAGGGCCACCATAAGTCGGAAATGACTTGAAGGCACCCAACACACACAGACAAGGCAAATATCATGGGGCTTTCTTTGCAAGATTTGTTCAGAGGAGGTTTGCCATTGCCATCCTCTGAGGCTGAGAGAATGGCTTACCTAAGGTCACCCAGTGGGTTTGATGGCTGAGTTGGAAATCGAACCCTGGCCTCCAGAGTCATAGTCCAATACTAAAACTACAACACCACGTTGACTAACATTTTGGGTAATATTCCACCCTTTGGGTACTAGACTTTGGGTAATGTTCCACCCTTTGGGTACTAGACTTTGGGTAATGTTCCGCCCTTTGGGTACTAGACTTTGGGTAATGTTCTGCCCTTTAGGTACTAGGTTTTGGGTAATGTTCCACCCTTTGGGCACCAGATTTTGGGTAATGTTCTGCCCTTTGGGTACCAGACTTTGGGTAATTTCTGCCCTTTGGGTACCAGACTTTGGGTAATTTCTGCCCTTTGGGTACTTGACTTTGGGTAATGTTCTGCCCTTTGGGTACTTGACTTTGGGTAATTTCTACCCTTTGGGTACTAGACTTTGGGTAATTTCTGCCCTTTGGGTACTTGACTTTGGGTAATGTTCCGCCCTTTGGGTACCAGACTTTGGGCAATGTTCCACCCTTTGGGTACTAGACTTTGGGTAATGTTCTGCCCTTTGGGTACCAGACTTTGGGCAATGTTCCGTCCTTTAGCTACTAGACTTTGGGTAATGTTCTGCCCTTTGGGTACTAGACTTTGGGTAATGTTCTGCCCTTTAGGTACTAGTTTTGGGTAATGTTCCACCCTTTGGGTACCAGACTTTGGGTAATGTTCTGCCTTTTAGATACTAGACTTTGGCTAATGTTCTGCCCTTTGGGTACCAGACTTTGGGTAATTTCTGCCCTTTGGGTACTAGACTTTGGGTAATGTTCCGTCCTTTAGCTACTAGACTTTGGGTAATGTTCTGCCCTTTGGGTACTAGGTTTTGGGTAATGTTCCGCCCTTTGGGTACCAGATTTTGGGTAATGTTCTGTCCTTTGGGTACTAGACTTTGGGTAATGTTTTGTCCTTTGGGTACTAGACTTTGGGTAATGTTCTGCCCTTTGAGTACTAGACTTTGGGTAATGTTTTGTCCTTTGGGTACTAGACTTTGGGTAATGTTCTGCCCTTTGAGTACTAGACTTTGGGTAATGTTTTGTCCTTTGGGTACTAGACTTTGGGTAATGTTCTGCCCCTTTGAGTACTAGACTTTGGGTAATGTTTTGTCCTTTGGGTACTAGACTTTGGGTAATGTTCTGCCCTTTGGGTACTAGACTTTGGGTAATGTTCCGCCCTTTGGGTACTAGGTTTTGGGTAATGTTTCACCCTTTGGGTACCAGATTTTGGGTAATGTTCCGCCCTTTGGGTACTAGACTTTGGGTAATATTCCACCCTTGACTTTTTGGCTGTCATTTACCATATATATCTGACTATAAGTCGACCTCATGTATAAGTCAAGGGCATGTTTTGGGACTGATATTATTAATTTTATTACGACCCGTGCATAAGTCGAGGGTAAAACCTAGGGGCACGCAACAAAGGATTTAAAAGATGAAGCAAAGGAAAATAATGCCAAAGAACTTAACAAAATTCCTGCAGGAATAACTATTTACGTTTATGCTTAAGGCTAGATGGATGAGAGAATAGAGGGGATCGGTGCCTCCATGACAGATTGCACTCTTGCCTTTAACCAAGGGATGGTTTCTTTTTTCTTTATAAGAGTTGAAGTACAGCACTTGCATTGACCCATGGATAAGTCGACTCAGGTTTTTTTGGCTCAGTTTTTTCATTAAAATTTCTAGACTTATACGTGAGTATATATAGTACTCCTATGCCCCAGGCAGCAAAATGTCTGGGTCCGCTCCTGGATGAAAGGTACGTTCTTGGCTTTTGCAACTACATGTCTAACCACACACCTTTTTGGTGAGTCAGGAGGTGCTCTTTGCGGCCGCTCTTTTACTAATTTCTCTAGGAAATTCTCCAAAACCGGCTCATCTTCTTCAAAACACTCTTCCCTTCGTGGGCTGGCTTGTGGAGAGCAAGGCGAAGCCAGCCAAAAAAGAGAGAGCTTTGGAAAAACGTGTGGTTTTCTCGACTGTTCAAATGGATCTCTTTGAGCGTTGCGGGAGAGGGAGAGGCGTGCATGAGTCAATAAATGATCAAGTGAATGGAGCGTCATTTTCCAAGCTCATATGTGGCAATACCTTTATTAGGCCGGCGGAAGAGGCACAAAAGGATGTATTCATGCTTTGGAAATCTTCCTTTTTTTGTTGTTGTTGTTTCGTCGGGGAAAATGTTTCTAAAAGCAATAGTAATGGAAGTGAAGGATGTGAGGAAACGTGGTCTTAAAGTCGTGCTGCATATATTTTATTTTGTTTTGTTTCTTTGCTTATATGTTGCATCTTGAGACGCAACGGAGAGGAATAGTGGAGGCTAGTGTTTGAAACACCAGCAGCATTACGAATCTACTCCTGGTTTTAGTATGAATTTTATGAGTGCAAACTGAAGGCTCGAACTATTTGGGGGGCTACTCTTCAGCACCAGGACTATTCCTTTAAAATTTGGGGTGAATCCCTGAGTTGATTCATTGCCCCTTTTCAGCTTTACCTGGTCTTTTCCGACTTATGGCAACCTTAGAAACTGGGAATCGAACCCTGGTCTCCAGGGTCACAGTTCAACATTCAAACCAAGATGTCCATCATATTTATTCCTTGGGCTTCTATCATGCTTCTCTTGGTTTTCTTGGCAAGATTTGTTCAGAGGAGGTTTGCCATTGCTTTCCCCTGAGGCTGAGAGTGTGTGACTTGTTCAACCTTCAAGTCGTTTCCAACTTATGGTGACCCTAAAGGGAACCTATCATGGGGTTTTCTTACCTAGATTTGTTCAGAGGAGGTTTGCCATTGCCTTCCCCTGAGGCTGAGAGAGTGTGACATGCCCAAATTCACCCAATGGGTTTCATGGCTGAGCCAGGATTCAAACCCTGGTCTCAAGAGTCAAACCACTACGTCATGCTGGTGGTGCAGATTCCCAAATGCGATGCAACGGGTTGCTGAAAATGGGAGGAAAGTAACTCATCTGGGTCTCTAGTTCTGAAAATATAAAGCCTTGAGCAATCCGAAGCAAACAGGGACCCTGGAATTTTTTATTCTGAGACGTAGAGGCAATCTTTTTTGCTTGGATGGTTGCGTAAAAACATACCTACAAGCAGGGCATCGTAATAATAACCTGTTTGGTTAACATGCCTTAATAATGCATCTGAGGAAGTAGACTGAAGTCTATGAAAACTCATGCTGCCAATTTCATTCTTTCTTTAGTCTCAAAGGTGCTACAAGATCTCTCTACTCATTATTACTATTATTGCATCTAAATGCATCTGAAGAAGTAGACTAAAGTCTAGGAAATCTCATGCTACCCATTTCTTTCTTTCAGTTAGTCTCAAAGGTGCTACAAGATCTCTTTATGGGCTGATTCTGCAGACTAACACGGCTATACCTTTGAATTCTGCTTCTTAATAACGGTGCCCTGGTTCCCATCTGTGAAATTGTTTTTGGGACCAGGAGGCCAGAGAGTGGTCCATTGATCTAAAAGAGACCCACCTTTGGGGCACAATGGTGGGCACATGTGTTTTCACCCGTCTTGTGTTCCCTTGTGTCGGTTGCCAACAACCAGCATCCCCACCAGGACCGTGGTTTTTTGGAAGGAAGGGTTTCGGGTGGATTTGGCTGAGCTTAGAGTCTAATCGAGGACCTTCTTCTTCTCCCATCCTTTCCCCCCCAAAGTCAAATTGCTGCGTAGCTGTCACCCAATTAAAGAAATCTCTGCCAATTAATCATACGCTTTAGTTAATTAATCAATTAGCCTAGCAATTTAAAACCGCATACGCTTGCCTTTGGGGTTTTTAAAAACCGTATCCTCGAGGCAAGCGTGCCGGCATTGTTTTGAAAGGGGTGTGCAATGGGTTTAGCAGCCACAGCTTGGAAAAAGTTCCTTTTCCTTTTCCTTTTTAACCTGAAACTTGCATAACATCCAGCCTCCAACCAAGCCGACAGCAGGATCTGGAAGCTGTAATCACAGAAGTCATTTTGCCAAGCTGTGTTTCCGACAGGCCCCATCTTAGGAAAGAGTTGCGCTGAAGTGAAAGGGCCGAGAAGGGAAGCATTTGGATTTAAAGTATTTTTTTTCAAGGCACTGATGAGTTCGGTGCACCTTTTGCATCCATTTTTCCCAAAGGGGAAAGGGACAGGGCCACATATATTTTTTTAAGCTTGGAGTGGGGAAATAGTGGTTTGGATGTTGGACTATGACTCTGGAGACCAGGGTTCGATTCCCCACTTGGCCATGAAACCCACTGGTGGCCTTGGACAGAGAGAAGGACACGGGGCTTTCAGATAGAATCATAGGATTGTAGAGTTGGAAGAATAGAGTAGTTTGGACCTTAGCTATATAAGGCTATATGAAGTCATGGCCATCACATTGGTTTGTGCAGAAAATGATCTCAATCCTTTTTAAAAAACCTCTCTAGACCAAGATCTTTTCCTTCGGGATCAAAGGGATCCTGCGTGATCTTGTCCTGTGTTGGGTTTGGCCTGGCAAGCCCTGCGGTCGGTTGCTCTTGACTCCCAGGATGGCTCCTTCTAGGGAGGCCACATGGCCACTGGCTCCCAGGTCCTAATCCTAAGGCCTACAAGGGACTCCACTTTGCCTTGATGGTGGAGCTTTCTTTCTTTCTTTCTTTCTTTCTTTCTCCTTTCTTTCTTTCTCTTTTCCCTCCCTCCCTTTCCCTTCACTTTCTTGTTAACCTTTTCCTTCCTTCCTTCCTTCCTTCCTTCCTTCCTTCCTTCCTTCGCCTTCTCCTCTCCCTCCTTCTTTTTCCTTTTTCCTTTCTTCCTTCCCTTCCCTTCCCTTTCCCCTCTCCCACCCTCCCTCCTTTCTTTTTTCTCCTTCCTTCCTTCCCCTTTCCTGTTAAGCCCGCCCTTCCTTCCTTCCTTCCTTCCTTCCTTCCTTCCTCCCTCCCTCCCTCCCTCCCTCCCTCCCTCTTTCTTTTTTCTCCTTCCTTCCCTTTCCCCTTCCCCTTGCCTGTTAACCCCTTCCTTCCTTCTTTCCTTCTTTCCTTCCTTCTTTTTCCTTCCTTTCTCTTCCCTCCTTCCCCTTCTCCTTCCTCTCCTTCCTTCCTTCCTTCCTTCCTTCCTTCCTTCCTTTTCTTTCCTTCTCCTTCTCCTACCACCCTTCCTTCCTTCCTTCCTTCCTTCTCTTGCCTGGAATTCTTTCTCTTTGGACTCTTTCAAACGGGGAGGAATTTCTCCCAACTCCGAATGGAGCCAGTGCGGATTCATGTAAATTCGCTTGTTTAGCGAATTTACATGAACCCCTGCTCCGTTCGGAATTACTTCCCATTACCCGAAAATAACCCCCTCCTGCCCGAATTTGCATGCGAAGCTTTAATTCGCAATAACGTAAAACCCATGATTGCATTCGAATTGGCTTCCCTCTTGCCCGAATTTGCATGCGAAGAGTTAATTCGCAATAACGTAAAACCCATGATTGCATTCGAATTGACCTTAAATTATACTTCCAATTTAGCCTTGTATGAAAGAGTCCTTTCAGCCTCTTTTCTGTGCTGAGGGTGGGAGCCAGTGGCACATTCTCATTCCTACCCTCTCTGTGTGTCTCTTTCTCATTCTCTTGTCCTCCGGCTGATTTTCTTCTCGCTTTCCTTTCCGCACATGGCCCTTTTGCAAACGCTTCAGGGTTAATTGTCTGTAGCTTCAGTTGCTTGTTAGATGTTGGCACTGAAGATTGTCTTCCTCTGTACCAGCCTCTGAGCCAGCGATGGCAGCGAGGAGGACAGTCATCATAAAGCCCAGGCAGGTGGGCTGGGAGAGAGATGAACAATGGACCGACCCTTTCATTCCTGTGCCTTTTTTCCATCAAGGGCTTTTTTGCTTTTTGCAGACAAATACATCTTTCGGCTTCCCCATTGTGGAGGATGTGGGGCGGCAGAGGTGTGTGCTTTTGGACTGAGATATTGGAGACAAAAGCCAGCAGGTTCATATGGCCCAAGATGCCCAGATTGTGCCCGTATCTCTTCAGGGTGCCATGGCAAAAGAGCAGATGGCATGGACAGCATTGGACTATGGAAACCAGGGTTCGAATCCCCACTCAGCCGTGCAAAAAAGGGTGATCTTAGCCAAGGGACACCCTCTTGGCTTGAGAACAACCCATGAAAGCTTCATCTTGGGGTTGCCATAAGTCAGAAATGACTTGAAGGCACGCTACAACAGCACCATTTAAAAGGCTTTGCTCAATGGTGGGGGTGAAATGGGGGCTTTCAGGTGTCCCAGGGTTAAAGCTGAACCCCAACATTTCCCACCCAGGCTGCATGCCCAAGCTTGGATCACGGCTTCCTTCTGGTTTCAAAGTCACCCTTGCTTTCCACTTGTTGGGAAAGGGCTCTTCAGTCTTTGTCTTCAGTTTCTCATTGATCCAATGGTAAGACACAGTAGGAAGAAGAGGAAAAAGACTTTGCCCTTTGAGCAAAACCTAACATTGAGTGGTTGTTTTCACACCCAAAGCTTGAGACATGTTCCTGTTTTGGACTACAGTTTCCAGAATCCCCCATTTTTATTTTTGTTTCAATGGTGCATAGTTATCTATGAACACACCGGTCTCCGAAGCTCCCTCTCCATTCAACTTGATGAAAGAAAATACCATTCACTTCTGTGAATACCCAGAAGTTTGTGTTGGGGAAAGTTTTTTGCCTGTTCGTTCTGGGCTAAGCTGAATTGCAGGAAATGTGTCTATGTATGCATTTGCAAGGAGCAAAGCCAGTTGCATTTCAAACCAAGGATGTGCATTTCATTTGCATTTCAAACTGGAATGTGAAGCCAGAACCTTGTATCTGTAAAGCCTGAACTGCTTCACCTTCACCTTTGCTTTGCCAGGGTTGCAAAATGCATATCCTCCAACTGTCACAATTTGTCAGAAACAGTCCCAGTTAATATACCCAACCCTCATATACATATATATATACCCAACTCTTTTCCATGCCAGCATTCTCCAAAGATGCCAGCCTCAGATGCTGGCGAAACGTCAGAAATAAACTCTTCCAGAACATGGCCACATACGAGCTCAAAACCCCCCACAAAAAACTATAGTCCCAGTTAATGCTCTCCCTTTCCACTTTTGAAATGTTCCAGTTTCCGTCTCTTGTCCCACTTTTGTCCTCAGCTTATTCCAATTGCTGCAAACTGAGGTCAAAGTACAAAAATAGTTTGCACTCAACTAACTTGGCGGAGGGAATCGGAGAGAAGGAGGCAAAGTCTTCCCCTTCCCAGGAGACTTAGGCAAAAGCAAACAGCTGCATCATCTCCTAACTTGTGTGTTCTTCCTAATTTTTGCCGTCTTGACTGGACTCTGAGGTTGCTTGGCAAAACACATCCCGGGCCTCATTCCCATTTACAGAAAAATTGCTTTCCAATCCGAATCGATGGATTGATTTGACATCGGTTTGTGGCTCCCACTATATTTGTCCTGATCGCATTTTCTGGCATGGAATCAAATCGAAATAACCCACTTGTGGTTCCCATTCACAAATGAATCGGTTCTATTTAAACTGGTTCCTGAAGCAGATAACCCACTTGTGGTTCGCATTGGGAAATGAATCGATTAAAACGAATCAGTTCTTCCTTTTCTTTTCTTTTCTTGAAATGGCACAGAACATCCATTTCCACTTCAACAAACCGATTCCGATCCACATCCGGTTCCCATTTGCACTGAAGCAATTCGTTTAAAACCGAATTGCGAAATCGAATCCGATTCGGTTCTGGTTACCACTTGCGCAGATTCGATTTGGCTGAAAAGAAGCGGGGGAAAAACAGCGTCAAAAAGCCACGGGTTAAATGGGTCTAGAGCATGGTCCGCCTTTTGGAATCGCTTTTGAGCGGGAACCATGCTCATTTAAACTGGTTCGTGCCCAATCACGATCCGATTTAAAAGATAGTGGGAATGAGTTTTCACCTGTGAAATGTCGGAGGGTATGAAAATGGAGGTCTGTCTTCTCGACAAACGCACCTGACGAAGTGGTTTAATGCAAGAAATCCAACTGTATCCACGCATCGGTGAGGAGGGAAGGGAGGCCAGGCGAGAGAAGAATATGTAGGTGAATTGTCCCGGTGGGAATGTGATGATTGCTGGTGGGAAGCAGAGATAGCAGGAGGATGAGTAAAAGAAGAGCTTGACTTGGCCTGGGGACAAAGGGAGCCGGCATGCGACCGTGGGGACAAGCGGACTGAGCCTTGGTGTGTTGCAGGGCGATAGCATTATTCCTGGTAATGCCTTCTCCCCTTGCAATTTGCATGATGAATTAGGATTGCTAGAGCTTTCTGGATATATATATATATATATATATATATATACACACACTCTCTCTCACAACTCTGCTTCCCATTTTCATGCAGGATCAAGCTTTATCCAACCAGAGCTCAGAAAAGTCTTTGGTTTTGCAGGTGCCAAATCCCAGAATCCCCCAGCCATATTCCTGGGGGACTCTGGGAAGAGCGAGCTGCATACACAATGGAGGGCAGAGTTGCCATTGTTAGTCCAAGGGCAGACCCCATGAATTTATACGGCCTGGAAAGTCATTGCTTATATACCTCTAAATGATTCAGAGGGTCTTATTCTAATTGGGACTAATTATAGGATTTAGGCCAATATATGCAAAGCCTGAAGGCATAGTTTCTCCAGGTTTTTCCTTTTTTATTTTTATTGTAACTCGGAGGTTTAAGTCTTTCTTACTACACACCTTTTTGTAAGTTTTGGTTCAAGCATTGCTTTCTTGTCACGCTGGCAAAGTTGCTGCCCAAAGTCGCTCCCAGAAACTGACGTCTGGACTGTTGAGCACCTTAGGTTTAGCAGAGTTTTTCCTAATACGCTCTGTCTTTGCATGGATAATTTGGGCTTTGCAGGTTTTCTTTTAAATGGGTTTATAATCATAATAAGACACAAGACCAATTGGCCTCTGGCCCAGCATGGAAGAAGACAAAAAAACCCCAGCAGAACAGCCTGTTCGTTTCCATCCAGCGTGTGACTGTAAGACGAAGCGCACGTGCCGAAATAGAAAAATTAAAACGCAAACCCCCAAAGTGCTTGTATGCTCCATGAGCCTGGATTATGCCATGCCTTCATTAGTACTTCTAAAATGTCACAAATGCGGCGAGCTTCTGAGTTGCCTTGATCTCTTTGTCAGGCTGGGCTGATGCAAAATTAAAGGGATGGTGTAAGAAGCAGAAATGTATAGACAGATCCAAAGTGAGATGAGCCAAAAGCTATAGGGTTGCCCCAAAAGGGAATGAGGGGGAGAAATCCTCAGTTGTTGTTCTTGTGTACCTTCAAGTTGTTTCCAACTTTATGGTGACTCTTATCATGGAGTTTTCCTGGCAAGGTTTGTTCGGATGGAGTTTGCCTTTGCCTTCCCCTGTATTACAATACTAATACTAATACTAACAATATTTATTTAATACCCTGCCTCTCCAATGAGATCGAGTCAGCTTACAAAAATATTAAAAATCATTAAAATACCATAAAATACAATGCCCCATAAACCCACCCAACATAACCATACAATAAAATACAATAAAATGTATGACTTGCTCAAGGCCACCAGTGAGTTTCCAAGGCCAAATGAGGATTCGAACCCTGGTCTCCAGAGTTGTCATCCAGCATTCAGACCACTGCATCATGCCAGTCCTCTAAAAAATCCCCTCCTTGTCCCAAATCCAGTGCTTTGTCAACCTCTGAGCAAAAGCGAAGCCCACCCACTTGGTCATTCCCCGATAAATTTAATTGGCAGCAAAGTCTCCCCGTGGTCCTTTGCTTTGATCTAGCCAGCTCAGCTCCAGAAAGCTGCCTCTCTAATTGCTGACCATGTTGTTACGAAACCAAAGCAGAACTGAAGTGGTGCAGAACAAAGAAGATGTGGGGGCAAAAACAAAACAGCCAGACCCTTAGAATTGGTTGCCTCTTGAAGTGTGCAAGGATGCATGGGCCAAACTATCCCTTTGGCATCTGAACCGCAATTAGCATCCAAAACCCAACTGTTCATACCCTGGGGAGGGACATAGGCACTGATTCTGGAGCAGAGTCACCTTAGAAAATGCAGAGTCCAAACCTTGGACTATATTCATAGAATTCAAGGCGGCCTTCGGAAACTGCATTGCCTTCAGAGAGCATAGGATGCATCTATTGGGAAAGTATTCCTCTCCATCTCCATCAGAAGATCCTATCCAACTTTATTCCGAAGCGTAATCCAGAAGGCAAATGCACCAGCCAAGATTCTGCATCGAGAAAACGGAGTGTAACTACGCTTGCAGAGTTACGTGCCGGTTGCTCAGCGCCACCTCATTAACGAAGTGTGATAGCGCAGTGTCACAGGCCTGTACATATGCATGCGCAAGGTGTAATGTGAAAGCATGCACATGCACAAGCCATGTGCAATGTGTGTGTGCATACCCATGCACAACAAAGACACTTGCGGGAATGCACTTGAATTGAACATGACCATTCTGCACCAGGGAAAAGTGTCCTGCCATTACCATAGGGGAATTTACTGATATCTAAGATATTAATAATATAGATAGTCATCATCATCACCATCATCTTTATTTCTTACCTCCTCTCCCTGTGAATCAAGGTGAGGAACAACAACAAATAAGAAGGCACATAGCATCAGTTGAAAGAGCATATAAAAGACAATACACATTAAAATCCATCAATAAAATACTTTAAATACTGGAAAGGCCTGACAGAATCTTTACTACTGATTTAAACTTGGATGATATCTCAAGCTGATAAATCTTTTCCATCACAACCTTCCACAAACTGGGGATGGTTGAAGAAAATGTGACAGCCTAGTTTTGGCTGACCGAAGTAGATGTTTCCCCAGA
This sequence comes from Urosaurus nigricauda, assembly GCA_034509955.1. NCBI lineage: Eukaryota > Metazoa > Chordata > Lepidosauria > Squamata > Phrynosomatidae > Urosaurus > Urosaurus nigricauda. The sequence continues at coordinate 3,446,548 of JAOEGL010000013.1, read as the reverse complement.
GGACCTGAATGTATAGAGCACAGTAGACACGAAAAAGCAATCCTGTAGGTAACTTGGAGCCAAACCATGCGGGACTTTAACATTAATAACCAATATTTTTTACTTTGCCTGGAAAATAATTGGCAGCCAGTGGAGTGATTTCAATGCTGGTGGTCACTTTTGAATGCGCTGAAAACCAATCTGGCTGCCGTGTTTTGAACCAACTGAAGTTTTCCAGACTTGGTACAGAGGTAGTCCAATGCACGGAGCATTGCAAAAGTCCAGTCTTGAGGTTACCATTTACCACTCAAATCCATGCCACTTCTTTGAGCAGGTGACTAGTCCATGTTCTTGAGACTGATGTTGGTGATCTCTTTTGTGTCTTGTTTGCACACATTTTCCAGAGACGCTAGGCTGCCCTTGCTGGAAACAGAGCACTAGGTTGTGAATCTCTTTGTCCAGCTCAGCAATGGGTGTCCATCAGGTTATGATGCCCAAGTGAACCTGGAGAAGGGACAGGCCCAGGTCATCCTATGCAAAGAGAACATCTTCCTTCCTGGAGGAGCCTCCAGAGCAGATTCACTGCTTGTGCTCAAATGCTGTGGCAGAAATCAATAGCGAAACGGGACTCTTGTATTTTCGCGAGAGGCTAGTTTTCTTGGCCTCTGTTAAACTGCCATGGAAAATCACTTTGCCCTGACATTGGGAACATTATTGTTCTGGGCTTGATCTTTATCTTTAAAGCAATCATTACAAAGTAGTGCAGCCTGGCAGTGCTTCCAAGGTCCTGGGGTCAGGACATTCGCTGCTCAGGCATCAGTGGACAAAGGCTTCCTGGCAGTGGGCATGGAGAGGGCAGGATGACTGTACCCCTTGGCACCTGCTACATGTGCTGAGCCCAAGACCATCCCAGAAAAGGGCAGCCCAGGTTGTCCGGAGGAGCCCAGGGGCCACAAATACAGTTTTGGAGAGCCACACGTATCTTCAGGGCCACCCTTGGTTTCTTCCAATCTATGGGGCTGGATGGGAAGGCATTGCATGGTGCATGGCAAGAAGGTATCATAGAATCACAGAATCCTAGAGTTGGAAGAGACCTCAAGGGCCATGCCGTCCAAAAGCCTTCTGCCAAATAGGAAGACATGATCTAAGTGCTCCCTGTGACAGATGACTACCCAACCTCTGATTTTTTTAATAATATTCTTTTATTTCATTTTGAAAATTAAAATACACAACATAGCCAACATAGATCATACATAAAACAACAATGCTCAGTTAATTATTATCATTGTAAACTAAGTAGCAACCTTTGTTTAAAAACCTCCAAAGAAGGAGACTCCACCACTCTCCCAGGCAGCAACATCTTCTACTGTCCAGCAGCTCTTACTCTCAGGAGGTTATTCCTAATGTTTAGCTGGAATCTATTTTCTTGTTGTTTGAACCCATTACTCCATGTCCTAGTCTCTAGAGCAGCAGAAAACAAGCTTGCTCCATCTTCAATACGACATCTCTTCACATATTTAAATGTAGGTATCATGTCTCCAATATAAGCCAAGATGGTCAAGTTGAGGCTGTCGTACTTTGTCCATATCATGAGAAGGCATGACTCCTTGGAAAAGACAATAATGCTAGGAAAGGTGGAAGGATGTAGAAAGAGAAGAAGACCTCACACTAGATGGATGGACTATGTCAAGGACGTCACAGGTATGAATTTATAGGACCTGAGCAGAGCCATGGAGAATAGGGAATCTTGGAGGTGTCTCGTCCATAGGGTCGCCGTACGTCAAGGTCGACTCAAAGGTGGTTAAAAACAAAATCATGTCTCCCTTTCTTTTTTGCAAGCTAAACATACCCAGATCCCTAAGCATCTTCTCCTAGAGCTTGGTGGTTTCCAGACCTTTCACCATTTTGGTCACCCTCCTCTGGACAGTTCTGGGCACCACAATTCAAAAAGGATGTTGACAAATTGGAGTGTGTCCAAAGGAGGGTCACCAAAATGGTGAAGGGCCTGGGAAACAAGCCTTGTGAGGAAAGACTTAGGGAGCTGGGTATGTTTAGCCTAGAGAAGAGAAGGTAAAGAGGTGACATGATAGCCCTGTTTAAGTATTTGAAGGGGTGTCACATTGAGGATGGAGCAAGCTTGTTTTCTGCTGCTCCAGAGACTATAACACGGAACAATGGATTCAAGGGGCAGAAAAAGAGATTCCACTTAAACATTAGGAGGAACTTCTTGACAGCAAGAGTTGTTCAATGGTGGAAGACACTCCTTCGGAGAGTGATGGAGTCTCCTTCTTTGGAGATCTTTAAGCAGAGGCTGGATGGCCTTCTGTCAGGAATGCTTTGATGGAGAGTTTCTGCATGGCAGAATGGGTTGCACTGGATGGCCCTTGGGGTCTCTTCCAACTCTATGTTTCTATGATTCTGTGAACAACAAAATCATGTCTCCCCTTCCTTTTTTTTTTTGCAAGCTAAACATACCCAGATCCCTAAGCATCTTCTCATAGGACTTGGTGGTTTCCAGACCTTCCACCATTTTGGTCACCATCCCCTGGGCACAGTCCAGTTTGTCCACATCCTTCTTGAATTATGGTGCCCGGAATATGGGAACTTGTCCCATAAAACCCATACGCGGTGGAGCCCTTTGGAGGGAGGCTGAGCGGAGTCTCCCGGCCGAGTTTGCAGGAGAGCCTATTCCGAGGAGGAGATTAGACCTGACAGTTATTGCATCTAATTAATAAATCCTTGCTCATTAAGAGGGAGGGGGGCTGTGGAGGGGAGAGAGATTTAGTGACATTCCTTGAGATAAAGGAGCTTTAGGGGGAATCGATTGCCATGGTTGACATGTGCATATTTGTTGACGGGGAGTGTGTCACTCTAACCGGGCGCATTGAAACGCAAATGGCATCAGGAGGAGGAAAAGCAAGGCAAGCCCCACTCTGGCTATGGAAAGCAAAATGGTAGTCCCAGGGGGACCATTTCCCTGGCACCGGGAGAGAAACTCGAACCCATGCAACTGCAGTGGGTGGTTCACGTCTTGGTGGGTGATCCACTTTGAAGTTTGGTCTGATTTAGGTGGAGCAGAGGACTCTTGGTCCCCTCCAGCCTTGTTGCAAAACCAATCGAATTTGGAAGCGGCGTCTTGGTTATGCAACTAAGATTGCTGTTTTGTTTTTGTTTTGTTTTTAATTTCTCTTTTCTTCTCGTGTTGATTTTTGGAGAGATACCGTAGCAACATTTTCTCGTAACTGTGACAGATCTGATATGTGTGCGATTCTGCACGGATCTCTCAACTTGGGTACGCCTTTGTGTTAGAATCTGGAGAAGTTAATTAGTTTTTGCATGCATGGCAGTCCTAAAAAGACTAATCAAATAAAATGACAAGGTGTTTTGTTCTTTTTAAAGAGAGAATTAGAAAAACAACGAGGAGCATCTACAGAAATGAGCAGTTACTGCTTGTTGATTCTGTTTTTCACTCTTAACTTCCATGCTTTCTAGGTGAGATTTTGGAGTCCAAAACAGTAACTTGTCCAAGATCCATTTGTAAGGTTTGTTCTTCTTAAAAGTGTTACAACTTTTCTTGCTCTTGACTTTGCGTAGCATCTTTCTGTTTTTATTTATCATCTTCTTTACACATTTGTAAAGCATAACCATTTTTTCCCTAGGTGCTATATACTGTACATTTTTTAGAAGAACGAGAAACCATAGTTCCTTCTCCCAGTGACTTGCAAACTAAGATGCATGATGCAAAAGCCGAGGAAGGCAGGAAGCGATGTAGAGGGAAGAGGAAAACAGGCAAATTCAGCCACTAATTCTTCACAGTTACATAATAAGCATAATAAGCTCTATTTTTTACCATTAAAAAGGCAGGCTTGACTGATGAAGGTTCTGGGGAGTTCATATAAACTGCAAACTGCTTCTCCTAAAAGTGTCATGGTAAAAGTAACAAATCGTCCCAAGAAAACTGCACGATAGGTTTGCCTTAGGGTCGCCATAAGTCAGAAATTACTTGAAGGTACACAACAACAACAACAACAGTAACTTTGAGTGGCATTTGGGGGCTTCCCTATCAATGGGATGGTGAATCTGTTCTGGGTTTTGGCTCAGAGCTTAAAAGAACGAACCAGTGTTTAAATCTATCTCCAAAAGACCAACAACACTTTAAAGGATGCTGTGGTTTTTCTAGTGTTTGCACATGTCCAGAATGTTTTTCCATTTATTTATTTTATCATTCATTTATAAAGCATATTTTCTACATACTGTATGTTGTTGTTGTGTGTTTCCAACTTAGGACATTCCTAAGGCAAACCAATCACAAGGTTTTCTGGGGCTGAGAATGTGCAACCTGTGGGTTTCTATGGCCAAGCAACAGATTTGAACCCAACTCTTCAGAATATATTCCATCATTCAAACCACTACTACACCACACTGGCTCTCATAAATATTGTATACCAAGTCTGTTTTTTAAGGACACTGTTATTTTCCTCTGGGGCTCAGCGCCTTAGAAAGCTCTTTTAACATTTACAGCCAGCCTTCCACGTTCTTGGCTTTCATTTTTGCAGATTTGATTATTTGCAGATATGATTAATCCGTTCTCCCTCGGAAACAGGGCCAGGGGTAGCTGTGTTGCCCGTACAGCAAAGTACCGTAGGTCAAAAGTCCAAAATTCACAAAGCGGAGATACCTTTATTGCACCAAGCAAAATGCACACATGCACGATGCAAAAGCTTTCCAAGCTCCACTGGTTTCTTCATCATATGTTGGTTTCTTCATCAGCCAAGTGTTATAAACCATATGGGAGAAAGAAAGAAAATGATGTTAGTCACAGGCTTGCATTTTCTCAAGGTGTTGTTGGTGTGTTGCCCTTCTGGCCGGAAGCAAAGCTTTGCAGATTCCAGGAGATAAAATGTGAATTCCTTTAGCAATGCAAAAAGGTACAAAAAAGAAGGCTAATGGAATTCGACCCATGATGGGGTATAAGGGTACAGTTGCTAAAGCTGGACATTGAGGAAAGCGGATAAGAGGAAAATAAATTCATTTGAGATGATGCTGGGAAAGAGTGCCGAGGATAACATGGGTGCCCGAAAAGGCAAAGAAATGGGTCGTTGAACATATCAAGCCTGGAATCTCCCTGGAAGCCAAGATGATAAAGTTGAGGTTGTCTACTTTGGTCACATCATTGGCTCATTGGGAAAGACAATAGGAAAGGGGGAGGGATGTAGAAAGAAGGGAAGACTGCATGCTAGATGGATGGACTCCATAAAGGAGGCCTCGAGTATGAATTTGCAAGACCTAAGCAAAGCAATGGAGAACAGGGAGATATCTTTGTCTTGGAGATATCTCATCCATAGGGTCGCCATGAATCGGGATTGACTCTGCAGTTAACAACAACAAAAGGCGCTCTTTTTTCTTAATTTTATTTTTTAAATTAAGAATATATACATACTGTATTATACATAAATAAATTACATACAAACGAAACCACAAGAGAAGAAAAGGAAAACAAACAAGCAGACCATAGTCATATCACATATACCAGAGGTTGCGTATATATATATATATATGTATGTATGTATATATGTATATATACACACACACTCATCCCTCCATATTTGCAGCTTTTATATCTGCGGGTTTGATTATTCACGGATTTGATTAATACATTCTCTCTAGGAATCTCTAGGTCCTCCAGTGCAACACTATGGACAACTTTAACTAAAAGTTGTATTGAAAGACCTAGAGATTCCTACAGAGGACACTCTACTAGCCCTTTGTAGCTCCTCCAGCGCATTTCTATGGTCAGTGTCTGTTGGACGTTGACCACAGAGTTGCCCTGGAGGACCTAGAAATTCCTGGAGAGGTGTCGTTTCAGGTGTAAAAACCTTGTGTTTTTGTTATTTGCAGTTTTTCCATATTCATGGGGGTCTTCTTCGCCTAACCCTAGTGAATATGGAGGAACAAGTACACACACACACACATACGTATACATACACATACATATACACATACACACCCTTAGATCAGTAAAACAAATCACACGCATACGTACAACAAAAGGGGCTTCTGATGTCTCCCATTCGGTCCCACCTCACTTTTGGAGAGAAGGTGCCATTCGGACAGTCCGTCCCCAATTCCTGTTCTGCTGGGCCTGCCTCCCTTGCAAAACCCCCATAAAACATCTATCTCCTCCCCATAGAAACTGGGCCTGAGTGCCTGGGGAAACAGCTCATTTGCATCTCATCTGCATTCAGCAAAAGGATGATTGCATTCCACAGAAATGTTTAGACGAGAGTCTTATTTTGCTTCCATAAAACCATCAAGCTGATAAGGATGGCAGCTAGCTCCCCATCGCCGCCGGAGGAGAGGAGAAAGGAGCAGAGATGGGATCGAGGGGTTTCTAAATAAATAAATAATCATAAACAACCAATAAAAATAAATAACCACCTCGCTGTTGGTGGAGATAAAGGAGGGACTTTATTTCTCCCCCTTCGCTCCCCACCGCAAGGCATTAAATGCAAATCTGTTCTTTTTCTGCGGAATCATTTTACGGTTAATCCAGGAGTGTGTCAATATCCCTTAACACCAAACTCAGAAGAAGAAGAAAAGCTCTGCAGACCTGAAAATCTCACATTTGTTCCTCCTACATTTAACAGTGTCTACAAAGTAAAGTGCTCAGATTTATTAACATCATCTGCGGGGGTTAAAAATCCTTTTTATTCCAGAATAAGGAACTCCGGTGCGGACCTGGCAATGTTTTCTGCAAACCTTCACTTCTAAAGAACCTTGATTTTTTTCTTTTCATTTTTCTTCTGTTCTGACTTATTTCTGTTTTCAGTTGCCCTGGGAGATTCTTCTGTTCTTTTAAAGATGAAGGTTAGTGTATTAAGAAAAACAATTTTTAAAAAATACATCTATCTGTACAGTTAAATGTTAAATGTTAACGTTTGCAGTGGCCAAACAGTAATGCAACAGAAGCAGTCAATAAAGAAAATATCTTAGCCTTACATACATGGAAACTAAAAGACAATGATCCTTTCTTTCCAGCACTCAGAATACATAAGATAGTTATAGTCCTTCTCACAACAATCCCTTGAGGTAGACTCCTTCTTTACAGACGGTTGGGTAACTAATTATTATTATTATTGTTATTAATATCCCACCTCTCCTTACATATTGAAGCGGGTTACAATACACTTAAACAAAATACAGAAATATACAAACTATACAATACACAAATTATAAAAACTTTCCAAGGATTAGGACCAAGTGGATTCATACCTGAGCGGGTCACACTTGCAATTATTGTGGTTATGATCCTTCACGTCAATTATGAGTTATGGTAATCCTATCCTAGGATTTTCTTGGCCAGAGTTCTTCAAAGGGGATTTGCTATTGCTTTCCTCTGAGGCTGAGAGAGTGTGGCTTGCCCAAGATGACTTCCATGGTTGATTGGGAATTCGAACCCCTGGACCTAGTCCAACACCAACCTAGAAGGAGCCCAACACTCAAACCAGTACACCGTGATGGATCTCACTGGAGCTGCAGCAATGCCCTTGTCCAAAAATGGAACTTTTCCAAGCACTGAGTCCTTTTCTACCGTTGTTGTGGTTGTTGTTGTGTTCTTTGGGTCTACTCTGACCTATAGCCTTCACATCATAGGGTTTCCCTGGCAATATTTTTCACGTCTTGCAATGCCTTCCTCTGAGGCCGAGAGAGCGAGACTTACCCAGTTGGGTCTCCATTGGCAGAGTGGAGATTCAGAGAATGGTCTCCTGGAGTCCTAGTCCAACACTCAACCTTCTACACCATAACATTTTCCACCCCACAACTTGTGGTGTTTCTGGATTGTCAGTGTTTCATCCTCTCCATCCCAGGTGGACCGATCGGAAGTCATCAGGAGCAACCTGAACCCGGTCTTTGCCAAGGTCTTCATGGTTGACTATTACTTCGAGGAGGTCCAGAAGCTGCGCTTTGAGGTCTACGACATCCATGGCCACGGAGGCATCGGGACCCACGATGATGACTTTCTGGGAGGAATGGAGTGCACAGTGGGCCAGGTAAGGTGGAAAAGCACCTGGAGATGGTGGAAAGATGACCTTTTGGACAACAACTCCCAGCATCCTGGCTGGCTGGCAGATCCTGGGAACTGTAGGCTGCATCTACAATGTGTAAGAAATGATGCATTTTGACACCACTTTAACCACCCTGGCTCCATCCTTCAGAATCCTTGGAGGGGTAGTTTTGCGAGGCATGGGACTCTTTCACACGGGAGGAATTTCTCCCAACTTCGAATGCAGCCAATGCAAATTCACGTGAATTCGCTTGTTTAGCGAATTTACGTGAATCCCCATTGCATTTGGAAGGCGTTTGGAATGACTTCCCATTACCCGAAAATGACCCCTCCTTGCCCGAAATTGTGTGAGAAGCTTTAATTCGCAATAACATGAAACCTATGATTGCATTCGGAGTGACTTCCCTTTTGCCCGAAATTGCGTGCGAAGCTCTAATTCGCAATAACATGAAACCCCAGGATTGCGTTTGGATTGCCCTTGGATTATACTTCCAATTTCCCATGTCTGAAAGAGTCCATGAGCACACTTTAACAGAGAAGAAGGCTGAAGACCTTGTAAAAATACAAATCCCAGGGTTGTATGGGATGGAGCTACAGCACTTAAAAGTGGTGCCAAACTGCATTACAGTACAGTCTAGATGTACCTTTAGTATCCAAAAGTCACTTTCCCAACTTCCCAGTATATTGGCCATGCTGGCTGAGAGATTTTGGGAGATACAGACTTCTCCAAGCTACTGTGTATGCAAAGATTCTGGGAGTTGTAATCCTCTCCAAAAAAAGAGTCATTTTTCTAAGCTGTACACCTAATGTCCAGGGGCTGCAAGCCAAAAAGCCTTTAGGATTACTGGCTTGCTTGGTTGGGGTTTTTCGCAATGGTGGGCCAAAAAGGAACTTTTCTAAGCTCTACTGCTAGCAACCCAGAGCCACTCTATTTTTCTTTGAGAGACAGAAGACCAAGAGGAGGAAAAAGCAAAAAGGGGAGGGGAGGCGGAGGAAGACAGAGCAAGGATGCTCTGCAAGGACCAATTTGGGAGCCATTACAAAGGCTTGCTGTTCACCAAGCCGAAAGCAGCTCCTCCGCAGCAATTTCCCTTCAATGCGAGGCGCCTGGCATGCCAGCCGAGGCACGCCGACGCTCATTGCTCTCTCTCTCTCTCTCTCTCTCTCTCTCACGGCGGGCAGGTAATTGCCCAATGATTGCCAACCACCTGTGGCTCTGCCGGGCGGCTTGCGTGAGCAAAAGTGGGGATGAGTGAGTCTCCCAAGGCGCTCTCCCAATCCTGCCTGATGATTCGCACCCATCGCTGTCACCGGTTCCTTCTTCTCCTTCTGCTTCTTGTTGCATGGAAGGGTTTGGTGACCCTCTCACAACTTTCCTGCAAGTCAAGCCAACCCTCCCTGCCCTGCGGATCCCCATTTAGGCCCAGCCGGTATCCTCCATGTCAGGTGGATGTGAAATCCACACTGACTTTTATTCAAGACTCAAAAGGATCTGTCCAAGGTGGCGAACTTTGTTTTCAACACTTTGGAAAGCTCCTTTCAAACAGGAGTGTCCCATGGGCTGCTTGCAGAACACAAGGACCATTTATATAGCCCTTTTGTGTGCCCTTTAGTCTCTGCTTTTTCAAAATGTGCCCACCCTAAATGTGCCCACGGATGCCAGGAGTGAATTTTGCAATTTTGAGGTGGGGGGGGGGGGCGGGATCTGAAAGAAAATAAACTCATTTGAGATGTGGCACTGGAGAAGAGTGCCGAGGATACCATGAACAGCCAGAAAGTCAAGCAAATGAGCACTAGAGTCATCTTTGGTCATCTTGGCTTCCAGGCCTGAGCATTCCCTGGAAGCCAAGATGACCAAACTGAGGCTGTCCTTCTTTGGCCACATCATGAAAGCTCTTTGTGGAGTTCTTCTTCAGGATCACTGGAAAAGATAGTAATGCTAGGAAAGGTGGAGAGTAGCAGAAAGAGAGCAAGGCCACATGCCGGATGATTAGATTCAATGGAGGAGGCAATGATGGCCCTGAATCTGCAGAAGCTGAGCAGAGCAGTTGAGGACTTGGAGGTATCTCATTGATGGGGTTGCCATAAGTTGAAGTTGACTTGAAGGCAGTTAACAGCAAGAGGGTCTGGGCTGTTTCAGGTACAGGTGGTCTTTTAAAAAGTAAATTGTTGAACCTATGGGGTTGGGGCTTACTAAAGGACAGTCTAGGGATCTACTGAGTCCATAAGAATATCCCTGGAGGAACCATATGTGGCCCAAGAACAGGACTTTGTCCAATCCTGACGTAGGACTTCTTCTGCTTTGCCTCGTAGATTGTGGCCCAGAAGAGGGTGAGCAAACCTCTGTTTCTCAAGTACGGGAAGTATGCTGGCAAGTCCACCATCACCGTGAGTGTTTTGCCTCCTCTCCTTCCCCCTCTTTGCTGGGAGAGACCCTTGCAGCCTCCTCTGCAGAGATGGCTCCTGACCATCCTCTTCCTTCACTCTCCTTTGTTCCAAACAGGTGACCTCGGAAGAGATTTCTGGAGACAACGGCTTTGTGGAGCTCTTCTTCCGGGCAAAGAAGCTGGATGACAAGGTGGCCGTAGGGCCCAATCCACCCACCCATCCCCTGGGTCAAGCAGAGTGGGGCATGAGCCAAAGGTGGTTGGAGCCCACCAGGACTGGGAGGGCTGGGTGGCCAATGGAAGGGAAGCCAAAGTCAACCCTACATGGGGCTAATTCGTTTCTGTAGTTTTGGCTCCTTCCTTCTTCCTCCTGTGCCCCATTTATCCAAACCCATCACCCTCCATGAAACTGGGCTATGGCAGCCAGTGGTCCCCATGTATGTGGTGTGCTGGATCTGCTCTGGATTTTAATCCAGACTTTTAAGAAGCCTTACCCAAGAAGCTTTCTGGGAGCTCTACTCAAATAGGAGATGTGGTTCAACCCCTTGGACAGAACTCCTTTAAAGTTCAGGCTTGAACCCAGAGTAGATTCACCACCCCGCTGGCATGAAAGGCACCAGGGTCATTATGGAGTGAGGGGTCTAAACCGTGTCTCCCCAACAGGATCTCTTCAGCAAGTCAGATCCTTTTCTGGAGATCTACCGGATCAACGACGATGGGAGTGAACAGCTGGTCCACCGCACTGAGGTAAAAGTCTCTCCAGATAGAGCAGTTCTCCAACACCATGACTCTTTGCCAATGGAAAATAGCAGGAAAGAAGGAGAGTTACTGCAAATTAATGCTGCTTATTCCAAGTTCCTAGTCCTCATGTTGGCTCTAGCTGCCATGTTTTCTGCAGAGCAGTGAGGGACAGTCTTCCCCTACTTGCCAGGACAGCTGAAGACTACCAAGAAGCAGTAAGTCAGGCCTACATAAAGAGGGAATCTTGTGAGATCTCGGGGCCCTCATGGGATTGTAAACCATGCAAGAACCCCAAAACCCATGGAAATCTCAAGGTGGCATGCCAGCCATCACAGGAGCATGTCCAGAGGAGGGCAACCAAACTGGTGAAAAGTCTGGAAACCATCAAGCCTTATGAAGAATGACTTTGGGAGCTGGGTATGTTTAGATTGGAGAAAAGATTAAAAGGTGGTATTGATAGCCCTGTTTAAATATTTGAAGGGATGCCATGCTGAGGCTAGAGCAAGCTTGTTTTTCTGATGCTCCAGAGAGTAGGACCCAGAACAATGGCTTCAAACTGCAGGAAAAGAGATTCCATCTAAATATTAGGAGAAACCTCCTGACAGTAAGAGCTGTTTGATGGTGGAGCACACTCCCTTGAAGAGTGGTGGAGTCTCTTTTTTTGGAGGTTTTTAAAGAGAGGCTGGATGGCCATCTGTCACAGTACTCTTTCATACGAGGCTAAATTGGAAGTATAATTTAAGGTCAATTTGAATGCAATCATGGGTTTTATGTTATTGCAAATTAACTCTTCGCACGCAAATTCGGGCAAGAGAGAAGCCAATTCGAATGCAATCATGGGTTTTACGTTATTGCGAATTAAAGCTTCGCATGCAAATTCGGGCAGGAGGGGGTTATTTTCGGGTAATGGGAAGTAATTCCGAATGGAGCAGGGGTTCTTCCGAATGGAGCAGGGGTTCATGTAAATTCGCTAAACAAGCGAATTTACATGAATCCGCATTGGTTCCATTCGGAGTTGGGAGAAATTCCTCCCGTTTGAAAGAGTCCACAGAGAGTACATGGACTGTGCCTTCCTGCATGGCATAAGGGGATTGAACTAGATCAATGGTTCTCAACCTTCCTAATGCCGCAATCCTTTAATACAGTTCCTCATGTTGCGGTGACCCCCAACCAGTGTGTCGGTTTCTAAGACCATAGGAAATAAGCATCTTCCAATGGTCTTAGGGGACCCCTGTGAAAGGATTGTTCGATCCCCAAAGGGGTCATAACCCACAACCGCTGGACTAGATGGTCCTTTGGGTCTCTTCCAACTCTAGGATTCTATGAGATAGAAGTCACATTGCTGCTTAGCTGGCTTCCAGAGACGGAGAGGTGAAAGCGCATGACTGCCCCAGCCGTCATCCCCACAGACAGACCCCACAGGCAGACCCCTGGCATTTTGTAAGGCCCAGTTGCTGCTTATCAAACACTCAGGGATTGGTCTCTTGCAAGTGCAGCTGATGCTCAGTGTCAAAAGTTCAAGAGATACGGGATACAGAAACGGTCCTGATGTGGGACCAGGCTCCATCCTTCCAAATATGAGACATCCCACATAACGCAGGACTCCTGACAACTTTAGCTTTGATTCACTAAATATTGGGGAAATACTAGAAAGGGGGCTGGGGGACCATTTCTTTGACCTCTTATTGAGAGATCTTACCTGGAGAACTGCAGTTTTAGGAATGCCATAAAGAGATTTCACGTCAAAAGGGTCAAAAAATATATGGGGGGAAATCACCACCTGATCAGAAGAATAGGTTATGATAAGAAGGATTAAAAAATCTTAAGAGGAAAGGAGAATCTTGCCATAAATCAGAAGAGAGATATACGTACCCAAATTGCCATTGTAGGGGGCAAAATTGAAGTGGAACGGATTCAGGAGTTAAAATCTGAAGACCCCAAGGGAGGAAGGCGATCGAAGTTATCACAAGAAATAGACACATCATTTCTCTTAGGAGAGGCTGGCTCTTTTTGTTTTAATGTGCAGAAATGTTTTGAGGCAACTAGCAACAAGATGAACAACACAAAACGCTCGAACACAAATAGCGATATAATAAAAACAGCAACAGGTAGTACAGCAGAAGCAATAAAAGGGAAGAACAAGAAATCTTTCGTAATGGGAAATGCTCAGTCTCTGAAGGCAGAGGGAAAGAGAAAGAGCTCAGTTGTGATCACACGCACGAACACATGCAAAAAAACCAGGGTTGTTTTGTGTTTGATTCCCGGTTCTTTGAATTTCCCCCGCCGTGTTGAATTTTAAGGTTAAAATTGAGTCACTTCAAGAGTTTGCGGTAGCTTTTTCTCCATTCCAGACTATTCTATGGGAAGGGAGTCCGTTCCTATGCAATGCAACAATTGTGTGCGGAAAAATATTTGAGTTCATATGTTTATCTTATGCATTGTTTTCCCCGGGGAAGGGCTCCAGAGCCTTTTATCATGGTGCATCTACACTACAAAATGAATGCAGATTGACATTGTTTCAACTGCCCTGACTCAATGTTATGCATTTCTGAGATATGTAGTTTTGTGAGATATTTAGCCTTCTCTGGCTGTCTCTACACTGTAGGGTTAAAGCAGTAGGACACGGCTTAATTGCCGTGACTCAATGCTATGGGAGTCTGGGGTTTGTAATTCTGTGGACTCTTTCAGACGTGGGAAATTGGAAGTATAATCCCAGGGCAATCCAAACGCAATCCTGGGGTTTCATGTTATTGCGAATTAATTCTTCTCACGCAAATTCAGGCAAAAGGGAAGTCACTCCGAATGCAATCATGGGTTTAACGTTATTGCGAATTTAAGCTTCTCACACAATTTCGGGCAAGGGGGGTTATTTTCGGGTAATGGGAAGTGATTCCGAATGCCTTTCGAACGGAGCAGGGGTTCAAGTAAATTCGCTAAACAAGCGAATTTACATGAATCCGCATTGGCTCCATTCGGAATGGGGAGAAATTCCTCCCGTTTGAAAGAGTCCTGTGATAGCATAGGATGGAGCCATGGCAGTTAAAGCGGTGTCAGACTGCATTCATTCTGCGGTGGGGCACATGCACAAAAAGGGTTACGAACCACTGGTCTCTGTTCTCCATTTCTGCTTGCCGCTCCACAGTTTGTCAAGAACAACCTGAGCCCCGTTTGGGAGCCGTTCAAAGTCTCTCTGAACTCTCTCTGCAGCTGCGAAGAGAAGCGGAAGCTGAGAGTAAGTATTTTAAAGATCTCAAAAGGGAAATTGGGGAACCCTCCTTGGAAATGCATGGGGGCAAATGCACCAAGCAGGGATTCTGGCAGTTATAGTCCACCTACCCCCCAAAAGTACCTTTCCCAAGCTCGGCCACATGGTAAGCAATTTTTCTTTCTGCAACACAGTGCGTCGTCTTCGACTACGATTCCCGTGGCAAACATGACTTTATTGGAGAGTTTTACACAACCTTCGAGGAGATGCAGAAAGCCATGGGGGGAAACAAGGTTGGTATATGGGGAGAAGCGGAGAAAGAAAGAGAGGGGAGAGACCCTTCCAGTCATGTCTTTTTTCTGCTTATATTTAACTTAAGCCTCTTCCACACTATGCTACTATGGTACTTTGATCCCACATGACTACGTCATGTTAAAATACGTAGTTTGTATAGTGAAGAATGAGCCAGCGTAGTGGTTTGAGCATTGAACTAAAACTCTGGAGACCAGGATTCGAATTGTTGCATGGCCAAGGAAGCCCACTGGGTGATCTTGGACAAGTCACACTCTCTCAGCCTCAAGGGAGGGCAATAGCAAACCTTCTTCGAACACGTTTTGCCTTAGGATCACCATAAGTTGGGAATGACTTGAAGGCACGCAACACCAAATAGTGCAGGATATTTGGATTTGTAGTTTAATGTAGGCACTTAGGATTCCATGATCGGATGCTCTAGTAACTCATAAAATCACAAATTCCAGTATTCCATCGGAGACCTTAAAGCAGGATCAATGAGCTATAATTGTATTGTGTGAAAGGGACTGTAGTGCTTGAAAACAGCATGACCCATAGCTGCCATCCCCAATCTTTATTTTTTAAGCATTAAAGCCAGCATGGTGTAGTGGTTTGAGCGTTGTACTGTGTCTCTGGAGATCAGGGCTCAAATCCCTGTCCATTATGGAAACCCGCTGGGGGACCCTGGGCAAGTCACACTCTCTCAGCTTTGGAGTAAATAAAGGCAAACCCTCTTTGAACCAATTTTGCCAAGAAAAGCCCATGACAGTTTTGCCTTAGGGTCACCGTAAGTTGGGAATGACTTGAAGGCATGCAACAACAATGTGTCTCAGCACCATGGTGCCATCGATGCCCATTTGGGGGAGATCGGGAAGCCTCAAGGAAGCCTCACCCAAGGCTTAGGTTTGACTCACACCATCTTTCTCATTTCTCCCTTTTTCCAACTGCCAGATCCAATGGGATTGCATGAATCCAAAGTACAAGCTGAAGAAGCGGAACTACAAGAACTCAGGAGTGGTCATTCTCCTGGACCTCAAGGTGAGGACCAAAAAGGAGGCTTCACAAAGCCCAGGGATGAGGGCAATGATGGAGAAATAGCAAAATATTTTGATAACCCATTAAAAAAGAGAATTAGGTGCTACCATCTGCTCTCATTTGCAGCAAGGCTGGGCATTAGTCCCTTCCACCAAATCATGTCCCCTGCATCTCCAGGGTTGCTCATCTGTTTGCAGGATCACCCCCCTAAGTGCATCCCACTAATATTTATTGTATTTATCAGAATACTTATATTCTGCCTTTTGTCGTGGGCTGTCAGGGCAGAAAACGCATTGGATGGCATAAAGAACAACAGAGTAAAACCTACAATCATAGAATCATAGAATCATAGAATCATAGAGTTGGAAGAGACCACAAGGGCCATCCAGTCCAACCCCCTGCCATGCAGGAACTCCAAGTCAAAGCATCCCTGACAGATGGCCATCCAGCCTCTGCTTAAAGACCCCTAAGGAAGGAGACTCCACCACACTCCGAGGGAGTGCGTTCCACTGTCGAACAGCCCTTACTGTCAGGAAGTTCCTCCTAATGTTGAGGTGGAATCTCTTTTCCTGCAGTTTGCATCCATTGTTCCGCGTTCTAGTCTCTGCAGCAGCAGAAAACAAGCTTGCTCCCTCCTCAATATGACATCCCTTCAAATATTTAAACAGGGCTATCATATCACCTCTTAACCTTCTCTTCTCCAGGCTAAACATCCCCAGCTCCCTAAGGCGTTCTTCATAGGGCAAGGTTTCCAGACCCTTCACCATCTTAGTTGCCCTCCTTTGGACCCGGCTCCAGTTTCTCCACATCCTTTTTGAATTGTGGTGCCCAGAACTGGACACAGTATTCCAGGTGGGGCCTGACCAAAGCAGAATAGAGTGGCACTATAACTTCCCTTGATCTAGAAACTATACTTCTATTGATGCAGCCTAAAATTGCATTGGCTTTTTTAGCTGCCGCATCACACTGTTGACTCATGTTCAGCTTATGGTCTACTTGGACTCCTAGATCCCTTTCACATGTGGTCTCGTTCACCCAGGTGTCCCCCATCCTATATCTGTGCATTTCATTTTTCCGCCCTAAGTGCAGAACCTTACATTTCTCCGTATTGAATTTCATTTTGTTAGCACTGGCCCAGCTTTCTAGTCTATTCAGGTCATTTTGAATTTTGATCCTGTCCTCTGGGGTATTAGCTACTCCTCCCAGTTTAGTGTCATCTGCAAATTTGATAAGTATGCCACCAATTCTGTCATCCAAATCATTAATAAAGATGTTGAATAGCACTGGGCCCAGGACAGAACCCTGTGGGACCCCACTGGTCACTTCTCTCCAGGATGAAAAGGAGCCATTGCTGAGCACCCTTTGAGTTCGGCCAGTCAACCAATTACAAATCCATGTAACAGTTAACTTGTCTAGCCCACATTCTTCAAGCTTGTTTGCAAGAATGTCATGGGGAACCTTGTCAAAGGCCTTACTGAAATCGAGGTATACTATATCCACAGCATTCCCTTCATCTACCAAGCTGGTAATTTTATCAAAAAAAGAGATCAGGTTCGTTTGGCATGACTTCTTTTTCTGAAACCCATGTTGGCTTTTTGTGATTATGGCATTGGCTTCTAAATGTTCGCAGACTCTCTGCTTAATGATCTGCTCTATCACCTTTCCTGGAATTGATGTCAGACTAACTGGACGATAATTGTTGGGATCCTCTTTTTTTCCCTTTTTGAAGATGGGGACAACGTTTGCCCTCCTCCAGTCTGCTGGGACTTCTCCTGTTCTCCAGGAGTTCTCAAAGATTATTGCCAATGGCTCTGATATTACATTTGCTAGTTCTTTTAATACTCTAGGATGTAGTTCATCTGGTCCTGGAGATTTATATTCATTTAGGTTAACCAAGTATTCCTGTACTATCTCTTTACTTATTCTGTGCTGAATTTCCTCTATTCTGTCTCCTGTTCCATTATCCTTAGGTTGAGCACCCTTTGCCTTTTCTGAGAAGACTGAAGCAAAGAAGGTGTTGAGTAATTCTGCCTTTTCTCTGTCTCCTGTGAGCATTTTGCCATCTTCTGCACGCAGTGGCCCTACTGTTTCCTTCTTCTTCCTTTTGCTGCGGACATATCCAAAAAAGCCCTTTTTATTGTTCTTAACCTCTCTAGCAAGCCTGAGTTCATTCTGCGCTTTAGCTTTTCTGACTTTACCCCTACATGTGCTGGCTATTTGTTTAAATTCCTCTTTCGTGATTTCTCCATTTTTCCATTTCTTATACATGTTCCGTTTAAAACTTAGCTCATTTGAAAGTTCCTTAGTCATCCATCCTGGCTTCTTGAGACATCTACCATTTTTCTTCCTCATTGGAACTGTTTGAAATTGTGCCTTCAATATCTCCCTTTTGAGAAACTCCCATCCGTCTTGAACTCCCTTTTCTTTTAGTATTCCTGACCATGGGATCACTCCCAGTATTTCTCTAAGTTTATTGAAATCAGCTCTCCTAAAGTCTAGAGTGCATGTCTGACTATGCCTAGCTTCTCCCTTCCACTGTATTACAAACTCCAGGAGAACATGGTCACTTCCACCTAAGGATCCAACCACTTGCACCCCATCAACTAGGTCTTCCCTGTTGGTTAAGATAAGATCTAAAATGGCTGATCCCCTTGTTGCCTCTTCCACCTTTTGGACAATGAAATTGTCTTCCAGGCAAGTGAGGAATTTGCTAGACTTTGAGGATTTGGCTGAGTTTGACTTCCAGCAAATATCCGGATAGTTGAAGTCCCCCATCACTACTACATCTCTCCTTCCTGATTGTGTGGTCATCTGCTCTAGAAAGGCATCATCCAATTCCTCTGCCTGAGTTGGGGGTCTGTAGTAGACTCCCACAGTAACATCCCTGTTATTTCCCTCTCCTTTAATTTTTATCCAGATGCTCTCCAACTGGCTTCCAGTATTGACTTCCTGCATCTCTTCACTGGTGTATATATCCCTGACATATAATGCTATTCCTCCTCCTTTCCTGCTTGGCCTGTTTCTCTTAAAAAGGTTATACCCCTCTATTTCTACATTCCAATCATGAGACTCATCCCACCAGGTTTCAGTGATGCCTATTATATCATATTTCCCTTGTTGTGCTAGGAGTTCAAGTTCATCCTGCTTATTTCCCATACTCTGTGCATTAGTGTAGAGACATTTAAGACCATGTGTCCTCTTTACTTGCTGCTTTTGCACATTTTTTTGCCTCCTACTGTTGGGTCCTTGCACTGTTTGCCTTGTTCCCTCTATGCCACTTGGACTATTCTCTCCATCCCTTTTGTCTTCCAGTATAATGTCTCCCTCCCCCACATAACTCAGTTTAAAGCCCTCCTGATCAGATTCTTCAGACTGTTGGCAAAAACGTTTTTGCCAACTGGCGTGAGATGCAGTCCATCCCTTGCCAAAAGTCCCTCCTCATGGAACCGCAGCCCATGATCCAAGAATCCAAACTGTTCTTGGCGGCACCATCTACGGAGCCAGTTATTCACCTCTGCTATTTTCCTCTCCCTTCCTGGACCATGCCCTTCTACCGGGAGTAGAGATGAGATGACAACCTGTGCATCCATCTCTTTCAGCTTCCTTCCCAGAGCCTCATAATCCCTTTTGATATTCTGAAGGCTGTGCCTTGCAGTATCATTGGTTCCCACATGAACCAAAAGAAGGGGATAACGGTCAGTAGGCTTGACAAGTCTTGTCAGCCTCTCCGTCACATGATGGATCTTTGCCCCAGGGAGACAACACACCTCCCAAGACATCTTGTCAGGCCCACAAACCACTGCTTCCGTACCCCTCAGCAAGGAGTCCCCCACCACGACCACGCGCCTCCTCCGAGGCTTAGCAGTGGCCGTTCCTTTTCGTGATACTCTCAGGCTCCCCTGCTCTGTCCCTGATGTCTGTCCCTGCTGCTTTTCCTCATCATCTCTGACAACAGAGAGAGATTCAAAGCGATTCTGCAGCTGCAAGCAGCTCACAGAACGTTCCCTGGTTTCCTTACTTCTGTGTGTGACCTTCCTCCAAGCATCTACCTCTGTTGTATGTGCAGTGACCTCCTCCACCCCAACAACTTCCTCTCTCTGTTTCCCACCCAAGACATTCTGGCCTGTTCTGTTCAGGAGATTCTCCTGCTCTCTATGATGCTGGAGTGCAGATATCTGCTCCTCTAGCTGCTGTACTTTCTCTTCCAAGAGGGCTATCAACTTGTACTTGTGGCAGGTGTAGTTCGCCACCTCTGTAGGCAAGAAGACAAACATCCCACAAGTGTTGCAGGTGACTGCTGCAGGGCCTTCAGTGTCCATACTGAGAAGTCTTAAGGAGGCACTGAAACAAGACTGTGGGCTTCCCTTGCTAGATTTGGCCTTTGTTCCCAAGCTCTGTCACTGAGTTCAAGTCACGGGGCCTATAGTTATGTAGAGAGCTCCTGGCTAAAAGCTCCTTCCAAAGGCAAGTCTCTGATTCACTTCCTCTCACCTACAAATATGGTGGGACCTTGGTATCCACTGGGGTTTGGTTCCAGGATCCCCTGTAGATACAAAAATCCGTGGATGCTCAAGTCTCATTATATACAATGGGGTATTATTACCAAAATCCATGGATGCTCAAGTCACATTGTATGCAATGGGATATTATTATTATTATCATTACTACTACTACTACTACCAAAATCCGCGGATGCTCAAGTCCCATTGGATGCAATTGGGTGGTATTATTATTATTATTACAATTGGCCCTTCTTATCCACTGATTTTTTATCCACCGATTTGAGCATCCACGGCTTGAAAATATTCCCCAAAAGTGTAAATTCCTAATAGCAAACCTTGATTTTCCATTTTATATCTGGGACACCATTTTGGTTTACCATTATATTTAATGGAACTTGAGCATCCACGGATTTTGTTATCCACGGAGGGTCCTGAAACCAAACCCCAGTGGATAACAAGGGCCCACCGTACCTAAATCCAGGGATGCTCAAGTCCCATTATATGCAATGGGGTATTACTACTACTACTACTACTACCAAAATCCATGGAGACCTATTGATACCCATTGCATACAATGGGATATTATTATTATTATTATTATTATTATTATTATTATTATTATTACCAAAACCCATGGATGCTCAAGTCCCATTAAATACAATGGCCTAGTAAAATGGCATCCCGGGTATAAAATGGCAAAATCAATGGTTGCTTTTTAGATTTTATATACACACACATGCACAGGTATATTTAACATTTTCAAGCTGTGGGTGCTTGCAACAACAAAAATTCCATTGATACAGAAGGCCAACTGTAATTTTAAACAGGATAATTACATATTAAACATGGCAACCTGCTAAAGCAGCAGTAGATGCCTTCAACGTTTACATGAATATCTATGATTCTATGATTTAAAAGTATCTTAGGTCATGCTTGGACTTGCTGCCAGGGAGAAACCAACATTGGCATCTATATGATCTCCAAGGAAAGGGTGCACCATAGTCATAGCTGAGTCCATGTCTTCTTGCTATGTGTTGCTTCCACTTTGCAGACAGCAAAGAAAGTTCTTTCTTGCAGACCTTAGTTCTAGCCCCACCGTACACACAAATACACAAAAACACACACACCTGGTCCTGTAGTTTTGGCAGGCTGGTCACCTCTGCAAGATGGCAGGAAGGGAGGCCATATATCTGTCCTGCCATGCCACTGACTGACTGTTTATCTGGAAGATCCACAGGGTCTACTCATTCCTGGATTACATCATGGGCGGTTGCCAGATCCACTTCACGGTGAGTAGATTAACGAACAAAATTTATCCATAATGCTAGCAGTTTCCAGCTGAGAAAAGCGGAAAGTCAAAGCTTCTCAGCTTTGGGGTTTGAAGGAAAATCTAAGTGGGATGGGAGATATTTCAATATGTGCAAGGCGTTTGTGCCATTCTGATGTCCATCTGTGGGTATTGGCAGATGATGCCTGCTGGGGATAATGGGATGGACAGTGGGGTCACCCAGAAACAAAGGTTCAACAGAGATGGATAGGTTTGCCATATCTCTCAGCCTGGCTGAGGATCTCCAGTTTTCATGGGTCATCTCCCAAGTGGGAGACCAAGGTGCAAATTCTCCCATTTCAGGGAACTCAGCTCATCTAGGAGAGCAACATCTTGCTACAGTTTGCAAGGACTAATCCATTTGGTAGAGCCAGTGTGACATAGTGGTTTGAGCATTGGACTAGGACTCTGAGGACCAGGGTTCGATTCCTGGCTTGGTCATAGAACCCACTTGGACAAGTCACACACTCTCCTTGGATGTTTGCAAAGGCCAGCTTCCAGTTCTGCCTTCCTCTTTGCCTTTCCATGGACTCTTTCACTCGGGAGGAATTTCTCCCAACTTCGAATGGAGCCAATGCGAATTCACGTGAATTCCCATTGCATTCGGAAGGCGTTTGGAATGACTTCCCATTACCCGAAAATAACCCCCCCCCCTTGCCCGAAATTGTGTGAGAAGCTTTCATTCGCAATAACGTGAAACCCCATGATTGCGTTTGGATTGCGTTTGGATTGCCTTTGGATTATACTTCCAATTTCCCACGTCTGAAAGAGTCCCATGTTGGACTAACCATTCCCCGAATCCCCTCCAGCCACTGTGGATGCTGGGAGCTGGAGTCCCCTGAAAACGGAACAAATCATGCCAAGAAAACCCCATGGTAGGGTTGCCATAAGCTGCCTCAGTCCTAGTTGGCGTTGGCAGGATATAAATAAAAGATGATGATGATGATGATGATTATTATTATTATTATTATTATTACTTCCTTAAGCCTTGTTGTGAGCCAGGCAGGGATGTGTACGGAGTGACTCTGTTCCTTGCTCCCTGTTGCCAGACCTTTGCTGCAATTTTGCACAGATTTTTTGAAAATTTTCATCTTCGAAAACAACCAGTGCCCGCCCGGTTTGCATTTTGAAAGAGCATCTCTCCTTCCTGGAGTGAGTCAGATCCCAGAACATTTCAAGATTTCAAGGAACAGATTGCTGGCTCCCAGCCTCCCTGCTAGCTGGGATCCGAGCCGGGAACAGCCCCAGGAATTATTTGAGACCTGCCATGTTTGGAGGAAGGGAGCAGGGAGAGAAAGGCCTATTGCTGAGCTTAGAAGGGGATGGAGAAGGACAGAGGCTCAGTGGGGCAGAAAGTTGCTACTGGCCCTTGGATGCCAGAGGATGCAAAGGCAACTAGGTCCACCATAATTCCAAAATCTCTGGCCATGCTGGCTGTGACATTATAGGAGCCATAGTAGACCAAAGAAATTTATTCGAGTTATGCCCAAAATATATTAACATTGGGGTTGCCAGATCTCAGGGCTCGGTCCTTAAGGGAGGAATCTCAGGGCAAGAGCATTGTGTGCTCAGGGCAAGAGCATGTGTTTTTGTGTGTGCGTTCCCCCTTGTTAGAGCTTCTTAACAAACGTGAATAATATAATCCAAGCAATTGTGGATGGTGAAGTCGAAGGCTTTCATGGCCAGCATCCAGAGTTATTTTTGTGGGTTTTTCAGGCTGTGTGACCATGTTCTGGAAGAGTTTATTCCTGACGTTTCGCCAGCATCCGTGTATGGCATCTTCAGAAAATGTTCAGCCACAGATGCCGGCGAAACGTCAGGAATAAACTCTTCCAGAACATGGCCACATAGCTCGGAAAACCCAAAAAAACCTGTGGATGGTGCTTAATGTCCCACATTAATAGACTCACCAGGCCCTGTGCCATCACAGACATTACCAAACTCTGCCACCTGCAACTTTACCAGGGACTGTGCCTTGGTGTCTTGTTACTAACCTGGCAACCCTAATTAGAGTTCTACACTGCAGAATTAAAGCAGTTTGGCACTACTTGAACCACATGACTCTATCCTACAGAATCCTAGGAGCTGTAGTTTGGTGCAGTATTCAACCAGCTGTGGACTCTTTCACACGGGAGGAATTTCTCCCAACTTCGAATGCAGCCCATGCGAATTCACGTGAATTCGCTGGTGTAGCGAATTTACGTGAATCCCCATTGCATTCGGAAGGCGTTCGGAATGACTTCCCATTACTGGAAAATGACCCCTCCTTGCCTGAAATTGCATGAGAAGCTTTAATTCGCAATAACGTGAAACCTATGATTGCATTCGGAGTGACTTCCCTTTTGCCCGAAATTGCGTGAGAAGCTCTAATTCGCAATAACGTGAAACCCCAGGATTGCGTTTGGATTGCCCTTGGATTATACTTCCAATTTCCCACGTCTGAAAGAGTCCAGAGTCAGAGATCTCTGGTGCTTCACCAAAAGGAAAGCCAAATCAACTGAACAAATCTCGCCAAGAAAACCCCATAGTAGGATTGCCATACTTGGGAAACAACTTGCAGGCACACAACAACAACAACCACAAATATATGTGGACACCTACCTCTGGAGGGTCTTTGTGATGATGGACTTCAAGATTTGGAGACGTGGGGAAGTTTTGCAGCTCCGCTGAGATTTGCAAATAAGTAGACTTTTTTGTGCGTATATGCGAGTGTGTGTATTATGGGAAGAGGTGCCTTTGTACCTGTCTCTTTGGTGTTTGGGGTTTATTTTTTCCTCCCCTTTTCGCTTCATATTTTGATGGGTTCATTGCTCCAGCGTTACAAGCCTAGAGAAGCAAACAGTTATTTCAGTCTAACGAACACAAGTTGTGAGAGGTGTGAAAGTGAAGAACAAGCTGGAGAAGGAAAGCAGCTACGTTGCTCAGAGGAAGGCAGAACTGGGTCTCTTGTCAGATTTTGTGCAACTTAGAGCAGGAGTTGCCCAGAAATAACGCTGGACCAGAGCCTTGTGCCTGAAATAATATTGGCAGTAGTCTGGCAGTGCATTTCCACAGGGATGAATTGTTCAACTAAGTACATTTTCTGATATGGCTGGGTGGTGTAGTGGTTTTAGCATTGGACTTTGGAGACCAGGGTTTGAATTCCCTCTTAGCCATGGAAACCCAAAGGGTGACCCTGAGCAAGTCACACTCTCTCAGCCTCAGAGGAAGGCAAAGGCAAACCTCTGCGGAACAAACAGTTTTCCTTCAAGTTGTGTCTGACTTTTGGTGACCCTATGGTGAGCCTATCATGGGGTTTTCTTGATAAGTTTCTTCAGAGGGGGCTTTCCATTGCCGTCGTATGAGGCTGAGAGAGTGTGACTTGCCTAAGGTCACCCAGTGGGTTTACATGGCTGAGCCAGGATACGAACCCTAGTCTCCAGATCATAAATCGGACTTCACACTACAAAGATTGTTGTTCTGTTCCTTCAGGTTGGTTCCAATTTGTGGCAAGTGTATTTCAGGGTCTTCTTGGCAGTATTTATTCTGAGGAGGCTTGCCCTTGCCTTCTTCTGAGGCTGGGAGAGTGGGACTTGTCTCACGTTTCCCAGTGGGTTTCCAAAGCTGAGCAAGATTGGGACTCAGGTCTCCCGGAGTCCTGATCCACCATCCAATTGCTTGCACTACGCCGGCTCTCCCCGGAGCAAAGTTGCCCCCAAAACAAGAGCTTTTCTTCCAAGAAGATGGTTGAGGTCCTCAAGCAGAAGTAGCCTCCTGGTTCCTGACCTCCCGCTGTCCTCCCTTTTATCTCCTCAGGTGGCGATTGACTTCACAGCCTCCAACGGAGACCCCCGAAACAGCTGCTCCCTCCACTACATCAACCCTTACCAGCCCAATGAGTACCTGAAGGCCCTGGTCGCCGTGGGGGAGATTTGCCAGGACTATGACAGGTGATGATGCTCTGAAGATCTTGGCCCTTTTGCATTGACTCCCTGGGGTCTTACGTCCAGAGGAGACCCCTCTTAGTCTCTATTTCTGCCTACGGACCACTTGGGCTTGGGAAAGGAGGCACAGAAGAGAGGAATTTGGGGAGTGGGCTTGCAACTCCTTCTCTTAGCCAAACTTGAAGCCACTGTCTTGGGTAAAACAAGTCATAGGACCTTATCACACTAGTGAAATCCTGCTGAGAAACGGGATTTTAATTAGAAAAAAAACGGCAAATGCGGGAAGTTTATCAGACGACGTTCATGCAAACGTGAAATAGCACAAAGTTAAAGCGCAGGCAAAAGGGACAAAAACGGCACCATTTGACTTTCAGAACTTCCCGAAAGTAAAAAGCTGCCCTTTTTCTCCACTTTACCTTTGCTTTAACTTCACATTAATTCACATTTGCGGGAATGTGGTGTGATAAACTTCCCACATTTGTGGGTTTTCCAAAAATTTATGTTTAGTTTAAATCCCGTTTCTGAACGGGATTTTGCTAGTGTGATAAGGTCCATAAGATGAAGAGACAGAGGCTTTGCGTAGTTGTGTAGATGGTTGTATAGATGG
Source organism: Urosaurus nigricauda (assembly GCA_034509955.1). Taxonomy (NCBI): domain Eukaryota; kingdom Metazoa; phylum Chordata; class Lepidosauria; order Squamata; family Phrynosomatidae; genus Urosaurus; species Urosaurus nigricauda. Next base: position 3,420,486 of record JAOEGL010000013.1, on the reverse strand, counting down.
GGAGACTCAGGACCTTATCAGATGGGAGGAATTTCTCCTTATTGCGAAGGGAGCCAATTCGAATTCACGTGAATTCGCTAGTTTAGCGAATTCACATGAATTCCCATTGCGTTCGGAATGAGTTCCCATTATCCGAAAATGATCCCTCATTGCCCGAAATTGCATGAGGATGCTGTAATTTGCAATAACATAAAACCCATGATTGCATTTGGATTGCCATTGGATTATGCTTCCAATTTCCAACGTCGGATAAGGTCCTCAGTCAAGGCGGATACAGCCCTATTTTTGCAGGAACTGAGCAGGACCTTTGAGGACAGGGAGTCTTGGAGATGTTTCATTCCCAAGGTCTGGGGATTTCAACGTTGCCTTGGGGACAATTGACAACAACAACAAAGGAGAATGGGCCACATCTGGGAGCTTTCGGGAGCAACGGTCCTTCTCTTGCTCATAGAAAATGTTTGTTTCCAAGTTGGAGGTCTCCTGGGGTCACAAAAATGGACAGGGGCCATATGTGGCCCACCCTCGCAACAATGAAGGGTGGGCAACGGAAGAGAGTTTGGAGCTATTCCTTCCCACAATCCCCCTGCATGTCATGGAGTCACTCCTGGTATGGTGGGAAGTGACACCATGTCATTCCCATTTCCAAGAATCTACCAAAACATGGCCATTTTTCACATTTTGGGAGGGTTAGGGAAGGTGGCGCAGGAGAAAGGGTCCCCAGTTGCCATGCTGTTCTGATGTTGTGGTTGTTGCTTGCACATATGTGTTTGCCGGATGTTTTGTTAGGCAAAGAAATTAAATGGGGAGAGGATGGGTTCAAGGGCCACAAAATGGGACCCTGGGGTCCCAATGCTATAACTCAGTGGTTCTCAACCTTCCTAATGCCGTGAACCTTTAATACAGTTACTCATATTGTGGTGACCCCAAACCATAGAGGAGCAGTGCCTTGGTTCCTAAGACCATTGGAAATATGTGTTTTCCGATAATCTTAGGCGACCCCTGTGAAAAGGCCGTTCAACGCCCAAAGGGGTTGCGACCCACAAGTTGAGAACCGCTGCTATAACTGAATTGGGATGTTTGGACAGGGGCCGAGGTGGACAATATGGTTCCACAGTCTTTTGGTGGTGGGACTCCCATTTCATGTATCAATGTGTCGGCCAACCAAGAAGTCAGATATACACACAGCGCACCCTGTGGCACATCTTGAGATCTCGATTCCTGCTTTTCCCACAGCGATAAGAAGTTCTCTGCCTTAGGCTTTGGAGCCAGGATCCCACCCAACTACGAGGTAAGTCAAGGATCAGGTACGTGGTGTTGGACCTAATGGAGCATCCTTAGGTGGCAGGAAGGGTTTACCTGGACAGGATGGATGCTCTGAGAAGGGGAGGCGGGTATCCATGTCGGAAGAACTAAGACAACCTCTAGCTGCATGACATGGGAGTCTCGGGAAGGAGAGGCTGCGTCTTGGACCTATGCACCCAATAAAAGCAACCAAAACTGGGAACATCCTAACAAGCTTGACATAAAGGAGAGACAGATCATGTTTCCACAATAGGCAATTGTAGTATAGTGGGCCCTTGGTATCTGCTGGGGTTTAGTTCCAGGAACCCTGTGAATACCAAGCTCCGTGGACATTCAAGACCTATTCAATACAATGGCAGAGTAAAATGGCCTCGCCATATATAAAATGGCAAAATCAAGGTTTGCTTTTTGGAATTTAATATATATATATATATATATCGTTGTGGATGATGGAATGCATAGACGCAGAATGTATGGATATGGAGGGACAACTTTACTTGATAATTGCCATGGGCCATTCTGTGGGATCTTGGGATTTGTAGTTTTCGGAGGTAATTAATTACAGTTATCTGTGAATGCATCCAAGAATTTTAAACCCCTTGCTCTGTTAAAAATCCCAGGACCCCACAGCATGGAGCCACGGTGCAATGTAAGGACAGGTTTCAACAGAGACATAGCTTTGTGGGAGCGGGCAAAATTGAGGGCATTGCCCCCTCCAACTCAAAATTCTTCCATCCCAAATGAATCCTGGGATTTGCAGTTTTGTGACGTATTGGGAATTCTCCAGCAGAGAGCTCTAGTGCCTTGCAAATCTGCAGATCCCAGGATTCTTTAGGAAGCAGTCAGGGTTGTGAAGAAGAGTGCTGAAGACGGCCAAAATGGCAAGCAAATGGAACAAATCAATGTCTTGAAATCTCCTTGGAAGCAAAGATGATCGAGTTGAGGCTGTTGTACTTTGGCCACATCATCACAAATCATTAGAAAAGCCAATGCTAGTAAAAGGAGAAAGATTTACACAATCTGTATAAATTTTATCATTACTTCTCCCCAATTTTTTTTATAAGGACTGGAGTAGGATGTGTAAATATTTAATTTCATAATAACTTAAGAAGCATTTTTCAAAACTCACTGAGATCAAGAATACAGAAAGTAGAAAATGTTCGGTTTATGTTATAATAAAGACATTATATACATATCACATGCTTTGCGCTTATCTGAATTTATAATGAGTAGCAAAGGTTGACTAAAACAGTCAGGTCAGATTCGAGGGAAGTAAGGCAGAGGCTCTCAATAACAAATAGAAAGAAGAAAAATGAGGAGGTATTTAATGTTTATTACAGACTACAGAAATCTGGAAAGGAAGTAACAGATGAGGATGAAGGATTAGTTGTTAGTTCTAGGTTTTTGTTTGTGTAGTATTTGTTAGTTTGCTTGGCACTGACTGTATTTTTATAAGATCAATAAAATGTGTGTGTATATATGCACACACACACACATATATATGAAGAAAATCCAATGCTAGGAAATGTGGAGAGCAGTAGAAAGAGAGGAAGGCTGCATGCCAGATGGATCGACTCTATTAGGGAGGTCACAGGTATGAATTTGCAGGACCCGAACAGAGCAGTGCTTTGGAGATGTCTCATCCAAAGGGTCTCCATGAGTCGGGGTCGGCTTGAAGGTATGTGTGAAAGGGATCCAGGAGTCCAAGTAGACCATAAGTTGAACATGAGTCAACAGTGCGATGCAGCAGCTAAAAAGGCCAATGCTATTTTAGGCTGCATCAATAGAAGTCTAGTGTCTAGATCAAGGGAAGTAATAGTGCCACTCTATTCTGCTTTGGTCAGGCCCCACCTGGAATAACACTGTGTCCAGTTCTGGGCAACACAATTCAAAAAGGATGTGGAGAAACTGGAGCGGGTCCAAAGGAAGGCAACTAAGATGGCCAAGGGCCTTGAAACCATGCCTTATGAGGAGCGACTTAGGGAGCTGGGGATGTTTAGCCTGGAGAAGAGAAGGTTAAGAGGTGATATGATAGCCCTGTTCAAATATTTGAAGGGATGCCATATTGAGGAGGGAGCAAGCTTGTTTTCTGCTGTTCCAGGGAATAGGACACAATGGAGCAATGGCTGCAAGAGATTCCACCTCTACATTAGGAGGAATTTCTTGACAGTAAGAGATGCTCGACAGTGGAAATCATTCCCTTGGAGACTGTGGTGGAGTCTCCTTCCTTGGAGGTCTTTAAGCAGAGGCTGGATAGCCATCTGTCAATGGTGATGCTTTGATGGAGAGTTCCTGCATGGCAGAAGAAGGGGGTTGGGCTGGATGGCCCTTTTTGGGGTCTCTTCCAACTCTATGATTCTATGAACAACAAAACACCAACAGGTCAGTTCAGGTGCCGTCATAGTGGTGTAAGTGAGCTGTTTGAAAGACTTTTGAAAGTGTCGCTGGAGTTTCTCCCCGTGATTTTCCACCACCGGCTCATCCTCCTTGCAGCCCTTTGTTTGGGTCTCTCCACCGTCTTGCCTCCCCGCATCTCCCCTCTATCCTGCACCAGACAGATGCACACATGCGCTTTCTCCTTGACAGCTTGACAGCTCTGAAGTTTCCAGAATAGCAGAGGCAACCGCAGCCTGTCCGTCCGCTTGACGTTTTTCCAGCAGGGGAGCCTTCCCTTTCGTGTCATTCCTCCCAGGCGAGGCGGGACACAGAGAGGGCCCCCCACCGATTAATGAAATTGGCTCATGTTACTATAGATAGCTGGGCAGGAGGCTCGGTTCTGGGAATCCAGGCAGCGATAACATGAGGAGCGCATGAGAGATCCTTCAGGTCCAGGTTTAGGCTTCAAGGTGACTGTTAGTCCTGCCGAAAGCAGGCCCATTGAACCCATGGCACTTATGGAAGCATTGACAGAACACATTCCCATTGAGGTTGAATTCAGAGATATAGTTGTGCTAGTCTGGCCTATCAGTCTGCAAAAGGATCTTGTAGCCCCGTTGAGACCAACCGAGCAAAAGGAGTGGTAGCATACAAAGTATTGGTTAAGTTAATATAAAATGGTTTGGTACGGATAAGATTTAGATAAGGTAGTAAAGGATGGATAATTAATGTGGTTCAGTACATACCGTACGTGGAATATTATGTAAAAGGTGTTTTTTAATATTATTATATATAGGTCATAATATTGTTTAAGAATAAAATATTTTTTAAAAAGCTACGATTATAGCATAAGTTTGAGGGAAGTAGGCTCGAGTCTATGAAAGTTTACGCTGCAACGTCTTTTGCAAAGCTCACATTTCCAAAACTTAGGCAAGCTTTTACAGCCCTTCAGTTTCAAATCATGCCTAATGCTATATATAATTTTATTTATTTATTTGTATCCTGCTCTTTTTCCAGAACTGGGGCTCAGAGCGGCTTCACAACATTAAAAATAGTACAATTAAAAACATAGAAAAAAGTACATTAATGCTATTATTTATTCCAGATATTCTCATACTCCTTTGGCCCTCCATCTGTGCATTTTGGGCAGCCCAGAAACTGAGGATTTGCCTCATTCTTTGTTCTCTTGTTCATTATATTCTGAACCCAGAATGAAATTTCTGGAATCTATACTGTCTTGTCTCATGTCTGATGCTGACTCTTTGGTAGTTTGCAAGGCTTCTCTTTTTGCAGCAGTGAACATTCAGGCAAGATTTATTGCTGATATTGCTCTTGATTCCTGCAGGAACGTTCTTCTCTAATCACAGTATCATTGTTTATATTCTATGTGTTGTAATTGTATTGAATTTTAATTTTTTTAAATGTGCAATATTTATATGTGATTTATTTTACCTGGTACTTTTATATTGTTGTCCTTGGATGTCATACTTATTCATCTTGTATGCGAATGGCCTACGGTCTAAGCATTAATAAATTAGTACTACACTCTGGTGATGTTTTCTCTTTCCTGCTCAGGTTTCTCATGATTTTGCCATTAATTTCAATCCAGAGGATGATGAGTGTGAAGGTAAGATGTCAACCAGCAAATGTTTTGTCCATCACCTTCCAGTATTAGATTCAAGGCAAAATTTGGTATATCGGCTGGAGTCCTGTTAGTTCTTAGCCTTGTGCAAGCCCCGCTAGAGACTGGATACCGATGCAGAAATGGAATTGCACATAAATGTGCCATTCTGCACATAGGCGCACATGAAATGGAAATGGGCATGAGATGCACATTTGATTGCACTCCAATACCATTTAACACAAGAAATGTGTGGTAAAATCATTATGTAATTCTGCATGTAGAGAATTTTACTATGGAATCCTAATATGGAATCACAGCCATTCCATTATAATGCAACAAATAATAATAGTAATAATAATAATAATAATAATAATAATAATAATAATATTTTATTTATAGCCCGCTCCTCTGTATCCAATCGGAGCGGGTTACATCAATTAAAAATGATTAATAGACAGACAGACAGAGAGATCAACCGACAGACAGACAGACTGATGGATGGACAGATGATGAATGGATGGATAGGTGGATGGATGGATAGATAGATAGATCAATTGACAGACAGACCGAGAGAGCGATGGATGGACAGATGATGAATGGATGGGTAGGTGGATAGATAGATAGATAGATAGATAGATAGATCAACAGATAGACTGAAAGACGGATAGATGGATGGGTAGGTGGATGGATAGATAGATAGATAGATAGATAGACAGACAGACAGACAGATCAACCGACAGACTGATGGTAGACAGGGGATGGATGGATGGATGTGTGGATGGATGGGTAGGTAGGTAGGTAGGAAGATAGATAGACAGACAGATGATGGATGGATGGATGGATGGATGGATAGGTGGTAGGATATATAAAGAGAGAGAGAGAGAGGAATTGGTACTGAAACTTTCTCTACCATATACCCCATTGGTTTCTCAAGGTTCAATGCCCCACCATGAACAATGGCTTGTGGCCGTTTTCTCTGACCCATTCCCTCTCCTTCTTTTTAGGCATCCAAGGTGTGGTGGAGTCCTATCAGAACTGCTTGCCGAAGATCCAGCTCTATGGGCCCACCAATGTGGCCCCCATCATCTCCAAGGTAGCCAAAGTTGCCGCTGAGGAGGAGAAAACCAAGGAAGCTTCAGTAAGTGAGCCTGGCCGCAGTCTTCCAAGCTCGTAATACTGTGCTCTTGTGGCCCATGGAGATGCTGAATCTGCTCCGTGGTTTAATCTTTAAGCAGTTGATCAAGGGGCTCCTTTGAGGCTCAGGTGGATCCATTTCCCCAGCGTGGGATCCACCAAGGTCACTGGTCAGGACTTCCCGGTTCTGCCTCTCTCTGCGTTGAAATCTTTGTTCTTGTTTTGTGCCTTCAAGTCATATATGACTTACGGTGACCCATATTTCAATATCTGAATCGTTCACTGTAAAGTTGTTGTGGTGCAGTAGTTTGAGGGTTGGACTGACTCTGGAAGACCGGCCATGCAAACCCATGGGTGACCTTGGGCAAGTCACACTCTCTCAGCCTCACTTTGCTGTGAAAAAACTTGACAAGAAAACATCACGAAAACCTTAGGCTTGCAACAACTTCGAGACACAGAACAACAACCAAGTCCCACCGCCACCACCAGTTCCGAATTAATTTTTCTCAGTTTGTGCAAGGCACATTTTTTCCTGAATTTCCAACGATAACGAAATGCGTGTCAAGGTTACTTGGGACACCTCGATGCATCCCTAAAAGCCCTGGGCCAGCAAAGGGGACTGTAAACTGGTTTCTCCTTCATTATTTACTCCCGCCAAGTACTCAGGGACACAAGGGACGTTCCTGTTTTCTCCTTCTCCTGGGATCTTGTCAGTGCTTTGCTTGCTAAATGCCTGAAAGCTTTGCTGCTGAGCCTATCAATTAATGACAGCGGTTAATGCATCCTTATGTGCCCAAGCTGGGCTTTGGGGCAGGGATGTGGGGCGGGAGGGAGAGACTCTGGAAATGGCATCCTTCGCGCACTTGGTCTGAGTTGGGCATGCTGAGGATGCCAACATAGAAAAACAGACCATTGTAGGCTCAGGGACATGATCCCCAGAGACTCTGCCACGTCCACTCTGCCCAGGGTTTTATCAGCAAACCGCAATGTGCATTTCCCTTTGGCCCTTCCTCCACTCCATCTTGCCAAGTCAATTGCCAGCAACCTCTCCAGTGTTTCTTGAAAGCTTTGGATAGCTGCCTCTCTTATTGCCGGGATGCTTGTATCATTAAGAACAGTCCCGTCTATGGCCAGTGTTCGTATTACAGTTGTCACTTTGCTGTATTCATTTTGTTACATTCTCAGTCATGTAGATGCTGTGTATCGGTGCCCATGGCACTTTCTGATGCTCAGGAAGCTTAATGCTCAGCAAGCATGCTTATGCAGCGTTTCTCTTCTGCCTGCCGTCCCAGCAAGGCAGCTTCACAGCATCTGTGCATGTCCACATAATAATAATAATAACTTTATTTATTTATATCCTGCCTCTCCAACAGGATTGAGGCGGTTTACAACAGTAATAAAATACATACACTACAAAAATGACTCCATTATCCCTCCCTCCTAAAACGACGTCATAATAATTCTTACATAACAATAATAAAATAAATAAGGGAGAGTGAGGGATACCCAGGTAGCATCTGGCTACATTTCCGAAGCTGGGATTAAAGAGTAGATTTTGCTGCCATGATTGGTGTCCCATGAAAAGTGTCCCATGAAAACCTACCCTCGACTTATACATGAGGTCGACTTATAGTTGAATATATACGGTCGCTCCAAATTCCTGCTTGCTGGATTTACCACTCAGAAGATAAAACAGTGTGCATTATATAAAGCCTTGCTAATTGCACATGTAACAACTCACCATTTAACCTCATTCAGGTGTTTTGGACTCTGACTTTCAGAGGTTCTTCAATCCTCCTGGCCAATGTTCAGGGATTCTGGGATCCGAACTCTGAAACATCCAGAGAACCAAAGATGGAGAACTGCTATCTTAGGCTGTTTATCCCATACTCTGTCACAAACCACACTGTTTCTCCTTCTTCCCTTCCCTCATTTATCATCCCTCCCTCTCTCTCTGTCTCTCAATCCTTGCAGCAATATTTCATCCTGCTGATCCTGACGGACGGCGTGGTGACCGACATGGCAGACACGCGAGAGGCCATTGTGCGGGCCTCGTACTTGCCAATGTCCATCATTATCGTAGGCGTGGGCAATGCCGACTTCACCGATATGCAGATCTTGGACGGCGACGATGGCGTCCTGCGTTCTCCCAAGGGGGAGCCCGTCCTGCGTGACATCGTACAGTTTGTCCCATTCCGCGAGTTCAAAAATGTAAGTCTCTCTTTCTCTTTCTTCTACACATATGCACAAACAGTTCACACTGACCCCATTGCACCATGAGTATAGTCCTGGTCCTGTTACTGTTGTGTAATGCACAGCTTCCCAAATGAAGCATCGGTGACGCCTGGCATGTGAAAAGGATTTAGGGATCTTAGTAGACCACAAGTTAAACATGAACCAACAGTGTAATGCGGCAATAAAAAATGCAGACAGGTAAAAGTAATAGTGCTACTCTATGCTGCTTTGGCCAGACCTCCCCAGTTTTGGGCACTCCACTTTAAGAAGGATATTGGATTGCATCCAGAGGAGAAGGTAATAGGTCTGGAAAGGTAGCCTTATGAGGAAAGAGTGAGGGAGTCGGTCAGAGTTGAACCTGGAGAATAAAAGACTGGGAGATGATATGCCAAAGCCATCAAATGACTTTCTCGAAAAACCTAGTTGTTGTGTGTCTCCAAGCCGTTTTTGACTTATGGCAACTCTAAGAAGAACTTACCATGATCCTTGGCAAGATGGGATTTCTTCTGGGAGTGAGAAAGGGACAATAGGTCCATGGTTTCCATGGCTGAACAGGGATTCAAACTCTGGTTGGCTATATGGCCAACACAGCCACCCCTGGATATGTTTTATTCTCGTAGTTACGGTGCCTTCGAGTCATTTCCAGGTTATGGCAACCCTAAGGCGAATCTGTCATGGATTTTGCTTGGCAAGGATTTCTTCAGAGGGGGTCTGCCTTTGTCTCCTTCTGAGTCTAGCTGGGTTTTCGTGAGATAGATTTTGAAAACTTTCTTATCCTGCTTTTTTCAGGCTTGTACTTTTTTTTAAAATCCATGCCATTGGATAGTTTTATCCCTTTTTGGGAGACAGATGGGATAAAAATCCCATGCAAGGAGGAAAAGGAGAAGGAGAGCTGGGTCTGGAGCAAGAGACCAGCCTGATGGGGATGTTCTCCCTTTTTCCAGTGTCTCACATGCCAGCATGTCTGTGCATTGCACATGCACGCACACTCACACCCAAGAGAGGAAAATCCATAGCTGGGTATTTCTGGCAGCCGGAGGCACAATCCGGCTGGGCCATTGAGAAGGCTTAATTGGCTTTGATTGTCAGTAATTTGGGCCTCGGGAGACAAGCTGTCTGTTGCTTGAGAGCCGTGAAACAGGGTTAACCCCTTCGGCCCTGGCGCCACAAGAAGATGCGCCGGAGACGGAGAGGAGGGACTAAAGGGAAAAGCGAAATAGATCGTCCCCAGGTGAAACTCTGCAGGGAGGAAAAGGAGGAGGAAGACATCTGGTCGCTCAATCCTTGCCCTGGTCACCTTCTTGAGGAATTCTCCAGGAATAATAAGGGGAAGCCTAAAAGTGCTGTTTTATCTTCTATGGATAAGTCTTGCAGGACTTTGCTCAGCTAAGGAAGCTTTGCATTATGCAACTCTCAAGCAAGAGTAAGGCAAGTCTAACCATCAGCCTCAAATGCACGTTTGTGGTCTTCCTTGTCATCCTACAAAGCCCCCTACAAATGTGCCCCAAATCACTTTTAAAATGCCACCCAGGGTGCATCTACACTGTAGAAATAATGCGGTTTGACACCACTTGAACTGCCATGGTTTCATCCTACAGAAACCTGGGATTTTGTAGTTTGGCGAGGCACCAGCACTCTTTGGCAGAGAAGGGTAAAAATCTTGTAAAACAACAAATCCCAGGGTTCCATAAAATGGAATTACAAACACTTAAACTGCATTGTTTCTAGAGTATAGATGCACCCTTTGAGTGACATTCGTTTAGGGTTCAAATGATGGCTTCCACAGTCTCCCAGCCAACTTGGTGGATAAGAAAGGGCAACCAGTACCTTCCATATCATGGGTGCAGTGATTCCTTACTGTGCTTTATTCTAGTTTTTAAAGGAGCTTTCCAATATGCTGAACCTGTTGAGGGCACAGCTGTCATATGCTGAAGCTGGTTCCAACCCAATAGGTTCACCATCTCAGCCCAATATGTGCAGTTCTTTAGACAGCTCCGTTGCAGTTGTGTCTAACTGCAAATAGAGCCAATGTGGCATAGCAGTATGAGTGCTGGACTATGACTCTGGAGACCGGCCTCAAAAACCCACTTGGCATGGAAACAACTGGCCAGCTTTGGGCAAGTCACACATTCTCAGCCTCAGGGCCTCAGCCTCTCTGAACAAATCGTGCCAAGGAAACCCTCTGATACGGTTGCTGTAAGTTGGAAGTTACTTGAAGGCACACAACAACAACAACAACAACAACAACAACAACATAATTGTGTCTAAAGCCCATTCACCTTATCCCTGAAATGGAAGCCATTAGCCATACCCAGCAAGGAGATTTCAGGAGTTCTTGTCTCAACAGTTAACTTCTCCAGACCCAGTGTGACTCTCGACTCTTTCAAACGGGAGGAATTTCTCCCAAATCCGAATGGAGCCCATTCGGATTTATGTAAATTCGCTAGTTTAGCAAATTTACATGAATCCCCATTGCGTTCGGAAGGCGTTCGGAATGTCTTCCTAGTACCCGAAAATAACCCCCCTTGCCCGAAATTGCGTGAGAACCTTTAATGCGCAATAACGCAAAACCCATGATTGCATTCGGAGTGACTTCCCTTTTGCCCGAAATTACATGAGAAGAATTAATTCGCAATAACGTGAAACCCCATGATTGCGTTCGGATTGCCCTTGGATTATACTTCCAATTTCCCACATCTGAAAGAGTCCTCTCTGGACAAAAGATCCTGGCTAACCCCTTTTCCCTTCTTTTGTCTTTCTTCCAGGCTTCTCCCACTGCCCTGGCCAAGTGTGTGTTGGCAGAGGTGCCCAAGCAGGTGGTTGAATACTACAGCTACAAGGCCTTACCACCCCGCAGCCAGAAGGGCAGCAGCACCCCTGATGCCAGCCTGAACTCGCCTCAGTGATGAGGGTCTTCCCCTGGTTGGGACCCCCGACTACGTTGTCTGTCTTCCCATCATCTGCCAACTCATCCCGTCCCCCCAGTGAAGCCATGGAAGGGAAAGAGTGAGCGCCAAGCACTGCCAGACGCACTCATGGTTTCTCCCGTGAGCATTGACTGCTAGAACCGCCAGAGGAGACCAGGAGCTCTGGGTTGGTGACCCTCACCATAAGGCCTGCAACGCCATCCTCGTGTGCCCCCTCTGCAGCACAGTGGCTGACCAGTATTGGCCCCACAAGAAGCCAACAAAGTGTCCTGGGTGTCCGTCTCTCCAGAGGGAAGCAAGTGTAGGACACATGTACACCCCACAGACAGCTTTGTGAATGGCATGCTACTGATGTCAAGTTGGGAGATGTATTTGAAGCCTAAATGGAGGGATCCCACTCCTGTGTCAGAGAAAGGAGCAAAAGAATAGACAGGTGGCATTCCTTGTATTGGTCTGGAGGACAGGGACTGCAAGGTCTGGAGGACAGTGAATGCTTTATTGGCCCTTGTGGTCTCTTCCAACTCTGATTCTATGATTCTATAAGGAAGGAGGTGGTCGGCTGCAATGAATTCCTGCCCCAGCAGGGGATTGGACTAAGCAGCCCTTGGGGGTCCCATCCATCCATCTATCCATCCATCCATCCATCCATCCATCTTTCATGTTATTTATACCCCACTTTGCCCCCAAGCTGAGACCCAAGGCTGCTTACGGAGTAGGCGGCTACAACTTTTATGATTCTGTGACATGGTGCCAAGAGAACCTGCACCCAAATAGGAGGAAGCCATGGAAGTAGTGGGTCGAAGAGGGCAGAAGGGAGGCTGGAGGGGCCAGGAGGAATGAGCAACACACAAACACACACTATACTCACACTGCTGCACACACAAACCTTGCTCCCTGCATTGTGCCGCAATTCCTCCACTGCTGATGAAGTTGGTTCTGCCTCGCCAAGAAACCGGAGTGTCCTGTCCTGGGATTTTTGCTGGTGGAAAGACCCCTACATTTATTGAAGATGAGAGGATCTGAAGAAGCCCTCAGGACCTCCTTAGGACCATGCAAACTCCCCAGAAGTCCAGACTTCTCCACTGCTCCTTTGCCCTTTCCAGTGGGGAGACACACGTACCTTTCCTTGCTTCTGCTGAGTGACTAGTTAGATCCATATTTTATCCCTTTGCAGAAATTGCCTGGGAGGGATGTGGCATTGCAGGAGCGTGAGGACGGGGTGCCATTGCTTCTTGCCATGGTGCAGGGGGCATGGCCATAGCCAATAGGAGGATCCCATCTGCATTGCTGTTGCACTTGTGTCCCTTCTTCCCTCCCCATCCTGTGCACGAAGCCACTTGGGCAGTGTTTCCGGAGTCCAGCTCTGGCTCTTTTCTCCATGTGGTCCGTGGTCGTCTTTCACTGTGGTGTTGTCGTTCGCCTAAGGTTTGCATGACTGACCTCCTGTTCTTGATGTACTAAGGGAAGCAGCCAAATAAAAGGAGATGTTGTGTTTCCTTGAGCTCTGGACCTTTTTGATGGGGAAAGGTAACTGTACTGGTGGCACAACATGGTGTAAGTACAGCAGCGTAAGTACAGCAGCGTAAGGTTGCTCAGAGCCAGCAGGTTTTGTCTGGGATCCTATAGGTGTCTTACATATGCGTAGGTTTCCTACAGAAATGGCTAGACGGTTTTGTCGAGTTTACAATGACCACGTTGCAGAAGCAGAGTTGGGCATGGATGTGCAGTCTGCCTGGGAGCACATAGTGTCCTGATGCCCCTGTGCTTTTGGTTATGCATTTCATTGCACATCTGGTGCCTTGGTTCAGTTGCACAATCTTGCCATTCAACACAAAGGTTATAGTCCAGTGCTCAAACCACTGCACCATGCCGGCTCACCTCGCCATGATGGTTCCCTTCAAATTCTGCTCCCGGACTTTCCATCAGTTGTGTGTACGATATAGGAAGCGATAGGATTGCCCATTTAGCTGCAATAGCTGTCTGGTTCAGCCCAGTGGTGCCAATTAAAGATGAAAAGCAGAAACCTCATAATAGAGGCTGAGGCTGGAGTCTATTCCAGGAAATAATGTGCTAAAGAAAACCCACAGGCAGCCATTGATGCCTCCTTCAGATCTCCCGTCTTGCCTTTCTTTCACTTTGACCAAACCAGGAACAGATGGGGAACTGTTTGCATAGGACGGGATGCATAAAAAGATCTTGAAACTCGGCTCAGAAGATATTCCTGCCTTCAAAAATATTTAAAATGGCAGGATGTATTCTTGTATAGTTTCCCAAAAAAAATTGTAGCAGCTTTAGGGCCAAGGCCAGACTGTGCACACTCCCTTCCGCATGGCTGCATCTTGTCAAGTTACCAGAACATGCCCAAGTAAGACCAGCACATTACAGAGCCCATGGCGCCATATCCCCACCCATGGCTGCCTCTGTAAGAATCATTGTGACACATGGAAAAGAACAAGAGGTTGGCTGAGTCTGATTCCAAGGTTGTCCTTATCTGTGACCAGAGGAGAAGTTTGATGGGAGCTGATGTGGGGAGAGTGTTGGGCTAGGACCATGGAGTCACCGCTTCCAATCTCCTCTCTGTCAAGAGGCTCACTTGGTATAGAATCATAGAGCTGGAAAGACTCCAAAGGCCATCCAGTCCAATCCACTGCCGTGCAGGAATGCACAGTCCAAGCACTCTCTGTGATAGATGGCCATCCAGCGTGTTTAGAAGCATCCAAAGAAGGAGGCTCTCCCACTGTCGAACATCTCTTACCATCAGGAAGTTCCTCCTAATAATGTTCAAGTGGAATCTCTTCCTGTAGCTTGCATCCATTGCTCCATGTTCTAGTCTCTGGAGCAGCAGAAGACAAGCTTTCTCCATCCACAATATGACATCCCTTCAGATATTTAAACATGGCTATCATGTCCCCCCTTAACTGTCTCTTTTCCAGGCTGAACATACCCAGCTCCCTAAGTCTCTCCTCACAGGGCTTCATGGTTTCCAGACCCTTCACCATTTTGGTGGCCCTCCTTTGGACATTGCTCCAGCTTCTCAACATCCTTCTTGGATTGTGGTGCCCAGAACTGGATGCAGCATTATTCCAGGTGAGGCCTGACCAAAGCAGAATAGAGTGGCACTATTACATCCCTCCACCTAGACACTATACCTCTACTGATGCATCCTAGAATTGCATGTTGGACTAATTGTAGTCTCTCAGCATAGTTGTTCATAGATGCTGATGTTGGGTTTATGAAATGGGCGAACCATGGCAGAGCTCCTACATCAGTGGGCACAGGATTAACCTCCACCTGGGAAACCATCCTTTCATTTTGCCATGCAATCGTTGCGTTCAGTAGTAGCATTGTGCAATTGAACCAAGGCAGTCAACTGAATGTGGAATCAAATGTGCTTGTACACCTTTGTGCAACTTGCATATCTGCATATAAATTGGCAAGACTCTGCTTCTGCAAATTTGAACTGAATGCAGATGTTCTGCTGTAAAAAAAGTAATGCAGTGGTTTTCAACCTGTGGGTTGCGACCCCTTTGTGGATCGAATGACCCTTTCACAGGGGTTGCCTAAGATCATAGGAAAACACATATTTCTGATGGTCTTAGGAACAGAGACGAAAATAATTTTATGGTTGGGGATCACCACAACATGAGGAACTGTATTAAGGGGTCGTGGCATTAGGAAGGTTGAGAATCACTGATGTAATGGCTTGGGCTGGGAAATATATATATGCATAAGACAACAACAGGATTCCATGTATGCAGCTCCTTGGAGGAAAAGCGAATTGTGCAAATAATAAAATAATTAAAGTAGAGAGTAAGTCCCCTCACCTCCACTGTCATGGGCCCTTAGCTGGTTTTTTGAAATTGACATGGAAAGGGAAGATTGATAGTCACATGGGGCTTTGAAAGCCCATTGCCTTTTAATGACTAGGCATTTTGCTCAGCCGATGCATTTGCTGATGGAGCCCACACGGAGACTGCCTTTGCGCCAGCTGCAATAATGTGGATCTTCATCTGCTGGAGACCTATCTCTGGGCCTCGGCAGATCAAAGAATGCCTTTTTGATTTGCCTTGATTGCCTCTCCCCTTCCTTTTTATGCCTTCCATCTCCTTTGATAAACTTCTCCTGCTCCAGACCGACCTGTGCATTTTGCACCGATTATGTTCGACACGGCTCCTTTTGATTACAGCCGGCACACCAGCGCAGAAGGGAAGGGGGCTCTAATTCAATCACCAATTCTGTGCGAGGGAAAGGCTGTTTCATCACACTTGCTGAGTAAACGCTAGGCTAAATAATGGGAGCATTAGCGCTCGAGGAGAACGTTGAATGCCGTTTGAATATAGGCATCATCAAGGCCCTCTGCGTCTCATCATCATAATTTCTGGAAAGAAGCAAGGGAGTGTGTGTGTGTGAGAGAGAGGGGCGGGTGGAGGAGAAAGGTTTTTTGTGTCACACATTCCTTTTTTGTGCAATACATTTCAGGATCCTGGACAGCACATTTCCATCCGCACATTGTGTTTCATTACCATGGGCAGAACAAGAAGTACAGCACCATAGCCTTCTACTATGGATATGATCTCCAACACAATGCCTCTCACAAGATTTTTAATTTTTTTAGAGTGTGCCTATAAAAACAGGGTCCAGCATGACCTAGTGGTCTGAGCATTGGACTGTGACTCTGGAGACCAGGGTTCGAATCCCCGCTCAGCCATGGCAAACCCACTGGGTGCTCTTAGGCAAGTTGGACTCTCTCAGCCTCAGGGGAACAAATCCTGCCAAGAAACCTCCGTGATACATTTGCCGTAGAGTTTCAAAAAGTCAAAAATGTCTTGAAGGCTCACAACAACAACCATAAATACGAATCCCCAGCAGTTACAAATCATAAGTCAAGCTTGGGTGTGTGTTGTGTGCCTTCAATTCATTTCCAACTTATGGTGACCCTATCATGGGGATTTCTTGGCAAGATTTGTTCAGAGTGGGGATACCGTGGCCTTCCCCTGAAGCTGAGAGAGTGTAACTTGCTCATAATCCAACGGGTTTCATAACCGAGCTGGGAATCGAACCCTGATCTCCAGAGTTGCTGTCCAATGCTCAAACCACTATGACATGTTGACTCACAAACTTACAGTCCCATAACCAGAATGTCAGTCAATCTTTTAGAATGAATCATGCTGTTTTCGTGACGTGTCCAAAACATAATAGCTTCGGCTTAGTCATTTGGCTTCTAGTGAGAATTCAGGCATGGCTTTCGTATTGATTCACCCTTTGCGTTTATCTTTTTGGCAGTCAATAGTATCTGCAGCACCACATTTCAAAAGAGTTGATTCTCAATCCATCAGCTTTCGTCACTGTCCAACATTCACAACCGCACATAGACACTAAAAATATGACGGTCTGGAATTACAATATTGTGTTGTTGCAGAGAAAGACCGCTTCCGAGAAGCAAAGCCTCAGGTAGGTTCAAGATTCCTGCAAAACAGCCTCCGAGCTGAATGTTCAGCGTTAGCAACAAAGGAGGGAGAAAAAAGGCATCTGTCTTCCCCACCTGATCCCCCACGCACCCCAAATCCTCCCCCAGCAAAGAAGACGGGCTTTCGCTACAAAGCATCTCTATTCAACAGGGACGGCGTGATTATTTCTGACTGTCGGGGATAATTGCTCAAATTGTTCTCACAATAAGTGGGCCTTGAAGCGAGAGGCTTTCATGCTGACAGGGATGGAGCTTGATGGGAAGGCACCTGCTGCAGCAGAGAAGAGGCCTGCGCATGCATGCACGCACGCATGGACCCCATGTGGCTCCGGCGAAAAGGATGGATTGAGAGATTTCCAGCTGGTCAACCGAGCCAACTCTGCCTCGGTTGCTGAATGTCTTCTGGTCTCTGGCCTGGATCTGTAGGAGATGCTGCGGACACATGGGGTGCGTGCATGGTCCATTTCGCAGAAACGAATCACCCCACGGTAGCTTTCCACACTCATTGGCACACATGCGGACAAGCAGAGAGAGTGAGAGAGAGAGGTTGGGAAACTGGGAAGGAAAGAGCTCGCCCCAGACCCAGAGAAAGGAGTATGCAGAGAGATCTTAGAGCACCTTTGAGACTAACTGAAAGAAAGAAATTGGCAGCATGAGCTTTCCTAGACTTCAGTCTACTTCCTCAAATGCGTTCCAGAGAAAGGAGGAGTGCAATGTAGCAATTACCCCAAAAAACAATCATACAGTCTTCTAGATGTGACCAACCGAAATGCACAATATACTTGTTGCAAGCTTTCAAAGCTCCACCGATTGCAACAAGTATATTGTGCATTTCCTTTGGCCAATAAAGGTATCGCTGTTTGGTGGATTTTTGGTTGAATTTACTAAATGGCCAACACGGCTGTCCCCTGCATGTCTCCTAGATAGGGTTGAATTGCAACTCCCAGCAGCCCTAGCGAACGCAGCCAAGGAACGCAGGGAATTGCAGTCCAAAACCTGAAAGGATGCAACTTCCAGTCTTGCCCTTTGAAGGCCACATTCAATTCCAGAGACGTTCTTGGTGGGAGAAGCCAACAATGCCGGCATATTTTAAAGCTTAAAGCAATTGCTGCCAATACCTAGGTCTTAGGAATGGCATTTCAGTGCCATAAAATTGTGCAAACTCTCCACACGAAAGCTGGGAAACCATGAAATGATTGAGTTACGGAGACTTTCCATCTAGGAAAGTCCAGAGGGCTAGATTTGACTCCAGATCTTAGATACCTGTTTTGTCATTTTCTGGAAAGGAAAATGTCCTCACTTGCCGTGAGTTCAGGGAATGGGTAGAAAGAGTAATGTCCATCTATTGATTTACAGATCAACCAGGAACATTATCGTGATTTTTTTAGTAACAGAAATATCTAACATCTAATCTGAGCCAACATGGTATAGTGGTTGGAGCGCTGGACTACAACTCAGGAGGCTAGGGTTCAAATCCCCACTTAGTCAGGAAAAGCCATTGGATGGCCTTGGGTAAGTCACACTCTCTCAGCCTCGGAGGAAGGCAAAGGCAACCCCCCCTCCAAACAAATCCTGCCAAGAAAACCCTTAATGCTGCCATAAGTTGGAAAATGAGTTGAAGGCACACAACAACAAAACTAACAAGCTGGGTTTTTATTATAGCAGGAGGATCACCTGAAGCGATTTGGTGTTTGTTTTTTGTAGGTTTTTCGGGCTGAGTATATACGAGGAGGTATCCAAAGGTTTTTATGATCACTTTTTTTAAAAGATTGACAAAGTTTGTTTTGATTTGTAGTTGTTAACTTATCTCTATGTAGTCATTATCTAGATTTATACATTTTTCCCAGCGTATCTTGACCCTCCGAATACCTGATATTGTAGAAGTTTGCGTAGATATTGTAGAAGATTGCGCCTTACAAGGGGGCATCATAAAGTAATAATTATCACCGGGAAGTTATTATGGCATATTGATGAAATTTGGTCAGTGTCCTCATTGGTCCCTAAGGGCACGTTGCTGAAAAAAATCAGCTCATTGTGTCCTTTATTTTTGTGACTGTCTCTGCCAGAAGTGACTAAAGTGTAAAATCCTCATCAGGCGCAATCTACAGACTTCTACAATTTCAGGTATTTGGAGGGTCAAGATACGCTGGGAAAAATGTGTCTATCTGGATGGTGACTACATAGAGATAAGTTAACAACTACAAATCAAAACAAACTTTCTGTCAATTTTTAAAAAAGCTGATCATTAAAACTTTTGGATACCCCCTCGTGTGTGTGTGTATGTATATATGTGTATGCCGGTGAAATGTCAGGAATAAACTCTTTTAGAACATGGCCACTTAGCCCAAATATATATACCCAACTCTCTTCCATGCCAGCGTTCTCTGAAGATGCCAGCCACAGATGCTGGCGAAAGGTCAGGAATAAACTCTTCCAGAACATGGCCACCTAGCCTAAAAAAACCCCACAAAAAACTATGGATGCTGGCCATGAAAGCCTTCGACTTCACAATTTGGTGTCGCCTGTAATGGATGTAACCTCCGGCAGTTGTGGGTTTGATAAGACGACCCTTGGGGTCCCTTCTAACTCTATAATCCTCTTGGTCCTGCAGAGTCCCATCGAACTGCTCCAACCTGCATCATGTGCAACCTGCCCAACACAAACACACAAACACACAGAGACGCACACGTTCCCTTCTGCTGCTTTGTGCAAACCTATCCACCCGTCTGTGTCCATCGAGTGCCTCCTGTTAAAGTTGGGAAGGAACGGAGAGAGGAACAGTCTGTTGCTGAAAGATGCACATCATCATCATCATCACCATGATCATCACAATTCCTTTTGCTTCTGCACACACACACACACACACACACACACACCAGCCCCCCCAGATCAATCTGGTACAGATTCCTATATTTATAGCTCCTGATTCATCTCCGTATAAAGAGGGATAATAGACGTCACCATAGTAACTCCTCTGCCTGATGAATTTCACGCCGGAGCCGGTCCTTCAGATGGAAGCAGATGTTTCTTGCAGAATCAGAGGGCGAACCAGAGACTCCCTCTGGGGCCACTAACCCTGCCATGTGGGCCACCTCAAACCCGGCTCTCTTTCTCCTGGCAGCGGCCTCCAATTCCATTCGTGCCCTGGCTCACCTTTCTGAACCAGCCAAGGACTCTGCCTTCTTACCCGGCGTAAAGCCAGGACTGTTAAAGTGGCATCGAACTGACACAACTGTCTTGCGTAGACACATCTGCTGTCTTACTCAAATGGCTTGTTCTTGTTGCGTGCCTTCAAGTTGTTTCTGACTTATGGCAACCCTTTGAGAGCCAGTTGGTGTAATGGTTTGAGTGTTGGACTATAATGATAATAATAAATTTATTTATATCCCACCTCTCCCGGAAGATTACAATCACAAAATACATTAATAACAGTATAAATGACTCTGGAAACTAGGGTTTGATTCCCAGTTGTTGTTGCTGTTGTATTTATCTATAGAGCCTGTGTGGTTTGAGCGTTGGGCGATGACTCTGGAGACCAGGGTTCAAATCCCAGCTCAGCCATGAAACCAACTGCATAACCTTGAGCAAGTCGCACTCTCTCAGCCTCAGGAGAACCCAATGGCAAACCTCCTCTGAAGCAATCTGGCCAAGAAAACCCCACGATAGGGTCACCGTAAGTCGGAAAGGCACACAACAGCAACAATAACAAAGGCGACTGTGGGCTTTTCTTGGAAAGATTTGTTCAGAAGAGGTTAGCCATGGCCTTCCCCTGTGGCTGAGAGTATGTGACTTGCGCAAGGTCTCCCAGTGGGTTTCATGGCTGAGCCGGGATTCGAACCCTGGTCTCCAGAGTCATCGTCCAATGCTCAAACTGCTATGCCATGCTGGCTCTATAGATAAATATAACAACAACAATAATAATTTCTTTCTAGCTGCTATCCAGTGTATGGAAACGCAACGTCCGGCTGCGAAAGCAAGCAGTGGCCTCATCCTCAGGCAATGTCAGGGTTCAATAACCCAAATTTGCAACACCATTTGCTGGCCCCAAAGGCTAACTCACCTCCTGGCCCAGCCGTGCCACTTTCCTGCTGCCAGCAAAGGATCTTGTGCCAAAGGATTATTGGGGTTAAGTAGGAAATCGATACTAAATGGATGGATGCAGCTGATGCTGCAGGAAAAAAGAAAGGCTCTTCTCCATTCCTTCCTTCCTTCCTCGGCTCCAGATGCATTGCAAAAAGAAAGGAGTGAGATGGGGATCCAGGTAGGATAACATTTACTATTTACGTACCTCTTTATTGAATAAGTCTCCAGACCATTTGGAAAAAAATACATAACAAACAACCAAAAACATACATAGTTAAACCTTACATAAAAAGAAATCTCTATAAAATGTAAAATATTTGGCTCTGATCACACTCCTCGTGTAAATTGTAATTTGCACAACAATCTAATAATAATAAAACTTTATTTATATCCCGCCTCTCTGTCAATGACAATCGAGGCAGCTTGCAAGTTAAAAATTACATATTTACTACTCTTCTACTTCTTTCTTCCATAGAATAGCTGCTTGCACTGCAAGCAAGGCAACCCTAAGAGTTTATAAAAGGCTCGGCACCTTGCAAAAACAGAGACGACTTACTTTCATCACCCCTTTCCCTTAAATTTCTGAGGATGGGCGCTAGATATTGCTCTCTAATACCATCGTATAATTGACAGATAAAGTGCAAGTTCTTGGACTTTAGATGCTCCAGATATAGAGAGTCTGTCAAGAAAAGGGATCCCCTGTAATCTTCCTTGGGTCACCTTTGAATCCATTCACTCAAAGCAAAGGTTCATTTAATATTTTAAAAGAAAGTTCAGTATGCAATGGTGTAGTGGTCTGAGTGTTGGACTTTGGACCTTATCAGACAGGAGGAATTTCTCTTTATTGCGAACGGAGCCAATCTGAATTCATGTGAACTCGCTAGTTTAGCGAATTCACGTGAATTCCAATTGTGTTTGGAATACGTTCAGAATGACTTCCCATTACCCAAAAATGACCCCCCATTGCCCGAAATTGCGTGAGATGCTTTAATACACGATAACGTAAAACCCCATGATTGCGTTCGGAATGACTTCCCTTTTGCCCGAAATTGTGTGAGATGCTTTAATACGCAATAACGTAAAACCCGTGATTGCGTTCGGATTGCCATTGGATTATACTTCCAATTTCCAACATCTGATAAGGTCCTAAGAGAGACCAGGATCCGAATCCCAGCTCAGGCATGAAACCCACTGGGTAACCTTGGGCAAGTCACACTCTCTCAGCCTCAGAGGATGTCCATGGCAAACCTCTTCTGAGCAAGTTGTGCCAAGAAATCCCCCTGATAGGTTCACCATAGGGTCACTATAATAGGAAACAACATGAAGGCACACAACAAAGACAAATGCAAAGGGATCTTCTTGCAACTTTGAGACTACCCTCCAAGATGCTACAAGAAAGATCCTTCTTCCCTTTACATTCTTGTTTTAGAAGACTCATTCATTCCTGTTGTTCATCAGACTGTTGTGGGTGGAGGGTGATTCACAGCCCCAAATCCTCTTTTTTTAAAAAGTAATTCATTTCATTGTTTTTCCATTGTTCATTATGTTTCTATTCTTTTTCTTTTTAATCGCTTGGGATTATTAAGTGGGTGGCACGAAACCTGGAATATTCCAAACATCCCCCTACAAAACACCTTTTAAAAGTAACATTTAAAAAAGGAACTAGGGCACTACTTAAAAAAGGACCTTATCAGACATTGGAAATTGGAAGTATAATCTAATGGCAATCCGAACGCAATCATGGGGTTTCACTTTATTGCGAATTAAAGTATCTTACGCAATTTCGGGCAAAAGGGAAGTCATTCCGAACGCAATCATGGGTTTTACGTTATTGCGAATTAAAGCATCTCACGCAATTTTGGGCAATGGGGGATCATTTTTGGGTAATGGAAAGTCATTCTGAATGCATTCTGAACACAATTGGAATTCATGTAAATTTGCTAAACTAGCAAATTCACGTGAATTCAAATTGGCTCCAATTGGCTCCATTCGCAATAAAGAGAAATTTCTCCCATCTGATAAGGTCCAAAGAAACTAGATCTTAAGGAAGCTACAGTTTTGTACTATTCTTTCCAGAATCCCCTTGCACTGACAGATGTTCATACTTGCTACTTTTGTGATGCCACTTTGGCCGCATCTGCACTGCAGAATTAATGCAGTTTTGACACCACAGTTTTGACTGTCACGGCTCCATGCTGTGGAATCCTGGGATTTGTAATTTGCTCTGGCACCAGATTCCAAATGCCTTCCCCTAAACTGTAGATCCCAGGATCTGAAAGGATATTGCCATGGCCCTTAAAGCAAAGCTATAATCTGTGAGCGAAAGAAAAGGAAGATGGAAGAGGCTGGATGTCAGCCAAGGACCCCTGGGTTTGCATGGCTATTATTATTATTATTATTATTATTATTATTAATGTTTATTTATATAGCACCATAAATCTACATGGTACTTTACAGACATCGGAGTTTATCGCACTGGGGCAAATTTTGGCATTAAAGAGAGATTAAAGCGCATTTAAAGCACCCTGCAAACAAAGCAGAAATGGCAAGTCATTGCACGAATGATTATCACACACAATTGCACAAATAAAGCAATATCGGAAATGCATTGTCGCTCAAATCCTGAAAGTAAAAAGATGCGTGTTAATGCTTCTTTGTGACAAATCGTTCCGTGCAGTTATGCCATTTTCCTGGGACATTCACGGGATAAACTCCCGATCTCCTTCGTGTGATAAACGCCATCATAAAATCAGCACATGACCTGCCAATGGCGTACAATCTAAAAAGGCGTAAGATAAAAAAGATAATAATAAATACCGTGATCGGACTAGGTATCTCATTAAAATACAACTATAGCTATCAAACAGATAATATGTTAACCATCTAGTTGAGCAAAAAACAATATCAAATTGCAGTTTGAAATGCTTCCAAGGACTCTTTCACACTGAAGGAATTTCTCCCAACTTTGAATGCAGCCAATGCAAATTCACGTGAATTCACTTGTTTAGCAAATTCACGTGAATCCCCATTGCATTCGGAAGGCGTTCGGAATGACTTCCCATTACCCGAAAATGACCCCTCCTTGCCCGAAATTGCGTGAGAAACTTTAATTCGCAATAACGTGGAACCTAGGATTGCATTCGGAGTGACTTCCCTTTTGCCCAAAATTGCGTGAGAAGCTCTAATTCGCAATAACGTGAAACCCCAGGATTGCGTTTGGATTGCCCTTGGATTATACTTCCAATTTCCCACGTCTGAAAGAGTCCCAAGAATAAGCAAGGCCCTAGTTCTTAAATCTGGAGAGTCTCTTTTGGGGAGGGTCTCTGGAAAAAGGGCCCATGTGCTCTGCAATCGTGTTTCCGCTCCCTGGCTGCTTAATCGCTCCCCGCAATTAGCAATGTTTTGTGTCTCTCTGAGCACAGCTGGCATCATGCGCTGTGGCCGGACTCACAATACGGTGCCAGCCATCTCCTCCCATGGCAGAGGGACGGGGAGAAGGACTGGAATCGGGGAGGCCAGCCGTGCAAAAGAAAAATGCTTTAAAAAATGGAGGGGAGGATGCTTAGGTTGCTAAATCAGGACTAGCCCAGGCTTCTGAGATTTTGGGTCTGAAACCCGAACCCGAGGGACAATCTCTTCCGAAGTTAAGAGAGGTGCAGGTGCAGGTGTCTCATGGCTGACATCTTGAGATGTTGTGATGTTGTGATGATGGTCGTCATGGTCATCGTTGTTATTTGTATTCCATCCTCTCCCCAAGACGGAGACTCAAGCTTACATGCACACTAAAAAGATTACAATTAAGAACATAGGACTCTTTCAGACATGAGAAATTGGAAGTATAATCCAAAGACAATCCAAACGCAATCATGGGGTTTCACGTTATTGCGAATTAGAGCTTCTCACACAATTTCGGGCAAAAGGGAAGTCACCCCAAATGCAATCATAGGTTTCATGTTATTGCGAATTAAAGCATCTCACGTAATTTTGGGCAAGGAGGGGTCATTTTCAGGTAATGGGAAGTCATTCCGAACGCCTTCCGAACGCAATGAGGATTCACGTAAATTCGCTAAACAAGCGAATTCACGTGAATTCGCATTGGCTGTATTTGAAGTTGGGAGAAATTCCTCCCGTGTGAAAGAGTCCATAGAAAACTCAATGAAACCGTCAACCCATTGCACAATGGGACAATCAGCAAACATGTCGGTGGAAGCACTTAACTATGTGGATAGAGGTTTAGATGGCTCAAAAACCAGCTTCGTTTATATACCGCTTCATATTGCCTAAGGAGTGTCTAAGCGGTTTACAACTGTAAGCTACTTGCCCCCCAACAATCTGGGTACTCATTTTAGCAACCTCCTTGGAAGAATGCAAGCCTGAGTCCAGCTTGAGCCCTTTTGCTGGTCTTGAACTCACAACCTTATAGTTTTGAGCGAGTGGCTGCAGGACAGGCATTGAACCGCTGGGCCACCAGGACTCAAACCATCACAATCAAAAAATTAAAAACCACAAAAAATTAAGTCGATTTATCCATGGGTCAATGCAAGTACTGTACTTTAACTCTTATTTTTTAAAAAGGAATCCTCCCCTGGTGAAAGGCAAGAGCATAATCTGTCCTGGAAGCACTGACCTCCTCTATTCTCTCATCCATCCAGCCTTTATTATGAGCACAAAGAGTTATGCCTGCTAGAATTTTAAAAGTTATTTGGCACCATTTTCCTTTGCTTTCTTCTTCATTGATGGCCTTCGTTACATGACTCTAAGTTTTGCCCTTGACTTATCCAAGGGTCATATCAAAATCCATAATTTTGGCCCCAAAGCCTGCCTTCGGCTTATACACGAAGTCGACTTTTAGTCAAGTTTTTGGACCATCGTGCAGCATGTGGGACTTTGTCTCCTTTTCCTCTTCAAACTATTACACCACCCTGGCTCCCCGCCAAACAGTCAAAATATAATTCAACGGCCAACTGAAACTGAAAGAAATTCCAAAAAAGTATCCATTGAAAATCAAGAAATACAGACAATGCAATGCATTACTTATTATTATTATTATTTATTTTATAATATGCTGCCTTTCTCCCAGGACAGGACCCAAGGCGGCTTCCAGAACAACAAATTTAAGACATTTGGAAAACATTACAATACATTACTTTGGGCCCTTGGTGTCTGCTGGAGTTTGGTTCCAGAACCTCAAGATTTTGGTATCCATGGATGCTCAAGTCCCTTTAAATATAATGGCATAGTAAAATGGTGTCCTTGATACGAAATGGCAAAATCGAGGTTTGCTTTTTGGAATATATATATATATATATATATATCAAGCCGTGGGTGGTTGAATGTGTGGATAAGGAATCAGTGAATATGGAGGACTAACTATATTAGAAGCCTTTTCTCCACACAGTTCCCAAACTGTACGGAGTAAAGACAACGAAGTCTTCTCCTGAGGCTGGAAAGACCCTACAAAGTTGACCAGTCTCGCCTCGCAAGGAAGGGAGTTGTAGAGCATGGAAGCAACCACCCCAAAGACCCCGGACCCAAGCCGTATTGGACTTTGTAGGTCAAAGTCAGCCCTTGGTATTGTGCCCACAATTCTCTGTCTAAGTGCTAGTCAGTGGAAGCATATTAAATATGCATATATTTAAATAAATTAATGCAGGCTACTGGGTAAATGGCTGTTCTCCCCCAAACCTTGAGGGTGAACGGACATATTTTGGAGAGGAGACGCAAGCGCTAGAAGGGGGTCTAAGGAAGTCAGGAGACTGAGAAAAGTATCCCTAAAGAACTTAGGTGGCTTGGGATTAATACGAAAGAAGAGATGTCATTATGTCCTATGGTAACCAGCGTGGTGTAGTGATCTGAGCATTGGACTAGGAACTCTGGAGACCAGGGTTCGAACCCTGGCTCAGCCATGGAAATCCACTGGCTGACCCTGAGCAAGTCACACTCTCTCAGCCTCAGAGGATGGCAATTGCAAACCCCCCTCTGACGAAACTTGACAAGAAAACTCCATTATAGGTCCACTGCCTTAGGATCGGTCGGAAACAATTTGAAGGTCCGCAACAAGAACAGCAAAGAAATTAAGCACCAAGCTACTCTCTTTGGGCCTCTGGAAAAGGGACCCACATCTGCAAAGCAGCCGTGGGGTGCAGCCCCAGCTTCCCCGAGCTGCCCTCTGCCCCTTCTTCTTCTTCTCCTTCTCTTTTTCTTTCTCCTTCTCTTTCTCCTTCATGATATCCTTTGCAAGCCCAACTCAGTGCTACTTAGCTGTCAGTCCAGAGAGATGCTGAGCTCCTGCTTGCAAAGCCGGAGGGTCTCCCCGGGGAGGTGATAAGCACTTTGCTCCTGTAAATAAATGGAGGGATGTTTAATTCAATCCCGGGGAAATGAATCTTTAAACACCAGCTGCACTTCGTCGCCATTACTTTTTCATGATGTCCTTCCCGGCCAAGGGGGCGAGGACGGGGAATCCCAGGAGATGGGGGGCAAAGAGGGGCACAGGTTTTTGTATGTGTGTGTCTTTCGGTCTGTGCGGCCATGTTCGAGAAGGGTTTATTCCTGACGTTTCAGCAACATCTATGGCTGGCTTCTGGTGTGCAGGAATAAACTCTTCCAGAACATGGCCACATAGACCGAAAAACGCACAAAAACTATGGATGCCAGCCGTGAAAGCCTTCGACTTCACAAAGAGGGCCGTGTTTATGTCTCTCTGCATGTGTACATACATACCTGACAGTAAGAGCTATTTGACAGTTTAAGACAATGCCTCAGAAAGTGACGGAGTCTCCTTTCTTGGAGGTTTTTCAACAGAGGCTGGATGGCCATTTGTCCTGGGGAGAGCTTGGACTGGATGGCCCTTGGTGCCATGCGCTTAACGTTGGCTGTGAGAAAAGCGCTATCCCTTCCAGAAGCATCCAAAAGCCCTAGAGCATCCATGTCAAGCCCCAAGGCACAGACTGCACCACTTCATGTTTGTCAGACCACTGCACAACCCTAGCTCTAGAAATGCATACACAATATGCCAACTCCAGTATTGTGTCAGAACCCAAGGCTTGGAAAGGTTACCATCTTGGAGTACAACTCCCAGGTTCCTCCAGCCGACATAATCCAAATAATATAAATGTAATGCCAAATACCATATATACTCATGTATAAGTCTAGAAATTTAGGTTAAAAAATTGATCCAAAAAACCTGAGCTGACGTATCCATGGGTCAATGTAAGCACTGTACTTGAACTCATACATATATATATTTATAAAACCATCTGGTGGGGAAAAGCCCTGGAAGCACTTGACTCTTGTCTACTCTCTCATCTATCTAGCCTTAGTATGAGTACAAATAGTTATGCCTGCCGGAATTTTATAAGTTCTTTAGCACTGTTTTCCTTTGCTTACAATCCTTCATTCCATGCTCCTAAGTTTTACCCTTGACGTATCCATGGGTCATAGCAACATCCATAAATTTGGCCCCAAAACCTGCCCTCGACTTATACATGACATCGACTTATAGTCAAGTGCGTGCGATATTTAAAGTCAGTTGCATCCCTGAAAGATTCTCCGTTTAATACAAGGGAAGCATGACACTCCTCAGGTATTTCTGCAATGCATCCAGTGTAGCCGACGGTGACGGATGCTGGGAGTTGCCATCCAAGCCACGACAGATTTGCTTCCCTGTTTCCAAGATAAACGCAAAGCTACGAAATCTGTCCCCGGCGGGCTACATCCATGTAGAAAACCCACCTCACACCGTAACTCTTTTTGACGGGTGCTTATTTTAAAAGAAATAAAACCCATCTCCGCAAATCCGACAGGCTGTCACGCGCCCTTCCAAGGTGGGAAGAAGACTTTGTTTTATGGCAAGGCCTAATCCGGAGAAGAAGGATCAAAGGGACGGCCCAAACTTCTGGATTTCGGGAGGTCTCGGGAGCTTCCAATCCCTCCGGCTCCTCTCCATCCTCTGCCTTCACTTCTCCGCTTTCTGCTGACAAAGAAAGGGGGGAAAAACCTTGCACTAACTCAATTTTTCTAAGCGGTCCTTTTCCTCCCTCTCTGTGCCTCTATTTCCCAATGCTAACACTTCTATATCCAGATGAAAAACTTTGCTGTGATTTACCCAACAATTTCCCCCTTTCTCCAAAACACCTTTCTCCGCAGCGCCGCAGATCACTTCACCTTCCCCGAACTATGCCTCGTTTTGGAGTCCTTTGCTCTTATGGGGTTTATCCCTTTTGTTCAGCTTCACAATCCCTCATTTGTTTCACTCGCACACTTTTATAATCTCGCCGCAACACCTGGTCCTTACCCATTCACAGAACCATAAAGCTGGAAGCGGCCACAGAGGACAGCTATTCCTTCTGCCATGCAGGAATCCACAATTTATTAACAATTATTAGCGTTACAGTATTCCTCATCACGGTGTTGGTTTGAGCATTGGATTAGGACCTCGTTCTCACTTGCAAATAAATTGGTTTGCAATCCAAATCTCAACGGCGGAGCGCGGTTCACACTATAGTTGCCCCGACTGCGTTTTCTTGCTGCAAAATGAAATAAAATAACCCACTTGTGGTTCAGGCTCACGAATGAATCGATTCAAAACGGACCTGCTCCAGCTGGACAAAGGGCAAATTTAAATAGATTCTGATCCACATCTGGTTCACGCTTGCGCGGAACTGATTTATCCGAAAAGATGCAGAAAAAAAATCAGCATCAAAAAGATGTTGGTTTAAATGTGTCTAGCTCATAGCCCCCCCATTCTCCGAATCGCTTTAGTGATTCGATTCAAGTGGGAACCAGGGTCATTTGAACCAGTTCAAAACCAAATTGTGATCTGGTTTAAAAGGGAATGAGGCCCAGGGTTTGAATCCCCACTCGCCTATGACAGTAGGGTCACACTCTCTCAGCCTCAGGGGAAGGCAACGGCAAACCTCCCCTGACCAAACCTTGCCAAGAAAACCCCAAAAGCCTTTGGGTTTCAATAAGTCGGAAGCAACTTGAAGACGCACAATGGTAACAACTTCACCTTGCCGACAGTCAGTTTAAGGCAGGATACATGGTCCGCTTCTTCTCTCCTTTTACTCTTGCAACAGCCACCCTGTGAGGTAGGTCAGTCCGAGAGAACGGGAGACAGAGCCCACAGTCAACTGGTCAAACTGGGGGACTTGAAATGGGATCCCCAGGTCCCCAGTCCAGAACTCTAACCACTATACCATACATATGTATTTTACCATAGTTGTTGCAATTATTATGTCAATTTGTTTTAAGGAGGGAGGGGATAGTGGGATTTATTTTATTGTATTATATGGTTTTTACTGATGTAAGAAGCCTCAATCTTGGTTGAAGAGGCAGGATATACTAATAATAATAATAATAAAATTTATTCTATCATAGAATCTACGATTCTAAGATAGAAATAATAATAATAATAATAATAATAATAATAATAATGATGATGATCATCATCATGATCATCATCACAGGTTTGTAAATGAACCCCAGATCCAGAAGTACTACTCCGAAAAACTTTTCTCCCTCACTTTTCCCATACATTTTTCTTGCAAAGTGCACACCTCCGTGCAAATTTTGGGATGGTTAGCAAACGCCATCCAAGTCCTAACCTAAAATGTTAGCAATCCCTGCTTGTTAAAACAGCAACTCTACAGGTAGAAAAATGCAAAAATGGTGATTGCAACACCCGATGCCTTTCCTCCCAAAAAACTCCACGTATGAAAACTAAAATGTGCCAACTGCTATTTGGCCAAAGATATCGAAGGTACAGCTCTCTTTCTAAATTTAAGGGATAAGAGTAAAAATAGCCGCTTCGCAAGGGACATATGGGAGCGCATCTGCCGGCAGAGAGTTTCTGATATATTCCTTTTTAGACCCCGAGAATCTGACAATCCTCTGGCTCGGAAATCTTCCTCTTGCGTTACTACAAATAGGACAAAGTAAGAAAGGGGCTGACGCCTTGTATGTGACATTTGCGTGCATAAGTGATGCTGCGCATGCAATGTGAATTGTTCGTCGTAGTGCAATGAATTTCTATAACGTCATTCATAGTCCATGGTGCTTTACATTTACAGAATACACACCTTGCTCCTGGACAGCCGGAAGCGCATGCACCAACAGCATTGTGCATTGCAGCCGCACACTGCGCACTGCAGTGGTGCATTGCAATTGTGCAATGGCACCCACCGGTGTTGTGCAACGTTGCCGTTCTTTGCACGGGTTGCATAGCGGCGGTGTGGTGTATCTCTGCCTATCAATGAGACTCTATTGGACTACAGCCGTAATATTTAATATTTTCCGCTTGGCCCAGGTACTGTTTCCACAGGGACCTTAGGAAATCTGCCCTTGAGGCATGCGCAGAGAGCATGCTTTGGGAAGAGAGACTCATAAATGACTTCCCTAAGGCATTTTTCACTCTCACAACACTGCCATGCATTTTGCTGTGTTTATCAATAGCCCTATAGATACTGTATTTATCAATACCCCTTGAGATATTGCACTTATACTGTATTTATCAATACCTGTATAGATGCTGTATTTATACTGCATATATTAATAGTCTTATAGATATTGTATTTATACTGTATTTATCAACAGCCCCATAGGTACTGTGTTTATCAATAGCCCTATAGATATTATATTTAAACTGTATTTATCAATAGACCTATATATTTGTATTTATACTGTATTTATCAATACCCTTTGAGATACTGCATTTATACTGTATTTATCAATAGCCCTATAGATACTATATTGATACTGTATTTATTAATAGTCTTATAGATATTGTATTTATACTGTATTTATCAATGGCCCTATAGGTACTGTGTTGATCAATAGCCGTATAGATACTATATTTATACTGTATTTATACTGTATTTATCAATAGCCCTATAGATACTATATTGATACTGTATTTATCTATAGACCTATATATATTGTATTTATACTGTATTTATCTATAGCCTTATAGATACTGTATTTATACTGTATTATCAATAGTCCTATAGATACTATATATATAGATACTATATTGATACTGTATTTATCAACAGCTCTATAGATACTGTATTTATCAATAGCTCTATAGATACTGTATTTATCTAGTATTTATCAATAGCTTTATAGATACTTATTTATCCTGTATTTAGTAACAGGCCTATGGCTATAGATAAATGCAGTATAAATACAATATATATATAGGTAAATAGATAAATAAAGTTTAAATATAGTATCTATAGGGCTATTTGTAAATACATTATAAATACAGTATCCATAGGCGTATTGATAAATACAATTCAAATCTGTATTTAGATACTGTATTTGTACCGTACTTATCTCTAGCTTTATAGATACCGTATTTATCCCGTATTTAGCAACAGCCCTATAGTTACGTATTTATCCTGTATTTATCTATACCTCTATAGATACTGTATTTATACATTTTTATCAGTAGCCTTGGCTGTTGTAATGGTTTCAGTGTCGGACGATGACTCTGGAGACCCGGGTTCAAATCTCAGCTGAACCGTGTAGACTTACGAGACGACCTCGGCCAAGTCACACTCTCTCAGCCTCAGAGGACGGCAATGCCAAGAAAACCCCATAAGACAGGGTCACCGTACTGCGTTAGATACGACTTGAAAGCACACAACGACGACAACAACAACAGCAACAGCAAGAACTTTTTAAAAAAGGTTTTTTATTTTAATTTGGTGCCAGCTTCTTTCAGATGGATGATTCTCATCCTAAAATACTAATCTAAAATTCATTTTCATCCTCCTTCTGCAAAGACGTAATTGCTTTTTCCAGGACACTGTCCAAGGCCTCCGGCTTCCTTGCCTTCGAGACCATCGTTTCAGATCCAGAAGATGCATCACCATCATCATTATTATTATTGTTATGCTTTATTTATATAGCGCTCTAGATTTACACATGTGTGGCGTAACCATATATATATATAAGGATGCCTGCTTTACACGGTAAGAGAACTGGAGTGGTTTCACGTTGTGCAAACAGACTTTTGCACTGGAAACCCTCTGGGCAGGTCACACTCTCTCAGCCGCAAAGAAAGGCAACGACAAACCTTCCCCGAATCAGTCTCACCAGGAAAGCCCTTTGTAAATGAGAGTTGGCATGAAGCACAAAGTGCGAAGGATGCCAAGTAATGACAGGGATGGGAATTGTGCAACCCTCCAATGTGCGGTTGGGTTGCAAGTCCCAGCAGCCTTCTATCCGGAATAGAAATAATGCTGGGAGTTGCAATCCCAGCCACACATCGGAACAGCCGCACAATTCACACCGTTGCACTATTAGCAGGTTGTGCTGCTGGTCTTTTTATTCTTTCATACATTCCTTGTATGAAGGTGGGATATAAATAAATGGATTATTATTATTATTATTATTATTATCATTATTAATATTAATATTTAGATTTGTTAGCCACCTTGAGTCCCTGTACTGGGAGGAAGGTGGGATATAAATAAATGGAATATTATTATTATTATTATTATTATTATTATTAGATTTGTTAGCTGCCTTGAGTCCCTGTACTGGGAGGAAGGAGGGATATAAATAAATGGATTATTATTATTATTATTATTATTATTAATATTTAGATTTGTTAGCCGCCTTGAGTCCCTGTACTGGGAGACAAGTGGGATATAAATAAATGCATTATTATTATTATTATTATTATTATTATTATTTAGATTTGTAAAATGTTAGCCGCCTTGAGTTCCTGTACTGGGAGGAAAGTGGGATATAAATAAATGCATTATTATTATTATTATTATTATTAATATTTAGATTTGTTAGCTGCCTGGAGTCCCTGTACAGGGAGGAAGGTGGGATATAAATAAATGAATTATTATTATTATTATTTATTAATATTATTAATTATTATTAATTAATAAATAATAATATTTAGATTTGTTAGGTGCCTGGAGTCCCTGTACTGGGAGGAAGGTGGGATATAAATAAATCAATTACTACTACTATTATTATTATTATTATTATTATTTCTTACCCGCCTCTCCCCATGGATTGAGGTGGGAAACAACAACAATTAACAGATCAGTTAAATCACATTAAATTAAAATACACATCAGTTTAAAAGGACATGCATACAATTTAAAAGGAGAAGAAATGCGCATATTAAAATAACCAAATATTTTATGGGGAAACAGGGTACATATCTATATATGAACATATATATTTATCTGTATGTTAAATCCAGATATTCATTTCCCTCGCAGGGCTCATGTCCGGGCTGTTTGAAGGACCATGTTCTCTCTTGTGGCACATTGGCTTGAGTATTGGACTCTGGATCCCGGATTCGATTCCTGGCTCAGCCGTGAAGCCCTCTCCCAGGTTCATTATTGCAGAAGAGTGCTTGACCCCAGGACCTCACCCGAAGCCCCCTTGGACACTAGGCCTGGATGCTGAGAAAGCCAAAAAGGACAAGGAACGAGTGACCATCAGCTGGGATCTCTGGCCGTCCGGCTGCACACTTGAAAGGCAGCCGGATTGCTTCCAGGAGATCAGAGGATCCGCTTGTCAAAGAGCAGATCCCCGGGGAGACCTCTTGGCCGCATCTGGGCCAAGCATGCTCCTTTTCATCATCATCAAGGAGCTGGAAGAAACATGCGTCGAAAGGGACGCTGGTGCGCCAAGAAGGGACATTTAAGGTCTCCTTGCTTCCCACGCCGAGCCGTTTTGGATTCTGTCTTCCTTCAAGGCAAAGGTTTTAATATTTGCACATTTTCTCCACCCTTCCACCCAACAACCCCACAAGAATCTATAAGAAAGCACACACATATTTATTACGGCACTTGGCCATAAGTAACACAAATGACAGAGAATCTGATATGTAACACAAGGATATTACCATTATGTTCTTACTAAAGTGTATTTACCAATCGAAAATAAGAATACCCATAGTCTCACTTTGTACCCTCCAACTCATGGGTCCCAAGCGTTAAATTGTGTTATCGTACTAATATACTAATACTAATATCATACCAACTCTATGATTCTATATGATTCTAATAGTACAGTGAATAAAAGCAATAAAACGGTTATCCAAGGTGTGCAGATTTGCTAGCGATATTGCTGCAACTGTTTTAAAAAATATTTTTACGGCAGACGATTGTGGCCGCGAGGAACTTGGCAACGGAAACAGTTCTCTGTTCCTTGTGGTCAGAAAGGAGATAATTCACATAAAATTGCTCTTGTCTGCCGGGGAAATGTCGTAAAAGTGGGGTTATATATAAATAACGAAATTCTTTGTAAAGGGAGCAGCAGAAGAAAACGTGTCCGATTGACTCAGTTTCATCAGAGCCACAAAGTCTGCACTGATAGGGTATTTTTTTTATATCTGTATATTTTTATATATATAGCTGATGGAATAATATTGAATCTCGCAAGCGTAAATGCTCTTCTGTACTCGGGAATAATCAGTTTATTAAGATATTTTGCATGAGCGAATGCTCTCTCAGTTTCTCCAATGGTGGGATAAAGGGCTGATTTACTTTTATGGTTTTGTAGGCCGATGTCTTTAAATAAGAAAGCAATTGTGCGCAAACTCTTCCAAGGAGTTTTATCGCACCGGAGGAATTTCTCTCAATTTCAATGAAAGTGGGGCCAGTTCGGAAATGAGTGGATTCGCTAGTTCGGCGAATTTATGTGATGCTGCATTGCTTTTGGAATGACTTCCCATTGCTTGAAATTGCCCAAAATTGTGTGTGATGGTTTCTCACGCAATAACGTGAAACACCACGATTGTGTTCGAACCGCCATTGGATTACGCTTTCAATTTCTGTCGTCTGATAAACTCCCAAGTGAATGAGAGAGCAGTCTGCATGTTTGCAACATGTATTTTGCTTGCAACACGTGTTTTGTGCATTTTGGTGGGCCCTGTGACCAAAATGCACAAAATACACGTTGCAAGCTTTCCCAGCTCCGCCGTCATATTTAATTTTCCTGTCCTCCTGATGTTTGATTTTTAACACCTTTGCTCTGGTGAAGAAGCCAGTGGAGCTTCTAAACCTTGCATGGCATGTTTTGCACATTTTGGTTGGTCCCATAAAGGTGTCACTCTTTCAATCGTGGAATTTGGATGCCATTGTGCTTTCCTATATGGGCGCCGCAGCCACTCCTGGATATGTGGACTCGAAGGCTCTCATGGCCGGCATC
This sequence comes from Urosaurus nigricauda, assembly GCA_034509955.1. Classification (NCBI taxonomy): domain Eukaryota; kingdom Metazoa; phylum Chordata; class Lepidosauria; order Squamata; family Phrynosomatidae; genus Urosaurus; species Urosaurus nigricauda. Next base: position 3,384,146 of record JAOEGL010000013.1, on the reverse strand, counting down.
CATAGATTTTTGTGGGTTTTTCAGGCTATGCGGCCATGTTCTGGAAGAGTTTGTTTCTGACATTTCGCCGGCATCTGCGGCATTTGGCATCTTCAGAGAATGCTGGCGAAACGACTCTTCTAAAGCATGGCCACGTAGCCTGAAAAACTCACAAAAAATATACTCCTGGGTATGTTTTCTAGAAAAGGAGATGGGAAAACCTTGGTGAGAACAAAACAGGAGGCCCTTTTGAGCCGTGTGGATTTCCCTGCATCCGTCTCCAGCCTGGAAAGGGATGCCTCAATCCTATGGTTAGTCCCAACTAGAGAAGACCTAATGGATCAGTGAGAGTTACCTTTGTGTTGACTCACAATGGCTTCAATAGGAGGAAGCCAGGGTTACTCTCTTGCTCCATCTCAGTCCAACCTGAGCAAAGCTCCTCGCAAGGAGGCTATATAAGGTCCCTTTCCATGAAAGCTGGATCCCAGAGGCCTCCCAGGTGTGCTCCAGAGCAGCCATGTCCTCCTCTTCCTCCTGCCTCCTCGGTTGTTTCTTGCTTCTCCTCCACCCGACAAGTCCTTATGCTCTCCAGAAAAGAGGACAGAACGAGACCGGCGTACCCGAAAGCCTGGAGCTTTTATGGCCCAGGGAGGAGGGCATGTCAGGGCTGGAAAGAGAAAAGGGCTTTCTGGGGAGAAGCGGGCATGTCTGGGTACCTCACCTGAGTTGGGAGGATGTGACCCAAACTGGCAGGACAGTGTGGAGGAGACCAGAGAAGGAGCCACAGATTAATACCAAGCGTCCCTGGATGTGGGCACCGTGCCCGAGAAGCAACGCTCTCCAGTACCAATGTGGGAGCTGGATGGTGAAGGTGAGCTTGGTCTGTGCCCTGGGGCTGCTGGTTGTGGTGGGCAACGGGACCGTCATTGCCGTGGTGGCCTCGTCCGTGTCCGGATGGAGCCACAGCAGCCGCCTGGTCCTGCTCTCCTTGGCTGCTGCCGACGCCGCCTTGGCCCTGTTTGTGGTGCCCCTCAACCTGTACCGTAGCCTGGCACTGGGACCCCTGGCCAACGGACGGGCCGCAGAAGAAGAGGACAAGGAGGCCACGTCCTATTGCCGCGTGGTGGCCTTTGTCAACTCCAGCATCTTCAGCACCTCCCTTTACTCTTTGGCCGGGGTCTCCCTCGAGCGCTACGTAGCCGTCTTCTTTCCCTTGCACTACAGCCACCTTTTAAGCCGCAGGAGGGTGGCCCTTCTCATTGCCAGCGCCTGGCTCCTGCCAGTCCTCCTCTTGGCACCCTTGGCTGTGCCAGGCCCTTCGGCTGTGCTCCGAGTCCGCTTCTCGGCCGCGGCTTTACTATGCGAGCCGGATTACGCCTCGAACACGGCCTACTCCCTCTTGATCGCTGGCACCATTTTCTGCCCAGCTGCCGGGCTCATCACCTTTGCCAACCTGCGGCTCTGGATGGCGGCACGCTCCCAGCGTCGGCGTAGGAAGGGCAATGCCAGCTTCGTGGGAAGCAAGAAGCTCTGCTCGTTCCAACTGGATGCCGCGGCTCGTATCCTCTTGCCAGTCGTCATTGCTTTCTATCTCTGCTGGGCACCCTGCATATCCACCATCTTGTACAATTGTGAGTCGGTTGGGCGAAGGGTGGGATGCTATGGCAGGGAGAGGGGTGAAACAACAGCAACAACGGCCTCATTCCTACTTACAAATAAACCGGTGTGCGATCCGAATCGATGGATCAATTCGACAGCGGAGCGTGGTTCCTACTACATTTGACCCAATTGCAATTTTCCGCTCTAAAATAATCCACTTGTGGTTCACATTAGTGCATGAATCGCTTCAAAATGGACCCGCTCCAGCCGGTTGAAGGGCAAATTTAAATCGATTCTGATCCGCCTCTGGTTCACGCTTGGCACGGAATCGATTTATTGAAAAAGACACAGAAAAAAACAGTGTCAAGATGGGTTTGGAGTATGTCCCCCCACCACTGAATCGTTTCAGCAATTCGATTTAAGTGGGAACCAGGATCATTTGAACCAGTTCAAACCGAATTACGATCCAGTTTAAAAGGTAGTGGGAATGAGGCCAATATTTGCCCTTTTGCAAAACTCCTTCCCCAAAAGAGCGAGGGAGTAAAAGAACTAGTTGCAGTGATGACCTAGAATTGAGTTACCATATACTCCGAATGAAGACCGCCAGCCAGCATGGTGTAGTAGCTTGAGCATTGAACTATGACCTGGAGATCAGGGTTCGAATCTTTGGTTGAGCATAAAAAAGTCCACCAGGTGACCTTGGGCAGGTCACACTCTCACAGCCTCAGAGGAAAGCCAGGGCAAACCCTCTCTCATGAAACATGCCAAGAAAATCTTGCGATAGGGTTTAAATAACTTTTTCCCTCTCGACCACATTCTGATGTTGCTTGGCTGTGCATGATGTGTAAAATGTTGGAAGGTATTGTAAAGGATACAGGAACACATGTTTAATGTTTTTAAGAGTTAAATTTTAAAATGTGTGGTCCACTAAGTTCCAACTTGTTGCCAATTTAATTTTCCCACCTCTCTCTTTGGCATTGTCTATACTGCAGAGTTAATGCAGTTCGACACCGCTTTAGCTGCCATGGCACAAGGCTATGGAATGCTGGGATTTGTACGTTGTGGCACCAGAGCTCTCTGGCAGAGAAGGGTAAATATCTCACAAAACTACAAATCCCAGAATTTGACAGCATTGAGACATTGCAGTCAAAGCAGCGTCAAACTGCATTATTTCCGCTGTGTAAATGCAGGCAAGATGGAGGAAGGTAAGTCGTCTTCCTGCCATGCCTCCTGGGCACAAACTGACTCATGCCATTCTTCCATCCCGCCACCAGCTTTCACCCGAAAAAGAGTCCACGAATGGGTCGAATTCGTAGCCTTGTGGCTCCCCATCGGCAGCGGCTTCCTCAACTGCTTTGTCTACTTCTGGGTCAACAGGAACTTCAGGAGAAAACTCCAGAAGATCAGGCAGATGCTGTGCCAGCCTTGCCACAAAGCCCAGCCGGAGCAGTGGCTTTATTGCCTGCCCACCATCAGCGCCACGGTGGAAGGAGACGGCGAGCCGTGCCCAAGGCTCTTCCCCGGTTGTCCCCACATCATGTCTTCTTCGGGGAGCCTTGGGTGCTTCGAAGAAGACGGCAGCCCTACCAACCTGTAGGACCTCTCCAGACCCACGGTGGCATCGGGATTTGTGCTGGATCGTAAAGCGTGTTGTTTCAGTGTGTCTTGCAGCTGGGAAAGAACTGGACAACTGAGCCATTGCAAGGACACTACCCAGAAAGTAATTTAGGAACTGGACGTGCCAAGCCGTGCCATGTTGGCCCACATTACCTGCTGGACTTGGTTTAAAACTCAGTTGGTTTTGGCCACCTAAAGCTCCTTTGGAACAGGCAGCACTAGTTCAGTCCTAAACGTAGGAGCAAAGAATGATAGCACAACATCTTCTCTGATGGAACAGCATCTTCTGCCTTCTTTCTTTTCCTTTCTTCTTTTCTTTGGAAATATGGACCATACGGTTTTAGGATATCGCCAGCACTCTCTTAGGCCAAGACACCAAACAAGTGCCGGATGTTGATGCTGGAGCAATGGCAGGATATAATATTATATTATAGAAATTGCAGGTTATTGCGGCACAGTTATAACACTTTAATACCAGTTGAACTGCCATGGATCCATCCCATTGAATCCTAGGATTTGTAATTTTGTGAAATTCTTGAAATCCTCTGCTCAAGGAACCTAATGCTATAGTTCAGAGGAGCAAACTAGAGCAATGGTTCTCAGCCGCAAGAGCACCAGATGTTTTGGACTTCAGCTCCCAGCATCTTATATCATAATCCATGCTGTTTGTGGGGGTTCTGGGAGTTGGAGTCCCAAATCTCAGGAGGATCAATGGCACTAGAGAATTCTGAGTATCTCAGCAAATAAATCTCAGGACACTGAAATTAAATGGGCGCACTAAAGCCTTGAGAGGAGTCGCTGCAGGAAAACAAAAGAAAGCTAAGCTCGTGGCATCAAGGGGTGTTTGGAATGAAATTCTGGAAATCAGGAACTTTCATGCCTCAGTTGCACCAGTAGTAACTGCACAAATACTTTAGCAATTGTGTTTTTCTGCATGAACATGGAACTTGTGGCTCGGAGAGGAGAGGAATGTCCCTTTTTAAACAAGAAAGGAAAAAAATATGAATTGTTAGGTGACACAGCTTGGTTTTAAATGCCCCTTTTAGCAACCAGTTTCTGCCATCCAGCTGAGTTTTAAGCACACCCTTCTCTGCTATACATTTAGCTATAATCAATTGAAAATCTCGGTGTCCCTCTAACATTCAGCAGAAAGAAGTCAGCATCCTTAGCCATTCTCTTTACTAAGGAAAAAGGCACCATGTGTTGTTTTCAGTTTCAAAAGGAAACAAAAGATTATTTGAAGTAAATCTAAGCTGATATACTTAATGGCACGACTATTTTTTACCTGCTAAGTTCCCTTTTGGACTGTCGTTCCCAGCATCCACCAGCTGCCAGGAGGATGACTGAGGATCCTGCAAAAGTCCCCCAAATTTGGACTTTCATACTTTTGCCTTGCTTTTTGCGTGCCAAATCGGTCAAGGCCCCATACCGCAGGTCACCGCATTTTACAGAATTATCCCCTTTGAAAGTCTGGAGAGTTTGGGATAGAGATGTCCCTTTGCGGCTCTTGCAGGACTGAGAACTGAAGCTGCAAAATCCCGTTGAGAAGTCGGTCCCGATAGACCTCATTTTGTAAGGGAGGAAATGCTTGCAGGAAGAGACCTGTGTCTCCAGTGGTGGCCAGTCTCCCCAGTTGGACGGTGAATCTGCACCAGTTCAAATGAGCTCTCCAAGGTGCTGAACTGGGCTTTCTAAATAGGTTTGGCACCTCGGACAACTCCTGTAATGAATTCACTGGTCTCCTAATATTGGAGTCACCAGTTGCCATTGCCGCCATCAATCAGCGTCCTTGCGGCTTCTGGTATTTGTGCGGCTGTTGTGCGTGTATATATGTGTGTCTTTCCTTCACAACAAGCGCTGTTTCTACGCAAAGGCAAAGGCCACTGTCTCCAAAGTGTCTCCCTTCTCCACTTACCATGTTCTTCCTCTCCTTCGTTTTTTTATATACGACTTTTAATGGATGGAAGCAAACAAGGGTCCTTTCACCTCACACCAAGAATGCATTTTGATTCTACTTCAATTGCCATGGAATTTGTAGGGATTTGTAGTTTGGTGCTTTGAATTCTCAGCCAAAGAGCTCTATCCCTTCCCCGGACTACAGATCCCAGGATCCCAGAGGATGCAACCATGGCAATAGAAGTGGAATGATAGCGCTATAGCTGTGCGGTGTGGAAGGGCTCCCAAAATCTTCCTTCTCAAATCCCTTCTTCGTCCAACTTACGTGCACGTTTCTTTAATATTCACGGTCTGACGCGCATGCAGCGTAATTTATTAAAATTTTGTTGTCGTTTTTCTTTTGGGCTGCATGAAAATTGGAATAGAAACTCCAGCAGGGCTTCTGTTCAGAAAACAGGCTGTGTTCACGATGGATTGTCAATTACTATTTTATCTGGCTTTTTCCTCCCTTTTCCACCCTCGATATTCCTGCCTCCTCCTCTCCTCTCATTCTGGGCTTCTTTCCCACTTTGTAGCTGTTGCTGCAGCAAGGATGGTGGGAAACAGTGCAATTTTAAAATTATTATTATCATTATGATGATTGCCGTCCAGACCTTTTAAACATCCTTTATTGTGATGTGGAGTTTTCTATTCAACCAACAACCCTCTTTTCTTTTTTCTCTTACCAATACATTCTGGTTGGTTATGTCCCTGTGTTCTTCGAAGGAAAGCGAGTATTTATTTAAAAAAGCAAAATGATTAAAGGGAAAAAATAAAGATGTTTTTGCAATAACGTGTTTGTGTTTTCGTCGTGATTTTAATGTGCTAGTAACTGGGTGAGCAGTTAGAGAAATCCTTTTATTTTTAAAGTTTTGACATGATTTTATTGTATCGTATTGGAGATGGCGGGTTAACACAGCAATATGGTAAAATTATTCTGGGATTTTTAAACTGAGTAGTGGTTCAGGAATATCTAAACGAATGAATATAGAAAGAATTGCTAATGGTCTTTCCGGCTTCGGTTCTTATATAGCAATGTAGCCATCGTGGTATAGTGGTCTGAGCATTGCACTATGACTCTGGAGACCAGGGTTCGATTCTCCGCTCAGCCATAGAAACACACTGGGTGACCTAAGGCAAGTCACACTCTCTCAGCCTCAGAGGGAGGCCAAGGCATAAAACCCTAACAAATAAATCTTCCCACGAAAACCCCATTATAGCTTTGCTTTAGGGTCACCATAAGTCAGAAACGACTTGAAGGCACACAACAACAACACTCAACAAATGTGCATTGGAAGCCAAGGCCATAGAGACTTCAAATAGCTATTGTCTTCTGTCTTGGGCCTCTATCAGTAGGATTTCTTTTGAGGCATCAGGGAAGATGGGAACTGCAGTCCGACCCCATTTTGGGGAAGAAGGCCTTCTTGCAGTAGCGGCCAACATCTGGATCTTGTTGGACTTCAAGTCCAGGAATCCCTGACCATTGGGGTTTTCTAGCAGTTGAAGTCCAGAACATCTGGAAGGGCAAAAATGGACTGTTGTTGTCAGTAAGTCTCTTGAGTGAACCCACAACGGGAAAAGGATGTGTGATGATTTTTTGGGGGAGTCCGATTAAAGATGATGGGTCAGATCCCCACATCTCTGACCCCGTCTGGACCAAGTGATGTCTGGGGGCAGATGACACAGAGATGGTCCTTCTGGCTGGTTCCTTTCCAAATATTGGAGGAGGTAAGAAAGGAAACCCCAAAAGGTGACTTCTAATGCATGCGCTACAGACCCTTTATTCCAGTGGTTCTCCCCTTTCCTAATGCCATGGCCCTTTAATACAGTTCCTCATGTTGTGGTGACCCCCAACCATAACAGTATTTTTGTCTCGGTTCCTAAGACCGTCGGAAATATGTGTTTTCCGATGGTCTTAGGGGACCCCTGTGAAAGGGTCGTTCGACCCCCAAACGGATCACGATCCAAAGGGGTCACAACTCAACCACATATCCCCATCCCACAAGTTCATAGTTGGAGCCTGAGACTTGCACGAACGCAGCCCCAGCTCCGGTCTCCATCATTCATCTCCCAACACAAGGTCTCTCATGTGTCAAGTTTGGAAAAAAGATCCCTTTTGCCCACGGGGGCAAAGGGATTCTGGGGTCATCAGATCATCGGGTAGGAATCGTGATGAATTCGTTTCAAAGCTGCCCTGTTAGTCGGGTGCGTCCATCCCGGCATGCAGCAGCAGTTGATTTTTGGAAGAAGGCGGCTGTCCCTGGAGCAACGAAAGAGGACGCTGGACCAGATCCAACATGGTCCTTCTGGAGTTCTTAAAGGTAAAGGTATTCCTCGTTGACAAGGTTGCCAAGTCATGTCCGACCACAGGGAAGTTCCCATGAAGGATTGCCCGCCATCCAGGCCCTCCTTGGCACCAGGAGCTCAGTCCATGACCCACTTGAAAGGCAGGTCCAGGTCTCCCATCTCCTCCTGGTATTTCTTGCTGAAGAGGGAGCCTTGCAGCGGAGAGAAGTGGTTCTTCCAGTCTCCAACGATGCCTGGAAGAGGATAAAATTCAGAGGACTCTTTCAGACGTGGGAAATTGGAAGTATAATCCAAGGGCAATCCAAACGCAATCATGGGGTTTCACGTTATTGTGAATTAGAGCTTCTCACGCAATTTCGGGCAAGGAGGGGTCATTTTCGGGTAATGGGAAGTCATTCCGAACGCCTTCCGAACGCAATGGGGATTCACGTAAATTCGCTAAACAAGCGAATTCACGTGAATTCGCATTGGCTGCATTCGAAGTTGGGAGAAATTCCTCCAGTGTGAAAGAGTCCAGTGACATAACTGTGTTAGGGCTTGAACAGACAGGCTGAAATAAAGCTGCTTCAGGTCACTTTGGAGGTATGCTGTTTAAATGACAACATGCGTCTTAAGAGGCTGGTAGCTGCGCCTCTTAAGGACTGGATTATGCAGCTTCCGACCTCTTCGGACGCATTCAGCATTTAAACAGTGTGACCCAAAGCAGCTTTATTTCGGCCTCTCCGTTTGGGCCCTTAAGTCTGGGATATTAGTATGCAAAGGTACCTCGTAGCACCTTTGAGACAAAAAATGAGCAAATGAGGTTGTAGAATAAGCTTTCCTTAGACCAGGGAGTTTATCACATGGGAGGAATTTCTCTCAGTTTTGAATGGAGCTAATTTGAATTCACGTAAATTCACTAGTTTAGCGAATTTACGTGAAATCTGATTGCGTTCGGAATGCGTTCAGAATGACTTCCCATTTCCCAAAAATGACCCCCCCCCCCATTGCCCGAAATTGCATGAGATACTGTAATACGCAATTACATGAAACCCCACGATTGCGTTCGGAATGATCCCTGTTGCCCGAAATTGTGTGAGATACACTCATTCGCAATTACATGAAACCCAATGTTTGCGTTCGGATTGCCATTGGATTATACCCCCAAATTCTGTCGTATGATAAACTCCTTGGTCTCCTTCCTCAGATGCATGGAGTGAAGTATTGCCCAAGAAGGACCTTTACAACCGGATTGTATAAACAGTCACAGAAATGCAACACTTGGAGATGGTGGTGATATGGTGAAGAGTTCAATTGGAATATCGTCAATATTTTCTCCCAATTCCTCTTATTGCAACTCCCATTTCACTTTTTAGAATTTGGGATTCGTCTTCGCACGGTTCTTCATCCCATGTGTTATTCATTTTTTAATCTTTTTTATACAACTCTTCTGTGTATTGCATCCTACATCTTCTTTTATCTCCTTGATCTTGTTGTTTTACATTTCCTTTTTTTAAAAATTGTTGTTATTCCACAAGTGTTCACAAACACACAAACCAAAAAGAAAGAAGAAGAAGAAACCCAACATAGATTATGACATAGAAAAAGCATGCCTTCGAAACTCATTACTAAACTCACATACATATCTGGCAATAGCAAAGTCATTTTTTGATACCCTAAATAAATAAATACAAATGAATCTGGGATACAACACTAATATAACATCTTCAGATATTTAAATCTAGTAATAATAAAAGAAAATAAACGAATCTGAGATACAGTACTAATATAACATAATAAAAACAATAGAAGAACTAACAGGTTGAGGCTTACTTTGAAGACAATCGGTCCGAGAGAATATACTGAAACACATGATCATTAAGAAGCGGATTGAACACTTAAAACAGACTTAAGTTAAAGAAGAATATTATTGATTCTAAAAAGCATCTCATGAATCTTTAACTTCAGTTTGTTTTAAGTGATCAACCCATTTCTTAATGATCTTGTGCTTCAGTATTTTCTCTCGGACTCTGCGTCTTCAAAGTAAGTCTTAAGCTGTTAGTTCATATATAGTATTTATTATGTTATATTAGTATTGTATCTCAGATTCTTTTATTTTTACTAGATTTAAATATCTGAAGATGTTATATTAGTGTTGTCTCTCAGATTCTTATTCATTTATTTATGATATCAAAAAAATGTCTTTGTTATTGCCAGATCTGTATGCGAGCATTTTCTCTCAGACTGACTTTCTAAAAATTTCCATATAGACACATATTAGGTACTCGGGAGGTGGATTATAAACGTAGTTTTGCATTTCCATGGCTATGCGTACAGTCTGGTTATAAAGGTCCTTCCTGGGCACCCTGGAGACCACGTCTATGAAAAGGGATGGCACAATGTCTTTTGCACAGTTAGTCTCAAAAGGTGCTTTACAGCGCTATATAAATAAAGGTTAATAATAATAATAAGATTTGCATATTGAAAGAGGTAAAGGTTGGCTTGGCTAGGTTGGATCAGATGGGCACCTCCTTCACCCGGGTGTCTGGCACCAGCCTTACCTGGCCTCCTCTGGGTCTGCCGCAATGGCCAAGGGGATGGCATGGGGTGGCCGCAGTCCCGCCGGACCTCAGTGACCAGTCCAAGGATCATAGAATCATAGAATCATAGAGTTGGAAGAGACCCCAAGGGCCATCCAGTCCAACCGCCTTCTGCCATGCAGGAACTCCCAGTCAAAGCATCCCTGACAGATGGCCATCCAGCCCCTGCTTAAAGACCTCCAAGGAAGGAGACTCCACCACTTTCCAAAGTCGAAACAGCCCTTACTGTCAGGAAGTTCCTCCTAATGTTGAGGTGGAATCTCTTTTCTTGCAGCTTGCATCCATTGCTCTGCGTCCTAGTCTCTGCAGCAGCAGAAAACAAGCTTGCTCCCTCCTCAATGGACCTCACCTGAGGGCCTCACCACTCACCCTTCCTCATGAACTGGCTCTTGCTGGTATCCAAGATCTCCCGAGGGACCAGGGCACCGTTCACCATGTCGTTCTGGCTCATGGAGGCAAAGCTGCAGTGCTTTCGGATGGAGTCGGTCAGGTCAGGCTTCGCTGGGCGACCCAGGAAAGCGCACAGCCGCTCTACAGAGCCCTCCAAGTCCTGGGGTCAGCGAAGAAGAAGCAGAAGGAGAAAGGAGAGCAAGGTTGGGGGGCTGCGTTGGCCCATAGCATCCCACCCAGGAGCAGCTGGCATCTCTAGGGTAGCCCAGATTTATTTTAAAAGACTTTGGGGGAAATTATCCAAACGGCTAAGCCCTAGTTCCTACATTGGTTCAGGTCTTTGGATGGTTCCTTTGAGGTCTGGACTAAAACCCGGAGCAGATTTGCTGCCAACATGTAAACCCCTACAGCTTCCGTGAAGGAGTCACTTTAAGAAAGTCCATGTTGCTTTCATTTATATTGTAGGCCGCTTCGAGTCCCATTTAGGAGAAAAGCATGGCATAAATCAGATAAATAAATAAATAAAGGATCGCCACATCGCATATCACAACAGATGTGTATTTATAGTGTTGGTATTTGAGTTTTAAAGTAAGGGATAAGGGGATATGTAATTTTAGTTATGTATGTGTTATGTATTTATTTATGTATTCTATTGTAATCTGCCTTGATCCTTCTGGAAAGTGGGATATAAATAAAATCTATCATTATCATCATCATCATCATTGTTATTATTAGCAGCTGTACTTGTCTCAAGGAAGAGTATTAATAATAACATTTGAAAGTGTGTTCAATGAATACAGGTTGAGTCTCCTTTATCCAAAATGCCTTGGACCAGATGCGTTTCAGATTTTTCTGGATTTCAGAATATCTCATTTGTATATATGTACATAATATCTTATTTGTATATATTTACATAATGAGGTATCTTTGAGATGAGATCTAACTCTAAAATTCATTTATGTTTCATATTCACCTTATATACATCACCCGAATGTAATTTTAATACACAATACTTTGAAATAATTTTGTGCATGAACCAAAGTCTGTGTACGCTGGACCATCAGAAAGCAAAGGGGTCACTATCCCAGCCTCCCACTAAAAACATTTTTGATTTTTGGAATTATTTCAGATTTCAGAATTCTGGATAAGTGAGACTCAGCATATATATTCATGCAGTAAATGGATTGTATGAATGTATCCGTATATGTATACAATATTTTTAAAGGTTAGAAATAGGCAAACTATTAAGGGTGCGGTTGCATCTCTCGGGAGGGAGCAGTCTGGATTTTGGCATTGTTGTTTTGTGGAATGTGAGTCACGGACACACAATGAGCAACACATTGCCACGCAACACAGCAAAACACTCTTATTTGTTGTTCTGTGCCTTCGAGTCATTTCCGACTAATGGCAGCCCTAAAGCAAACCTATCGTGGGGTTTTCTTGGCAAGTTTCGGCCATAGGAGGCTTGCCATTGCCAGCCTCTGAGGCTGAGAGAGTGTGACTTGCCCAAAGCCACCCTGCGGGTTTCCATGGGCGAGCGTGGATTCGCACCCGGGTCTCCTAGAGGTCCTAGTCCAACAGTTTCGACTATTGCATCTCTCTGTTGTGAACCTCCAAGTTGCTTCTGACGTATGGTGACCCCAAAGACGAACGTATTGTGGAGTTTTCTTGGCAAGCTTTGCTCAGAGGAGGTTCGCCATTGCCTTCCCCTGAGGCTGAGAGAGTGTGCCATGCCCAAGGTGGGTTTCCATGGCCAAGCATGGATTCACACCTGGGTCTCCGGGATTCCTGGTCCAATGCCCCGTGCCGGATGTCTTCAATATAAGGGGCAGCAAACCTACCCACGTCTCGTACCTACCTTCAGGTGCACTCACCTGGTGTAGCTCCTCATAGGAGAAGTAGGAAATGCTGAGTTCTCCTCGGCAGCGGAGCCAGCCCTTGACGTGGTCAAACCACGAACCGTAATGCACTGGGATGGAGGCAGGAGAGAAGAGCTGGATGAGAGGGTTGAAAGCGTTTGCCCCCTTTGCCTCCCGCATCCAAGAAATGCCAGCCATCCCGCTCCGCCCATCCAGCCCACGCTGAAAGTTTTGCCACGTTTCCCGTCCATCATTGTGCGACTCTTATTATTATAATTATTATTATTATTATTATTCACCTGAGCAAAGTCGTACGCCGAAATGTTCCAAGGACAAGCTTTCCTGTGACTCAGGGCTTTTTCACACGGAAAAATATATCACCGTCCCGAAAGAATTAAAAAGAGGGGGAAACCCGAAAATGCAAGAAATTATGTAGTAGCTTATCATACGCACAGAAGAAAGCAGCGTCCATCCGAAAGAGAAAGCGTTATTTGTCTTTATTATACTGTATCTTAAAATTGAATAAAAAATTATTTTTAAAAAATCAAGCATGTTCCATTCCTATCTGTCTACCCATCCATTAATAGAAAATTCAAGGTTAGTTCCTAGAGTATGAACAGAGCTGCTAAAATTATTAATTTTCAAGCAAGACCGCTATAGACCTTATCAGACGTCAGAAATTGGAAGTATAATCCAATGGCAATTCTTAATGCAATCATGGGTTTCACGTTATTGCGAATTAAAGTATCTCATGCAATTTCGGGCAAAAGGGAAGTCATTCCGAATGCAATCATGGGTTTTACCTTATTGTGAATTAAAGCATCTCATGCAATTTCGGGCAATGGGGGGTCATTTTCGGGTAATGGGAAGTCATTCCGAATGCATTCCGAACGCAATGGGAATTCACGTAAATTCGCTAAACTAGCAAATTCACGTGAATTCGAATTGGCTTCATTCGCAATAAAGAGAAATTCCTCCCAATAAGACTGTATGTCAATAATTAATAATAATAATAATAATAATAATAATAATAATAATTTTATATTCCATCTTTGCCCAAAGGAATCAAGAATCCCGAATTTAACACTCGCAATGTGACAGGTGGAAATGCAACAGGTTCGGGAAGCATCCTCTGTTTCTGACACCGAAAGCTTCACCAACTGAATTCCTACCTAAATAAAAGGATTCTCAGAAATCACAAGAGCAAACAAAACTTTAAAATCAAGAACCAAATCATCAGGCCTTAAATTTGGGGAAGCTGCATTTTGGGGATTATAATTCTCAGAATACCTCCATCCATAAACAGTCAACACAGCAACTGTCCATAAAAGTTGGTGAGTTTGTCTTCCCAAAAAGTAACTTTCTTAAGCTCTGCTGGAAGGCAGAAAAGCCACTTAAGGTGACTCAGTTTTCCAACTATTTTGGCAACTTTATTGTGATTAAATTTTTTAAAATGGCTCTCCATAGACCCGTTGCGGAAATTTGAAAGGAAGCTGACTGCTTGGCAAAATTTTGTTGCGGCTGTTCTCGTATTTCTGACTTACGGTGAACCTTCCACGGGGCTTTTTTTGACAAGATTTCTTCAGTGGGGGTTTGCCTTTGCTTTCCTCCGAGGCTGAGAGAGTGTGACTTGCTCAAGCTCCCCCAGTGGGTTTCTACAGCTGAATGGGGATTCGAACCCTGGTTTCCAGAGTCACAGCCCAACGCTCGAGCCACAAGGCTGTTGTCCCACGGTTGCCAACCTTATGAACCAAGCATCTTTCATCCGTGTCTTTGCATCTTCAGGTGTAAAGATCATTGTTCCCTTGTATGTTGGCATGACAACCTTCAATGGTTATTGCATCGTTTTGAAAGAATGGGAAATAATGGGCATGCATGCGCGTTTTTGCAGCGGTCAAGGATATTTTTATTTTAACGGTTGCGCTGGGTGTTGCCACAGGAAGACAACGTATGAATCTTTGGCATGGATGCACATTCCTCTCTGGAATTGGAGTCTGGAGCGGAGACAAAAAGCCACGGAAGATGTCCCGGGAGCATTTTGGGTTTTTCAGAGCATGGAAGAAAGGAAGCCCTTGCTCCATTCTCCTTACTGGCATCGTGTTAAAACCCTTTAGATATGAAATGTAACCTCCTCTTGCTGCGCCATGTAAGAAAACCTCTTTTTAGCAGCTCTGCGTCTGCATTGAGGCCCTCTCAAGGTCTGCCAAAAAATCCAGATTGAATGGCCTTTGTTCAATTGAAAACATATGAGAAATATTGCTCCCTGAACAACTCTGCAAGCCTGGTTCCCCGAAGAAAAATCACAATTTCCACTAATGTCCATTGAATGTTAGAGCTGGAAGGAACTATAAAGGCCACCTAGTCGAACCCCTTGTCATGCAGGAAGACTATTATGGTTGCTGTTATTGGAGTTTATCATACGATGGAATTTGGGGGTATAATCCAATGGCAATCCGAACGCAATCATGGGGTTTCACGTTATTGTGAATTAAAGTATCTCACACAATTTCGGGCAAAAGAGAAGTCATTCTGAACGCAATCATGGGTTTTACGTTATTGCGTATTAAAGCATCTCACGCAATTTTGGGCAATGGGGGGTCATTTTTTGGAAATGGGAAGTCATTCTGAACTCATTCCGAACACAATTAGATTTCACATAAATTCGCCAAACTAGCGAATTTACGTGAATTTGAATTGGCTCAATTCGAAATTGGGAGAAATTGCTCCCGTGTGATAAACTCCATTGTGTCTACAAGTTGTTTCGGCAACCCCTGCAGAAATAATGCAGTTTGACGTGACGTTAAACCATCACAGCTCCATCCTATGGGATCCTGGGATTTGTAGTTTGTTGTGGCACCAGAGCTCTCTGAAAGAGAAGGCTAAATATCTCACAAAACTACAAATCCCAGATTTCCATAGCACCGAGCCACAGCAGTTAAAGCGGTGTCAAACTGCATTAATTCTGCAATGCAGATGCAGCAATAGTCCAACATTCAAACCAAAACACTGCCGTTTCAGTAATGTTGACATTTCACTAAAATTCTGGAGTAACGTGACAATTTAATTAAAATTAAAATTAATTTAAATTTAATTTTATGTGGGGGGAGGGTTAAAATGAGGACAGGATCCCCTAAATTTATGCATTTCCAAATGCTCAACTGTCCTTTGAGTTACTGCAAGGTCAGAAATTTAGAAACAGAATTGCTGCCCGGTTAGAAATTTTATTCCATCTAATTTTATCCCACTAAAAATGAATGTTGGAACTGCCTTTAAAATAAATTTTAAAATGGGTTGTTTTGCAAGAAAAGGGCTTTTTTTTAGTGTGCGGTACTGTTTTCATTCTTAAAGGTTTTTAAAAGTCTTTTGGTACTGTTGATAAGTCTAATGCTATTTTTAATCAGAAATCGCTGTAAGTTTTTAATTGTAGTTTTCCGTCTTTTGCAAGCCACCTTGAGTCCCAATTTGGAGGATAAAGAGGTGTATAAATAAAGGGATCAATGGATGGGTCTGTTTTGCTATTGTATTATTATGACTTTAAGTTCATTAGGTTTAACAATAAGGACTAGAATCCTGTTGGTGCATTATGTCAATGCAATTGTATTGGCACAGTCAAAAACAAATAGGAAGCTGTGAAGGAAATAAAAAAGAGGAACAGGTTGCAGAGATTCGGCCTGCTTTCTCTCAACTCCGCTGATGGAAAAAGGGCCGCTTTTGGCGTAGTGCATCAGCAGGATTCGACCCAAGGGCTGCAAACCATGGAAAGAATGACTATTGATGAGCAGCCACAAAAAAACCGGGGGAAGGATTACAAAGATCATTGAACCGAATGCCATTTCTCTTTGTCATAGGCATGCGTTGTTGGGGAACAGAGCAGGCTTGCCAGGAAAATAACAAGGCGCAACCCGAGATTGAAGGAAGGTCTTCCAAACACCATTCATCATCATGAACCAGCGCATATGGAGAGAGCAGGAACAAGCACAAGACAGAGCTATTGGTGTTAACGGGGAGGTCTGCACAGCTTAAATGTTTGAACCGAGCAGCATGACACAAAACGAAGAACATAATGATGATGATGATGTGGCAACTTAACATCACATTCTGCTCGGGACTTGCATCTTCCCAAATGGCAGTATGCATGCACAACATTGAATTTTGTACTTTCACAACAATGATGCCCAAACTCTGGTCCTCCGGGTGTTTTGGACTCCAGCCCCTAGAATCACAGACCATTGACCAAGATGGCCGAGGCTTCTGGGAACTGGTGTCCAAAACATCTGGAGGACCAGAGTTTGGGAATCACTGACCTAGAGGATGCTGTGAAGTTACAACATACAGTTGCACAATGGTAGCCAGTGGAGTAAGTGACCAATGGACCACAGTCCAGTGCCCAATGGGCACCAATGTACAAAGGGTCACTCCCCAATTTGCACCTGGACACTGGGTAGGAACTGCCAGGTTACCACAAAAGGACCCAATGTGCATTAGAAGTGCCCAATGCATATCGCAGCACTCTTTCCGGTGCCCAGAGACACATCTCTGCAGTTCACGAACAGGGTTTTCATTGCAATTTTGCAATGTAGCTACAGATTCATAGCTTTGGAAGAGACCCCAAGGGTCATCCAGTCCAACCCACTGCCATGCAGGAATACACAATCAAAGCAACCCAAACAGATGGTCACTCAGCCTCTGTTTAAAGACCAATAAGGAAGGAGACTCCACCACCCTCCAAGGGAATGTGTTCCACTGTCAAACAGCCCTTACTGTCAGGAAGTTCCTCCTAATGTTGAGGTGGAATCTCTTTTCCTGCAGTTTGCATCCATTGTTCCGCATTCTGGTCTCTGCAGCAGCAGAAAACAAGCTTGCTCCCTCCTCAATATGACACCCCTTCAAATATTTAAACAGGGCTATCATATCACCTCTTAACCTTCTCTTCTCCAGGCTAAACATCCCCAGCTCCCTAAGTTCTTCTTCATAAGGCATGGTTTCCAGACCTTTCACCATTTTGGTCACTCTCCTCTGAACATAGTCCAGTTTGTCCTTTTTGAGTTGTGATGCCCAGAACTGGACACAGTATTATTCCAGGTGAGGCCTGAACAAAGCAGAATAGAGTGGCAATATGACTTCCCTATTCTACTTGATGTAGGATCTCAATTGCTTTCCTTTTTTTAG